>JARQOD010000009.1:84840685-84995403 GCA_033576555.1 Oophaga sylvatica
TTAGTATGCGTCGTTATCGTGATCGCTAGCGGGATAGCTTAGTGTGGCAGTACCTTTAGCCATTAAAAGGTATCAACCACTGAGGACTCTCAAGTCTAAATATTTTTCTATCTACTGGCTAACACGGTACGAAGATACACATCTTTCCTATAACATAACGAATTCATGCAAGGCGTCAACCTCAACCAATCATAGAGCCAAGGAAGGTCTCACTGAAGCGTAAGGTGGACAGCTGAGGACACACATCAGTCATAAAGTTTCCTTTAAATCATGAGGTCACCATCAAATATTAAGAATGTCTAAATTACTATTCATCCATTCCTTAGTTTTCTTTGCATGGGGCATACACAAAGGAAGATGTGCTCCAGCGACCCGAGAGGATGCATCCAAGTCTCTATGCCCTGGAAAGGGTGTTTAGGTACAGAACTGCAGCTCAATCTATATCTCTTCCCCCCGGGAAAAAGAAAAAAAGCCTAGCAATGAAATCCGGCTGCCAATAGAGCTCCCATAAGGGTTGGCGCCCAACTTTTCTAGGGACTACATATGGACATAGTCGCTATACCAGGGTATTATAAGTTAGCGGTCCTCTGATGATGCTTACAAGTTGCTACAAACTTCACGTAAGTTCTGCTGAAAAGGATAAACCTCTGACAGATACGGACGGGCTTCTTATGATCTCTAAAGCTGTTTGCTGGACCCTTCACCACTGATGAGTTTACGGCCTTGTGGGCGGCGCATCCTTCTGGCTGCAGGTTCCTTGTCCCATGAAGGTCCATGTTCTTGGACTGAAACATCACTGTACATTTTTCACCTCTGGGATTGAGATTTTCTGCATCGTTCATTATTATTTGTGTCACTAATGGATATCACAACAGTAAAACTTCTCTTATGGAATGTCTTTGATCTCCAACATATCCATTGGTGAAACTCAAAACCCTCCTTTTGGCATCATTCGTTATACTTTTATTTCACAGGGATAAAAATAATTTTTAGCCCCACAAGGATCAATTTCCGTGGACCCACCATGCTCCATGCCCCTGAGGGGTGACCTTCCTTTTCCGCCTGTTAGTGAACCTGTTGGATTTGCATCGTGTGTGTTTTAGCCTCTTGCTCTGGGACCAGCGGCGTCATTGGAAATCCTTATGGTGTTTGCACTAATTAGTTTATTTTCCATAGATTTAACAGGCAAGTGACTGTCTGGATGTTGCTGACCTCCCCCCTCATTCACTGTCGTCTTCTCCCGGCTCTGGATACTTTCCCTTTTTAGAAATGTTAAAGAATCAATTTCTTTAAAATGTCAGCGCTGACGTGTATTCGGCTAATTTACCCTGAGAAATATCTGAGAGATAGGAAGGTTCAATATCTTCAGATATGACTTTCAGCACCGGATGACACTAATAACTGTAAAGAGGGAGGTGGAGGGTACAGCTTCATTCTCCTGTGTCATAGCGGACAGGGATGGTCAGAGCTAGAAAGTGAACATTGTCCTCCCAGAAGTAGCTAGATTGTATGGGCACATACTCCATTCACAACTAAAGCTGCATTCAGGATTTAACCCTCTGCTTTGAATCGATTAGATGTAGACTCGGCCCTATTATCTTACCTAATGTCCCATAATATTCTTGCAGGAGACGTGCATGCAGAAGAAAGCAGGGAGCGTCCCACAATACACAGTGCACTGTCCTGATACTGAACCGGCAAGAGAAATGCAATAATATGCTGTATAATAATGCAACATATTACTATATAATACGCACCTGGAGTATGCCATAAACAGGCTCTGCGCCTGCAGGGGGCAGCATGGGGATGTCAGATTCTGTAGCCTGAGGGCTAATAGAGAGTCAGCAGAATTATGGATGCAGCTCTGGATGCGTCATAGAATTACTACAAGATTAGTAAAACAAAGTGAAAAGCGTAACATGGAAAATCGCAGCATTGCAGTTCTACACACTGCAGGGTCATAAATCTCATTAATTACTGGTAATTTCTGATCTACGTCAAATCTCAAACAATGGTAGCAGAGACACAGCCGAGGTCTCATATCCTGCGTCCGCTGATACAGGAATCTCCAGCTCCAGTGAATGTTATTTATTGTGCTGATTAATCAATAATAATTTGTCCCTGAATACAAAAATGTCATTTCCGAATAATAGAAGGAAGAAAAGTGATAGTCAGAGTGATAATGAAATGATTCACCGGTGTGTTCTTCATTTCCCTAAACAAGACGCTGTCAACGACTCAAAATACCAATTAGTGGGAGACTGGCGCAAGATTACGTCAAAGCTCTCCGAACAAAATCTTGGCCGCTCCCGGTGGACACGGAGATCACATATGTTCTATTCATACGGCCAATCTTATCTATATTTTTTTTATTACTGTGGAACTGAATTCAATCTATCATTACTTGTCAACAACTGGGAAGAGACTGACTGTAGGACTGGTGACTAATCTGTGGCTTGCTGTTATCATTTATTGTAGGCTTAGTACACACTGTATTAACTTGCCCTACAGATAGACTGATCTATTGCTCCCTGTTAGCAACCAATTCAAGTTAGGGAGAGAGTAACGATAAATTTTCTTGTTTCACGAAAATCTTGCAGGCTGCCAAACACACGATGAACGAGAAAAACGCACGTTCGTCGGGTGAAATGATCTTTTGGTTTTCAACAAAAGATTGTCGCTCTTTGCAGGTTTCGCTCTGCGGAGAATAATGGCAGCCTACGATCACTGAACGAGCCAATCTAGGTCATTAAGTGACTAAGTATGGAATGGACAAGGCAACTGTTAGGTGGATTCATAACTGGCTTAGTGATAGGACCCAAAGAGTGGTAGTAAATGGCTGCACATCGAGTTGGAAGAATGTATCAAGTGGGGTACCACAGGGCTCTGTCTTGGGCCCTGTATTGTTCAACATCTTTATCAATGATTTAGATGAAGGAATTGAGGGTAAACTGATCAAATTTGCTGATGACACAAAGCTAGGAGGGATAGCTAATACTAGAGAAGAGAGAGAGGATTCAAAAAGATATACATAAACTGGAGCAGTGGGCAGCAACTAACAGAATGGATTTTAACAGGGAAAAATGCAAAGTACTACATCTGGGAAATAAAAATGAAAAAAGCATATACAAAATGGGAGGAATAGGGCTAAGTAACAGCACATGTGAAAAAGACTTGGGTATACTAATAGATCACAGACTGAACATGAGTCAACAGTGTGATGCAGCAGCAAAAAAGGCAAATACAATTCTGGGATGTATTAACAGAAGCATACAGTCTAGATCACGTGAGGTCATTATTGCCCTCTACTCCTCTTTGGTCAGACCTCATCTGGAATACTGTGTCCAGTTTTGGGCACCACATTTTAAAAAAGACATCAACAAACTGGAGCAAGTTCAGAGAAGAGCGACCAGAATGGTGTTCGGTCTGCAAACCATGTCCTATGAGGAACGGTTACAGGATTTGGGAATGTTTAGCTTGCAAAAAAGAAGACTGAGAGGTGACTTAATAGCTGTCTACAAATATCTCAAGGGCTGTCACATTGTAGAAGGATCATCTTTATTCTCATTTGCACAAGGAAAGACTAGAAGCAATGGGATGAAACTGAATGGGAGGAGACACAGATTAGATATTAGAAAAAACTTTTTGACAGTTAGAGTGATCAATGAGTGGAACAGGCTGCCACGAGAGGTGGTGAGTTCTCCTTCAATGGAAGTCTTCAAACAGAGGCTGGACATACATCTGTCTGGGATGATTTAGTGAATCCTGCTTTGAGCAGGGGGTTGGACCAGATGACCCAGGAGGTCCCTTCCAACTCTACCATTCTATGATTCTATGATTCTGTCTGACTGTGTAAACAGGCTGTTACACCACCTACAATTCGTAAATATTATGTGGTCGTGTAATGCTGCAAAACCAGACAATGTAAACCCGCCTTTAGTGTATCCTCCTCTCTGTGCTGTGAACTGTTTGCAAGCTCTTGCCCCCTGCTATCAGACTCTTGGCTTTACGTCCATTGTCCCTTTAAATAGGCATGTAGGTTTAATTTCAGCAAATTGTACGTCAAACAATTCGATCTGCCCTAGAGTTCAGCCGTACATCCTGCGTATGGAGGAGATAAAGGACCACAGGGATATTACACATTAAACACCTCTCTGCCTCCTTCGGAAATGAGAATCACATTTGGCAATTTGTGGCCTTCCTACAAAGCGCTTTATCATCCGCGGATGCTCCCTCCATTTTCTTATCTCACAGACACGCGCACGAACGATGATATATTTTCCCCTTTTTCAAAGATTCGCTGTGCATCTGAACTTCACATGGAGAGTGAAATCAATACTTTGTATCATGACAGTGGAAGGAAGCCGCTGCTAAAATATCAATTCTGTTCACAACAGACGACTAAACGGCTGCCTTTAAGGAGGTGGCGCCGGCGTCTGACACGGTGGATTCTGCTGGTGAGAGCGGTGCGTCTTATTAGGAGGAAATTGAGAGATAAAACCAGGGAGCCCCAATAGATCACAAGAACAACATCATTAACGATGATCGGCAAAGGTTTCGTTTCCTAACGTGGATTCATTTCCCGTATCTGCCTTCTTCCAAATGCACTACCATCTTCATTCTTCTATACCAGTGATGGCTAACCTTGGCACTCCAGCTGTTGTAAAACTACAACTCCCAGCATGCCCTTGCAACCTGCAGCTGTTGAGACATGCTGGGAGTTGTAGTTCTCCAACAGCTGGAGTGCCAAGGTTCTCCATCACTGTAATCTATACAGTACCTGTTTAGCCTGTGCTGCCTGCTTCATGAATGAAGTGCAAAAGCTATGGAAAGGAGCAATGAGAGGGATGGAGTAGTGGCTGAATATAGCCATAGTGATTTATATGTGTGTGGCCCAGCTATGTAAGGCACACACATAAATCCAGGAGAATGCACAGGAAGGTAACCGCAACGCTTGATATTCATTCACTTCACTCACACTTTCAGACACACCCATCAGGGGTATAAAAGGGAGTGACAAGTAGCTGAAAGTGAGAGTCAGTCAACCTAGGAGGGAGAGTAGTGGATTCTGTTCCTGTCTTCGGATAGATCAGTTCAGTGTCAGTCCAGTCTGGACTTGGAGGATACTGAGGGCTGCTCAGCGAGTTCTAGAGAAAGCTGACCTCACCATTGAAAGCTACAAGTGCTTATGTTAAGAGCGGGAAGCAGGGCGAAGGGCACAGTGGAGAAGACAGAGAGAAGTGCTTCAGGTATTGGATTACCTGCACTAATTCACCGGACACCGGGGTCCGAAGCGTTGCTAGTGTTTCAAGCATAGTAACAAGATACCCGGAGGCTATCTGGACTACAGGTCGCAGAGAGCAGCCCTAAGTGCTGATACGTAACCGGAGTCAGGGGGAACGGGGACTTTGAGTCAAGTGCACGACAAAAGTAAGGACTTAGTTCTCTCAACATCTGAGAATCAGAGACATAGAAGGCTCCACCACAATGTCGGCCGGGCTTAGCAGCTATTGAGAAAGCTGTAGATTACAGAGTTAACTTCGCTTCAGGCAAGTTTGGACTCAAATACATTTGAAGTAAAGGAGGCCTCTAACCTGCTCAGCGGTTACCCGAATGTGCATTCTCCACCCCAACCAGCTTCCCGGGACCTGCTGAACCATCTACCAGTAAAGGTATGAAAAGAAGCTGCATTGTGTGTGACTGAATTCTTAACTACACCCTGCATCATCACCATAGACTTCCAGGGACCGGTCTCACCTGTGGGAGACTTACCACCCAGCTGCCCCATAACATCCCCTGTGAAGATCTTTATAGCAGCGCTGGTCCAATTGATCATATACCACAGGTGGCGTCACGAACTACCTATCCTAATAATCCCCTGTAAATATCCCCCATTGCATGACCGCAAGGGCCACGGACCGAGTCCCGCTGCCAGTGACATCTCCCATAGAAATCAATGGGCTCGGCTACGAGTACCCCATAGCCCTGGTATCCACCTCAGTGTGGTGCGAGTCATATGGCATTCAGTGTCCAAGGAAAACAGGAGGCAGCAGTCTCACCAGGGCATTTGCCACACAGGTACAGACCCCTCTTACAAATGACACACGAAGGGGGGTCTTTCTCTGTTACAGATTCTGCATTAAGACCCATCGTCAAGTTGGGTATCACAAATGGCTGATATTACCATACCCCTGGTGGTTAGCCGCCATTGTTTGCTGTGTAGAAGCTTCCAAAACCGCAGCGATATGCATTGACCGCATTTATACAGGAAAATATGTTTATGGCTTGTTCAACAAAGTTTTTGATGTTTTTCCTTCTGGTTTTTTTTTGTGCAGAAGAAAATGCAGCATTATACAGTAACAGCAAATTGAATAACATTTCTAAAATCTCATTCACACGGTGCGTTTTTTGACCTGTGGTGCCCTTTTTTCGAAAAAAAACACCATGTTGATTCTGTCAGCGTTTTTACTGCAGTTTGGCTTTGGCTTAGCACCAAAAAATGTTATTTCCACTGTGGATATCCTAGTTTGTGTCTTTCATTCAAAAAAGCTAAATGTGAACAAAACCTGAACAAACCCTTAGACTATGTTCATACATTGCGTTTTTTCAGCGTTTTTTTAATGCAAATTTTCACCTCCGCTTTACAGTATCAGCATTTCAGAAATCTTATGCACACAGCTTGATTTTTTTTTTATCCTCAGTATTATGTACAAAACCTTGGTTTGTGCAGATTGCATCTTCTTTCAGCATTTTCACCCATTGAAAGCACTGGGTGGTGCAAAAAATGCTGAAAAAACGCAGATATACGCTTTTGCTGCGTTATTTGGGCCAAAACCTGATTAAGTAGAATCAGATTTATTTTTTTTTGCACTAAACTTTATCAGCATGCACAAGAGGCAAATGTGCAAGTTTCTTACTGTCAAGAGAGCAGGTTTTGACTTAAAAAAAAAAAAACCCGCAACGTGTGAACATAGCCTATCTCTTCTTTATGAATAGTCGTTTATGGTAATGTTTTGTAAGGAGCACGGACAAGTGGAAGAACTGCTCATGTCAGTATGGCTGGCAGGTCATAGAGAGACCTAAAGCTGCGTCACATCCTAAAGGCTACAAAGTAATTCTGCAAAGGAGCTTCTTATGGAAGATTGACACCAAGCAAAAATTACCGTATGTGAAATTGAGTTGCAGAAATTCTTGCCAAGTCAGGGGTTCGAAACCGATTTTTATTCAAAGATTTTTGCAACTAATCTGCCACGAATGAATTCACCCTTTCATGACTGGTGCCAATCATAAGGACGGGGTGTTCTCTACTTCAAATAAAGCAGGGCTCCTCAGCCCGTAATGTTTTATGTATGTTTTATGTACAGGGAGGGGATCACAGGCATGACAAGAATAAACTTTGTCTTGGAAGCCGTTCAGAAGCCACAACACCCACCTACGTGTGGGAACCTGCTTCAGAGAAACTCCGCAATCAGGAGGCCTTTTATATTCATCTTCAGCACTTCAACCACTGAACAACAACATGGCGTCACCTGTTACTTACTACCAGTGTTGGGCACATTCCCTTTTTACTTACATTACAGACTAATATTACATCTTGTACGATTACTGACGGGTGACTGTCTAAACTGCACCAGAATTGAGTTTCACATTTTTTAAGAGTTTTAGACACTTTTTGAGTCTGGAAAATCAAGTGTTTGTAGAGCATG
Source organism: Oophaga sylvatica (assembly GCA_033576555.1). NCBI lineage: Eukaryota > Metazoa > Chordata > Amphibia > Anura > Dendrobatidae > Oophaga > Oophaga sylvatica. The sequence continues at coordinate 84,848,392 of JARQOD010000009.1, forward strand.
CCAAAAAAAAATGGCGTAAAATGTGGTCTAAAAGTGCAGTGAAAACAATGAACAAGATTTAGCATCCAGCATGAGCCACTGTGATAATTTTTTTAATTTATCTGCCTAAATATTTGGTTGTGTTCACACAGTTTTTTTACAAGCCTTTTGAGGCGGACCTCTTTCAAAATCCACATTAAAAAAAAAAAACACTTTAATTACTGTTTGAACACTCTTGTAAATTTTGTAGCAGATTCTCTCTGTCAGAACATACTAAATCTGCCCCACTGTGAACAGAACAAGGATCTCCAAATTAGGGCTCTTACTCCTGAGGTACAAGAACCATTATTGCTTCTTTACTACTTCCCCATCTTCACCTTTTCTGCTCCTTTCCATGTAGGAGAATAGAGCGATTTGATCCTCAAGTTCTCCCTAATTTGCTTCTTTTAGGGGATATGTGAAAATGGAGCAGCGTGTAGATTCAGCCCCATCTCCACGGCCCCTATGGCATTTGCAGGGGTATTTATTACTTGTACATAATTCTCCACACTGTGGTGACCTGGAATCAAGTTCTTTTATTTGCTTTGAGCAATTCCTGAATTTCCTTGGTGTTTGAGTATCTTGTCGCTTGTTTGCTCCGATCTTTATCATTTCAGCTCTCATTCTGTTGTGGGGTTAATGCTCCTTTTGTTAGCGCCGCTGAAGGAAAACCCATGCAAGCTTCCTTAAACCCACTTTATGTCCGCAAATTATACTTCTTCGCTGCCGTCTACATTTAACAAGCATTTGGTCTCCTATTCCAAGAAGCTGAAGCTGTAATTTTCGTAACGAATACTTATCACGTAGGATCTTTTCTATAAACCAACGCAACATTTAATGCCAATGTCAACTCCAGAGGACAAGCAAGGTCAGCTCTGCCACTGTGCTGGTGCTGTAAGCCAGGGTGCCATCTGTGCTCTTCTCTGTGCCCCACTAGGACAAGCCCAACAAACCTAGCCTTCTATACATGGACCCAGATTATTCCCCCAAATCCCAAAATCACTAAGACTTTTAAACTCATGAACTCTTTATTAGCTGCCTCCAGGGCCGGCCCTAAGGGGGCGCCAGAGAAAAAATAGAAAAAATTATAAAAAAATCTTTTCAAAAGGCAAAAAGTTTTAGGGATGGAAATAAAAGTGTACATAAATTTTTTTACCATAAATTTAAAAGAAAAACCGTTGAGCTTCAATTTACGCACGGAAAGGAAGCGCTAAACTACGGACGTGAGTCGTTTGCATCGTCTGCTGACAGGTGTTTGATCCCGCGCGTTTATTTTGCTCCTAAGTTTTCAAATGTTGGCAAAGCAGAGCAAACAACCAAAAATGCACACACTACACTAAGGGGGCGCCCGAGAGAAAAAAATATGTATACTTAATAGTAGGGGCGCAACAAAATAGTTTCGCCTAGGGCGCCGTAATCTCTCGGGCCGGCCTTGGCTGCCTCCTGTATACTTCAATGATTGTCAGATTGGACGTTGGCATTGGGTTCTGCTCTGTTATTCATCAAGAGATGATGCTACAGTTCAGCATTCTTATTCACAATAGTTATTTATTTACTCACAGGCCGGAATAAAGCCGCTGAATCTGCCCTGATACTTACACTGATATGTGGTAAGACACTAGATGGATAGTTTTATTCAGAGCTTTGATATTCTTCACCAAGGCTAAATCTGAGCAGCTATTAAAATCCCTGGAACGAAGAGAACTATAGGGCGTTTATATGACATTTCACTCGTCTGCTGTCACTCTGCTGCTAATTGCTGCTTGTTCTCTACAAAACGATCGCATAGGTGAAAAAAAAAAAACCTCACTGTTATCAAAGGTTATATATTTTATACTGCCCTTTACAGGCACCGAGCAAGCAGCAAAAGTAAAATATTGTGCATCCTAAAGGCTCCCATAAGCTACAGCAGACGATGCTCTGTACAAACTATGAGCCAGCAGGAGACTAAGAAAATCAGGAGTTTTATCTGATCCCTGCATTATAACCCAAAAATATACAAAATCACTGACCCAGCAGCAAGTCCTCAGAGTCTGTACCTGAGAGCTAACAGGAATCCAGCAAAATAATAAATGATTCTGTTGAATGTTATGTATAGAAGATGTAACTCACGATGGATCAAACATGGAATTGATGCAGGAAAGTGGCGCTGTGCTAAAAATGGTGCTGTAAATTTATCTACACTGTAAACGATGCCAGCACTGCTTCTCCTGTACAAGATGGAGACATCTCTTTCTCCATGAGATCATCATTGTGGGGTAAAAACATCCAGCTCTGTCTCAGCCCATTAGAGCCGGATCAGCTTCTTCCTGCCTCTTCTGTCTTTCTGCAGGTTGTGCTTGGGCTGAATAATTGATGCGCTTTGTGTGAATCCACAACTGTTCTTGGATCCATGTATCTCTCTCTAGCTGCTATCTCATTACTCGGGGGTCTCTTTCTCCATATGCTGACCCTCCGCCTTAACCCACTCCGTGCCAACCGGTGCTTTCAGATCTGTTATTTCTGAGGCAGGAGACGAGTGCAGCGCATACACTCTGAATGTTTAAAGGTCAAATACGTGTTATTCTAAAATATCATCTCGACATATTATTGCCTTTATTGAGTTTCTCTGCAAGACGATAATTGGAGCGGTCGCGTTTATTAAAATATTGCAGATTTCAAAGTACGCATCTGTCACTGTGCAAACTCCAATCTAATCAGAAAGCCTGCGGAAATATCCCAAAGAGGCGGATTCACGGGGAGGGCTGAATACGCAGATCCTGTGATTGTACAAGACCAGAAGGAATGGATATTGATCATAGCTTAAAAGTCTCCATACATATTAGATGGCTGTCGTCTGTACGATTGATCAGCCGGTAGCTCTCTCCTAACTCTGCCATACACCGTAACGCTCAACTCGGCCATGCGCTCCTATGTTCAATATCTGAGAACCGCTGTCAAACTCCTTTAGAAGTGGCTTATCTCACCACTGAACAAAAAGATTGGCTGCGGAAATTTGTTGAGGGAGAGTCGGGAGGTCACCATACACATCAGATGGTTGGCCGATACAAGGTATGCCTAGTAATGGGCGGTTTCAACCATAACAAGTGTTCATCATGTGAAATTTAATCCAACCAGTGACATGAGCCCAGGATGGGGGATATATATATCAGGAAGGGGCCCAGGATGGGGATATATATATCAGGAAGGGGCCCAGGATGGGGGACATACATGGCTAGCAGGGACCCAGGATGGAGGATGTTACTACATAATGGGGTAAGGGGTCAACATGTATGTCCTTATAGGATTTAAAACACAACAAGGGCCCTTACACCTGACCAACATGAAGGGAAGGGGAAACAGGACCCAAGTCCAAATTTTGTAACAAGTCCCATCAGAGTCTTTACTCATCTGACAATAACAACAATACAGTATAGAGGATACTGTGAATAATGTGCATTAATCCCATGTTGGCCTCTCTACTTGTCTGATTCTGCATTATTACCTCAGTTCTCAGATATCACATATGTGCAGTAATAAATAACCACACTGGACATTTGCTGTTGATTTCTCTTAGGTATAAGGGAGATGTTGGCTGAGGAACTGCGCTAAACCAATAAGAGTCACGATTGAAACCTACGTCTTGAGTTTTCCATATAGTTCTGGCCGAACGCTCATCATGTGTTTATGGGACCCAGTCTGTCTATGACCTGCATTGCCCTCACTAAAGTCTCTAATGATCTACTAACAGCTAAATCTAATGGTCACTACTCCATGCTGATCCTCCTGGATCTCCGCAGCATTCGACACTGTGGACCATCAGCTCTTCCTCACTATGCTCCGCTCCATCAGCCTCAAGGACACCGTTCTCTCCTGATTCTCCTCCTATCTCTCTGACCGTTCCTTCACTGTATCTTTTGCTGGTTCCTCCTCCTCTCATCTCTAATGATCTACTAACAGCTAAATCTAATGGTCACTACTCCATGCTAATTCTCCTGGATCTCTCTGCAGCATTGGACACTGTGGACCATCAGCTCCTCTTCACTATGCTCAGCTCCATCGGCCTCAAGGACACCGTTCTCTCCTGGTTCTCCTCCTATCTGTTATGATCTGCTACAAGCACTAAGGAAAGGTGGGAATTCTGTCCCTACAATAGGACTGAGCTGGATCCCTACGATGTAACGGGGAACCTGATCCTGCGACCAGACCCGCTAAAGTCCTCAGCTAGTCTGAACGAAGACCTATAGTTGCAATGGAGGAATCCCTACAAGATCTAGGGACTGGGTGAAAAGGTGGACACCTCCTAACAGAAAGTGTAGCAGGGAAAATAAAACAGAAAACAAATACTAAGAGATACTAAGATCTAGCAAAACTGACAGAGTAAGGCACCTAAGCACCCGGCTAGCTTAAGAGTAGATAATACAATGAAGTCCAGCAAAGCCAGAAGGGCGGAACCAGACCAAATAGGTAAAAAGGTCATGTGACCAGCAAACTGAAACAAAATCTAACAAGAGGGTTCTAACACTATCTCTCTGACCGTTCCTTCACTGTATCTTTTGCTGGTTCCTCCTCCTCTCATCTCTAATGATCTACCAACAGCTAAATCTAATGGTCACTACTCCATGCTAATTCTCCTGGATCTCTCTGCAGCATTGGACACTGTGGACCATCAGCTCCTCTTCACTATGCTCAGCTCCATCGGCCTCAAGGACACCGTTCCCTCCTGGTTCTCCTCCTATCTCTCTGACCGTTCCTTCACTGTATCTTTTGCTGGTTCCTCCTCCTCTCATCTTCCCCTTACTGTTGGGGTTCCTCAAGGATCGGTTCTAGGCCCCCTCCTCTTATCTTTGTTTGCCCCCCCCCCAGTTGTCAGGAATTTATATATTATATATGGGCGACACGGTGGCTCAGTGGTTAGCACTGCAGCCTGGGATCCTGGGTTTAAATCCCACCAAGGACAACATCTGCAAGGAGTTTGTATGTTCTCCACGTGTTTGAGTGGGTTTCCTTCCACATTCCAAAGACATACTGATAGGGAATTTAGACAGTGCCAATAATGTCTGTAAAGCGCTGTGGAATTGATGGCGCTATATAAATGAGTAAAATAAAAAAATAAAATAAATAGTCTGTTGGACACAATGTAATATTAATGACTGGGTGTCCTGGCCTCATCTCAGCGCTATCCGCAGAACACTGTTGTCATATTTACATTTTGCATCTTTGAGCATTTAGCATCCAGAGCTGCGAATGTCTCAGCAACTTCTTTGATGTAGAAAGCTTTCTGGAAGTTTATGATAATTTTCCTTCCTAATGCGTTTTGTGGTCTTCTGTATCACACTACTGCCCTCTGTCAGCTGCACGCTGCGTTTCAGGCTCCGCGCCAACTCTTCGCTGGCTTCGGGAGAGTTTTATGTGATTACATCCGTTACTGTGACTATTACGGGGACTTTGTTTGCTGGGAATTAGCGATATTTTAAGTAGAGCTTTGCTGCCGGCAGAGGATTGGATAAATAGTTACAGCAGAATTTGTTTTATCCCACAGTAAAATATTGATAATCTTACCTCCCCCACAGGATAGCTTCACTGAAGAGCATATTTACACACATGACAAAACCAAAGAGAAGTTTGCCCTAAAAAGATAAGTCATGTCGACATGTGCACAATCCATTGTCCTTTCATTACAGCTCCCATTTTTCCAATTTTTGCAGCTGTCATTGGGATGGGTCAAGGACATCAGATCAGTAGGGGTCCGACACCCGGCAGCCACGCAGTGGGCTCTTGTTCTCACTGTTGCGAGCTGGATGTAAATGTTGAGCAGCTTTTTGTGTACACTGTGAATTGTTAGCAAGCTGCCAATCAGTGGTGGGGGCGGGGTTAGACAGATTAGCCTGACTGGTCTGCACATGAGACCTAGTCCAGCAGTGATTATCTCCTGCTGATAAAACACTGATTTTATTAAAACTACAACACACAGCCTGATAAGTGACAGATCCCTTGAATCAGGCTGTCTTGCCCAATATTATGCCACTCTCAGATTAAATAGAAAATAAATTTATCTAACTTATAGCATAGATTAGTTGGCGTAAGTCATTTTCTGGCATGCCGACAGGCAAAGATGTGCAAAGAGGCATTTGGCTCTTAAGTTTGACTCCTCTTACTGCACAATAAAAGGCATAAAAAGGTTGATTAATGGTTAATTTGATGGGACGGAGATAGTTGTGACTGGAAAGACTCGACGTCATGCATGATGTCAAGTAAACAAACAAGTAGATGAGATGCAAATATGACATATACTTATATATAACGAGCAATTACGGTACATTCCGAGATTTGGGATATATGTGACCTTTTAGATCTTTGCCTTTTATTTTGCATATATTTCATTATTTTCCTGATGTAAATAATCATTAATAAAGTCATGTATATAATGGCACATTCGGCAATAACGAGCCTGCAGTAAATAGATGGCGATCAGCTCATCCAGCTCACCTAATGGTCATAGCATCCACCACTGAGATACGAAGAGCGAGATGTCTCCTATGCTCATTAGGGCAAAGTATTCTCTCTTTATTGGTGACAGAGTGTGAAATCATTATTTGTAATACAGCTGCTATTATTTTATTACAGGTTGTTCAACCTCTGTCTAACATTCTGCTGAGATATGTAATTGAGGCACAAAATGACGATTTCAGAAAATTGTACGAATAATGAGGCTTTCAGAGGGTTTTTTTGTGATGGTGGACAGTTTCAGACAAAGAGTAGACACTTCTGTAACTTATCATATTCCATACATTCCAACAATCCAAAGATGTGGCGCAGTCAGACAAAGAAAAAACTGCCAGTTTCTGTCCAAATCTTTGTACATAGGAGGCAGTATTATAGTAATTATATTCTTGTACATAGGAGCAGTATTATAGTAGTTATATTCTTGTATATAGGAGCAGTATTATAGTAGTTATATTCTTGTATATAGGAGCAGTATTATAGTAGTTATATTCTTGTATATAGGAGCAGTATTATAGTAGATATATTCTTGTACATAGGGAGCAGTATTATAGTAGTTATATTCTTGTACAAAGGGGCAATTTTTATTATAAAACCAAACATAAATACAATTATAATAAAACAAAAATCATCCAGGATTACAAAACACAATATCACTTAGGTTATATATACACAAGCATTAAATAATCATATCATATTCATAAATAAATTAAAGTCCACACCTGGGAAGGAAGAGAAGAAAATTAAACAAAATCATCTTATTTCGTAACTGAATTTTACGTTCCTCCATAACTTAATGTTTCTCGGACTCCTTCCAACTTCTAGTGATTTTATCCACCGGAGTTCTGACAAAACCTGATTGGCTGCAGCGGTGTGATCGAACGGCTCATTGTGCAGTGACACCCGGGTTCTCATGTGCCAGTGATAATATTTGATGACACTGATTATGATGTACATCGTCTCTCTGTCGATGTTACTAACAGTGGAGAGGACACCATAGATTATGTCAGGGTACTTTAGGGTCCGCAGTATGGGGATCTTTAGATTAGCTGACACTTCCTCCCAGATCTTCCTCCCTCCCCAGCAATCACATATAAAGTGCTCCATAGTCTCCTCCTGCTGACAACCAAGCGGACAATTCCGATCAGAGACACTCAGATGTTTCATGTTCCCCCTGACAAAGAGCCGACTATGCAGTGAAAGCCAAGTGACATCAAACAGTTTAGGAGGAAGTCGTTTCCCGTTTAGGAATGTGTCGACCCGCCACCACAATTGTGGATTACCAGGGCAATGGGGTACTCAGAGCCGAGCCCGTAGAAGTCTATGGGGATTTTGTCACAGGTAGCTGTGGCTCGGTCTGTGGCCCGGGCGGTCTGGCGTATGTTGGGGATATATTTACAGGGGATTGATTTATGTACAGTTCGTGACGCCACCTGTAGTATTCTGGTAATTAGTACCAGCGCTGCTGTAGATCTCTGAGGGGATGGTGAGGCAGCTAGATGTCGGGTCCCCTACAGGTGGGACTGGTCCCTCAAAGTCTATGGGATTTGTGAAGTCGGGTGCAGATAAAGAACACAGTCTCACACGGTCAGCGTCTTTCCATACCTTTACTTGTAAGATGTTCAAGCAGGTCCCAGGGAGGCTGATCCAAGGAGAGTGTATCTTGAGACAGCAGCTGGACAAGTTAGGGGCCTCCTTTACTTCCAATACAACGAGTACAACCAGCCTGAAGCGTAGTTCCCTCAAAATCTCCAGCTAATCTATAGCTGTACCTGCCCAGTCAGCTTTGTGTTAGGGGCCTTCCTATGAAGGAGCTGAATTCTTATTTTGTCCTGCAGAAACTCCAAAGTCTTCACTCCCCCTGACCCCAGTTACGTACTGACTATAAGGGGCTGTCTGCCGCGACCTAGGGTCCGGTAGATTCCTGGTTTTCTTATCACTCTGCTTGAAACAGTCGTGATCCTTCGGTCCCCAGTGACCGGGTGCAATGTGCTGGACTTCTTCAATCCGTAAGCACTAATCCAATAAATCCACTTTGCCTTTCGCCTTGTCCACGCTGGTAACATAAGCACTCAAACTAGCCAAGGGTCGAGCAGTCACTTCTTTCTTTTCCTTACTTCAAAGTTAGCTACAGATGCTCAGTTATCAACAGGCAGGAGCACGTCTCTGAACCTGATACCGTCCTTTAGACAGGGATGCTGAAGGCTTTCTGTACTAAAACTTCTTCTTTCCTTCAGTGTATGCTGAGGAGGTGATACAGCTCTGACTAGACTAAGGTGAATTCAAACACCTATACCAGACTCCACGATATGAACTGATGATAAAGCAGGCTAGACTCCTTCCTCCCTCCAGACGTCTTCTCTCTCTGAAGTCTAGACACTCACTCCACACGTCCTCACTGTCCGAAGACAGGAACTAGACTGACTAAATCACTCTAACACATAACACCTGACCACTCCCTCTAGAGTATACTCCACTACCCTAAGGGTGTGTCTAGTATATGTCGAGTGAATGAATATTTAGCATTAAACTGCTGTCTCGCCATACACTCTCCAGGGTACTGCGTGTGCCTAACACCAGGGCTACACATTCCCCCATGGTAAAAGACAGCACTCCCGGGCTGTAAAATACAAAAGAGACATTTTGTTTATGCAATAAACATCAAACAATAACATCTTCCCATCCGGGAGGTGAGAATATCTTGAACGTTGCAAACTTTATAGAAAAATACAAATATTAAATAGCATTCAATAAATATACAAGATACTTGTGAAGGACCCGCACCAAACCTTCAACGTGGGTCCTGGGTGGGCTGCAGGACATCCGATTGCAGACCTCACTCAGTGCCACACCACACGGGTTTTGTTTTCAGAGGTAGTTGTGACTGGTTTATGTAAAACCAAGAGAAAGCACCGAAGCGCAACTATTTACAAGTAAGTTCTGGGTTAGCATAGTCCTTAACCTCCAAGTCCAATGTAAAACCAAAGACATATTATATAATATCACATAATACGAAAGTGCAAAAACTTTTTCTGATTACTATTTATCATTTACCCAGCCGGGCATTCTACAGTAGAAATATATATATTCACTATATAATTTGTGCAAAACTTTACAAAACATTTCAAACTTTTTACTTTTGGTAGACCCGATATGGATCTCACCAATTCTTCACTATCTTATTCATTTTCTGCAAATACACTTTCCACTACTTTTTCCACCCCGGGGGCTGGAACAACGCAATGGGCCCTAGATCCCAAGACTAGCAAATCATGTGCTGCGATCAGGGTCTGGGTCGCCACAGTTCTGGTGCGAACCTCTAAGGGGCGCAACGGGTACACTCTCTCCACATGACACCGATTGCGTCTCAATCACAGTTAGCGATATGGACCGCGTCAGGGATTGCGATTGCGACTGGGTCGCATGTTGCGATGTAGCGGTGGCTTTAATTTGCGATGAACTCTGGGTCGCTAGTTGCGATGACTTTGCAGGGGGCGATGCTGAGGCACGGCCGGATGCTGCTTGAGCTGGAGACAGGGACGCGGCGGTAATGGTGACGGTACCTGCGTCTGGGACGGGGTCACGGACGACGGTGACGTTAAGGGCATACCATCCCTTCATTCCCCAGTGCCGCGTATATGTGACGATATCTCCATTTACTAAGTCCCTCCCGGGATGGCCTTGCGGCAGGTGGGATTCTACGTCACGCCTGCTGACAAAGACCGCCGGGTAGAGGCCCGGTTCACGGATAAAGCCCCAGCCCTTCCGGAGCTGGAACTCAGTCACACACCCCTGCCGCCGCGGTTCCCTCAGGGTACCTTTATCTCTCCGGACACTCTCTTTGTCCGCGATCAGCTCGGCATATTGTCGCTGACGGTTCCTCTGAGTTTCCCGCTCTTCCTCCTGCTGACGCCTCTTCTTCTCCTCACGACTCTGCCATTCTTGTTCCCACTGGGCGGTATAGGCGACGTCATCCAGGCGCGCCATTTCGTCCCAGTCCACATCTGGTAGTGACGGACAGGACCCCTCCGGTGTCCCTGCCGGGGACCGATCATCTGCTGCGGCCTCTTGGCCGGGCGGGCGTTCCGGGATTGGCTGTACCTCCTCAACCTCCTTCGCTTCCACCGCTTCACCGGTGGGATCGGGATCGGTACTTTCGGGGGCAGCCTCCGGTTGCTCCTTCGCCTTGGGCAGCAGACTCTTCGGTATCTGGAATCGTGGGGTTCGTTGAGGGGAGAGATCACCGTGTCCCACAGCCTCCGCTGTTCCAGGGTGCGCCGGCGTCTCTCAATTTCTTCAAAGCCAGGTTGGTCCTGGACCATCTTCCTCAGGCGTGCATTTTCTTCTCTTGTCTCAAGCAACGCCTGCTTCAGGTGCAGGATCACGGATAACTCCGGTGTTGGTGGCAGCTTGGCTGGGGCACGGGGCCTGCCTTCCTCCGCTTCCCTGCTCGGCTGCACACGTCCTGCCTCCATGATGTTCCAGAAGATTCTTTCTTCTTTCTGCGGAGACATCCGGTCTCTTCCGTGGAGGTGGGGTTTGCGTCTCCTCCTCCTCGCAGGGAAGGTGAAGAGGAGGCGGACCTCCTTTGCTGTAGGGCAGGACCGCATGTTGTAGTAGCACTTTGAGAGGGCAGGCATTTTCTTCGCGCCACTGGGGGGTAGACGCCCACGAAGGTACGCCCACCTTCTTCTCCAGCGCCTGAGGGCGCGAATATGGCGACAAAAATGGCGATTTTGGCGCCAAAAGTGCAAACAGTCCTTTTTCACAAAAACAAGTCCTTAGGCACACAGGGCTCGCAATTCTGCGAGTTTCGCATCCTGTTCGTGACGCCAAGTTTTTTGTGTCGACCCGCCACCACAATTGTGGATTACCAGGGCAATGGGGTACTCAGAGCCGAGCCCGTAGAAGTCTATGGGGATTTTGTCACAGGTAGCTGTGGCTCGGTCTGTGGCCCGGGCGGTCTGGCGTATGTTGGGGATATATTTACAGGGGATTGATTTATGTACAGTTCGTGACGCCACCTGTAGTATTCTGGTAATTAGTACCAGCGCTGCTGTAGATCTCTGAGGGGATGGTGAGGCAGCTAGATGTCGGGTCCCCTACAGGTGGGACTGGTCCCTCAAAGTCTATGGGATTTGTGAAGTCGGGTGCAGATAAAGAACACAGTCTCACACGGTCAGCGTCTTTCCATACCTTTACTTGTAAGATGTTCAAGCAGGTCCCAGGGAGGCTGATCCAAGGAGAGTGTATCTTGAGACAGCAGCTGGACAAGTTAGGGGCCTCCTTTACTTCCAATACAACGAGTACAACCAGCCTGAAGCGTAGTTCCCTCAAAATCTCCAGCTAATCTATAGCTGTACCTGCCCAGTCAGCTTTGTGTTAGGGCCTTCCTATGAAGGAGCTGAATTCTTATTTTGTCCTGCAGAAACTCCAAAGTCTTCACTCCCCCTGACCCCAGTTACGTACTGACTATAAGGGGCTGTCTGCCGCGACCTAGGGTCCGGTAGATTCCTGGTTTTCTTATCACTCTGCTTGAAACAGTCGTGATCCTTCGGTCCCCAGTGACCGGGTGCAATGTGCTGGACTTCTTCAATCCGTAAGCACTAATCCAATAAATCCACTTTGCCTTTCGCCTTGTCCACGCTGGTAACATAAGCACTCAAACTAGCCAAGGGTCGAGCAGTCACTTCTTTCTTTTCCTTACTTCAAAGTTAGCTACAGATGCTCAGTTATCAACAGGCAGGAGCACGTCTCTGAACCTGATACCGTCCTTTAGACAGGGATGCTGAAGGCTTTCTGTACTAAAACTTCTTCTTTCCTTCAGTGTATGCTGAGGAGGTGATACAGCTCTGACTAGACTAAGGTGAATTCAAACACCTATACCAGACTCCACGATATGAACTGATGATAAAGCAGGCTAGACTCCTTCCTCCCTCCAGACGTCTTCTCTCTCTGAAGTCTAGACACTCACTCCACACGTCCTCACTGTCCGAAGACAGGAACTAGACTGACTAAATCACTCTAACACATAACACCTGACCACTCCCTCTAGAGTATACTCCACTACCCTAAGGGTGTGTCTAGTATATGTCGAGTGAATGAATATTTAGCATTAAACTGCTGTCTCGCCATACACTCTCCAGGGTACTGCGTGTGCCTAACACCAGGGCTACACAGGAACCTAAGGCTTTCCTGCAGGGTGGTGGTGACACAATCTCTCAGGGCCAGTGGAGAGAAGAAGAAAGTCCCACATACATGAGCATACAGGTCTCTTCTCGTACTGCTCTCAATGTAAGACTTCTCCAGTCTCCACCTCCTAACACACTTCAGACCATAGTCCAGATACTGGGGGAGGTGGTCACCTGTCCATCTCCTCCTCTTGAGACTGCCGCCTCACACCCAAGATTCTGCAAAAGGCAATATCCAATCCCTGATACTATTTACCCACAGGGAGCTTCTATTTGAGTCCATGTTCCCTGCCACACTAAACAATCCCGCTAGCGATCACGATAACGTCGCATACTAATGCGATCGCTAGCGGGATTGTTTCTATATCGCTAAATGCGGCCACATTTAGCGATATAGTTAACGACGCTATCGCCGTTAGCGATCTTCTTAACGACTTTAGCGGTACAAAAGTACCGCTAAATCGCTAAGAAAAGGTGCCACACAGCGATTAGATACTTACCCAGCGGGAGCGCCGACGAGAAAATAGGGTCCGGAACGATTCCAGCGACGAGCGAGATCACAGCAGGAAGCTCGTCGCTGGAAGCTGCCGCACTGAACAACATCGCTAACAGGATCGCTAAATAGTGACGTTTTTTAGCGATCCCGTTAGCGATATTGTTTAGTGTGGCATACCCTTTAGAAACAAGGAGTCAAAGAAAACCCTTGGATTCAACATATCCAGCCCACCCTCTCTCCGCCGTAGGTACGTTATTCCCCTCTTTATTAGGTTCAACCTATTCCCCCACAAGAGCTGGAAGAACAGGCTGAAGAGCCTCGATGAGAAAGATTCTGGCAAAGGGAAAATGACAGAGACATACAAGAAAACGGGGACCAGGTAAGTCTTCAACATTTTGACCCTTTCTCTGTAGGTCAGCCTCCAGTTCTTCCATCGCTGAACCTTTGCATTTCCGGCTTCCAATTTCTCCTCCCAATTTAGCGTGGCATTATCATCCCTCCCAAATTTAACCCCTAGGATCTTAATATGGGTGGAGGCTTTGGCAAACTGCGGCAGATCAAAGCTGGGATCAGTATCTAATGTCCACAGAGCTTGACTCTTTTCAAGGCTGACCAGAGACCCGGAGGCCTCTGAGTAGTTTCTGATGGACGCAGATAACATCTGCACCTCTCGAGGATTAGATATCACCAACGTCACATCATCCGCATAGGCAACAACATTCAGAGGCAGGCAGTGGGGGACCGGCACCCCCTGAAAATCGCACTCCTGCAGTGACCTCAGAAACGGGTCTAGGGCAAAAACATACAGGAGCGGACTCAGTGGGCAACCCTGCCTCACCCCCGCCCCAACTCCAAAAATGTCACCCTGCCAACCATTAATCAGAGGAAAGCTCACCGCCTCTCTGTACAAAGTCTTCAGCCAATCCACAAATTGTCCCGGAATACCGTACTTTGACAAAGTGGCCCACAGATAGTCATGATCAACCCTGTCAAAGGCTTTAGCCTGGTCCAGACTAACAACATATCTCCCACACCGCAGAGCTTTACATCTCTCAAACATCTCTCGTATCGAGATGACTGCTCCAGAGATGTTCCGCCCTTTTACTGTGCCAAACTGAGAGCCTGCCAACAGTGCCGGGGACAACAGACTAATCTAGAAAATAGGATCTTTGCTAGAATCTTCCTATCTACATTCAAGAGGGCAATCGGCCTCCAGTTCTTGATGTCGCTCGGCTCTTTACCTTTAGATAGCAGAATTAACGAGGACACTCTCATGGATGGAGGCATCAGGTGATTTTCTAGACAATTTCTATACACATCCACGAGGATTGGAGCCAGGAGGTCTCTGAATTTCTTATAGAATTCTGCTGTTATACCATCTGGACCTGGTGCCTTCTTCAGATATAATTTATCAATAGCCTCCTTAACTTCCTCCACCGTTAATTCTGCTGTCAAAGGAGAAAAGTCCAGATCATTAGTATCAGGCACTGAGTTGCCTCCAAGAACTGAGCCATCTTATCTTTATCCAAAACTTTCCTCTGAAACAAGTCAGCATAGTAAGATCTCACCACCTCCAGGATACCCTCCCGTGAATCCTGCAATACACCCTGGGAGTCAATGAGACCTGTGACCATTTTTTTGGCCACCTCTCCCTGCAATTCTCAAAGGGATCAGGGCCCCTAAGGACCCATAATCCCGTTTCAAGAACCAGAGAGGTATACCGGCTATACTGATACTGCCTTATCTCAGATTTCAGCCGGTCGATCTTCACTTTGTCATCCCCACCGCCGAATACAGTGACTCCAATTCTTTGCGCAGCTTTAGGTACTGGCTGTACTTATTCCTCCCTTTATTAACTGACAGTCTCTTTAAGAGGGATCTGATATCCTCCTTGACGTCCTCCCACCAGTCGGTCATGTTGTCATAGAAGTCAACCCTGTCTAGATGAAGCTGGATTAGGGAGTGGACACGACTCTGAACATAGGCATCATCCAGAAGACTGGAATTGAGCTTCCACAACCCTCTACCAATATCCGGATGGTTAGAGGTCCCCAGACAGAAGCACAAGGCGAGGTGATCAGAGTAAGGGACGACCTTCTCACTTAGGGTGCCGACAGCCTCAGTAGGACTCACAAAAGCAAAATCTATCCTACTGCCCTGTTGGAACATGAATACGTGAATTTTGGCTGTCGACCTCCCTGTGTGAAAACGTCAGTCAGTCCAGCCTGCGTTATGATGTTATGTAGGACCTTTCCGTCCCTGGTCACTGTCCTGCCTGAAGAGCTGTCACCTGATGTCAGTATGGCATTAAAGTCCCCCGCCATCACCACTGGAAGAGAAGTGAAGAGGTAAGGCTTGACGTCATTAAACAGCTGGATCCTGTCAGTCACCGTCTGTGGCCCATAGATGTTAATAAGCCGGAGTCGCCTACCATGGATAGTGACTTCCAGGACCAGACATCTTCCCATGACCACCTCCGTCATCCTATGCACAGTCACATCATTGGTGTTAAACAGGACAGCGACCCCGGCATAAGGCTCCACAGCCAGCGACCAGAAAGATGGACCGGACCGCCATTCCCTCTCAGCCTCTCTCATAAGCCCCAGAGATGTCAGTCGTGTCTCCTGCAGGAAGATGACATCTGTGTCCAGATATGTGAGATGTTCATACACCGCTTGTCTCGTCCTCCTCGCCTTAATACTATTGACATTACTGGAGGTCAGTGTTAATGAGAACCCCGCCATCACAACACAATATAGAAGGAGCAGAGAAACAGCCATCATCATGAGTTAGAGATGTTCTGTCCACCACTGGTGTCCATGTCAGACTCTACCTGAGGTTCTACAGATAAGGGCTTCCGCTTTGGCGGGGGATGGTCTTCTATGTCCCTGTCATCCTCAACATCAATTTTCCTCAACTCTTTCTCATAGTCATCATCGTTGGACTCAGATAAAGCTCCATACTTGTTGGACACGACCATCACACCTGCAGGATTTGGAGCCTTCTTACTCGCACTCTGACCGGTGTCATATTTTGCCTCAGGTTTACGGGAGGAGCGTGTTCTTTTTCTTTCCTTTTATTATGACTAACACTCCAATCATCAGATACAGACAGTGATGCTGAAGGGAGGGCTACCTGAGGCTGCTGGGCCTGAGGGACGACCTCCATGTTCCCCTCTGCACCCTCCTGCTCTGGTGTTACATGAGTGGACTCCTGGTGGGCATCTGAGCTGGTCAGCATCTCTCCTGACATTGAATCCTCCTCCCCATGCGCCCCTATCACCACATCCTCATCCTCCTGAGCCTCTGCCCCTGCCATCACATCCTCATCAGGGAAGACTCTGCAGATGTTGTGCCAGGCGTCTGGACAGTCCCTGTGAGCGTGGCCCATCTGACCACAGAGGTTGCACCTGACGTCCCGGCAGTCTGCAGCAACATGGCCGATTGCCCCACACAGACTGCACTTCACCACAGTACAGACATTAGCCAGATGACCTTTCCACCACATTTGAAGCACTTTCTGGGCTGCCCGGGATAATAACATCTTCCCTTCTCCCTCCCAATGAAGAAGGAGTTGGGTAAGTGGGCAGTGATGTTATTATACTGCTGCAGTTTCACTAAGCTTTCCACCCCATTGTCCAGATACCGTCCTCATCTCTGACCTTGGTGAGTCCAGAGACAAGGTCACAGTGTCTCCGGAGCCACACCTCGATGTCCTGTGGGGGAACGGCCTCATTCCAGAAGGTAGACATTACTGTGACTGGTCCGGCCTGGAGATAGGAACCATCATAAACTCTATCCAGCCCAGCGTCCTGACTTGGGTAACGCCCAGAATCGTCCAGGTCAGACATGAGCTTGAATGCTGACCTCATAGCCCTGGCCTGTCCATGAAGATTAGACGAACCGCCATATCTGATTACTCAACCCCATCTGGCCGCATGCAGCTCTCTCACCACATACCTGCGTTGTGGCAGATCCTCCTTGGCACCTAAGTATTTAAACCGCACCACATTAATGCGTCTGAATGTCTGGCCGGTATACCTGGCGCTGGAAGTGAAGGATGGGGCGCCGCGGCTCCAGTCATTCCTGGGGGGCACCTGCCGGGTCACACTGGGCCGACTGACAGGGAGAGGGCCTGCAGCAGGGGGGGCTGTCACACCTTGTGGACTAGATGGTAAAGGGGGATAGTCACACATATCATGCACATTATCATTAGCAGCATCATTATCATCAGACAGTGTCACATCAATTACAGAATGTGAAACCCCTCCAACCCCCGACCCCATGGGCACAGCATCACCAGCCACAGTCTGTGCCCCAGCCTCATCAGCACAAACAGTCCCCCATATACTGTCCTGCTCCTGTGTGGGGCATTCTGGGACCTGTGGTGCCTCTGCTGGAGTCTGAAGTGTATGTTCTTGTTCACACTCAGCTGCCTCAGCCTCATCAGCACAAACAGTCTCACATATACTGTCCTGCTCCTGTGTGGGCACTCTGGGACCTGTGGTGCCTCTGCTGGAGTCTGAAGTGTATGCTCCTGTTCACACTTCGCTGCTTGCTGCTGCGGTTGTTTTCCCTCCTGGAAGCAGAAGCGGGCAGCCTGTAACACTGGCCGTGTCCGCTGCTGGGGGGTCCCGTCCTGAACATCAGGGGTCCTGGTCTCTACAGCACAGCCCTGCTTATAGGAGGCGAACCGCTCCCGGTTCCTGTAGGTCTCTGCCAGGGGCCCCATGCCCTCCATCACAGACTCAATGTCCTGCACAACACTAGCCAGCTGTACACCCAGTGTGTTCAGTCTCAGGTCATACGCATCATTACAGGCAGGATTAGTGGTCTTTAGGGTATAGATAAAGTCTACTTCCATTTGCAGCGCTTTTTTTCTGCTGCTGTAACTCACCCAGTTTTCTGACCAGTCCCGGTATCTCATCCGCTAGCTGCAGCTCGGGTGCACGCCCGGCTCCACAGCTTTAGTCTTCACCACGGGTACAGGGCTTCTGAACACAGTCCTGTGCGGTTCCACCACAGATGGTTTTGTGGCTCCTTGGCTGGATGCAGGCTCCGCAGCAGGTTTATCGCTGCCACCTGACTGCGACCGTGTGCGTCCTGACCGCGCCATACTGCCATGCTGCTGTAAGTTCTCCTGGATGGTTTGTCTTTCCAAAGACGTCCGTCTCTGCCTGGGAGCAGGAGAGGTGATCTGCACAGCTGGGGCTGATCTCACCTGTGCACCCGGCAGGAGCTGCTTGCTGACTGGGGAGTTACCTGACTTCACATTGTGCTGTAACCCATCACTGACCGACACTTTTCCTTCTTGCTTCTTTGCTGGACTTGGAGAAGGTTTTCCTCCCAAAACTTTACTGACGGCTTTTTCCTCCTTCACAGAACTGCTGCAGCTTTGGCTCGCTGCATTCACTGCTCTGACAGTGGCTCTGGGATTAACATTCCCATTAGGAGAGGCCTGGGAGGCTTGTCCCAGTGTAGGCCGGGAAGCCTGGGCCTTGCCTGGGGAGCTTCCCCGCCCAGGGTGGCCCCTCCCTGGGCTTGCTCCAGACATGAGGAGATCCACAAAACACAACCTCACAGCTAGGAGGCAGTATTATAGTAGTTATATTCTTGTACATAGGAGCAGTATTATAGTAGTTATATTCTTGTAATAGGAGCAGTATTATAGTAGTTATATTCTTGTACATAGGAGCAGTATTATAGTAGTTATATTCTTGTACATAGGGCAGTATTATAGTAGTTATATTCTTGTACATAGGGGCAGTATTATAGTAGTTATATTCTTGTACATAGGGCAGTATTATAGTAGTTATATTCTTGTACATAGGAGGCAGTATTATAGTAGTTATATTCTTGTACATAGGAGCAGTATTATAGTAGTTTATTCTTGTACATAGGGGCAGTATTATAGTAGTTATATTCTTGACATAGGCAGTATTATTAGGTTAATTCTTGTAATAGGGCAGTATTATAGTAGTTATATTCTTGTACATAGGGGCATATATAGTAGTTATATTCTGTATGCAGTTTTATTATTTCTTGTACATAGGAGCAGTATTATATGTAGTTATATTCTTGTACATAGGAGGCAGTATTATAGTAGTATATTCTTTGTATCATAGGGAGCAGTATTATAGTAGTTATATTCTTGTACATAGGGGCAGTATTATAGTAGTTATTATATCTTGTACATAGGAGCAGTATTATAGTAGTTATATTCTTGTACATAGGGGCAGTATTATAGTAGTTATATTTTGTATACATAGATTTTTACATGGCAGTATATATAGTAAGTAGTACTTATACATATGTAATCTTGTACATAGGAGCAGTATTATAGTAGTTATATTCTTGTACATAGGAGCAGTATTATAGTAGTTATAGTCTTGTACATAGGGGCAGTATTATAGTAGTTCTAGCTATATATCTTGTACATAGGAGCAGTATTATAGTAGTTATATTCTTGTACATAGGGCAGTATTATAGTAGTTATATTCTTGTACATAGGAGCAGTATTATAGTAGTTATATTCTTGTACATAGGGGCAGTATTATAGTAGTTATATTCTTGTACATAGGAGCAGTATTATAGTAGTTATATTCTTGTACATAGGGCAGTATTATAGTAGTTATATTCTTGTACATAGGAGCAGTATTATAGTAGTTATATTCTTGTACATAGGGCAGTATTATAGTAGTTATATTCTTGTACATAGGAGCAGTATTATAGTAGTTATATTCTTGTACATAGGGCAGTATTATAGTAGTTATATTCTTGTACATAGGGGCAGTATTATAGTAGTTATATTCTTGTACATAGGAGCAGTATTATAGTAGTTATATTCTTGTACATAGGGGCAGTATTATAGTAGTTATATTCTTGTACATAGGGCAGTATTATAGTAGTTATATTCTTGTACATAGGGGCAGTAATTATAGTAGTTATATTCTTGTAATAGGGCAGTATTATAGTAGTTATATTCTTGTACATAGGAGCAGTATTATAGTAGTTATATTCTTGTACATAGGGAGCAGTATTATAGTAGTTATATTCTTGTACATAGGAGCAGTATTATAGTAGTTATATTCTTGTACATGGGGAGCAGTATTATAGTAGTTATATTCTTGTACATAGGCAGTATTATAGTATTATATTCTTGTAATAGGAGTATTATAGTATTATTCTTGTACATAGGGGCAGATATTATAGTAGTTATATTCTTGTACTATAGGAGCAGTATTATAGTAGTTATATTCTTGTACATAGGAGCAGTATTATAGTAGTTATATTCTTGTATATAGGGCAGTATTATATAGTTATATTCTTGTACATAGGGCAGTATTATAGTAGTTATATTCTTGTACATAGGAGCAGTATTATAGTAGTTATATTCTTGTACATAGGAGCAGTATTATAGTAGTTATATTCTTGTACATAGGAGCAGTATTATAGTAGTTATATTCTTGTACATAGGGGCAATTTTTATTGTAAAAACCAAACAAATACAAATATACTGACATTCCTCCAGTAATAAAAATTCACTTGGATTGTACATATCATTACATATCCGGATTATACATATAAAATTATCTTAAAGAGTCCATACACCTGGTTGGAAAAAAAAAAAAAAAAAAAAACATCATATTTCAACCCAGTGACACATCCTTCCATAACTTAACATTCCTAATTTTCCTAATGATTTTATCTATCTGGGCTCGGACATTATGTGGTTGACAGCGTCACAGATCTGAGTCGGAGTTATTCTGGTCACCGCCGGTCTCCATTTCAGACTCTACCCGAGAGCCCTCAGGTAATGGCTTCCGCTTGGGCGGAGGACAGTCCTCTACATCCCTATCAAACTCTGCGTCAATTCTTCTAAGGTCATCCTCAAAATCACCGTCAGACTCAGACAGAACACCAAACCTATTAGATAAGTCCATTACACCTGCAGAACTCTGGACCTTCTTCCTGGCTCCTTGGCCAGTGTCATACTCCTTCTCAGGTTTACGGGAGGTCTTGTCCTTTTTCTTCCTTTTAGTCTGAGACACAGATGGTAGTACTGAAGTAATGCCTCCCTGTGACTGCTGCCCCTGAGGGACAACCTCCATACTCCCTGTACACCCTCTGAACCCTGCTGCTCTGGTGTCACCTGAGTAGACCCCTGGTGGGCCTCCGGTCTGGCCAGTATTTCCCCTGACAGTAAAGCTGCCTCCTCAGAATCTCTGCCCCTGCCACCAAATCCTCATCAGGATAGTCCTTACAGATATTGTGCCAGGCGTCAGGACAGTCCCTGTGAGGGTGACCGATCTTCCCACAGAGGTTGCACCTGATGTTCTGGCAGTCTGCAGCCACATGGCCGACCTCCCCACACAGGTTGCACTTCACCACAGTACACGTATTTGCCAGGTGACCCGCCTTGCCACATTTGAAGCACTTACGAGGCTGCCCAGGATAGAAACACACACCCCTCTCCCTCCCAATAAAGAAGGAGTTGGGTAAGTGGGCAGTGATATTATCGCACTGGCGCAGTTTCACCAAAACCCTCCACCCTCCCGTCCAGATACCATCATTGTCTCTGCTTTTGGTGAGGTCAGAGACCAGGTCACAATGCCTCCGGAGCCACACCACAATGTCCTGCGGGGGAACAGACTCATTCCAGAAGATGAGATTTACCGTAACGGTATCTGGCTTAGAGATAGGAATAAAGCTGAACTTACTCCAGCCCTCAGAGTCTCTAAACTTGGGGAAATTAGACCAGAACCTGTCCAGGTCACCATGAGCTTAAAGCTGACGTCATAGCCCTGCCTGTCTGGAAGATTAATCACCGCCAAGATGCTGACTGGCGCAAACCCCATCTGGCGACACAAGAGCTCCCTGACCACAAACCTTCTATCTGGCAGATCCTCCTTGGCACCTCTGTGCCGGAAACGCACAACGTTTCTCCGTTTAAACGCCTGGCCGGTATAATTGGCACCAGAGGTGAAGGACGGAGCGCCACGACTCCAGGCATTACTGGGGGGAACCTGCGGGGTCACACTAGGCTGACTGACGGGGTGAGGGTCTGCAGCAGGGGGGGCTTCTACACCTTGTGTGCTCGGAATTAAAGGGGGGAAATCACAGACATCATCATGCACATTGTTATCATCAACATCAATGTCACTATCAGACTGCGCAGCGTCCACCAAAGATACTGTGCTCCCCCAAACCCCCGACCCCTCAGATACAGCGCGGTTATCCCCAGCATCAGAGCCCTGCTGGGCACCATCAGGAACTACCGGCACATGTCCACTGCCCAACTGTGGTGCATGGCATTCTGAGACTTGTAGTCCCTCTGCTGAAAAATGTCCATGCTGCTGCTTGGAATCTGCTGCAGGCGGCTGTCTGGGCATTCTGGACTTGTTGTACCTCTACTGGAATGTGCCCTTCATGCTGCTGCTTGGAATCTGCTGCAGGCTGTTGTGCTGGGCATTCTGTGACTTGTTGTACCTCTGCTGGAATCTGCACTACATGCTTCTGCTTTGGATCTGCTGCAGGCAGTTTTGCTGGGCATTCTGAGACTTGTGGTACGTCTGCTGGGGTCTGTACTACAGGCTGCTGCTGGTGCGGCATTTGCCCCTTTTGGAAGCAGAAACTTGCAGGCTGCAGCACTGGCCGCACCTGCTTCTGGGGTCCACCTGGGACAATGTCTGACCTGGAACCTGCAGAGTTCTGCTTCTGTGAATTAAACAGTTCCTGGTTCCTATAAGTCTCCGCCAGGGGCCCCATCCTCTCTAGGACGCAGTCCATGTCCCTCACCACTTTTGCCAGCAATACACCCAGTGTGTTCAGAGTCTCATCATAAAAATCATGACTCCCGGGATTAATAGCCTTTAGCTTATAGCAAGTGTCTATCTGCATCTGTAGTGAGTCTTTCTGCTGCTGTAACTCACCGAACTTCTTGACCAGTCCTGGGATCTCCTCTGCGAGCTGAAGCTCAGTGCCACGTGGCGTCTCCTCCTGGGATCCTGCATTCAGCGATGTCCCCGGCTGCTTGAACCCAGACGTCTCCTTAATTTTCACCACCGCTGGTTTCATGGCTCCAGGCTCCACAGCACTTTTACTGCTGCCACCTGACTGCGACCGTGTGCGTCCTGACCGCGCCATACTGCCATGCTGCTGTAAGTTCTCCTGGATGGTTTGTCTTTCCAAAGACGTCCGTCTCTGCCTGGGAGCAGGAGAGGTGATCTGCACAGCTGGGGCTGATCTCACCTGTGCACCTGGCAGGAGCTGCTTGCTGACTGGGGAGTTACCTGACTTCACATTGTGCATTAACCCATCGCTGACCGACACTTTTCCTTCTTGCTTCTTTGCTGGACTTGGAGAAGGTTTTCCTCCCAAAACTTTACTGACGGCTTTTTCCTCCTTCACAGAACTGCTGCAGCTTTGGCTCGCTGCATTCACTGGTCTGACAGTGGCTCTGGGATTAACATTCCCATTAGGAGAGCCTGGGAGGCTTGTCCCAGTGTAGGCCGGGAAGCCTGGGCCTTGCCTGGGGAGGTTCCCCGCCCAGGGTGGCCCCTCCCTGGGCTTGCTCCAGACATCAGGAGAGCTAAAACACACAACCTCTCAGCTAGGAGGCAGTATTATAGTAGTTATATTCTTGTACATAGGAGCAGTATTATAGTAGTTATATTCTTGTAATAGGAGCAGTATTATAGTAGTTATATTCTTGTACATAGGGAGCAGTATTATAGTAGTTATATTCTTGTACAAAGGGGCAGTATTATAGTAGTTATTTCTTGTACATAGGAGCAGTATTATAGTAGTTATATTCTTGTACATAGGAGCAGTATTATAGTAATTATATTCTTGTATAGGGCAGTATTATAGTAGTTATATTCTTGTATATAGGAGCAGTATTATAGTAGTTATATTCTTGTACATAGGGAGCAGTATTATAGTAGTTATATTCTTGTACATGAGGCAGTATTATAGTAGTTATATTCTTGTACATAGGAGCAGTATTATAGTAGTTATATTCTTGTACATAGATGCAGTATTATAGTAGTTATATTCTTGTACATAGGAGCAGTATTATAGTAGTTATATTCTTGTACATAGAGGCAGTATTATAGTACTTATATTCTTGTACATAGGAGCAGTATTATAGTAGTTATATTCTTGTACATAGAGGCAGTATTATAGTACTTATATTCTTGTACATAGGAGCAGTATTATAGTAGTTATATTCTTGTACATAGGGGCAGTATTATAGTAGTTATATTCTTGTACATAGAGACAGTATTATAGTACTTATATTCTTGTACATAGGAGCAGTATTATAGTAGTTATATTCTTGTACATAGATGCAGTATTATAGTACTTATATTCTTGTACATAGGAGCAGTATTATAGTAGTTATATTCTTGTACATAGAGGCAGTATTATAGTACTTATATTCTTGTACATAGGAGCAGTATTATAGTAGTTATATTCTTGTACATAGAGGCAGTATTATAGTACTTATATTCTTGTACATAGGAGCAGTATTATAGTAGTTATATTCTTGTACATAGGGGCAGTATTATAGTAGTTATATTCTTGTACATAGAGACAGTATTATAGTACTTATATTCTTGTACATAGGAGCAGTATTATAGTAGTTATATTCTTGTACATAGGGGCAGTATTATAGTACTTATATTCTTGTACATAGAGGCAGTATTATAGTAGTTATATTCTTGTACATAGAGGCAGTATTATAGTACTTATATTCTTGTACATAGGAGCAGTATTATAGTAGTTATATTCTTGTACATAGAGGCAGTATTATAGTAATTATATTCTTGTACATAGGGGGCAGTATTATAGTACTTATATTCTTGTACATAGGGGCAGTATTATAGTAGTTATATTCTTGTACATGGGGCAGTATTATAGTAGTTATATTCTTGTACATAGGAGCAGTATTATAGTAGTTATATTCTTGTACATAGAGGCAGTATTATAGTACTTATATTCTTGTACATAGGAGCAGTATTATAGTAGTTATATTCTTGTACATAGGGGCAGTATTATAGTAGTTATATTCTTGTACATAGGGGCAGTATTATAGTAGTGATATCCTTGTACATAGGAGCAGTATTATAGTAGTTATATTCTTGTACATAGGGGCAGTATTATAGTAGTTATATTCTTGTACATAGGAGCAGTATTATAGTAGTTATATTCTTGTACATAGGGGCAGTATTATAGTAGTTATATTCTTGTACATAGGAGCAGTATTATAGTAGTTATATTCTTGTACATAGGGGCAGTCTTATAGTAGTTATATTCTTGTACATAGGAGCAGTATTATAGTAGTTATATTCTTGTACATAGAGGCAGTATTATAGTAGTTATATTCTTGCATATAGGAAGCAAAATAAACTCAAGATTATTCATATCCACAATACAGTTAATACAGGGGATATATTTAGGGAAATTGTCTTAATGGCACAGATTCCTCTCTTTTTCACACATTGTTGCTATTAAGAAGAATAACACTTTCCAGGCCTGCAGCTGTTGAAAAATTCACGTATTATGCAAAAATAAGCTGAGAAAGTAAATGTTAATGTTGTCGATTGAGTTAATGTGTAATTAATGTATGAAGGTGTGGTATCAGGTATAACAACTGCAGGGGCAAACTTAGCCCTTTATTTGGCATTGAATAATTGGAGTTGAATATGGAAATTATGAAGCTTCCATAATGTGCATCACATTAAAAAATATTGTGAACATTCAATATCTCGTGAAAAAAGCAAAAGAGGGAGACAATGATGGCTGATGGTCTGACATGCATGGTAAAGAGGGATCCTGGTAAAACTGAACTATTCCATTAAAATTACCAACCACTTGCATAACTGCAGCCAAAATGTGTTGAATGTTGGCAATAGTGTTCCGATTCTGGCTTTGCGTGCTATTGTAATATGAGAATATTTCCTGCACTTTAGAGTGTGGACGCTGGGCAATACATGTCTCATTGTCTCATACCTAGACTGTAATGTGCCTAAGCTGCAAGCAGAGACAGGAAAAGCAGCTTGGCAGCAGCCATTGTGCCATTCCCTTTCCTTGGTGATTTTCTGTAGGTCGTGACTTACTCCCGCTTGTGGGGTCAGCAGGTATAGATAATCCTATAATGTTACTGCCTATCCAGAGGGTTTGGAGCTCTGTATTGTCAGATGTAGTCCCAACTTCCATAACCTCTCTGTCATTTAGATGAAAAAAAGGTGTAAACTATCGAGTTGCCTTAATATTTCTGTAATCTGTTAGATCAGCTACTTTACGTTGACCTCATTGACGTGGCCGAATGCGAGAAGGGGGTGCAGAAAAAAACCTGTCCAGGCGTTTGTGTTACCATCAGTGCCTGATTCACAGCTTATTAACTACTGTTCATGCACATGAAATTTTAGGAATTGCCTGTGCTAAGTGGTTCGATGTTTCAAGGATGAGATGGACTGAAGGACACAGCCATTAAGTCGTCTAGTGATATTTCTCAAAGGCCAATTAATTGTCCTTTTGCACGCCTTATAAACACTGAGCTTCAGTTTAGGGACATCCATTACCATCATCATTTTATGTTGAGTAAAATGAAATAACAATTTCAGTTCTGACATTTTTATCACCAACTTGTTTTAATGAAGCGATTTTTACCTGTGTCTAGTCCATGCACAGACGATGTCCTGGAGAGAAGCTGGCAGAGGTGTCTGCCAGTGACTTACCATCCAGTCGCTTTTAGAAACACATGCACTCTCAGAATGACAGAATGTGTATGGAGGGTCGGGTGAGAGAACTTTACCTGATTTTTTCATTTAAAGGGGTTGTCTGATCTTCTTTCAGGAATTCACTCCTCCTCTTCCTCTCATCTTGCCGCAAGCAGAGGCAGCTTTGCTTTTGTCGCATCAGACGGGCGCAGGTGCTGTGCTTGTAGTCTTATAGCAAACAGCTTGTAAGCGCACTTCCTTACCTAGGAACCTCTACTACACAGCAGGGGTAGTCGGTAACATAGGAAATGAGCTATAAACTATGAAATTAAAAATCCCTCCGTTCTTGAGATAAGAGGTATGTTGCAAAGTTTCTTGTTTTTACAAGCTCTTTGCAATTTTACCCGTTTACGAAGTTGAGGCAACCCCTTTAATGAATCCACCTCCATGTACTGTATCCATCTCTCTGTTTTCAGGTTCTCTATGAGCTGCAGCCTGATCTCCCAGCTAAACTCTGATCAATGGCAGACCTTCACTAATAAGCGGCAGTGTCAGGAGGAGCAGGCTTTTCTTTCTCAGTTTTCAATCGATTCTAGACTGGGGACAAAACTTTGCTCCGCTTCTCTTGATGTTTGGCATGGATTTAACCCCTCACAAGTCATAAAGTAAGATTGTTAAGGTAGCTTGGATAATGACTGCGGAAACTTCTGAGAAAAGCATAACTCCCAGAAAATGAGTGCACCTTAATCAGCGATCACTCGTGAGCAGCGCACTGTCTCCACTACAAATATGTTCCCTGTCCAAAGGGCATTAACCAAAAAGCACAGAGACCTCCAGGCCACTAAGATTACAAGTTTGTCACACATTCTCATGGCCGTCCTCATTCATTTGTAATTGAAATTGTATACATTCGTGGGAAGACCTCACAACCAAATTGCTGAGGATCTGTGTTGTACCAAAAGAAATAGATTTCAAAAGCAATTCCAGCCCCAAACATGGTCCATAATAGAAGAAGACAGAAGAAGTCACCAGAGCTGTGACCAGATGAGATGTCTACAGGATCCATAACCTTGGCTTATGGCTGATAACTGTGCAGCCTGTGGATCAGGTCAGACTCCTTATAATCACAAACAAATGACGTGTCTGCAGATTACTCTGGGCACCCTGGATGTAGGGGACAGCCATGGGACTTCCCTCAGCAGACTAGCCAAAGCCATTGTTTATCTAGAGGCACCAACAGTTCTGGGATTTCTGACCACCTGAGAACTTGACTCAGCGTCAGAAGAGCGACTCGCTCCAGGATAAACTGTGGTGTCTTATTTGTTTTCCTTTGGTCATATAGTTCGCTGTCAGACGTACGTGCGACATAGAGTATCAGCTAAGCAATAAGCAATTCTTTCAAACAAAACCTGCATAAAATCAAAGGACAATTTTTCCATTTTATTCATATAATTTGAGTGTCCACAACTAATGTATTGGAAACAGTCTGATCAGTTATATGGTGCTTCTTTCTTTAAGAAAGTTGCCTGCTACCGGTACTGGTTTTTGCCAATTCTGGTTGGAAAAGCCAAGCTGCTCTCGTGGACCAGTTGTAAATTTGAATGTAAGAAAGAACAGCATTCTATCCGGGTGATTGTGAAGAATTCAAAGCTTTATAAAGACCCATTTGGGTTGAAACGTTGCATCATGGCAGAATAAAGCTTTGAATTCTTCACAATCACCCGGATAGAATGCTGTTCTTTCTTACATTCGATGGTTTGCTTTCCAATTGGGTCATTGGATTTTGAACGTGCATTCAATTGCTGTGCTGCTGGCTACAACCTTTCACTCTGTTGTAAATTTGAATCAAAAATCTAAATGTAAGCCTTTGTTTTTTTTTAGCCACAGAGATTCTTATTGGTTTTTATGTTGAAGTGTGAACATACCCAAACTTTGAAAACATAACAGAGGATTTGTGGCACTCGCCATTCTTTTTTGCAAGCCTTTATTAGGCGCAGTCAGTCCCGGTACCTAACAGGACTCGAGTTTGGCCCGTTTCGCGTGCACACACGGTTTCTCAAGGCTTGATCATACCCTAACTTTCACATAATGCTCTATTACTTAGTAGTCGGAAACCAGTAGAATCCTGAATTTAGCTTTATATGTGAATGGAGAAGAAACATGATAAGTCAAAAGTGGTACTAACGTTATTGCAGAGTATTTTGTGGGATACTGGCCATTTTATAAGGATTTATCCTGTGGCACAATGGGTAGTAATTATATTTTTTTATATACACAAACTTTCACCCCCTTATCCATATTGCTGCTATATTTCCAAGCACTTGTCTATAGCAACCGCCAGTCACCCCGGTCTCGGTTTAAGTTCCAGGTGCCTTCGATCTGCCACACTGCTTCCTGTTCATCAACCTGTGTTTGCGCTGGGATAAATCAATAGGACGGGTCAGCAGTGCATTAATTACTCCAAGAGCTGTCTTGCTACTCTTTAAAAAGGAAAACTACCTGCTTTAGATTAATTACCTTCTCACAGACGATTGCTGAATTGGCCCTGGAGCCTGCTGGCAGCGGCTCGTCCGTATGTCAGAGGAGCTGCTGGCCAGGCTAATCACTATATAACAGATTTGTTGCTGCTCACACTGTGAGGAGGACTCGGATGTTTGCAGGACATGTGCTGGAGCTGGAGGACTGCATATTGGATAAAGCTGCACTTCCTCTATTACTGATATAGATAGGTAGAAAATTCTGTCTTCAGCTGCCACATGCAGAAGAATATAAAGTCTCAAGAAACATCAAGGCACCGATTCATCACTTGCATTTTTTGGACTTTTTTCTTTGTCGTCTTGTGGCAATTGTTGACATTTTTTTTGTGCCGAATTCATGAAAATGGCGCATTTGGGTTGATGATTTTTGTGCAAAATCAGAAATACTATATATTGTCTTTTATCTATTTTGTGCCTTGTTTGAGAAAGTCTCATGAATCCTTTAAAATGTCAAACATACTTGAGTAACATTCGGCAGAAATTTTGCAATTTTTCGAAAGGTCAGAAATGATGAATTAGATTAACACATTTATTTAATGAAAGTAACACCTTAATTAATAAAAAAAGAACAAAAAAAAAGTGAAGATGGCTTAAAGAAGGTGCAGATTAAGTAATCAATAAGGTTCTAAAAGCAAAGTCCACATTAAAACCATTTTTACTCCAGAAAAAATAGGCACTGCAATGATAAATCTTGTCCCAAGTCTGCAACTTTTGAGTGCATTCAAAGCAAATTTGTGTGCAAATTATTGGCTGTCCCATTCAGGCTCGGACTGTCCCATCGGGTAACAGGGGAATCTCCTGGTAGGCCCCTGTCCAAATCTGGGCCCCCAATCCCAATGTATGGGCAGTACTTGGCATAATTCACTCTGTACAGAAAAAAAGTAGCATCTCATCATTCATTAACCAAACTACTCAGTTTATTATTATAGAGATATACCGCAGGTAAATTTGTGAACGAGGGTAGTGTAATATTTATATCAAGGTGAAAAGTGGACCCCCCCCCCCCCCAAAGTCAATGTTACCGATGGGCCCTTGGCACCCCAGTCCGACACGGGTCCCATTCTTCTGAATAGTGGCTTTCAGATGTCCATGCACCTGATGTAGAAACCACCTATGTTCAGAGGTGCAGAAAAAGATTTTCATTCTCCGAAATTTCTGCATCAAATCCACCCCTTGTGAATACAACCCCTGGCGCAAATTATGGAATCACCGGCCTTGGAGGATGTTCATTCAACTGTTTTATTTTGTTGAAAAAAAGCAGATCACAGACATGGCACAAAACTGAAGTCATTTCAAATGGCAACTTTCTGGCTTTAAGAAACACTAAAGGAAATCAAGAACAAATAATGTCGTAGACAGTAATGGTTATTTTTTTTAACCAAGCATAGGGGAAAAATTATGGAATCATGAAAAACAAACAATCAAAAAAACACTCCAACACATCACTAGTATTTTGTTGCACCACCTCTGGCTTTTACAACAGCTTGCAGTCTCTGAGGCATGGGCTTAATGAGTGTCAAACACTACTCTTCATCAATCTGGCTCCAACTTTCTCTGATTGCTGTTGCAGATCAGCTTTGCAGGTTGGAGCCTTGTCATGGACCATTTTCTTCAACTTCCAACAAAGATTTTCAGTTGGATTGAGATCCAATATTTGCCGGCCATGACATTGACCTTATGTGTCTTTTTTTCAAGGAATGTTTTCACACTTTATGCTCTATCGCAGGATGCATTATCATCTTGAAAAATGATATCATCATCCCCAAACATCCTTTCAATTGATGGGATAAGAAAAGTGTCCAAAATATCAACATAAACTTGTGCATTTATTGAAGATGTAATGACAGCCATCTCCCCAGTGCCTTTACCTGACATGCAGCCCCATATCATCAATGACTGTGGAAATTTGCATGTTCTCTTCAGGCAGTCATCTTTATAAATCTCATTGGAACGGCACCAAACAAAAGTTCCAGCATCATCAACTTGCCCAATGCAGATTAGCGATTCATCACTGAATATGACTTTCATCCAGTCATCCACAGTCCACGATTGCTTTTCCTTAGCCCATTGTAACCTTGTTTTTTTCTGTTTAGGTGTTAATGATGGCTTTCGTTTAGCTTTTCTGTATGTAAATCCCATTTCCTTTAGGCGGTTTCTTACAGTTCGGTCTCAGACGTTGATTCCAGTTTCCACCCATTCGTTCCTCATTTGTTCTGTTGTGCATTTCCTGTTTTGGAGACATATTGCTTTAAGTTTCCGGTCTTGACGCTTTGATGTCTTCCTTGGTCTACCAGTATGTTTGCCTTTAACAACCTTCCCATGTTATTTGTATTTGGTCCAGATTTTAGACACAGCTGACTGTGAACAACCAACATCTTTTGCTACATTGGGTGATGATTTACCCTCTTTTAAGAGTTTGATAATCCTCTCCTTTGTTTCAGTTGACATCTCTCGTGTTGGAGCCATGATTCATGTCAGTCCACTTGATACAACAGCTCTACAAGGTGTGATCACTCATTTTTAAATGCAGACTAATGAGCAGATCTAATTTGATGCAGGTGTTAGTTTTGGGAATGAAAATTTACAGCGTGATTCCATAATTTTTTCCCTCAGAATTGAGTGATTCCATAATTTTTTTCCTATGCTTGGTTAAAAAAATAACCATTACTGACTACCACATAATTTGTTCTTGATTTCTTTTAGTGTTTCTTAAAGCCAGAAAGTTGCCATTTGAAATGACTTCAGTTTTGTGCCATGTCTGTGATCTGCTTTTTTTCAACAAAACAACTGAATGAACATCCTCCAAGGCCGGTGATTCCATAATTTTTGCCAGGGGTTGTATATACTAACATTGCAGAATCTGAAATCAGTCACAGATATGAATGTAAGTGTCTCTCCTTGGGGTATCGTATGTATAAGGTGATATGAGAGAAGTTGCTTATGGCAGTCACACATATCAAATGAAAATGTCTCTGCAGGTGTAACATAAAGCTGTGATCATCACGGGGCAACAACGTTTCTGCACTTCGTTACCCACCAGCATGTTACAACTTAGATCCCTGACAGTGGCCTCTCATCCAGCCAAATCAGACCTCTTGCTTTGCACTCATGAGGGGCAAACACTCTGAAACATGTGTCTGCAAATGGTGCCTGGTTTGGTTTTTATCCTAAGTCATGTGGTGAGGCTCGTTAAAGGGTCGATATTGGCTTTGAATAGGTGGCACAAGAGTTCAAGTCCGCTTCCATCTTTTGTGAAGCAATTTGCAGATTTACCATCCCACTGACAAACACTAGACAGCCTGGGAGCAATGAATTGTGTTCACCTGTCGTTCAGTCACCTTCATTACAACTGTGATAGTTAGTATGAAATAAGGGAAACAGAAATCCCATCGACTAGCTTCCAAACGTCCCATGCTCCCTTATCTGTACAGACCCATTTAGGCCTTTGGGAAAGTTGAGTTGGCGTCTGCTAATGTTGTCACCCTGCTTTCCAGAAACAGACGTAACAAGAATAACGCTACTTAAAATTATTTTATAATTTTGACGTTTAAAAGTTAGTGAAAAAAACTCTTTTTTAATACCTGTCAGTAATATGATGGCATTATTCTTCACGCTTTACACATCACTGTGTGCTCTGTTTCTCGTTATTGACCCTGTACTGTAACGCCTTTCTGTATACTGCCGCACTGCTTGAGTCACCCGGTTCTGGGAAATTTTGCAGCTTACCGGCCACTCTTCACCTCCAGAGAAGGGAGGGTCTTTTGTTTATAACACCCAGCAGGGGGGTCCGTCACTTACCAATTGCAGTCCGCCCACGCCTCCCCACAACATTCAGTGTTAATTGGGGGGAAAGAAATCCTGCCTTCTGATTTTTATTTATTTACCTGTCTCCCAGGCCGTTGGCTTTTTCATTTTTGAATAGTAGTTGAAAGTTATGACTGTGTCTCAGCAGCTAAATGTGTATTTATAGCCCGCTCCCTTACCAGGCCTTTGTTTTACGTGTGCTAGGACAACGGCTTTGCATATCAGTGGCTCAGCTGTGCCTTTCAGCTCTTTGTGCCTCTGAGTGTATTCAAATTAAGTCGGAGAATGCCTCCTAATGAACACGAAGTTCAGAGCCTCCATCTGCGGCTGCCATGCCTCGTATGCCAGCCCTCTCCTGGAGTGGGATAATCCTCACCGGGTTCATTTAGGGAACTCTGTCCTGTAAGGATACATTCACACTGTCTTTGTAGCATCCATTTGATTTGCTGAACACTTCAGGAAAGTTCCCGTCACATAGACTAAACAGATCTATGGGTCCTTTGGGCCTCTGTCAGGATGGTAAACGTTGGTATACTTTTGTTCTACTACATGCAGTTGTCTTGTATTGTGACAAACATCTGAGACATTAGGCAGAAGCACCTACCCCAGTATTTACCTGCAGATTTGATACAAAATAAAAACTTCTCTGTCCAGGTCCATCACCTGACTACTGATACAGTTGCGTGACATCATATGTCATCAATGTATTTTACAATAATAATTATGAAGTGTCTGTAGCATATTATTTGCCTCAGAAGTCAAAATATTTAAATGCAGTCCACTTGTAGTGTTACAAGTGGCTTATGGATGACAATAACATAAAACATCCCCTGTAACTCTTATAGAAATAGCACTAGGGGAGTCAGACAGCTGGGCACTGCCATGGGTATCCCTTCCACCCCACACCAACAATTTATTATTATTATTATACATTTTTATAGTGCCATTTATTCCATGGCGCTTTACATGTGAAAAGGGGCAAATATAGACAAGTACAATAAACGTGAGCAATACAAGACACATACAAGTACAGAAGGAGAGAGGACCCTGCCCGCGAGGGCTCACAGTCTACAGGGATGGGTGAGGATACACTAGGAGAGGGTAGAGCTGGTCGTGCAGTGGTTCAGTAGACCGAGGATCACTGCAGGTTGTAGGCTTGTCGGAAGAGGTGGATCTTCAGGTTCTTTTTGAAGGTTTCAATGGTAGGTGCGAGTCTGATGTGTTGGGGTAGAGAGTTCCAGAGTATGGGAGAGGCACAGGAGAAGTTTTGTATGCAGTTGTGGGAAGAAGAGATAAGAGGGGAGTAGAGGAGGAGATCTTGAGAGGATCGAAGGTTGCGTGTGGGTATGTACCGGGAGACCATGTCACAGATGTATGGAGGAGACAGATTGTGGATGGCTTTGTAGGTCATGGTTAGGGTTTTGAACTGGAGCCTCTGGACGATAGGAAGCCAGTGAAGGGCTTGGCAGAGAGGAGAGGCTGCAGAATAACGGGGAGACAGGTGTATTAGTCGTGCAGCAGAGTGGAGGATGGATTGGAGTGGTGCCAGAGTGCTAGAGGGAAGGCCAGAGAGTAGGAGGTTGCAGTAGTCGAGGCGGGAGATGATGAGGGCATGCACTAGTGTTTTTGTAGTTTCATGGTCAAGGAATGCACGGATCCGGGAAATATTTTTGAGTTTGAGACGGCAGGAGGAGGCAAGGGTTTGGACATGTGGCTTGAAAGAGAGGGCAGAGTCGAGGATCACCCCGAGGCACCGATCATGCGGGACTGGGGAAAGTGAGCAGCAATTGACGTTGATGGACAGGTCTGGTGGGGGGGTAGAGTGAGATGGGGGAAAGATTATGAATTCTGTTTTGAAGGCATTGTTGTACTCCTCAGTGTAGCATTCACCTGAGAGTTTTTTATACTTGGGTTTCTTAACCCTCTTAAAGTATTAACATCACTGTATGGACTTGGTGATGTCCTTATTCTCAGCCCAAGCTGATGGCATCCTCCATCCTCCTCTCTGTTAATGCATTTCTGCGTATTACTGATATTTACTGCACGTAATTTTTTTCTTTTTTTGCAATTGTAATTTTTACTTTACGGCTCAGTGATACAGTAGTAATTCCCGCTTTGTTAACATTTTGAGTTGTTGCTGACCTATTCTTCTTCCCTTCCCCTTTTAAAAGATTTTACTTGTTACTACAAAAGCAGTAAATTATTCAGTCCTAAGGGTGTTTGTAATAATGTGTAAATATAGCTCTGGAACGCATGATGGGTCTTTTCCTCATAAATCTGCTAGCTAGGAATAAGGTCAACTCTTTGTTGCTGAAGAAACGGTATAATGAAAAGGATCTCTGAAAAAATAAATAAGTTATACATTTACAGTTACTGAGCCGAATGCAGAAAATATTGTTTGGAGATTATAAGAAGCCGCCATATGCTTCATGCCAGACATGTAATGGGTATGGTTTAAGCTCTTTCTCTGCATTGTACAAGCTTCATAGAAGAGATACTGTACTAATGTGTTTCACTGCTTTAATAGCTGTAATAACTTTGGGTTCTTTGGCTGATGGAGTCTGGGGGGAGGAGGGGGTTACTGTTACTTCTGACACAGCTGATGATTACTGGCTTTTCATGCTATTTAGAGCAGAACTATGGGGCACGCTAAATGGACTGATAACAAAAATAGACCTGTGAATACAGTTAATTATTAGTATAAATTAGTATTGAAGGAAAACACTATTTCTCTAACACAGCGGTCATTTCTGTTTTGCAGAAGAGCAGTTGCCTCATGGGTTCCCCATTATTGACATGGGACCCCAGCTCAAGGTGGTGGAGAAGACACGGACGGCCACCATGCTCTGTGCTGCTAGCGGAAATCCAGATCCTGAGATCTCCTGGTATAAGGATTTCCTTCCAGTGGACACTGCTACCAGTAATGGAAGGATTAAACAACTCCGATCAGGTATGACGTATAAGAAATGCAATGGATGTTTTCTTTTCAGAAGTTGAAGATAATTGAACAATCTAAAATTTTGAACTTTTTAGTTGATTCTCGTAATGAAATGTATATTTAGGGAATTAATGCTGAACCCATCATCTGCAAGACGATGTCATGGTCAGTGTAGTTATTGCTGGTGTCACATCTTGTGTCTTCGTATCTGGATGTGATGGCTTTGCTCGGTATTTTTCAGAATGTTGACGTAATGAAGACAGTAACCGCACCGCCATCTTTTACCTCTGGTATATGATCACATCCGTCTACACAATGTTACTTTCCATGCTTGTACTGTAATCAGCGTCTGCTCCAATCTGTCATGTGTGCATCGCCACGAAGATCGTCGCGGTTGCACATTCTGACTTCTCACAGCTGAGTTGCTGTTTCTTTGTGTTTGGCAGTGAGGGAGTTAATTCTGTCTGTGCTCGTTTCTGGGACTGGGTTCAGTTTCTCCCGGCTGCAATTGAGTATTTGTTGATTGGTTTCCTTTAAATCCCTGGTTGTCTGTTTTGGGAGTTGCCAGTGAAATTCTTCATGCAGACCACAGATAGGATTGAATCTGTATAGACTTAAGTTAAAGAGCTCCTTAGTTGTTTTAAGCTCAACTTACTTAGAGTTTATTTCCCAGACCATTTATGTTCCTTCGGTGTTTGAGTGTGTATGCAAGAGAGTGCTATCCTGTCTGTCTTATATGTCTAATCTGTGTATTTAGCTGAGATCAGCCCATATCCCTTTGGTGGTAATCAGGGTCATTCTTAGGACTGATTACAGGGTTCAGGGACTGATAGGAGACTAGGTTAGGCTGGAGACTTGGACCTCTGAACCATTATCAGTACCTCCAAGGTGAGGGATTAGTTAGGACCCCAGTTTTAGGGTCAGGTTAGACCCCGGTCCTCCTCTTTCCTGTGACAGCGTATCAAGTCCTCAAGATTAACCCTGAGTTCAACGGATATCGTGTCAGGTAAATCTATTCTATATTTACATGCTGATGTTGCTAAACTATATGTTGTATAGAGTGTTGTTTCTGTAAGAATAGTTTATTGACATCGTACACATATCATTAGACAGCGTGACATTTTCACTGGCCCATAAAATTATCCCCAGTTGCCATGGATCCAGTAGCCCAGCTGGCTCTGCAGTTGCAGGGATTATCCATGGAGCTGACGGACATTAAGTCCAAAGTTTTGTCTCCCCTGGAGCAAACCAGGGCGAGACAAATTTTTCACCTTCCGGGAAGCATGTAAAATTGTATTTTCGGCTTCGGCCTCGATCATCAGGGAGTGAAGAGCAGAGAGTGGGAATTGTTATCTCGCTCCTACAAGGGGACCCTCAATCCTGGGCATTCTCCCTTCCTCCGGGATCCCCGGCTCTACAGTCTGTAGATCGATTTTTTTACTGCCCTGGTTTGGTATATGATGACCCAGATCGGGTCTCTCTTGCTGAGACAAAATTACGTAAGATACAGCAGGGAGATCGTCCGGCGGAGGAATTTGCTTCTGAGTTCCGTAGATGGGCCACAGATACTCAGTGGAATGACCCAGCTCTTAGGAGTCAGTTTTGTCATGGGCTTTCTGACAAATTAAAGGACGTTTTGGCTCAGTATGATTCTCCTCCATCACTGGAGGCTGCTATGGCCCTAGCTATCCGTACTGATAGACGGCTTCGGGAGAGGGGTGAGGTAACTCCGCCCCCAGTAGTTGCTCCACCTACTACAAAAGTCCCTTATGTTGAGGTTCCCCTTGTCTGTTCGGATGAGCCTATGCAGTTGGGAGGGACATTATTTCGTAGGAGGGGATTGGTGGTACGCAGCAGGACTAGAAGGTGTTTCTTCTGCGGGAAAGAGGGACATTTTGTTGGGGGATGTCCATCCCGTGCCTTGTTGAGCAAAAAGTTGCCGGAAAACTGTTTTTCCCAGGTTGTGTGGTGGACGACAACCTGGGAGTTATGTATTTCGTCCGCTAGTTCTTCTCAGTTCCTTGTACCAGTGGAGATGGTGGTTGGTACGAGAGTGGAGAGATTTTCTGTTCTTCTTGATAGTGGGTCCGGGGCTAATCTGGTTGACGCTCAGTTTGCTCAGGCTCAAGGTATGCCTCTGAGTGTATTGGCCAAACCGATCCCTATATTCTCCATTGACGCCAGGCCTCTCGGCCAAGGTAGCTTTGTTCATGAGGTCCATAACATTGATATTCGGGTAGGGGCGATACATAGGGAACAATTATCTTGTTATGTGTTGGAGGGTCACCTACTCCCATTGTTTTGGGGAAACTTCCTTGGTTGGTTAAACATAACCCTGTGATTAATTGGCAGTCCAGAGAGATAAGCCAATGGGGTGAGTTTTGCAAAAGTAACTGCATGAACACAGTCATCAGTGCGGTCGTGCCTAGTACATTGCCTCCTTTTTTGGAGGACTTTGGGATGTGTTCTCTGAGGAGGGGTGTCAGGAGTTGCCTCCTCATCGCGTGTATGACTGCTCTATTAATCTCCTTCCTGATGCTAAGTTGCCTAAAGCTAGGTTGTATAACCTTTCTGGTCCTGAGAGGCAGGCTATGAAAGACTATATTTCGGAAAGTCTGGCCAAAGGGCATATTAGACCTTCATCTTCCCCAGTAGCCGCGGGGTTCTTCTTTGTGAGAAAAAAAGATGGAGGCCTACGCCCTTGCTTGGATTTCCGCGAACTTAATCGGATTACTGTTCGAGATCCGTATCCTCTCCCTCTTATTCCTGATCTCTTCAATCAAATTGTGGGCGCCAAATGGTTCTCTAAATTGGATCTCAGGGGGGCGTATAATTTGATTAGGATAAAAGAGGGGGATGAGTGGAAAACGGCGTTTAACACGCCGGAGGGACATTATGAGAACCTTGTCATGCCTTTTGTCTGACTACTGCACCAGCAGTATTCCAACATTTTGTTAATGACATTTTTCGTCACCTTGTGGGCTGTTTGTGGTCGTATATTTGGATGACATTTTAATTTACTCGCCAGATCTTGTGTCTCACCAGGAGCATGTGAGACAGGTGTTGCAGATCTTGCGAGACAATAAACTATACGCCAAACTGGAAAAGTGTGTATTTGCTGTACAGGAACTTCAGTTTTTGGGTTTCTTGGTGTCAGCCTCCGGTTTCCGTATGGACCCTGAAAAAGTGAGAGCAGTGCTTGAATGGGATCAGCCAGAGGATCTTAAGGCTCTGCAGCGTTTTCTGGGGTTTGTTAACTACTACCGGAAATTTTTGTAATTTCTCATCTGTTGTCAAACCTCTCACTGACATGACAAGAAAAGGGACGGATTTTTCTAAATGGTCGGACAAAGCTTGCCAAGCTTTTCCTCTTTGAAAAAATGTTTTGCTTCGGCACCCGTTCTCATCCAACCAGATGCATCACAGCCGTTCATTGTGGAGGTGGACGCGTCTGACGTAGGGGTGGGTGCAATATTGTCCCAGGGTCCGTCCCTGGTAAATGGCATCCGTGCGCTTTCTTTTCTAAGAAGTTGTCGTCCGCCGAAAGGAATTATGATATCGGCAATAGGGAACTTTTGGCCATTAAGTTGGCTTTTGAAGAATGGCGTCACTTTTTGGAGGGGGCAGTCCACCCGGTTACCGTCATTACTGATCATAAAAACCTGCTGTATTTGGAATCTGCTAAGCGTCTGAATTCCAGACAAGCTCGATGGTCGTTGTTTTTTACCAGGTTTAATTTTGTCGTCACATATCGCCCTGGGTCTAAGAATGTTAAGGCTGATGCCTTGTCTCGCAGTTTCCCAGGGGCCGGGAAAACGGATGACCCGATTCCTATCCTTCAGGAGGGGGTGGTAGTGTCGGCTGTATGTTCTGAGCTTGAGGAGGAGGTATTAGAGGCTCAGGGGACGCCCCTGCAGGACCTTCAGGGAGACTGTTTTGTCCCAAATCAGTTGAGACAAAAGGTTATTGAGGCACATCATAATTCTGCTTTAGCAGGACATCCAGGGAGTAAGGCTACTTTAGATCTCCTTTCTCGCCGGTTGGTGGCCTAACGTTAATAAAGATGTTATAACTTTTGTCGCGTCCTGTGGGTTTGTGCTCGCTCTAAGACCCCGGCATACCCGTCCGTCTGGGACCCTCTTACCCTTGAAACTTCCGGAGCGTCCATGGGCTCATTTGTCTATGGACTTCATTTACGGATCTTCCTCCGTCGTCAGGGAAAACTGTCATACTGGTGGTTGTTGACAGGTTCAGTAAGATGGCACATTTCATTGCTCTTCCTGCCCTCCCTAATGCTAAAACTCTGGCACAGGTGTTCATTGGGGGGATTGTGGAGACTTCATGGGTTGCCTTCTGATGTGGTGTCAGATAGGGGGTCTCAGTTTGTGTCTAAATTTGGAGGGCATTTTGTTTTACGTCGGGGATGCAATTGTCATTTTCCTCGGCTTTTCATCCGCAGACCAATGGTCAGACAGAGCGCTGAATCAAAGCCTTGAGACTTATCTTCGGTGTTTTGTCTCAGAGAACCAGGGGGTGGTCTTCTTTCTTGCCTCTGGCAGAGTTCGCTCTTAACAACAGGCGGAGCGAGTCCACTGGTAAATCCCCGGTTTTTTGGGGCATATGGTTTTCATCCCCAGTTTTGTA
The DNA here is from genome assembly GCA_033576555.1 of Oophaga sylvatica. Taxonomy (NCBI): domain Eukaryota; kingdom Metazoa; phylum Chordata; class Amphibia; order Anura; family Dendrobatidae; genus Oophaga; species Oophaga sylvatica. The sequence continues at coordinate 84,889,226 of JARQOD010000009.1, forward strand.
CTTTCAATGGGGGGGGGGCCCTTCTGGGGTTTCCTGAGGAGGGAGCGTTTCTCGGTCGCACTTGCTTCAGTGTGGAGAGGTGTATTGAATTAATCTGAGTGCTATGGGGAACCGTTATAAACGTATGGCTGATAGGAGGAGAGTTTCTGGTCCAGATCTGAATTGTGAACGATCTGGTGGTTGTCTACCAGGAATATAAAAACTTAAAGTTCCCTCCTGGAAACTGGGTCCCCGATTCATCGGGCCGTACAGGATCAGTTCCATAATTAATCCTGTGGCATTTCGTCTGGACCTCCCCCTCCTACGTTTAAAATCCACAATGTGTTCCACAAGTCATTACTTAAGAAGGTACGGGCACCATCATACCGTCACCTCTACCTCCTCCTCCAGTGGTGGTCAATGGTAACTTGGAGTTTCAAGTGTCAAAGATCATGACTCCGTCTGAATCGCCGGTCCCTTCAGTACTTGGTGCATTGGAAGGGGTATGGTCCAGAGGAGAGGACGTGGGTTTCCTGCGTCTGACATTAACGCAGATCGGGGTTTGGACCTTCCACAGAACTCACCCGGGCAGACCTGGCCCTGAGGGTCCGGGAGGCCCCTCGTAGAAGGGGGGGTACTGTCATGTGTGCATCGCCACGAAGATCGTCGCGTTGGGGACATTCTGACTTCTCACAGCTGAGTTTGCTGTTTCTTTGTGTTTGGCAGGAGGAGTTAATTTGCTGTGCTCGGTTTCTGGGACTGGGTTCATTTCTCCCGGCTGCAATTGATTTTGTTGTTTGGTGTTCCTTTAAATCCCTGGTTGTCTGTTTTGGGAGTTGCCAGTGAAATTCTTCATGCAGACCACAGATAGGATTGAATCTGTATAGACTTAAGTTTAAAGAGCTCCTTAGTTGTTTTAAGCTCAACTTGCTTAGAATTTTATATCCCAGACCATTTATGTTCCTTCTGTGTTGAGTGTGTATGCGAGTCTGTGTTTTCTCCATCTGTCCTATATGTCTAATCTGTGTATTTAGCAGAGATCAGCCCATATCCCTTTGGTGGTAATCAGGGTCTTCTTTGGACTATTACAAGGTTGGGGGCTTTTAGGAACTAGTTGGCTGGGACTTTACCTCTGAACCATTATCAGTACCCCAAAGGGAGGGATTATTAGGACCCAGTTTAGGTAGGTTAGGGGCCACGGGCCTCCTCCCTTTCCTGTGACAGCGTATCAATCCTCAGGGGGTTAACCTGAGTTCAAACGGAAATCGGTCAGGTAAATCCTATTCTATATTTACATGCTGATGTTGCAAACTATATGTTGGGAAGAGTTTTTTTCTTGTAAGGGGTATTTACAAGACATTTGAAAAACATTTCAAATTTAAAAGCGTGAAAACAATCTTTCTTTAAAAGAAACTTTTAAAGGTAAATCGTGAATTACTGAACTGATTCCAACATTAGAAAAAATTTAGGCTGTTGCCCCCAACACTCGCTACCAAAGGAGGGGGGCAATTGCTATTTAAAAACCTGAGCTTAAAGGTAAAATGGCGTGACTTTTTTACTTTTCCCCTCCTGGGAAACAGGTCGTAATCTTGGGGGCCAAAAGAAAATATCACCCAGGAATTTATTTTTAACGGGTTTTTTGGGTGCGGAAAGGAATGTTGGGGAAAAAGGGCAAAGTTACATTAAAGTGAATATATCAACACAATCATTAAACTTTAAGCAGAAGTTCGGCCGGGAAAAGTAAGTGCAACTTCCAAGGTATGCCCACAAAAAAAACATCGCTAACGGGTCGCTAAAAAAACGGGCCCATTACGATCCCGTTTAGGATGTTGGGTTGTGGGCGGCATCTACCAGCGACAAGGCCCCCGCTGGATCTTCTTTCACACAGCATCTTTCCCCCAACCCTTTTACCACGCTGGCGCCCCGCTGGTAAGTTTTCTAATCGCTATTGGGGGGGGGGGGGGGGGGCACTTTTTTTAGCATTTAGCGTACTTTTTGAAACCGTAAAGTCTTAAGGAGATGCTAAACCGGATACGCCCCTAGGGCCATCGCTAAAATAGGTACTACAGCGAAAATAAAAACAATCCCGCTGGGTATCTCATTAGTATGCGACCAAAACGAGATCGCTAGCGGGAATTGTGTAGTTTGGCAAAACCTTTGGGTTACTGGTGTAGCCCGAGAGTCTGAAAGAGCTCATAAATTCTGTGGTACCAATACTGAGGGTGCTTTGTACGCTGCAAAATTTTTTGGGGAACAAGCATAATTGGAAAGGCCCCAAAAGAGGTTTCAAAGCAACCCCTTTCAACACAAAAAAATCGCTAAACCGACGGGAAAGATTTTTAAATTTTCAGCCCCGCAAAATTGGTGAAGGCTTGTTACCTTACTGAATCCCCAAAAGGCGTCAATTTCCGGGGGGCAGTCTTATTCCACTGAACCCCCAGAAGCAATCTGCCTATCGGAGTTGCTGAACTTCCCCCAACGAAAATGTTCCAAGTTTTAAAGGAAACCATTCACCCGGAAAGAGTAAAATTGCTATTAGTTTTTTTGGAATAACCTTTGTAATTAACCATTTAACCCCTCTGCTCTTTTGGCAGATAAAACTATAAACACGATGAGACCGCCACTGGACAAAAAAAATCCCAGAAAAAGCAGATAATTGATTATTTCACAGTTAACTGAATCCTTTCTACCAAAACAAGTACCAATCTACTTCACTCCCCCAGCCATCACATGGGGCCTGCAGTTGGACCTGAATTTTCAGGTGACAGGTTTCCTTTAATACTTCTTTTTCACTTTATTTTCCAAAGAAACATATGGTGATGTGTGGATCTTTAGATATTCTTACACATGAAGGTATCTCTACATTGTAAATATTCCCCGTTGGGGCAACCCCCATTTAGGGGGATACACAGTATTTTGTAGTTTATTTCTTATAAGGGGCAGTATTAATAGTAAGTTATATTCTTGTAGATAGGGGCAGTATTATAAAATAGTTAAAACTTATAAGGGGGCATATTATAGTAGTTATATTCTTGTACATATGAGCATATTATTGTACTAATTTCTTGTACAAGACCGTAAAATTGAAATTATATCTTGTACATAGGACATTTTTAAATATTATAAACTTTTACTTAGGGGGCATATTATAGCATTATTCTTGTACATAGGGGCAGTATTAAGAAATTATATTCTTGTACTAGGACAGTATTATGTAGTTAAATTCTGGACAAGAGGCGGTATTATAATAGTTTATATTCTTGTACATAGGAGGCATTAAAGTATTATTTTCTTGTACATAGGGGCAGTATTAAAGTAGTTATATTCTTGTACATAGGAGCAAATATTAAGTAGTTATATTTTTTGTTACATAGGACAGTTATTTTAGTATTTTAAATCTTGTACATAGGGGGAGTATTAAGAGTTTTATTCTTGTACATAGGGGCAAAATATTTGTAGTTTATTCTTTACATAGGGGGGCAGTAAGATAGTAATTTTAAAACTTGTACTTAGGGGCAGTATTTAGTAGTTTTAATTCTTTTACATAGGGAGGCATATTTAAGTATTATATTCTTGTACATAGGGGGCAGTTTATAGTGTTATATTCTTGACATAGGGGCAGTAAGATATTTTTATATTCTTGTACATAGGGGAAGTATTATAGTATTATTTCTTGACAAAGGGGCAGTATTATAGTAGTTATATTCTTGTACATAGGGGGCAGCTTAAAGTAGTTAATTCTCGTACATAGGGGCATAAATTTTAGTAGTTAATTCTTGTACATATGGGGGGCGTAAATATTTATATTCTTGTAGCAAAGCAGAAATAGTAGTTATATTCTTGTACATATGGGCAGTTTTTATTTTATATTCTTGTACAAAGGGGCAGTATTATAGTAGTTATATTCCCTTTTACATAGGAGCAAATGATGTAGTTATATTCTTGTACTTTGGGGCAGTATTAAGTAGTTAAATTCTTGTACATAGGGGAGTATTATAGAATTTTTATGGACGATACTGCTCGATATCTAAAAATATCGGATCGAATGGCATCGCCATATCACTAAATATCGGCGATATCCGATTCCGATACGGAAGCCCATGTAAGTCTAATGGGAAACAAAAAAACGCAACAAAAAAAAACCTTTTTTTCCTTGTAAACCAATATACACACATAGAAACATATATTATTTATATACATGTCATTGTGACATATATAAATACAATATGTATAGTTTTAAAACACTTCTACATAGTAAAATATCCCCTCTGATTCAATGCCGGGTAAAACCGGCTTCTGTGAAAAGACAGAAGCACCCGACAGAAATGACACTTGGTTACATAGGGTTACCAAGTCTTTTCTGTCCTTTGCTATCTAATTTCACAAACAATTACATCAGTCTATGGTCAAAATTTCACCCTGTAGGGGTTAAATTAAAGGGGTAAATTCTTTTGTAAAAAAACAAACTTTTTTTGGCTACATTTAACACCTTTAATTAACCCCTACAGGGGGTGAAATTTTGCACCATAACTAAAGTAATTGGTTTGGCAAATCAGAAGCAAAGGACATGAAAAGACATGGTTTAACCCTAGGGTACACCAAGTGCCCATTTAAATGTCGGGTTCGGCATTTTACAAAAGCCCCAATTGACAGCGGCTATTATACTATGTAAAGTGTTTTAAACTAAAATATAAATATATTTTGGTCAAAAAATTCAATGACATGTATAAATATATATATATATAATAAAATGAGGTGAAAAATTTTTTAAAAAAAAAAAAAAAAATGCGTGGGCCCCCCCCCCCCAAATTTTCGCAACCAGACAGACAAACCCCAAGCGAATGGGGGCAGATAAAATAGCCCAGAGGGGACCATTATTTTTGGCCCCCCCTGGCTACTAACTTTCGCCCCGACACCCCAAAAAGAAAAATCTATAATTAAAATTCCCCTTTCCGGGGCACTTTGCCCGTCAAACCCCAATTGCCCTGTAGCGGTTGGAAAGGGTTTAAAAAAGGGGTTTAAAGCCCCATTGAAATTGAAAGGGACCTTAAGCCAGTTAATAATTGAAGCTGTAAAATTAGACAACTATCAATTATTAATCCTATTGAAATGAAAAAAATAAAACCACACACAACTTTAATTAAAATCTTTTAATGAAATAAAGACACTTTGTTTTTGACCACTTTTATTTGACTGCAAAAACCTTTTTCCTGTAATAAAAATAAAATAAAAAAGCAAAATAAATTCTTACCATCCCAATGCAAAATCAGGCCCCACGGTGAAAACCTCAGAAAGGGTTAATGTTTACTGCAGGGACCGCTTTCTAATCGCAGCCTCACGTAAACCCCCAAATGAATGGGTTCCTCTCCTGGCGACAGGAGAGGAAGTGGAAAGCTAATTGATTGTTTTTCCACTTTAAACTTCAGGTCACCAGGGCCCACAATCAGTGACTTCAGAGGGAACGATTAACAAAAAAAAGGGATCCCTCGAAAAAAAAATTGGCGTGGGGTCCCCCCTATTTTTGTTAACCAGCCAATGAAGCAGACCGCGAGGCCAAAATTTTCAGTGTTAAGGAGCCAAGATCCATGGACCTTGCCAGCCGATAAAACCAGGCCACAGCACCCTGCATATCTTGGCGATTAACAAAAAAGGGGATCCCCTCGAAAAAAAAAATTTGGCGTGGGGTCCCCCTTATTTTTTGGGTTAAAACCACCAAGAAGCAGACCGCTGAGGGCCTGGTTTTTCGGGGCTGGTAAGGATCCAAAAAATCCATGGAACCTTTGAAAAGCCTATAATACCAGGCCACACATCGCTTAGTTGGCTGGTTTAACAAAAAAAAAGGGGAAACCCCTCGAAAAAAAAAAAGGCTTAGGGGTCCCCCTATTTTTGTTAACCAGCCCAAGTAAAAGGCCGACTGCGCGGCCTGGTATTAAAAGACTTCAAGGCCCATGGATTTTGGCCCCAAAAACCTGATAAACCGGGGCTACAGCAGCCCCAAAATTTGCGCATCAAAAAAAAGGCCAATTGTGGACTTTTACCCGGCTCTTCCCACTGCCCTGTACGTGGCAAGGGGGTAATAAAGGGGGTTTTAAAGTCACCGTGATTGCACGGTGAACAATAAGCCCGGTTAAATAATGGAGAGGTGTCAATAAACACCGATCCATTATTAATCCCAAAGTTATTAAATGTTAAAAAAAAAGACAAGCAAGAAAAAAGTTTTTTAATGAAATAAAAGAGACAACACATTTTCATTTTTTTATTACACTTCCATTCCGCGACGCAACGATCCCTTAAAAAAAAAAAAAAAAAAACAAACCAACAGTATACCACCTGTCCGACGCAGTCCATAGTAAAAAACTGTCCCACACGATCCCCCCTGCTAAAACGAATGACAGCAGAGCCTGGTCATTGCAAAAGCAGCCACTGATTACCTGTTTCCCCGGCGGGGGGACGTCACCCGGGCTGACTGCTTTACCCGGGCCCGGGGTTACCCACAGTCACTGCAGTTATCCGAGAAACTGCATTGTGACTGCCGGGGAAAGAGATGGCGGCCTGGGAAAAACATTTCCCGCCCGTGACCGCCGGAGATCTTCGCCAGGGAAAAGGGCCCTGACTCCTGACAGACCCGACCGACGGAAATGACAGTACAGGAAAAATCCCGATTCCGGTATCCGATATGACGAAAATATCGGTACTCGGAATCGAAAGCCCGATACAGCTAAATCGGCCCCTTTCCCCCATATTTGCAGTATCGAAACGCTCAACACTATTTGTTATATTCTTGTCATAGGGCAGTATATAGTATTATATTCTTGTACATAGGGGCAGTATTTTTAGTAGTTTTTTTCCCTTGTACATAGGAGCATATTATTAGTAGTTATATCTTGTACATAGGAGCAATTATATATTATAATTCTTGAACCCTAGGAGCAGTATTATTGTGTTATATTCTTGACATAGGGGCAGTATAATAGTAGTTTAAAAAATTTTTTACAAGGAGCAGTATTATAGTAGTTAAATTCTTGTACATAAGGGAAGAATTATAGTTGTATATTCTTGTACAAAGGGAAGTAATTATAGAAGTTATATTCTTGACAAAAAGGGGAAAAAAAATTTGGTTAAACCCTGGTACTAGGTGAAAAAATTTTTAAAGGTTAGGTTATTACCCATTGAGCAATTATTGATCTGAAGTTCTTTAACTTGTATCTTGTGAATAAGACATTACATTATTATTTTTAGTCTTAAGAATGCTCTGAATGAATTTGTGTACAGACAATATTTGGATCCCATATAACGTGACTTGGTCTTTTGTGACATTGCATTGGCATTTTTGATTTTCCTGAATAAGGGTTGTAATAATCCCACCTAATAATACTGCTTTGAACACTACTCATTGTTTTAGTTTTTCTGAAATATGCTTGTTGAGTTCAACTATCATTGAACAAAAAACCTTGGAAAGAATAACAAAGCATTTGAATGGGAACACCGGATCTATAGACATACAAATGGCTCTTAATCACACAAAAAAAAAAATCAATATAAAGGTGAGAAGTCCTAGTAGAATGATTGGCTATCATAAGACATAGTAAGTATTTGTTAAATCAGTTTAAGGGCGCATGAAGACGAGCATATAACTCGCATGTGTGCTGTCCGATTTTTGATCGGATAGTACTCTGACAGCAAACTGACCCAGTTACTAATACGACTGTTCAAATGAAGGATTTTTGTCAGTCCGACTTGTCCTTGATAAAAGTTGCAGCATACAATATTCTCTTCTGAGTTTCGGATGAGACCCACCCACTCTAATCTGTGGGTACATAGAAAAAAAAATCTGAATCCCACATCTGGTATTCGATTTTTATGGATACACTTCTATTATTAATCTAGGAAACTGTATTGAAAATGTAAATGTATTGGATTGTACAGGGACGTAGAAAGGGGAGCAAGTTTTTTTTTATGAAACTTGGTTTTGGTCACTTGTCATTTTGGAATCTGTAAGTGATTAGATCAGATCGTACTTATTTTGGTCCTTGTTCATTATGGACTCTGTCTTGGGAGTTTCTGTTCACGGTGAGTTCTTAATATGCGTACTCTAGTTATGGCGAGCCTTGGTCATGGCAGTCTGGTCGCTCTGGAATATATTCAGATTGGCTCAAGTCTTGCTCTTTCTCTGTTTTGGTTTCTGATCATGTCATTGTCTAACCATAGTGTTTTTCTGGTTTAGACAGGCAGTGGTCATTGCATTTGTCTAGTTATGGTAGACTTTAGTCATTGCGGGTCTCTGGTCATGGTGGAATTTCTTCATGACTTGCTTTGATCATGGCACTCTGGCCAATGGTGGATGGCGATCATGGTAGCTTCCTGATAGCTGCATCATAAGAAACTTGGAGGTTTCCAATATTTTCACTTTTTGAAGTCTTTTGAAGTCTGCATTTGCACAGCAATGGAGGAATAAAACCTGTTGAATTTCTAGGTTTAAAAAAATAACATTAATCATATATTAGTCACATATAATTGCCTGAGCTTTAACATAAAAATATAAACTCCATATGAAGAACCATTATCAATGCTCTTTTGGATGGGCAGATTTGGTCAATAGTATGAGACTAGAAATTGATATTCTTTTTTTTTTTGCTAGAGTTTTCATTCCTGCATGCAGCTGCTGGAACAGCTTTGAAGTAATCAGGTTGCATATCTCAATGGTCTACATCCCATATGTCAAAGTCAAGGCCCGCGGCCAGATTCAGCCCGCGAATTGATTATCTATGGCCCCCTGACAGGCGGGGCCCTGAGCAGGCGGGGGGGCCCACTCGCAGTCTGGCACCCCCGCGCCCATTAGCGGAGGAGAGCGGTGTCAGCGCCGCCACTGGGCCCCCCCCCCTCCTGCTCAGGGCCCCGGCAGCAGCTGGCAACAATACTTACCTCTCCCCGTGCCTCCGCTGCCTCAGCTCCGGGCTCCAGGGGGCGCCGGCGCTTCCTCTCACAGCCGGCCGCTGAATGACGTCATCATTCAGCGGCCGCTGTGGCACAGAGCGCGGGGACGCTGAACAGGTAAGACGTGTCTGTGTGTGTGTCTCTGTGTGTGTGTATGTAGTGCGGTGCTTTGTGTGTGTATGTATGTGTATGTGTGTGTGTATGTATGTATGTATGTATGTGAGAGAGTGCTTGTGTGCTGTCTGTGTGTGATGATGGCAGGGATTGCTGATAAATGGGGAGGCATTGATGATGGGGAGAAGATGATGATGGGCAGGCATTGCTGATAATGGGGAGGCATTGATGATGATGGGGAGAAGATGATGATAATGGGCAGGCATTGATGATGGGGAGAAGATGATGATGGGCAGGCATTGCTGATAATGGGGAGGCATTGATGATGATGGGAGAAGATGATGATAATGGGAGGCATTGATGATGGGGAGAAGATGATGATGGGCAGGCATTGCTGATAATGGGGAGGCATTGATGATGATGGGGAGAAGATGATGATAATGGGGAGGCATTGATGATGGGGAGAAGATGATGATGGGCAGGCATTGCTGATAATGGGGAGGCATTGATGATGATGGGGAGAAGATGATGATAATGGGCAGGCATTGATGATGGGGAGAAGATGATGATGGGCAGACATTGATGATGATGATGATGGGGAGGAGATGATTGATGGGCAGGCATTGCTGATAATGGGGAGGCATTGATGATGATGGGGAGAAGATGATGATAATGGGCAGGCATTGATGATAATGGGGAGGCCATGATGATGATGGGGAGGCAATGATGATGATAATGGGGAGTCTTTCCACAGCGCCCTTTCCTGAGCTGTAACAGTGCAGAACGCAGTACAGCGCAGAGGAGAGCTCCATATTTGTATGGAGCATTATATGGGGACCAGTATCCTGTATGGAGCATTATATGGGGACCAGTATCCTGTATGGAGCATTATATTGGGTCCAGTATCCTGTATGGAGCATTATATTGGGTCCAGTATCCTGTATGGAGCACTATATTGGGTCCAGTATTCTGTATGGAGCATTATATGGGGGTGACATCCTGCATGGGGTATTATATGGGTGATGAGGGGGAGACTGTGGTGCCCATAATATTGTATGGAGGACTGTACTGTCCAGTCTGTATGTGCGCTGTGAGGATTTGGCGGTTTTTGAGCTATTGTACAATTTACAATAGATATCACTCATGTAATGGAAGAAGAGAAGTATTTGGCATTGTACTGTACCAATATTTCTCTGCTGTATCTGTGCATCATGAATCGTGGTCTGTGTTAAAGGGGCCCACTGAGGCTCTTTCGCCCGGGGCCCATAAAAACCTGAGCCGGCCCTGGCACCAACACTACATTTCCCACAATGCACCGGTAGCAGGGCCGGCGTCAGTCCGGCCCTCGGCTTGTAGCAATTTTTTTTTTTTGGCCCTCGGTGTGTTTGACTTTGACATCCCTGGTCTACATATTACTCCCAGTGCCCATCTGAGAGCTGCAGGGCATCAGATGTCCGATGGACTTTGTGAATCCATGTAAAAGTGCTTTGATATTCTGCTTTCTTCTTTGTCTTGTTTGGTTATCTCTCTCTGTCCTGAAATAACACGGATCATCCCTGCAGAACAATAGCACCACTGCCAAAAATCTACAACCGTCTGAATGTCAGACAGCGGCACAAAAGGCAACTGACCTTTAATACAAGCTGCCTGCTAATTCAAACACAAGTGAGATTAATAACCTACTGGTTGATTTAGATATGATGCCATTGTAAGCCTTTGTCTGCCATAACAAGTCCAAAACTTTCTAAGGTACAAATTCACTTGGAAAAAAAGCATCAGCATGTTACATATTCAGGCGGCAGGCCAATAGACTCAAAGCTCACAGGATCTCATAAAAAAAAAATAAGAGCCTGTATACACATGACATTTACACACTTCAATGTAATCTGTTATAAAGTAACAAAAGGCACATATGACAATAAATACAAAGAGGGTGAAATATATTGTTACATTTCCTGCAAACCTGTTCCATCAGGAAAGATAAAAAGTTAGATCTTGGAATCCGTTCTTCACCACCATTATCTGAAGTCCTTCATTTCATTTTAAAATATTCTTTTGATTTCAATGGAAGTCCCCAAATCTGTGCAGTCGTAGAGCTGATGCTATTCAATACCATGAGAATGTAAACATGGGGATTTGGGTCTACGTGTTTATATAACAACACTGAACTTGACATGTTAGATCCCTAGGATGCAACGTCTATACTTAGATGAGCGGAACACTTTATCAGGAACTATCGCCTTTCCTGACTTGCCTGCTTTAATTAATACTTGTATGCTCCATGAAATAGTAATTCGAGAGCACCTTTCCTTACAACTATACAATGCAATGTTCCTTTGTTTTTCCTCCTAGAAATTTAAGAATAAAATGTAAATATGGCCCCAATTCACCCAACTGTTTTGACCACAATTCTGGTGAAAAAAAAACTGTTTAAAATGTCTCAAAATATTAGTGCAAAAAAGTTGGAACTTTTGGCATTAATATTTCAGTCCTGGCCAGCTCTGCCCACTTTTTGATGAATTGGGGCAGTGGTGTTACCATTTGTGGTAGTGTCCTTGTACATCCTGAAAATTGTCCAATCATTGCTGTCATTTAGTGTAATGGCACACCCCTTTGATAATTCTGGAAGTTACCATATCTCTTGTCAATTTCTTCATGAATTTCCAGGCGGAATAATGGAGTGATGCCACAACGCAGTTATGGAGAAAGATGCTTCACTGTTGTTATTTAATTTATTAAAACAGAAATGAGAAGCAGACAGGTTCCCTTTAAAGGGAATCTGTCACCAGGCTTTGCTACCCCTTATGAAAGCAGCATGATGTAGGGGAAGAGTCCCTGATTCCATTGATTTGTTACTTAAGTTACGTTTACACAGATCAACTGACAGCACAATACGACTGCCGATTGGTACACTTGCATTGATCGGCAATCATTTGACTGCCTGCACAGTTAGAGCAAAGTAAATGATGCAATGTATATAGATAGGCTGCCATAGTTCTCTGCAGGGCGAGTCTTGTTTGCAGCGGACAACGCACCGCCGAGAACGATGATCTTTTATGCTGCACAAAAGATAATTTCACCGTTTTGCTCACTCATCAGGTGATCGCCAGCTTATTTACACAACAAAATAGTCACTAAAGCGATAATCTGCAAGCACTGTTGTATAAATAGGGCTGAGAACATAGTCAAGTGCTGGACTCGCCCAAAAGAGATATTCAGAAGATATGTAGAAAGGCAGAGTACTCCCAAACAAATCGGAGTAAACCATAAACCACCAGAGATTTGTAAACAAATAATACATCAGAATTTATTAATACACAAAGCAATCACATAAAAAGACAAATATGTATCCAAAAATGAATGGAAAAACATATGGAGGTAAGCAGGGTGGGTAGACAGCTGACAATGTGGAAGTAATCAGATCAATATCCCCTTCGATTAAAGCTGAACGCGAAACGCGTCAGGGGTCGCAGGGCAGGCGACAGGTGCTGCGACACATCATGGGTAAGCGGGTGGGAGTTCTCCGTGACCAGATCTTGTTTTGATGCGCACTCTGCACTTTACTTATACTGCTTCTATTGTTGGGCTGGTGTCATGTTGTTCTCTCCCGATATCCGTGGTATTGATCTGATTACTTCCACATTGTCAGCATGTCTCCCCACCCTGCTTACCTCCATATGTTTTTCCATTCATTTTTGGATACATATTTGTCTTTTTATGTGATTGTTTCGTGTATTAATAAATTCTGATTTATTATTTGTTTACAAATCTCTGATGGTTTATGGTTTACTCCGATTTCTTAGTTTTCTAAACAAAATAATCGAGGCAAAAGAAATTTTTACAAAAATCACAGTTTTCTCTGCTGAAGATCTACCAGTTCTCTGAATGCTGAGCCCTGCATAACTCTACCCACACCACTGACTGGCACATTTCTGCCTATACACAGTGTATACAGAAAGCGGCCAATCAGTGGTGTGGGCGGGGTTACACAAAGCTCATGAATATGGAGCACTACATGGCAGCAGGTTTACTAGTCCTCTAATTATAATCTGCTGATAAAATCACTGTTGTATCACAACTACAGAAAGCAGCCCAGTAGTGACACATTCCTAGAATTAGGGTCTCTATCTCTATATCGTGCTGTTCTCAGATTAGGTAGCACAAACCTATTGAAAGTATTCCCTTTAAAGTCATTTTTGGCAATTGGTAGCAATAATCTAAGGAATTGTGTTCATATCATGAACCAGATCTCTCAATATTCATCCCCTCTACTGGGAAGCATAATGAGTGCAAAAAAATAGCAAACCATTAATCACAGTGATAGAATTTTTTTTGTGTCCACTGCTTAAAATATATATAAAAAAAATATATAAAAAAAACAAACATTTTTCGCTTTTATCTGAAGGGCGGTGTGTACATTTTCATTTGGCCGTTTTCTTTTACACGAAGCAATTGCACAATCTTGTCTTCACCCTGAAATCTGACTGCAAATCAAAGCTTGATGAGATGGCATATAAAATCTTATCATGTGTAGCCCATGCTTAACCTTCACAGTTCTGGCATCTCTCACAAATGATAGTTAACATGACCCAAGACAGATGGAAATGCCAGGCTGCTGTCTGGACGAAAAACCCATCAAGTGATTTTATTATACATTCAGTCGTGAAACTTTGCACCAAGGTCTTTAATATCTGGATAATGAAAACTGACTTATATTGCTGGTCCTGGAACCCTTGTTTTGGTTGTGATGTTGCCAAAAGTGACATCTGTGACTTTTTTTTCTTCATTGCTGCACAAGGAAAAAACTTTAGTAGATCAATCGTTAGCGCTGCGTAGGTCATCCACATCTGATCGGTGGGCGTTGGACACTCGGCACTCCCGCCGATCAGCTGTAGGCGACCACAGAAACACTGCATGTACCCGGTCGCATGTGGACACAGTGGCCGGGTGCGTTCACTCCTTGGTTCCTCTCTGCTGACGCCGCACACTGCAGGATAGCGAGTAGCATCAGCAGAGAGGCGCCAGAGAGAAAAACACAGCCGGGCATCGGCAGTGTCAGTACACACACGTCGGTTGACTTTAGGTAGCTTGCGCTCTGGGGAGCTCTCGCTGTCAATCAGAAGTGGGAAAAGCCTCCAACTTGCAAAATAAGGGGGCGTAACGGTGCACCGAACTCTTGGCTATGCCAAGTGTGCACAGAAGCCCGTTTATTTACATACAAATTACCAGATATTTTCTCAGGCACTAACAGTAACGGGTACAGTGCTAGTATCATTTTTTTATAGGGTGAAAGCTCATTTAAAATACATTTTGGGGTGGCAGACTCCCTTTAATGAATCTTTAGAGCTCGTTTACAAAACCTGTACCAGCCCCTGTGCCCCAAACCGCAGAACTGCTAAGCTGTGATATGGACTGCGCTTCCCAAAGTTACAGCAGTGGATAGACCAGTACCTAAGGCCCTCAGGGCGATAAACAACAGTTAATTCTTAAGAAATTGGATTAGGAATTACAACCACAAAAACACAGGACTGTTCAGATCAAAGGGCGTTTGTGGGGGTGACTGTACTCCCTCCCATCTATGGTGGGCATAGATCAACACTGTGTGTTTTTTTTCTGCAGGTGTGTATATTTTTGCAAGAACATTCGTGTAATAGAACCTTTTATATTGTATGGCCACCTCCCTCCATCACGTCTCTGCTGTGGGAGAGATGGGCCGATCCGATCCCTAGTGACTCATTAGATAATTATCCGGTGCCAGTAACCATATTATCAGTGGCAGATTTCCAACCACACACTTATTACGACAAGGTCTGGGTGCCTTACCTGCCATATTAAAGTGGATAATTTTGGAGATGCACAAGTTAAATAGCTGCGTTTGGATGGGATGTGCGGTGCGGGGAATGGCAGGGAAATTTGGCTCATTTAATGAGGAAAGGCTCAATCGTATCGTTTCCATGACGACTGCATTTCATTCCCGCTCTCCTTGTGCGAGGAAACTGCTGGAGAAAGTATGATATTGCCTTGGCAGAGCTCACTGCAAATATTGGCTTGGCTGTGCCGAAAATCCCAGCCACCCTGTGTGACATTAGTGTGTGAGACAGGAGGAGACCTCTGATGACGATGACTCCAGACTGGGCACTTCTGAAAACTGCTACTTTTTATATTTTTTGCACTAAAATTAATTCAGGTGAAATTGCGGCCATGATTGGTGTCTGTGTAAGGACCACAAACTAAACAACTAACAGCCTGGTCAACAAAGGTTTTATTAAATGACATGGTGCGGAGAACACACCCTTAGTAACCTTCCATATGCTGGTTCAGAGGTCGGGGGATAGACATGCAGAATAAATGTAGCTGTCCGTGTAGACGGGGCACCACCGGTTGCATCTTTTATCAGTAAGGATTGGATGTGACTTGTTACAGTTCCCGGTCACCCCTTGTATCCAGTGCTCACAAGGCATCACCTGCACTCACACCGGACTGGATGTCCCCTCCCCACCACTTATAAAGGGGAGCAAACAGTGACCACTGCTGAGATTTGAGTTACCCCACTGAGAAAATGATCCAGTGATTTCCATTTCTTGATACCGCAGCGATCAAGATGTTGATTGTCTGCAAGGGCTGTAGGTTTTAATCTCAGCAGATAGTGACAATTTAAAATGGTTGTCATTTTTTTTTATTTTCCCCCAATTTAAAGTGATATTTTCAAACATTTAAATCCTAAATGGGACTGTCCCGTTCTCAGGATCTATAGAAGGTCCAGGGGCCAGACCCTAACCCATTATATCTTCTGCTGTCATTTGGATAAACTCCTTTAAAAGCAATTGATCTCCCCGATCATCAGCACCATTACACGTGTGTGCTCCTCACTGTGCTGTTGGATAAGACGGACTTCACCTAACACACTCCAGTTCTTTAGATTATTTCCATGTAATACCTGTTGTGTGTTTTGTTTTTTTTTATTAACCAGTTGAAAATGTCTGGTGATAACCTCTGTATGGGCACATAAGGATGGCCATGTGTTTATCTAGAGGTTAATCAGTCCCGACCCGTCCTCTCTAAATGTCCCCGTAGCTCCTGTATACTTATTACTAACAGCTTCTTTATAATCTTATAGATTGTAAGCTTGCGAGCAGCCTCCTCACTCCTCTTGGTATCTGTTTTGATCTGTGTGTTTGTTGTTATGCTGTAATGTCTATTGTCTGTACAAGTCCCCTCTATAATGTAAAGTGCTGTGGAATATGTTGGCGCTATAGAAATAAAATTATTATTACTAATATTATTAATCTTATTTGCATTCATATTACCTCACCAGGTGGTACACCGATCAGAGGTAAGAATGCTGGGGTCTTCCTCACAATGCCGCTTCCACCATCTTCCCATCGCCTCTTCGGGGGCTCATTCATATTCACAATTAACAATCTCACATTCTGTTGTTTGTTCTCGTGTTTCACACAACTGTGCCGAGGAGCTGACAATCTGGCTGTACCCTTTTTTACAGAGTAAACATAGTTTACGCGCTATAATTGGGATTTGTACATTTTTTGTAGTTGTCTCCTATATTTTTAGTTTATATTATCTGCGTATAAAATGAATTTTAAGATCTGATATTAGTCCACTGGAGAAGAAGAGGACCCATGAAAACAATCTCTGTAACTGCTTCCTTCACTGGGGTCATATCATCGTTAGTATATAAGGATCTTCTTGCCTAAGAGGCCTACTTATGGATTAAATATAGATTACACTACTCTTGAGAAAGCGATGGTTAGCTACAGCAGAAATAATTGGTGCCGCGTATTTCAGAAGTTGGGCGTCTGGTAAATCCCACGTATTCAAACCTACAGGGACACGTCACAATGACAGTGGGAGGCTGCTGCAATCAACTATATTCATCCACTATCTGATATTATTCTTCCTACTAAACTTGATCTCATTCATAAAAAAGGGTACAACCTCTGTATGAAGTTCCTCCAAACCCCACGCTCTCCCTGTTCATTATCATTGTCGCCCACCCCATACAGTCCTAACCACTAACACCCGCATCAGAAGCTTCAAGACGTTCGTAGCTTGTGCTTCATGTGTTGCAGTAATGTATTTATTATATGTATTTGTTATAATGTTGTTACACTGCACAGCTACAGGCTAGCTCTTCCTTGAGACCCTGCAATTACCCTGTTATACCACCATTACTGTATACTTGTAGCCAACAGATGACCAACAGACTTTGAGCTGTCACAAGATGTCTGAATTTCAGGAGAACACAGATACCCATAAATAATGAGTTGTCGATGTGAGAACTTTCTGCGCCCTTTAGCGGCACATTAAAGGTGTTATCGTGCATTGGAGCACAAATGTCTCTACACTTTTAAATCAAGTGTCTGTAAGAGTAGAAGGGACAAAAGTAAGAACTGTCCCTCCGGAGAGGCACACTAGTGAAGTGTGAGCTAATCTTCTTCCCATAAATCTGTGCAGACAACCACAAAAAAAATGTTAATGTCCTGTAGAAATAAGCTGTATTACAGTAAAGCAATGACTACCTATTTATAATATATAGACGGCTTTTCTGGTGCTCTCTGCTGAGACAGGCATTCAGCAACCAAGATGGCTGCTGCAGTGGCATAGTGAGCACTGCTAAACTTACCCGGCATAGGAAAGACAAGAGAGCTGTGGACTTACCATTGCTCCCCGTGCCACTGTGGCAGCCATTGTTGATGCAAGACAACCCAAATGCCAATCTCAGCTGAGGAGGCTAAGGGTGGGAACCATTTAGAGTTGGTATATATGACAAATGTATAGTCACTTTTCAGTGCCAGGGTGAAGGGTCGCTGTAATCATAATAATAAAGATGATTCGGAACTCCAATAAACTTTTAGCATTATCCCAGTATCTCCATGTCTTTCTAGATGTGCTGCACAGAAATTATGGCAGCACAGTGAGACTTCATTTCAACACTCAGGTGTAAGGCCGGTTTCACACGTCAATGTCTCCGGTACGTGTGGTGACAGTTTTCTCATGTACCGGAGACACTGACACATGTAGACCCATTCAAATTAATGGGTCTATGTACATGTCAGCCTGTTTTCACGGACCGTGTGTCCGTGTGCAAAACATGCAGACATGTCTGTTTTCACTCGGACACAGGGGCCGCAAAACGTCCCACACACGTGTACACTGTCCTCCGTGTGCACGGACGGCCGCTGGGGAAGAAGCGCTACTGTAAGCTCTCTTTCCCGGTAGCAGGTGATGAAGCCGGCTGCCATTCTCCCCTGCTCTGCTGCCGGAAAATTTCCTCCAGGAATTCCCGGCTCAGAGCTCCTGCAGCTGGAGCCCACACTCACCAGTGGACTCCCCGGTGCCCGCTCCCCTCTCAGACGGCCGCCGGCAGGGGAGAATGACAGCCGGCTTCAACACCTGCCACTGAGTAACAGCACTTACGGTACATTAGTGCTTCTTCCCCGGCGGCCGTCCGTGTGGTACTGATGCGGCACACGGTTGCCACACGTGTGCCGAACGTAGTACACACACAGACACTGATATCTCCGGTACCGTTTTTCCCGGTGCCGGAAATATCAGGACGTGTGAAACCAGCCTAAGGAGGAGACTCTGAAGAGACTTTTCACATCTTGCACTTTCACAGCTGCTGATAAGACTTTTTAGTGTGCTTAAACTAACTTGGTGCAGACCTTCCAGAATAATTTAAGGCCTCCTTACTATTTCTTGCCCTGTATTCTTGTATTGAAATTGCATGTACCAAGTAAAGTGACTTTAATAACCGACTCTTGGTCATGCCGTGTAGGAGAGTGGTTGAAGATCAATTACTGACCAGGAATTTGTTTAGGCCGATAGTACAGATTTACAGATTTTCATTTGTTCTCTTCTCTTTCCTTTTCACTTTAATTTCAGGAGCTCTGCAGATTGAAAACAGCGAGGAATCCGACCAGGGAAAATATGAATGTGTAGCCACCAACAGTGCTGGGACACGTTACTCTGCTCCCGCTAATCTCTACGTGCGTGGTAAGAATTCATCACCCGACCATGGAACGCTGCTAACAGTCGTCTTTACAGGACTTGGACCAATTGCCGATCGGCCCCTTTTATATTGGTGGTGGTTGTGTGTGTGTGTTTATGGCAAGCTGCTGTGTTGGCGAGGGTGTTGCAGTGCCTGTGTATTGTGACTGTGCTGTCGGAGAGTTACTGTGTGCTGCTATGTGGTTGTAAGAATAATCAGTATAGTGGAAAAAATTTAATGTGTCCCAACCATTGCCTGTGACATAATCTGACCTTATTATCCCTTCAGTGAATACTGGTGTCAAGTTGGGAAATGTCACAGTATCTTATCATCAAAGGTCTCAAACCACTACCCAGCACAATTAAGAAATTATCCACTCTTGCATGTCTGTGTGTTTAAGACGAACTACATTGCTACCAATATTTACAGTACCACAGTAATATAGTATTTAGGTGCAGACAACTTTTTCATGTTCGTGTGTAGGCGGTGTGAAGTACTAAAGTGGATCTGTCACCAGATTTCACAACAGAAACGGCATATATTGTTAAATAGATTTCTTAGACCTGATGAGGCTGATGTACTAACTGTGAAAAAAATCCATCTATAATTAGCTGTATAATCCTTTATGAAAGTCTCCCTGCCTAATATTAAAATGAGTGTTTTATGTGAGGATTAAGCAGCCATTCTGACAGTTTATTTTCAGAGTCAGTACACCAGCTTCATCAGGCCTAAAAGATCTATTTAAATATACAGTTTTATCATGAAATTTGGGACAGGTCTTCTCTGAGGTTTACAAACACATCTAGCAGTCAATTTGTAGTGAGCCATGTCCTTAAAATACTTTCTGCAGATTTCATGTGTATACAAGCTCATTTCCTAGGATGCTGCCTTCCTTGCATGAACATTCACTGTTTACAATGTCTGATGTCTCCCTGATTAATTATAGGGACCTTTACATTGTCTTGATGACTGACATTCCAGTTAAATCACGGTTGTATGTAAAATAATTGGCGCCCCCTTCTTTCTAGCAAATTTTGCATTTGAAGACACACGGAGCATTTGATGAGTGTTCAGGATTTCTCATTATCCAAGAATTCACTGTGTCTAATGTGTATGGGTGTACAGTCTACAATTAGCCTATCCCAGTGACAACCACAATTCACATCTGTGACTATACTGAGAATAAGTGGTTTTGTTTGCGTTTCTTTCCGAACAAACAATCACTCCTAAATATGACGAGTCGACCATCGCCCAAATGGATCAAAATAAAAATGGCATACACATCAATGTTTCTCCCCTGTCCGGCACCTGGTATCTTATCATTGGATGTTGTATATAATGTTGCGACGTCTCGGTTTACTAAGACGCAAACAATCCCCTAAATCGAATGGCATAGACTAGAGTCTTCTGCAGTGGAAGGACGGAGTTCTGAACAATACTGGAGTAAAGTGCTGTAGCGTTGGGGTGTGTCGTGTGTGTGGTCAGACTGTAATGTCAGGTGCAGTCACTTGGAACATCATGCTTTTGTGTGCACTGTGCGGGTTGTGTATGTCTGTCACGTACACATGCAGTTTTCTGTTTTTACTCTCTCTGTGTTTCTCCTTGTCTTTCTACTACCTCGTCATCCTCATCGCACCGCCATTCAATCAAACCTCCATCTCTCAGATCAGCGAGAAGGTTGGTCCCTTTCACTTCTTATCCAGATACAGATTGGCACGTCTGGTCCACCCGACCCCCCGTGGGGATACAGCAGAGCCGTACAGAGCTTTTTCTTCTGCAGACCCCTATCTACCCGTGATCGTGCTTAATTCCTCTCCTCTACCCTGTAATTTTGGTGCCTGCCTGTAATATGTGCCTGTCCGTACAGTCCCATCAGCGCACGCTGAAATGTGCATGACCCTTGCCCACACACCCTTTGTCTCTACCTCTCTTTACCTTTATCTACCTCCAGAATGCACTTTTCATTAGACTGTGATTTACTTTTGAGCTTTGGATATTTGCAGGGCACGGCACTCATAACCTCATTCATAACCATTCATGCTATGCAGCTCTTCACAATGGTAATGGACATCATGCAATGTTCTAGGGCAGTCTTTCACAATTCTGGAAATCCTAAGTCTTAAACCAACCAGCAGTGGAAAAACGGGATGTAGCCATAGAGCAAGCCATAAAACCAAAAAAATAGGGAAAAGTTATGGAGTATATAAAGAAAGTAAGAGAACGTAAAAAAAAAAATAAATAATTGCGACCTCAATGATGGGTGCAGCTAAACTCGTCAAGAAAATCATATAATGGAAGATAAAGAAACGTTTAGTCATTAAAACTATCACTTCAGGCTCACGTCAGATGCTCGGTGATTCTGGTTAAGGCAGGGCATCATTTGTCGGCTACGTCCACACAACCGTATTTTCAGCCCAAGTGCTGGCCATGGAAACAATTGACCTCCCACGGAAAGCACTAGGGCCAATGTTATTTAATGTGACTGTTCGGGTGAGCATTTTTGTAAGAATGAATGAGACACTGCTATATATATCATATATATATCAAAAGATCCACTGGCCAATCCCAAGAAAAAAAAGTACCACAAAAATCTGCAAAAATCAATCCCTCATATAGCTATGTTAATGAAAAAAAATAAAATCGCTATGGCACAGGGAAGGAAGGGAGGAAGAAATGAAATTGCGAAAATTAAAAATTCCCAAAGTAAAGAAGAAGACCTCTCACCAGGTCAACTGCTCGGCCATGAAGCTTCCGGTGGAGGTGCAGAGTTTGTTCTGATGTTCCTTCTACTTTTCAACAGTATCACTTATAGGCGATGGGGGAATTTTTAGGAAGGAAAAAATGTCCTGAAACAACTTGTTGCAAAGGTGGCATCCTAACCCAGGACTACACTCAAATTCATAGAATTATAGAATGGTAGATTTGGAACTGACCTTCTGAGTCATCGTGTCCAACCCCCTGCTCAGTGAAGGATTACCTTCAGTTTACCCTCAATTCCTTCATCTAAATCATTGATAAAAATGTTGAACAACACAGGGCCCAGGACAGAGCCTTGTGGTACCCCACATGAGACATTCTTCCAACTGGATGTGCAATGTGAGATACTTTATCAAATGCTTTGCTGAAGTCAAGATATATCTACTGCGTTTCCCTGATCCACCCAGTCAGTGATTCTGTCATAAAAGGAAATTAAGTTAGTATGACATGACTTATTAGTTACAAACCCATGCTGGTTCTGGTTAATCTCTTCACTCTCATCCAGGTACTTGTATACATGCTGTTTAACAATTTGTTCAAAGATCTTTCCTGGTATAGAAGTCAGACTCACAAGCCTATAGTTCCCTGGGTCCACCTTCTTCCCCTTTTTTGAAGATAGGGACAACATTTGCTCTTCTCCAGTCTTCTGGGACTTGTCCTGTTCTCCAAGATTTTTTAAAGATTATGCAGAGTGGTTCAATAATTTCTTCTGCTATCTCCTACTTCAGTACTCTGGGGTGTAATTTAACTGGACCTGGAGACTTGAATTAATTTATATTAGTGAAGTATTCCCGAACATTCTCTGTTTATATATAGACTGGGTTCTCTATTCCTTTAATAGTACAGTGAAGATCAGTTGATGTTACATTTACTTTCTGAGAGAAAACAGATGCAAAATACGAATTTAAAAGTTCGACCTTCTCAACATCATTTTTTACCACTTTACCATTTTCATCCTGTAAAAATCCTATAGCCTCTTTGACTTTTCTTTTACTTTTGACATACCCCAAAATCCTTTCTCATTGCTTTTGACGTCTCTTGCAAGCCTTAATTCATTATCTGCTTTAGATAATCTGATGCGTGCCCTGCGGGTTCTGCAGACGGCATTATATTCTTCTTTAGATATGCCTCCCTCTTTCCATTTGATAAACATTTCTTTATTTTTAACATGTGTTTCAGTTCTGTGTTCATGCATCTTGGTTTCCTTAAATGCTTCCTATTCTTCCCTCTTTTAGGGATTGATAACGATTGTGCTTTGAAAATCTAATTTTTATAAATTTCCTAACCTTCCTGGACATTTCTGTCCTTAAGGACATCCAGCCATTGGATCCTTCCTATACTCTTTCTGAATCCCTTCAAATCTGCCTTTCTGAAATCCAACTTTGAAGTCTGAGTCTTCACGGGTCTTCCTCCTCTAGTTATCGAAAATTCTATGACAACATGATCAGTGTCTCCTAGGGTCCCAGCCACCCTTACCTCCTCACTCATTTCCTCCCTGTTTTCTAAGGATTAGATTCAAGGTAGCAGATCCCCTTGTCTTCTCTACATTTTGGAAGATAAAGTTGTCAGCAAGAGAGGATAAGAATTTGCTGGATTTGGTACTTTTTCCTAAGAGAGATAGAGGAGTGGTTAAAAAAATCAGTGTTTTTTTTTTCTAATAATCCATTCTTTTACCAATACTTGTAAAGGCTGACCTCATGGCTAGATGTTTGACTTTATACAACTGTGGGAATGGGAATGAAAAATCTAATTCAGTCATTCAAAGCGGTGTCCCAATTTTTTTGCCCATATAGTCTATGAATACCAACTTTGGCACCGTTCTACATTCTGATAGCATGTTTCCCAACACGTGTTCTGCTTTAGCATTTCACAGTTTGGGGTAAGGGTGGTCTCACAGGGAAGAGGGTTAGTATCTGTTTGGCTATGGATGATGACACGTCCATTTTCTTTTAGCTGTGTTCCTGGAAGCTGCTCTGCTCATCCAGGCATTTAATTATTGCTCTGCGACTCTGCAAGGTCATATATTAAAGAGTTCTTTTATCTCTGTGCCGTGGATCTGCTCCTATTCCCTCCCTCCCCTTCATGTTATTTTCATCTGAGAAATTTCCCTGAGCGAATGCAAATTGCAGAGTGTGGCCGCCCCTTCTGAACCCTGGTGTGTGATCGCCGCACCAAGCCCTCTCTGAAACCACATACAGTCTCCTCAATCTATCCATCGTGCCAAATCATTTATCTTCAATATTAAGTTAAACAGTCTAAAACCAGGCAGAAAATTGTATAAAAAAAGTGTCAGGACTGATGGCTGTACATATAGTTAGACGTCATTGAACTTCTTGAACTTTAAAGTGTAATGCGGCTGTCATCAGTAATGGAAAGCAATAGTCCGGGGGCACCGCAAACAATCTGAGTGTGAAAACCTCAGGAAGTCAACAATTACAACAGATCCAGTGCACAAACTTTAATTTTCTGCTGGCGTGATATAGATGCAAAGAGAATTCAATTTGAGGCTTATTTCAGTGGAAAATGAATAGTCATCTGTCATTGTTCTCACTAATGCAGAAGCAGTTGAAGGAGACAGACGATCGCTATTTACTGCATTGTTTTAGATGATGGCGCGTTGTCTAGCATACGCATTACCAGGGAAAGGAGTAGGATGCCCAACAATATATCCCGTTAGAATGTAATATTCTTTTCTAAAATACAGAACCGATGAATGTCTACATTCCCCCAAATCGAGGAATTTTTCTAACCATCTATTAGATATAAAATGTAAGCCACCCAAAAGAAAATGATGTACCAAAGAAACTGAATGTTTTCTGCATTGCTTTGAAATGTTGGAATAGTGAAGAGAAGCATTGTGTCAGGGCTTTAACATTTTTTTCGTAATGGTGCTTCTCTATGAAAGGTTGACATTTCAGCGCAGTTTAAACTTTAGGGATCAGCATTTCATTAAGGAGAGAATCCTATAATTTGCTCTAATAGGGTAAGGCTGATAAACGGCTTAAAAACCATGTTCGAATTTAACGGTTTAATGATTAATCTCTGAAAGTGACCACTAGGGCACCCTGAGGACTGGACTATTAATCACTTCTATAAAGAGGCTTTCATATGAGAGAAAGGCATGACATAAACCTATTTAAAAGTGATATTTTACAGAAATCTTCTATAGGTGTTAGGCTCAAAGAGACAAAATTCAGGAACATGACGTCTATCAAACCAGGCGCTGTGAGATTGACTTACAAAATATGTAAAACTCTAGACTTAAACAATTCTTACGTTTTCCCGTGCATCTAAGGGAGATAATCAGAGGTGATTGACGGTGTTCTACCTGCCTCAGAAATCTCAGTCCTGCTCTGACCAAGCATGCAAGCCCAGCTTATATTCCTTGATATGAATATCATTTCCATCCGAGAGCGCTAATGTCTCATGAGGATTGTACATTATTCTTTTGTCTTCCATTATCTGTAAAGTACTGTCCTCTAAACTGTCCCACCAAGCTCCGTGCCAAGCCAAGCACAGCACATCGACAATGCTGCAATAGGTACTTCAGAGTCGATTAACACTTCATACTACTGTAGGCTCCCAACCTCTGCATTGACGCCTTATGGTCTGCTCATTCAGCCCGCTTCTCTTTGACACTAATGACAACATTTCTAGCATTTCGACACTGACCCCTGTATAAAAGAAGGCTACATTAATAGATCTCATATTTTTAGTTATGCTAATAACATTGAGTACAATGTAGTACGTAAATACTAAATGCATCACCTAGACAGGTCATAGCTAACCTACTATACCAGGGATGGGCAGTTAATTTTCCCGATGGTCCATATGAGAGACCATGATTATCGAGAGCCAAACCAATGGGCTGAATTAATTCTGCTCAGTATTAACATATTATAATTATTATTTTATATTAATTGTATCACTTAATATTGAGCAGAATTAAGTTTGCTAACACATCCCTATATACTGTATGAGATCCACACAGTACCCTTATATATGGTATGAGCCTCCCATATAGCCCCCTAAATACAGTATGTGCACCCACATAGCCTCCGTATATACATGAGCCCCCATCTGCCTCCCTTATCCATCCCTTTATGCTATTTGCATCCTAAGGATGCGGATATTGGTGAAATCGGTACGCCGGATGGGGAACAGCAGCATGATGTCACCTGTGGGTCAGTGTTTTCAGCCATTCACCTGTCTTAGCCTGGAGGCCATACTGGGACAGCCTAGGTCCCGGATATGGCATAGGTCTGTGCTAGACTAATCGGGTACATCCCCTGCACTGACTTCATCAGCGTATATACCTCAAGAATATTTCACCATTGCTATGGTTTAAGTTCTTGCTTTTCTCCATAGTGGTATGTTGTTGCGTTAGTAAACAATGAAGACGCACATTTTAAGACACAAATTGGTTGCTTATTAGATAAAAAGTAGAATAGCATCGTCATCCCTTCTATAATATGTTTCCGTTAACAATCACTTCACATAAAGTCTTTACTAAAGCTAGCAGTTTGGAGCAAACCCAATAGTTCTCTTTGGCAGAGATACCTGCTTCCCTCTCTGCCTTCCTGTGGATTCATTTGAGACAGATGAAAGGTGATGCCACCATCCATGGTGTTATCAGGATGGCACAGCGCTCATGCCATCTCTAGGGATGGAAGGAATGGGATTATGTAGCCAGTTAATGCACTGAGGTCACCAAAGAGCGCAACGTGAGATCCGCCTTGTGAGTTGGGCATCGCTGATCATGGGATTGGGAAATGTATCCCGTCTTCTGAGCACCACAGGCTGTAACTGCACTCTAATGCCTGTTGAATTATTAAATAGACTTGAGTCTTTCTCCTGCTGTTCCTCTGCACTGTACTTGTCTAACCCTTTCACGATGAGGGAAATTGTGGTCACCAGAGGGATTTTAAGTGCTCGATCACCTTACTGCCGATTGTGGGTCTTTTGTCCCACATCTCCCTGCTGTTCCGACTCAGCATTTGTTAGATGCCATAATTATATGCAAGTATTTCACCATAAAAGCATCCTGGAACAAGTCACATATTACAGTCAAGTATTAGTAATGTAAAGGTTGCCAGACATGGGTGATTTGTGGGAATTTTCATTCTGAGGTACTATTAAGGTATTCAAAACGATTAGACTAATGTTGATAAAAATGGACGATTTCAACGGAAATTAACGTTAGTAGGGTGAAATCTCACAGAATAAATTTTAGCCAATAGATCATACACTCTATGTCTGGATGTTTTCAATTTTCTGGAAATATTTGGATGAATGTTTTAAGATTTTTTGCCCACAAATTATCTTTCTTAGAAAGAATGTTCCCAAAAAGATTATTCATCTTTTTTTCCTTTTATCATTAAGCATAGATGACCAGTTTGAATGACCGGTATGGCCAGTATGGTCTAAAATATGGATGGTTGCATCATCATCAACAATCGTTCACTAAAGGATCATTCGTTCTATGGTGGCTGACCAACCAATTACCTATTTCAGTATAATGTGTGTAGGTAACATGGAGTCAGTTGATCACAGATTACTTTCAGGCAACATTGTACCTGCATAATAAACGTTGGACTTCTGTTTTACCATACTGCATGCCTAAATACCTTTCCTAATATTACCAGAGCATGGTTCATCCCCTCTGAATAGTATGGATTCTACCCTCTGCATTTCCGTGTCCTATACTTTCCTGCCTGAAGCATGCTTTCTGAATGTCCACCATCTGTTGTCATTACCTGCTCTGCCACAGTGAAGCGGCTGGACAACTCCTTTAATTCTGCAAACTTTGGTCACAGTGGCTACAGAAGCCACAAACTGCGAAGAGGTCTACAAAGGAAACGAGGAAACATCATCCCGCTATAATCATTGTCATCTTCATCGGCCTCATCCAGAGAAGGGCTGGTGGAAGCCCTGCTTATCTGCTCTTGCATCTCTATAGATCAAGGGGATTTGTGTCAAGTCCTGAAGCCTAACTTTCTTTACAGTTATTACAGCTGGGGTGTAGACTGGACATTGTCAGGACGTCTTTTATATTCAACACTCGAGAATGTGTTTTCATGGGTTGGTGCCTTCAATAATTAAATATGTGATACATTTCTGTGCCATAAAGTAATAGTAAAGTCAATGTTCTCAGCTTTTATTACTAAAACGCAAATTATATTATATATGATTTTTGGATAGCTGAGAATTATTATATGACACCCATGAAACCATTTTGTCAATTTTTTGTATATATTATTGAGCTCCTCACATGGATCTCGGGTATTTGTACTGACTATTAATGAATATTGTATTCCACCAATAGCCTCCTTTTTAATCTAGGCTGTATATTTTTCTTTTCTCCACTTGGACAAATCAAAACCAACTAGAGAGCATATGTACTCCTATTGAAATTACTTATATTTTGCATCAGATTGATTAAGTTCTTTGTGTGATTGTCCCTGTGTGTTTTCTTATTTTTTTTGCTGCAAAGGATAAATATTAAGGTAGAGCACCTCTTGATAACCTCCCATTGTTACTTTCTGATCAGTATATTTTTTTGCTTATTGCAGTCCGGCGGGTGGCACCACGGTTTTCTATTCCACCCAGTAGCCATGAAGTCATGCCAGGAGGCAGTGTGAACTTAACCTGTGTTGCAGTCGGTGCTCCCATGCCTTATGTAAAGTGGATGGCTGGTTTGGAAGAACTTACCAAAGAGGATGACATGCCTGTTGGACGTAATGTTCTTGAGCTGACCAATATTCGAGAATCTGCCAATTACACTTGTGTAGCTATTTCCTCTCTGGGCATGATTGAGGCTGTTGCACAGATAACTGTGAAAGGTAAGCTTGTGTTAACATATGGGATGGTTAACTTGTAGAATGACAATTAGAGCAATATGGTACATTTATGTATTTTTAATTATTATTTTTTTAAAATTCCTGCAGCATTGCCAAAGCCGCCAGCAGCTGTCACGGTAACAGAGACGACAGCCACTAGTGTCACCTTGACATGGGATTCTGGGAACCCAGAGCCACTTTCGTATTATGTAATCCAGTATAAACCTAAAGCATTGGAAGGGTCTTTCCAGGAGGTTGATGGTGTTGCTACAACTCGCTACAGTATTGGTGGGCTCAGCCCTTATTCCGAGTATGAGTTTCGCGTTATTGCAGTAAACAACATTGGTCGTGGACCTCCAAGTGAAGTGGTAGAAGCTCAGACAGGAGAACAGGCTCCTTCAGGTCCTCCTCTGCGAGTCCAGGCTCGAATGCTCAGTGCTAGTACTATGATAGTTCAGTGGGATCCTCCCGAAGAAGCCAATGGACAAATAAGAGGGTTCAGAGTGTATTACACATCAGACCCACATTTACCTTTCAACATGTGGCAAAAGCACAATGTCGTGGACAGTCTTTTGACAACTATTGCAGGACTAACGACCGGGATCACTTACAGTATCCGTGTGCTGGCATTCACGTCAGTGGGAGATGGGCCACCATCAGATATGGTCCAAGTCAAGACACAGCAGGGAGGTGAGTGTTTCATAAAGAATATAAGGGTCACATTCTTGTGGTGTGTTATGGGGATATACCAACAAGTCTTTTACAGAAGTTTGAATCTTTTTATTTGTTCCATTTTTATTACAGTTCCAGCACAGCCAATTAATTTCCAGGCAGAAGCTGAGTCTGACACAAGAATTATGCTGACCTGGCGCTATATCCAGCAAGAACGCATTGTCTCATATGAACTTCTGTACTGGGAAGGGGAGGACGGGCCACAAGTAAGTGACACATGATCATACAGAACTTTTAATATCAATTATGTTCAGTATGATACAGTCTGAGAGCCATACAGTACTGCATCCTCATCACCTTAGAATTTAACTTTTTTTTTGCATGGTACAAAGACCAATTATAAAGTAGCTGACAGCAGGTCATCTTGTTCAATTCTTATACTGTTACTGCTAATTCTTGATTATTATGGCATTTCATATTTCAGCAAAAAGTAACATTCGCCCCGTCATCATTTTATGCTGTTGAGAGTCTGAAGCCGGATACCCTGTATAATTTCCAACTGGCGGCCAGCTCTTCTATGGGGCTCGGGGTTTACACACCAGTGATCCAGTCAAGGACCGCACAGTCCAGTAAGTATTTGATAACAATGTAGATGGTATGATTGATATGGACCAGTATGTGTCTCTGCGGGTATATGGCTGCATAAAGGTACGTAGCTGCTTCTGCATGACACAAATGTAATATACTGGCTCCTACCATCCCAGTTCTGTAAGGATGTTGTACATAAGTCATATATCAATCGCCCTTCTATCTATTAAGTGCAACAATAGACATAGGAGGGAATGGACTCATCCCTATTAGTACACTGGCAGCAGAACCCAGGGCACAAGTCTGCTGTAGGATTGTATACACCTACTGGAAAAAGAGTGTTGTGAGAAAGGATAGAAGTAAATTGATAGAAGGTAACATAAGGAAACGACGCAAGGGTGGGCTGCAGGGTGGTATCATATTTATAAACACTGAGCAGAACTATTAGTGTCATATCTGTAAGCAAAATGTTTCCATAACACTAGTATATAATTACCAGGCTTGATTCAAAATGTAGCAGATTTTACTATCACACATTTATAAGAAGTGATGCAAAGAGTTTTGGCGTACAAGTGAAGAAAATACGGTAAATCACATAGGTAAGGTATATAGAGCCTCTCCATCACTGCTTGTACGTTATACACAACTCGATATGTGGGAAAAGTGTTAGAATATTAGAACATTGATGAGCAGCCAATGGTAGATTGG
Organism: Oophaga sylvatica; assembly: GCA_033576555.1. Taxonomy (NCBI): domain Eukaryota; kingdom Metazoa; phylum Chordata; class Amphibia; order Anura; family Dendrobatidae; genus Oophaga; species Oophaga sylvatica. The sequence goes on from JARQOD010000009.1 coordinate 84,919,826, forward strand.
GATAAAATTTGTAATATTTTTTTTTACAAGATTTTAGTGAGCATACTCTATGTGCTATAGCAATTAAGAATTGGGTGAATGTCCAGTAAATTTTGTTCTAATTTTTTTGTAATTGAAAAAAATCTATGAGTTGCCCACAGAAAACCTGCATGGAGGAGGCTTTTGTATTGCAAATTTCATTTCTTCTATCCATTTCATGTTAATGCCCTTCCTGCTACGTTTACTGCATTAGTTTATGTTTTGCTTTTCATTTATCTGTTCTGTTACCAAATAGCATCAATAGATCCCACAGCAATAATACATAATCCAATAGATTCTAGAACTGAACCGTTATAACACAAACAACATTATTTTCCATAATTTAGCCATTTTCACTCTTTCTGCTGCAATTTTTTTTATTGTAATGTGAGGGTCTCTGTTTGTTAAATATACTTATTTTGTATATTTATTCATTCGGGACTTCTTAACAGGTGCGATATGCCAAACAAACTGTCATGATAATTCGTATAAAAAATGTAGTGGTTTTATTGGACTATCCACTGAAAAAAGTCATTACAGCAAAATATAAAATAGGTGAAGTAGTTACACAGAAATTGTCAATTTGTCCATAATTAGCTCATCAGATAAGTTGAAGTTTGTTACCCATCTTTCCTGGATTCTGAATAGAAATTTGCGTCTGTCCGTGTTAATATCATAGCTGAAAATGTTGCAGGCATGGGAGCACGTGGGTCAGGCTTTTAGAAGTGAATGTCAGCTGTTCCGCGTACAGACCCTCAAATGATGAGTCAAATGAATCCCCCCCTTGTGTCTCACATGGTTTAGATATGTCTCACATAGCACCTGTTTCTATGTGTGTCTATGTCTTTTTGCAACAGAGTATTTTTGGTTTTACTGTGTTTTTTTGTGTTTTCTGTTTCTATGTATGCTGCTACCATCTACTCTGACTTAAGTGTTCAGAAATAACCAAAATGTCACGTCAACAAATACACCCAATACAGAGCTGACAGTAAAAATGATTACTAATAATTAATATTTAAGAATTCCCCATTTTGAGGGTGACAGACATCAGTTGGAACCCTCAAAGTAGATACATTCATCATTAGAATAATAGGATCTTCTTTGGCAATATAATTGAATGTTAATAATAATATTGGACTATCGTTATAAGCCTTTTTTCTGGATGTGTTTTTTTTAACCTTGAAGTCTATGGTAAAGAAATCAAAACTGATATGTCATTTGTTAACTGATCATTTTTTGGAGCACTGAGCAGGCCCAGAACATTGTAGGTGTTCAGAGACTCCTTGGTAAAAACAGATCAATTCAAAGCAGAAAACCAAAGTGTTCATTTTTAACCCCTTGACAACCTGTGATGAACATTTACGACAAAGGTTGCGTGCAAGTGATATGGAGAACTGTCTTACACAGCTAACGTCTGCCTGTAACAACAGTGACCGGTGCTACCTGCTTAATCATGTAAATGCAGCTATCAACCACAGACAGCGACATTTGACTGACTTGTTCGCCGGCTCCCATCGCTTTCCGAAATAGTCTGAATTAAAACTACAACCCAGGGCTCAAAAAACAACACAAGTTTTATAGAAAATGTTGAGAAAAACTTCTTTTTTTTTTTACAAAGTTCAGAATGCTTGTTGTTGTTTTTTTTTTTTTTTTTTTACCAGACATTAAACGTCGTAAATCCAATCCCAAAAAACAAATAGCAGATTTGCAGGGGGGATGTTTTTTGTAACCTTTTCAACCCATTTGGAATTCTTGGATTTTTTCCCCATTTTTCCCCAACATTATGTTAACATGGATGGTGTCACTTAAACCTACAACTCATCCCACAAAAAAACAAGCCCTCATACTGCTGCTGACAGAAAATAAAGTAGTAGGATCTTAAAAGTAGTAGAGGAAAAAGCAAAAAGCGTAAAATTGAAAAAAATTGATCCAATTATTTTTTTTAGAATGATCCATTAAGGATGACAACTCTACATGTAAACAGAGCCTTAAAAGATGTGGACAGACTTGGGAGTAGGTGGCAGGGGGGCTACACAATGTGTGTTTGTAAAAACATTTTTTGCAATTCAGTTCCATTAAAAATGTTGCACTGTTTTGCCTTTTATAGCGCCTGAATTGCAGTATGTAATGTTTGCAGCAGAGAGAGCTGGTCTGTGAGCTTGTGCTGACAGGAGAGTTTATGACTCTTTATCTTTTTGTTCTCCTGAGCTCCCCTCTGCTGATTATGGACCAATAAAGTTCAGCTCAACTTTTTTTTGTGGTCGTAAATCGGGAGAGTGGAACTCATAAGGGAACAGTAATAACTAGGGATTGGTGGGCAGGTGTAAGTTCGGGCTTTGGTACCCAACCCAAACTTTATTTCAAAGTTCGGTTCGGGTAGCAGAATTGTCCTCCATCTCTCGCTCCTTACCCCGTAACTCAGAAAATTAGTACTGCTCTCTCTCCTTACCCAAGAACGCCGAGCATTGGCACGGACCTCCGGGGAATGTCCGTGTTCGGCATTTAAGACCGGACAATAACAGTCCAGTACGGACACCGAGCTCATAAGTTCGGCTTCGCCCATGTCTAGTAATAACCTTTCTGCAGCCAGCAATAGACAATGCAGCATAGAACCTTTATAAAGCAAATGGTTAATTTACTTTAAAAAACAATTCTGATCATTATTTTTGTGATGTGACAATAGATAGAGCAGGGCTATTTGGTAACAATATTGTACACCATATTATTTTGCATCCGCCATGTTCATCTCCCTCCCCTTGCTTGCATTTTTTTTCATCCTCAGCACCATCTGCACCGCCGCAGGATGTGGAGTGCACCAGCCTTAGCTCCACTTCCATCCGGGTAAGTTGGGTGGCTCCACCAGTGTCCAGCCGCAATGGAGCATTAACCCGCTACTCTCTGGCCTATCAAGCAGTTGCTGGGGAGGACACATCCCGGCATGTTATGGACAATATCCAACCAGACTTCTCCAGCTTGGAGATCAAGGATCTGGAGAAGTGGACAGAGTACAGAGTGTGGGTGCGAGCTCATACAGACGTAGGGGCTGGGCCTGAGAGCCCCGCGGTCATTGTGCGGACAGATGAGGATGGTAAGTGTCTAGGAACTACTCTCACCTATCTGCACAATGGGTCCACTCTTTCACCTGTTCTTTATCTTGCTCCTTCCATCTCTCCTGAGGCCTCATTCCGATGTCACTAATTTTTCACATTTGCAAAAAAAAAAAAAAACGAGTGGTATCAGTGTTTTCAATCAGAGTTTCATCAGAGTTTGCTCAGTGTGTCAGTTTTTACCATCAGTGATTTTCACGTATGAAAAATAAGTAAATTGCAAAGCTTTTCCTATTCATTGGAATGCTATTTATGAACAGCAAATGAGGACTGCACATGAATCTGGGGTCTCCCCGTGATTGTCAAGGACCCATAGACTTGTATGTGATTTTTTTTTATTGCAGACACTCCATAGAATTTAATGGGTATTCATTCTATTCTGAAAACCACAGATAAAACACATGGGAAAAACGGACGTCTGAATGAGGCCTATGGCACCGATTGGTTGGGGGGTTTGAGATGGGAATCACAGAACATCTGCTTGTCTGCACTTCCAAAACTTTCTACTATCTGACTTTTCTTTTGGCCTCCAAACTACGTCAACAACTGTCTCTTTCAGCATTGTTTGAAGTGATGTCAAAATAAATTATACCTTACCCAATATATCTACTTACTAACTCGCATCCTTTATCGTATACAGAGACGGCTGATTTTAGTTTCTCTTTGGAAACAAGTTATTATTTATTGATGGTGCTACAAATCCAATCTGAAAAGGAATCAAATTCCCAAATCTAAATGAAAAAATGTAGTTAAAATGACATGCAACTTTGAATGCATGCGAGAGCCATTAATTTATACATTTTGAAAGGTTGATTTTATAGTGTGATCTCTAGGATTAGCTGACCAGTCATTTACAGACTTCTTAAACGGGTTGTGCGCTACTTGAACAAAAACTTTTTAAATACTGAATTATACAATGTAAAATAACAGATACTCAGCTCAAGTACTGGTGATCCCGGCATCAGGCCTCCCGAGGCTCACGTGACATTGTCATGAGCAGTGCCGACATTTGGCAGTGGCTGATCGGTTATAGTTCTCACACTTCCTTTGGAAAAACTTAGGGCATCTTAAAAAAGCGTGAGAACCCGCAGTATTTTAGGAGCCACTTATTGCATTGCTCACGTGGTCTGGGAGGAGAGTGTTGGTCTGGTATCTTTATTTTATAAAGTGTTGTCCACGGACGTGCAACCACTTTAAGAGCAGCAGGCTATGCTACGCTAGTTACACCCATAAACTGGAGTGTAATTTTCCATCCATAAATCTGTGAAATGTTTGTTTCCTAATATCACAAGAACGTTTTTCTGTAACACTTCCCCTCGAACAGTGCTGGGCAGTTTGTGTCGTCTTTGTAGTGTAGATTGTACTAGAGATCTGCTCTGTTTCACATTTTCATTTACTTTCTTAAATAGAGTTTTCACCCAATTGTATGTACAATAATGTGATTAATGTAGCAGGATGATGTTATGAAGCTCTTTAGTTCCCTGTTCCTTATCTGACCTCCGTTGATTGACATTTCTGCCTTTCTCTAAGTAATTTGAGACAGAATGGTTCCTAAGGACAAGCTGCCTGACCACCCTATGTAAAAGGCTGGGGTTGTTTCCTTGGCAATCAAACTGTCCAACAGATTTCAGTACATGAAACTCAACATCTCGGGCTTCACTATTAATCAGATTTTTCTAACAGTAAACTAATCTATTAAACTTCTTTAAGGATTAAACTAATCGATGCTTGGTTCTCTGTCTTCCTGCAGTGCCCAGTGCACCACCAAGGAAGGTTGAAGTTGACTCTGTGAATTCCACGTCTGTGCGGGTGACTTGGAGGTCTCCTCTTCCCACTAAACAAAATGGTCAGATCCGAGGCTACCAGGTGACTTATGTGCGCTTGGAAGGTGGAGAGCCTAGGGGAAACCCTGTCATTAAGGATGTCATGTTGGCAGAGGCTCAGGTAACCATGCACAAGGACCACTTTTTTTTCCCTTCTATCAATGTTATTCATATAACGCCTCAATAATTTTCATCCAGAAGTTATCAAGATTTGGACATAAAAAGTTGGCTCTTCACTGGTTTGACCCTTTCCATCCTTCTCCCCAAACAACTAATCCAGTCTGCATTGCAGCACTCCTCCAGGGTGATCTGCAGTGTGAAGCATGTCCCTCTTTTATAGAGCTAATACCCATACATCCTCTTTATACTGATGACCAGACTGACATTAGATGTGTGTATATCCAACGTTCCCCCTGGCATGACTCATTCCATTGTAGCATCTCTACTATTGTAACCCTGTGACCCTTTTCCTGCAAACTCCACTTACCCCTCTTCTCTCTGTCCCTACCAGTGGAGACCAGAGGAGTCTGCAGACTACGTGAGTATACTGTTTGGCATCTGTGGGCAGACTGCGTGATCGCATTGTGTCTGCAGAGAGCAGGGGGTTGTCACAGAGCTTTCATTGGCTTTATTTAAGATTTTGTCTTCCTCTTGTAGGCCTTGGTCTAGTTCTATCTGTGAATGTAAAACTTTGCTGCAAAGTTATCTCTCCCAAACTGCGATGCCAATGGCCTTATTTGTTTATACCTCTAGCACATCCTGCATATAATGGAATAGAAAAGAGAAGTTATAAAAATATAGATAATTTTTGGAAGGAATGATCAGCCTTAAAGTTACGACAGTGCTGCCGAGCTCCATTGCGTGCAGAACATCTCCTCCCATAGTCAACGTCTACTATAGTTTCTGTGACAGCCCCCATGTTCTTGTGCTGTAATCATTGGCTCAATGATGGGATTCTGCAATCTATAACCCTTTGGACATATTGTCTGTTTCTCCTTTTCCTGTGCTTCCACGTTTTGGATAGAGGCACAGTTCTTGCATGAAGATTAGGGTCTGGTGGGACATCAGGGCTGATGAGGATGGGTGATCAGTTTCAGCAATCGGCCTTTTCTCTCTTTCTGTTTTTTTTTTGTTGCTGTTGTGATTCTCAGTGGATAATCATGGGGCGTAATGATCACCATTGTATACGTTGCAATTCTTTCTCTGACTTATTTTTCCATTACATCAGAATATGATTTTATTTGTGCATCAGGAAAATCCACATTTTACTACGATATTCACTTCTGCATTGTCAATCACTTAAAGGAAGATTTTCATTGATAATTATTCTATAAACAGAGGGAACTTTGTGCTCTCTTAACATAAGTGATGTGCAGTGCTCTGTGCCACTTATCCCCTTGGAGCAACTTCCCATCCTTCAGAAACAAGCGTTACACGTTCCTGCAGCTCCCCCTTGTCGCCTGAATCTGGTACTGCAGGAAGATGCTCTTCATTGCTTTTATCATTTTCTTTCTCAAAATATAGGAAGCCCTAATAACTGGACTTTCTCCAGAAACTACCTATTCCATCACTGTTGCTGCGTATACTACAAAAGGAGATGGTGCTAGGAGTAAACCCAAAATTGTCACCACTACAGGAGCCTGTGAGTACTGCCAACATGTCTGGAAAAGAGTATTTCATGCTAATATTCCGTCAATACTTTGTTTTTTTTTAGTATAAGAAATAAAAACTCACTGTCGCCTGGTTGCTGTGACAGCATACAACCTCCTGTGTTAATGATCTTGGTGCAAGGGTTAGGTTGTACCATTTTTTTTCACATTTTATGACGCATGCATGTGTTTTCAGTGAAGACAGGTGAATATGCTGCTGCAAGACTCCTCTGTTAGCAGACCATTTCCAAGGACAACAATGGGATCGGGTGCTGACATTCATCATGCCTGATGCTCTTTGCCCCTAAAATAATCTCTCTGGAGACAGTCAACAAGACCCTCATACACAATAGATAGTTGCCCAGTTTCACCCAAAATATTATAGGATTTGGCTCTATTGTGTATGTTATTATGCAAAAACAATTAGCAGTAAATCAAAAGATTTGTGATTGCAGCTGTGAAGTACTTGGAAATAAATACATGATGTAATTCAGATAATCAAGTGAAGAAAGTTGGGTCAAAGTGACTGCTGTACTTGAACCATGGAGATACAGATGAGAGTGGAGATTTCTATGGTAACTATATATTTCGTGTATTTCAGTGCCCGGGAAGCCAACCATAGGAATTAGCACGACCATTCAAAACACTGCACTAGTTCAGTGGCACCCACCTAGGGAGGTTATGGGGGAGCTGCTCGGTTACCGCTTGCAGTATAAACGTGCGGATGAGGAGAGGTTTATCACTATGGACTTTGGAAAGAATGAACATCACTACACGCTGACCAAGCTCCACAAGGGTGCTACCTATGTCTTCAAACTGTCTGCCAAGAACAGGGCTGGTTTCGGAGAGGAAGCTGAGAAGGAGATCTCTACTCCTGAGGATGTTCCTAGTGGCTTTCCACAAAACTTGCAAGTTGTTGGACTTACCACATCCACAACAGAACTTTCATGGGAGCCTCCAGTACTTTCAGAACGCAATGGAAAAATCACAAACTACACAGTGGTTTACCGTGACATCAATAGCCCACAGGATCTGATCAACGTCACACGAGACACTTACATTACACTCGTCAACCTCAAACCAGACACTACCTATGATGTTAAAGTCAGGGCAAGGACAAATAAAGGTCTGGGGCCTCTAAGTCCTAGCATACAATCCCGCACCATGCCTGTAGACCAAGGTAAGGCTCACCAGAGAGCAATAACGGAAGTGTTAAACAATAAATGTATTCCCACAGACTCGATTAATGTTTTCCTTCTCTTTACAGTATTTGCAAAGAACTTCAGAGTGAATGCTGTGATGAAGACATCGGTCTTGCTGAGCTGGGAAGTTCCTGACTCTTATAAATCAGCTGTGCCTTTCAAGGTTGGTGTTCTGAAATGGGGAGCTACCTGTGCTTTGCTGTAATGATCTTGAGGTGGTTGCAGGGATCTGGATTACTTTGAACTTATAACGTTTGATGTTTAAGGTCCCCACAGACATTAAATTACGTTTGGTCAAAGCTGCGCATATCAGAGGGATTGTCTTACAATCCTATGTTTATAGGTGCCTGTTCTTTGAGCTATGGCGCTGCCAAAGGTGTATGGCCGGAGCTTTTCTCACTGTTGAAGACACCTTAACCCTTGGTCATGTCAAATATTCATGGGTATAAGTCATAAGAGATAGCTGTTCGGCCGATTGTTATCACATGTGTATTGTTAGCTTTGCTGTCTATATGATTGGTATTCACACAGTAAACACATCTTCGTCCTTAGTTCTCTTTTGACAAACTGTCAAGAGAATAAAACACCAACAGTGTTATTTATTTTTGCAGAGTTTTTTATTGGTGGTATATACGGTAACTTTGATTTTTCCATGAATGTTCTTCCTGTCCACCAAACTGAACGATTAATGTAAATTCTTATCCTATTTAGATTCTCTATAACAACCAGAACGTAGAAGTCGATGGTCAATCAATGCGCAAGCTGATCAACAATCTTCAGCCAGACACAGAGTATTCCTTTGTACTTATGCACCGAAGCAACAGTGCTGGTGGCCTGCAGCACCGAGTGTCCATCCGCACAGCCCCTGATGTCCTGCAGAGCAAACCATCATCTGCCAGCAAGTATATGGAGGACAACAAATTTACTTTGCTCTTACCTGGGGTGCAAACATCTTCTCAAGTGAGGTAAGGGATCTTGGTGTTTTTGTAGTTAGTAGTTTAGTAGTAAAGTCTTTGTTTCGGTTTTTTTTTATAACACTAATCTATTTTAAATTACTTTTGTGTGACAGATGGTATTACATTGTAGTCGTTCCACTCGATAGTTCTAGGAGTAGCCCGAGTACACGGCAAAGTCCTGAAGAAATGGAGTTGGAACAGGTGGGATGTTTGTAGCTTATGTCCTACTTTTTCTTCAGATCTATTAATCATCTGGTCATGTATTGAGCTGTAAGTAGACTATTACATACATAACAAAATACTTCTGTTTGCTTTCCTTTGAATATATTGTTGTTCTGTGAATCTGTCATCTCCTATATGCAATCCCGTTTTAACAAGTAGCGCACCATAGGTCTACAGATAATTCAGCCAATATAATCGAAGGCCAGGCTTTGTAAGGTTGGACAATTATAAATGCTCAACATTAGGGTTCATTCTTGCAGTATTGCATTGTGATACTCAAGGTTTTTGTCTACATCTTAGATCCTAGAAGCCATTAATCAGGGGTCTCGTCGGCAAAAGAGACAAGCAAGCAGGAACAAGCCATATATAGCGGCCAGGCTGAACACGCTCCCAGAATCATTCACTCTTGGTGATAATAAGGAATACAATGGTTTTGTCAACAAGCCTTTGGACCCACATCTGAGCTATACCTGTTTTGTGCTTGCAGCTCTGGAAGATGGTGACACTGTGAGTTTGTATTCTATTCCTAAACAATATAACAATTATTTTCCTTTGATTAACCTGTATATATTTCTGAGATTTTAGATGTTAAAACCTCTCCAACAAAAAGTATTGTTTTTTGCCATTTGGGAAATATTCAAATTCATTTGTAGTTTTGATGCTTTATTTTCCTCATGCAAAACCTGCTCTCTTGGCAGTAATAAACTTGCTGCAAGAAAAGCAGAATTTTTTTTTTTTCTTGCATTTTTTGGTGCATTTTTTGTCAGAGTACATTTGTCTCTTGTGCATGCTGATAAAGTTTAGTGCATAAGAAAAATCTCATTCTACTTCTTGAGGTTTTGGCACCAAAAATGCAGCAAAAACTGATACCTGCATTTTTTCACATTTTTTTTGCACCACACATTGCTTTCAATAGGTGAAATACGCTGAAAAAAACACTAAAAGAAGTGACATGATCCATTCTGCAAAATCCAAGGTTCTGCACAAAATACTGAGAGCAAAAAAAAAACAAGCTGTGTGCATGAAATTTCTGAAATCTTATAGACGTTGCTGGTACTGTAAAATGCAGGTGTAAATTTGCATTAAAAAATGCTGAAAAAACGCAACGTGTGAACATAGCCTTGGTCGAACTGTCTGTTGACTTAAATAAAATATCTTCCATAAAGTAAAGATGAGTGATGGGCTTATGCAGCCTGATGTACCATTTAAGCTTTGTATCATTGTTACTACAGAAAAAGTATGCTGCCAGTCCATACTCGGATGACATTGTGGTGGAAGTAATTTCAACCAGACAACAAGAAGAACCCGAGATGCTCTGGGTGATGGGTCCAGTCCTTGCCGTCATTCTTATCATCATTATTGTTATTGCTATTCTTTTGTTCAAAAGGTAAGGGGCTTACTCGTCGACTTCCACAGCTGAGCAATGACCCTCTGTAGACCTCTACATTCCTGCTTGTACTACATTTATGTCTACTAAATCAGTTTCTAATTTATTTCCAACCATATACACTGCTCAAAAAAATAAGGGGAACACTTAAACAACACAATGTAACTACAAGTTAATCACACTTCTGTGAAATCAACCTGTCCATTTATGAAGCAACACCGATTGTGAATCACATTCTCCTGCTGTTGGGCAAATGGAACAGACAACAGGTAGAAATGATCGGCAATTAACAAGACAATCACTATAAAGGAGTGGTTCTGCAGGGGGTGACCACAGACCATTTCTCTGTTCTCATCCTTTTTATTTGTTGTTTTGGTCACTTTTGCATTTTGCCATTGCTCTCACTCCTAGAGGTACCGTAGCATGAGGTGGTGTCTACAGTACAACCCATAGAAGTTGTTCAGGTAGTGCAGCTCTTCCAGGATGGCACATCAATGCGAGCTGTGGCAAGAATAGAAGCTGTGTCTGTCAGCAGTTTCCAGAGCATGGAGCAGATACCAGGAAACAGGCCAGTACACCAGAAGACATAGAGGGGGCCGTAGGAGGACAACAATTGAGCAGCAGGACTGCTAGCTCCTCCTTTGTGCAAGGAGGAAAATGATGAGCAGTGCCAGTGCCCTGAAAAATGACCTCCATTAGACCACTAACATCCAAGCGTCTACTCAAATGGTCAGAAATAGACTCCATGAGGGCCCGATGTCCACAAGTGCGTGTTGTGCTTACAGCCCAACACCATGCAGAGCGATTGGCATTTGCCTGAGAACACCAAGATTGGCAGATTCAACATTGGCTCCCTGTGCTCTTCACGGATGAGAGTGTAAGTTCACACTGAGCACATGAAACAGACGTGACAGAGTCTGGAGACGCCATGGAGAATGTTCTACTGCCTGCAACATCCTCCAGCATGACAGGTGTGGCAGTGGGTCAGTAATGGTGTCGGGGGCATTTTTTTTGGAGGGCCGAACAGCCTTCTATGTGCTATCCAGAGGTACCCTGACTGCCTTTAAGTACCGGGATGAGATCCACAGACCCATTGTGAGACCATATGCAGCTGCAGTGGGCCCTGGTTCCTTCTGATGCATGACAATGCTAGGCCTCATGTTACTGAAGCGTGTCAACAGTTCCTGAATGATGAAGGCATTGATGCTAAGGACTGGCCTGCCCATTCCCCAGGCGTGAATCCAATCAAGCACATCTGGGACATATTTTCTCGTTCCATCCACCAAAGACTGTACAGGAGTTGACTGATGCTTTAATCCAGGTCTGGGAGGAGATCCCTCAGAACATCCATCGCCTCATCAGGACAATGCCCAGGCGTTGTAGGGAGGTCATACAGGCACGTGGAGGCCACACACTACTGAGCAACATTTCCTTGTCTTGAGGCGTTTTCCCTAAAGTTGGATCAGCCTGTAATTTGATTTTTCAGTTTGATTTTGACTATCATTCCAAATCCAGGTCTTTATGGGATATTGTGATTTACATTGATCTTTTTTGTTTTATTGTTCTCAATGCATTCCAATATGTAATGACTAAAGATTTGCAACTGGAATATTTCATTCAGTGATATCTAGGATGTGGAATTTAAGTGCTCCCTTTATTTTTTTGAGCAGTGCTCACTAGGTTAATCTTGCTAGATTAACACAATGAATCCAGTCACCTCTTTAAATTATATATGGTTTACCACAATTCCGTGACAGAGGGATTTCTAGGGAAGTGCACCAAACTCTTTGTCATCAAGATTTTAGAAGTTCCGGTAATTTTTTACACCTATACATTAGACTTCCTTTTCATTGTGTTGTATGATGCCTGCAAGATCAGGAATATATCCTGTCTATTAGTTGGATATGATTTTTTGGAATGATGTGTCTAGATATTTAATGTTACTGCGAATTATAGGGAAACCTGACAGTTGATGCATGCTGCCTTTAGGTTTGCGATGTGCAGCATGAATCAGAGCCGGCAGCACAATTGCAGTGAGATTTGTTTTGTTCTGAAACACTCCAGCGTCCTAGGCAGTGACGAGACTAGTCCAGTGCCGTCCCTGGCCAGCTCCACCCTGCATCATTCTAGTTGATTTTACAGGGTCTCTCCCATTCGTGTACTTAGGGAGAGAGCTGTCAACTACAGTGATCAGTGATGTAGGGAAAAGCTGACCAAGTGATCTTCAAATTATGAGAGACATATCTGCCTGCAATCGCGCACCCAGGCTCTGATTCATGCTACCTGTGGTTTGGTCAGCATCAATCGACTAATGGATTCCAGTTAAAGGGAATCAGTCAGTAAGATTAATCCCCCTCCACTCACAAAAAAACACATATATGGACATGCAAGTCTTTGAAATATGAAACCATTGTCAACGTTATATCTTATGTCTGTTGTTAAATTCACAACAAATTAGTGTTTTAACTCATGCAAATTAGATTGCACTTAACTACATTTGCCTCTTACGGTTGTTTCCCTGCCCAGCATCAGCCTCTTTAGCTTGATTGATAGCTCTTTGCCTCTTTTGACATCACACAAGTTGTTGCTGGACAGGGAAACAATCAGGGAAGGCAGAGACTTGTTAAGTGCTCTGTTGTACCTCATTTTCATATGAACAACTACGCTAATTTCTTAGGAATGTAGTAACAGAAGATGTAAAGGTTTTGATGGATTTACATTTCAAAGCCCTGCATATTCATATATGCATTGAGGGGGATTTGATGTTACCGACAGATTCTCTTTAAGATATTTTACAAATTAAAATCGGGCAACTTTACATGTGTATTGGGGCCTATATGTGCATCTGTAATGGAGTACTGCAATACACATACAAAGCCATCTTACAAAGTGTCAATATTTATTCCTGCTTATGCCGCACAATAATCTCTCCCCATGTGTAATTTTGTAAATCTGCCTTATTAATGTCATTTATTCTCTTTTTCTGCTTCTCCTGGACACAGTAAGCAGGAGAGGTAGGAAGTTCCTGTGTTATTATCTTGTGTCCATATATCTTTTGTCCAGCATGTTCCTGTGCTTAACTACAAATCTTAAAAAAAGACACACAACACAAGACTTCCTGTAGTTTCTAGATGACTACCTCAACAGGGAATATAACCAATCCCAATCATATACTGAGGACCATATTCACTGTGGACATCGCAGATGTTAAATCACTGATCTGAAATACACCACTTTTTTTTGCATGATTGCTAAATCTTGCAAAGTATCTTGGCCCCTTAACGACCGCCGATACGCCTTTTCACGGCAGTCATTAAGGGGCCTTCCTCAGCGCTGAGAAATAAGAGTATAGCTGAAATTCCCTGTACATGACAGCTGACACCCTGTGGTATCTGCTCTGGCTGGTTTTGATGACAATTGGGCCCGATTAACCCCTTTAATACCTTTTAAGGGTCACTTTTGTTTGTTTTTTCTGCTATTCTGGCACCTTCAGGGCTCCGCAAATGTCACCCGTAAAATATTCTACCAAAATTTGTGCGCTAAAAGCCAAATAGCGCTCCTTCCTTCTCAGCCACGGCGTGTGGCCTAACAGTAAATTCTGACGACATGTGGGGCGTCATCGCGTTCGGGAGAAATTGCGCAATAAATTATGGGGTCCAGTTTCACCTATTAACCTTTGTGTACCTGACAAATTTGCAGCAAATACAAAAATTAAATTTTTACCACTAAAATGTCATACTTCCACGTCTCAATGTTTTAAATTATGTGAGGCACCTATGGGTTCATAATATTCACTACACCCCTAGATGAATTCCGTAGGCAGTGAAGTTTCCAATTTGGGGTCACCGGGGAGGGTTTTGCTGTTCTGGACCCTGAGGGGCTGAAATACTGGAGCCCACAATCTACTCTAACGAAATCTGCATTCTAAAAGCAAAGTAGCACTCCTTCCTATCCGATCCCTGCCGTGTGCTCAAACAGTAGTGTACAACCACATATGTAGTACTGCCACATTCGGGAGAAATTGCTTAACAAATTGTGGGGTCCAATTAATCCCATTACCCCTAGTGTAAATGAAAAATTTGGTACTAAAACAGTATTTTAGTGGGAAAAAAAATATTTTTTTGTTCTCAAATCTAAATGTTATAAATTTTTGTGAATCACCTGTAGGTTAAAAATGCTCAGTACACCCCTAGATGAATTCCTTCAGGGTTACAGTTTCCATGTTTTCGCATGTCAGCGTCTCTCCAAATGCGACATGGCATTCACAATTGGCTATTCCAGACAAATAGCGCTCTTTCCCGTCCTAGCACTGCCTTGTGTCCAAACAAAAGTTTTTGACAACATATGGGGTATCATTGCGTTCAGGTGAAATTGCGTAACAAATTTTGAGGTCCGTTTTCTCCTATTATTCATTGTGAAAATTAAAAATTTAGGGCTAAAACATTTTTGTGAAAAAAAAAAAAAATTTCAATAAGACAACCTAATGTTATCAAATTCTATGTAGTACCTGTGGATTCAAAATGCTCGCTGTAGCCCTGGATAAAGTCTTTGTGGGTTGTAGTTTCCAAAATAGGGTACCTTGTGGAGTTTTTCCACTGTTTAGGCACTGTTCAGGGCCATTCCAAACGCGACATGATGCTAACAGACCATTCCATCAAAATCTGTGTTCCAAAACGTCACGCCTTTCTTTCCAAACCCTGCCATGTGCCGAAACAGTAGTTTCTCTCAGATATTGGGTATCGGCATACTTAACAGAAATTGCACAACAAATTTTTGGGTCCATTTTCTCCCGTTGTCCCTGTGAAAATAAAAAATGTGGGGCTAAAAGTATTTTTTTGAGAGAAAAATGTGATTCTTTATTTTCACGGCTCCACGTTGTAAAGTTCTGTAAAGCACCTAGGGGTTCAAGGTTCTCAACACACATCTAGATACATTCTTTTGAGGGGCCAAGTTTCCAAAATGAGGTCACTTGTGGAGGGTTTCCACTGTTTAAGCTTATCAGGGGCTCTCCAAATGAGACATGGCGTTCACTCTCGATTCCAGCCATTTTTGCATTCAAAAAGTCAATTTGTGCTCCTTCCCTTTCGAGCGCTGCCGTGCGCCCAAACAGTAGTTTCCCCCCACACATGGGGTATCGGCGTACTCATGAGAAATTGTACAACAACTTTTAGGTTAATTTTCTCCTGTTACCCTTGCGAAAATAAAACATTTTGGGTTAAAGTAAAATTTTTGTGAAAAAAAGTATTTTTTTTTCCTCTTCCACATTGCTTTAGTTCCTGTGAAGCTCCTGAAGAGTTAATAAACTTCTTGAATGTGGTTATGAATGCTGTCACTTTTGGTATTTTCTCTTATATAGGCCCCACAAAGTCTCTTCAAATGTAATGAGGTCCCTAATAGAAAGGTTTTGTACATTTTGTTGGAAAAATGAGAAATTGCTAATCAACTTTTAACCCTTCTAACTTCCTAAGAAAAAAAATATGTTTAAAAAATGATGCTGATGTAAATTAGACATGTGGGAAATGTTATTTATTAAGTATTTTGTGTGATATAACTCTCTGGTATAAGGGTATAAGAATTGAAAGTTTTAAAATGGCAACATTTTCATCAAATTTCCTATATTTTCACAAATAAACGCTAATCATATCAAGCAAATGTTACCAGTATTATGAAGAACAATATGTCACAAAAAATCTGTTTCAGAATCAATGGGATCTATTGAAGCGTTGCAAAGTTATTACCACATAAAGTGACACTGGTCAAATTTCAAAAATTTGGCCTGGTCACTAAGGTAAAAATTCTCGGTCACTAAGGGGTTAAAACTTGCAATAAAGCCTGGGACCACTGGATTACCAAAAATTCTGGATCATTTATATAAGAAAAAATTAAAAGATTTACTGGTTTGTGTAGTAAACATTAAGGGAGACAGACAAACATAAACTGCTACCGTTATTTGTACTATTGTCACTTTCTTTTTTTTAAATCTCTGAATTATTAATCACTACTGTTTTGAAAGTTTCTACATTGTCAAAATTTTGTGCCGCAAACAAGGCTCATATTATCAGAATTTCCTTATTAACAAATGCTAAGGTAGAATAATTTTACAGCATAAAGAATGGAAAGAGAACTGCAGTTCTATGTTTTTTTTTACATTTCGTAACAGTTTTCTATTTTGAACACAAGATCTTATTTCTTTATAGAAAAAGAACCAACTCTCCCTCTAATAAAGAGGATCAAACACCAGGAGTCAAAGAATCCCTCTTGGGACATTCCTCTGATCCAGTGGAACTGAGGCGCCTGAACTACCAAACTCCAGGTACTTATGTCCTCTGTATTTTCAAGACTTTCCATTTTACTTTCCCATCATCATCTCCAGTTGTGAGAGAAAAATGTTACGATTTCTACAATGATCCAACAATGGATTCATAACAATGAACTGATCATCTTACACCAATGGAATTGTCAGCTGGAAATATGAGCAGTGAGCACTTTCTTTGACTACGTGGAGCTATTCACATCTGCTAAGAGTGTGACATCAATTATAAATTTGGTCAATTTTTTTTTAAGTTGGCTGCATACTCTCTTCTCCCTCCATTGATGTTTTTTTTTCCTGGATGTAAAATCATTGCATCAGAACCGTATATGTAAATAAATACCAGTGTGGTTACTGAAGCTCGAGCCGTTCTGACTCCTTCCCTAGAGCAAGATGCCTTTTTTTTGGTTACTTTAAAATGTTCCCCTTTGTCCTATAAAGCTGAATATACACATGAAATGGCTATTGGCCAAATGGCAGACCTCGATCTCTCCCGACTCTCCCATAGACATGAATGCTCAGTAGAGCATTTGTTTGTTTTCAGTGGGTAGAGGAAAAAGACACATCTGGCAGTGACTTATCTTCTTTGAAAAAAAAAAAAAAGGAATCTTGCTTTGAAATTCCATCTGCCCAATCCTTTTTATCTGATATCTGTTGGGGTAGAGTCGAGAGGCCCCCATACACATCAAATGGTCGGCTGTATCTGCCAGCTTTCGTCCAATCCAAGATTGTATTATTGTCAGGGACAGTTCTATCTTTTCTGCTTTCTGATATGAAATCTGTAGTAGGTAACATCTTCAGATGAGAATCTTATTGTTAGAGATGGTAACAGGATAACAAGGTCTGTGCCATAGGAGAGCTCCAATACTGATCATTCTTTCTAGGACAGTACATGGAGGGTATATCGATCCAGTCAGGAGATACCTCACAAACAGTGCACCCAATTGTCACCAAGAACAAGAAAGGTTTCCAGTGCAGCCTATAAGGATGTGCGTCATCTAAGCCCTCCTTGTTCTACTTCACCTATGTTCAGTTATGATCTTGCTCATGTGGAGTGTAGATCTTACCCACTGCTCCAAAAATGGTTGGATGAGCACCCCTACTCTCAGCCTGTTTTAAATACATTTATTAAATCCAGTACCAAACAGACCCTCACTCCCATTTCAGCCGTCCCTCTAATTGCATTCTGTTCTTTGCCGCTTTTGTTTTCCTTGCAGGTTCCAGTGTCCCCAGTTATCCGAATATTTCAAGTTAGTTTGACAATTTACCATAACCATTTAGCGAAGTTTTCACTCCCCTCATGCCCTAATCATTGCCAGCTCTTGCTTTCTTTCAATTTCCTTCACATTCTCTTCACCCCATGTCATACTCCTCCTCAGCTGGGCACTGCCTTTGTTTTGTTCTCTGCGTATCTTGAATTTTGCCTCTGTTCTTGGTGAGAAAATCACTCCGTGGGGGAAGATGTAGAGTAGTGATTTGATAGGGTGTTAGGACTCGAGGTACTAGAGCAGGGCATGTCTACTGGATCAGTCTGGAGCTTGGATCACACCCTTCTGAGACAGTATATTTGACTATTGTAATGCTTTATATTCCTGTCCTCTCTGACCCAATTCCTTGACGATTCTCATATCTATTGTGCATATGAGATGGAAATCTCCTTTTTATCACAACAAACTCTAACCCTCCTCCAAAGTTGCATTTTTTATGGTTTTAACACTGTGAAGTTGCTCTACCTGTTCCCTCCATATTCCTGTGAGATTGAATATTATGTCATGTACCTGGTATGTCTTGGCTGTCTATCATTGATCAAAGGCATTTCTGTCTACATTCACTCATTTCATTTCCAGGCATTGGTTATCTCTTTTTCTTTTTTTTTTCTCTGTCCTCTTCACTGCACCGCATTACTGCATTAAAGTCTGTGGTGTGGATTTTCAAGGCGCCATGGGCTGCAGAGCATGCCAACATTCAGACATCTAATGCCGCTTCTCTCAGGGTTTTGCAGCATGCTGCGTGTTTACGGCTCTGCCGATCTGTCTGGCTGCACTGTCCATCTCCATAGTCACCTGTATGGCAGGAATTTTTTGTTTCTCATGTTTTCTATCATCTCAGGTATGAGGGAACATCCACCGATCTCAATCAATGACCTCGCTGAGAGCATTGACCTCTTGAAGGCCAATGATGGACTCAAGTTCTCCCAGGAATATGAGGTGAGATCTGCATATTGTATACGTGTTTGTAAAGCTGCCATGATTACATTTTTTAGTTCAATCTGGATGATTCTTTTGTGTTTCAGTCCATTGACCCTGGTCAGCAGTTCACATGGGAGCATTCTAACCTGGAGGTGAACAAACCAAAGAATCGTTATGCAAATGTTATAGCATACGACCACTCCCGTGTCATCCTCACCTCGGTTGATGGTAAGAAGATCACAAGTTACTCACTATACAATTTCACAATAGTCTGCCCTGCCAATTCTAAATCTTTCTAATCTTTTCTCAGGTGTTCCTGGCAGCGATTACATCAATGGCAACTACATAGATGGCTACAGGAAACAGAATGCTTATATTGCCACGCAAGGGCCACTACCCGAGACACTCAGTGATTTCTGGCGCATGGTGTGGGAGCAGAGGACATCCACCATTGTCATGATGACTCGTCTGGAGGAAAAATCTAGGGTCAGACATCATACAGAGGGAACTAAAAATATCCTGTGACTGGTTTACAACTATAATTGGATGCAAACTATATGTCCTTTCTTGGTCTGTACATATTGTGCAGCCTATTGTATCTCTAATTAAATACATCAATTATACATCATGTATAGCATTTAGACGCCATGTCCCCATCCCTTTCCTCATAGTTAAATACAGACATGGAGGTTTGCAGATGAGCAGGTATCTGACACTGGTCACTTTAAGGCACAGCTCACTTAACTTAGAATTACTGTAAAATTCTAATAATCCGGCATCCTTGATACAGTCGAGGTGATGTGTGAGATGTATTTCCATGCAGAATTATCAGGATTTCTGGATCTCCGTGTGCAGGACTAATGGATGTCACTGAATTTTCATAACATATTTTAAAATTGTGATTTGATGTCTTTAAAATTAGGAGACTGCCACTTTACAGTCAGACATTGATGTACGGATGTGTTTTATGACATAATGTTATTTAATACACAGGTAAAGTGTGACCAATACTGGCCGAGCCGAGGCACAGAGACTTATGGAATGATCCAGGTCACCTTATTAGACACAGTAGAACTTGCTACATATACAGTGAGGACATTTGCCCTCTACAAGGTGAGTCATCCTGAATATTCCCTGTATAATAGGTTATTTGGGGTCTTGTCCCATAACAAACAGAACAGGTCGCAGATTGGATCCACCCTTTCCCTGACAACCTGCTCACCCCCCTCTTGCTTTTTTCCCTAGAGAGAGATAAGACCGCACAATGCGGTAGAAGGTAGACAAGCAAATTAAGAGTCTAATGTTTTAATTTAATTTTCAATTATAATATAATTTTACGGTGCGCTGACTTTAATGAGAGAAACAAATGCAGATAGTGATGCTGAGTGAAACTTGATTTTGGATACCCATTTAGTGCACTGCAAGTCTCGAATTGCAGAACCAACCAACTATGATACAGACTGCCTTATATAAAAGTATCCAAATTCATAGTTAAAGCTGACAATTTTTGTGTATTTTTGATTCGTTGTTTTGGGCAGTTACATTGCCAGTCAATCTTGTAAACTGTTACTTTCTGGGACCTTGTAAATTTGCTCATGGATTGAGTGTCTATACGGACGATACATCCATAGTATTGTTATACCTGTGGTAACTTCATAAAAATGAGACTCTCTCAAATCCATACAGAATGGCTCCTGTGAAAAGCGAGAAATCCGCCAATTCCAGTTCATGGCGTGGCCGGACCATGGGGTCCCAGAATATCCCACACCTATTCTAGCTTTCTTACGAAGAGTTAAAGCTTGTAACTCCACAGATACTGGTCCCATGGTTGTTCACTGCAGGTAAGGGACAAGTTCTAGTAATTACCCATTTATATCAGTAGGACAAGAGCTCCGTTTACTTTGTGTCAGCAGCCCGTACACGGCCCTGTTAACAGAGAGGCAGGAAATGCGGAAATACATCCATGTTTACTTCATTCAGCAAATGGAGCTCTTGTCTACTGAAGAGGATCTGGACATGAACCAGAAAGCCATCTAAATCTATCTCTCAGCGCCACTACAGAACCCTAATCACAAAGAACATTATTATTATTTAGCTGTATATATCTAATGTCACACACACTTGCTGCACTTACCTGCATCCGTTCATTTCAAAACTTCATTTCTATTTTACCTTATTCCTGCACAGTTTAGAAATGGAGAATGGCTTGTGGTTTCATAGGTAACACAAAA
This sequence comes from Oophaga sylvatica, assembly GCA_033576555.1. NCBI lineage: Eukaryota > Metazoa > Chordata > Amphibia > Anura > Dendrobatidae > Oophaga > Oophaga sylvatica. The sequence goes on from JARQOD010000009.1 coordinate 84,940,920, forward strand.
TTACCAAACACCATAATACAAAAATATATGTCTCTATATAATGACTGCCTAACCATTTCCTCTTTTCCGTGTGGTGTCAGGATTATAGATAATATATAAATGTCATTAATGTACACCTGACATATGATTCCTGCTGCCTGAACAAGACATTGGCTCAGTCATTTTAGCCAAGTATATTTTACTCTGAAGTGCTGCGGTTTCATAGAAGACATAGATTTAGAGGACCATGTGGCTCAGGTGACTAGTGCAAGAGGCTGGTCCTCGGCAACTTATTCCCACTCCCATGAGTGACTGGTCTCTCCCTATAAACACACATGAAAAGAAACCTATCACTCAAGGGGAGTTTGGGGTGGTGAGGAGCCGCTGGGGACTTGCCTTTTGGACTTGTAATCTGAGCCGCAAGGTCCCATGTCGACCAAAGTGTTAAAAGATACTTGGCTGACATGGTACAGGAAGACTGTGATTCCTACTACTCATGGTTCGGGCAGCATGAATAAGCTGCCAGATTCCCTCTACATCTTTATTGTTGGTGGCTTGTGCCTACAGACTGATGGTCTCTCTCCTCTTGGCAGTGCTGGTGTGGGCAGAACGGGATGTTTTATGGTCATTGATGCCATGCTAGAGAGAGTAAAGCTGGAGAAGACAGTAGACATCTACGGTCATGTGACCTGCATGCGCTCTCAAAGGAATTACATGGTACAGACGGAGGACCAGTACATCTTCATCCACGAGGCTTTATTAGAAGCAGTGATGTGCGGTAACACAGAAGTGCCGGCACGCAGCCTGTATGCACATATCCAGAAACTGTCTCAGGTCCCTCCAGGAGAGAGTGTCACCTCCATGGAGCTAGAGTTTAAGGTACGCAATTACCTCTACAGAAACACTGAAAACTAAAAGAAGCAGAGCATTTATGTTCATTTTTTTAACTGGTTATTTTCAGCAAGAGTAGAGGTTATGGAGTTTGACCACGAAGGTGCGAGATTGTACTGTGGTATCAGGCCTAAGGCTGAGTTCACAGGTCCGCATTATACAGCTTCTGCTCAGACTGCAATTCCTGGCCTGACCGTAGATCTCCTGACCCGAATTATCGGCCTCACATATGCCTATGAGGCTATATTCAGGTCAGGAAACCAGAGGTCAGGCTGGGAAATGCGGCCCAGGCATGAACCAAATAATAACAGATTTGTGAATTCAGATTAACTCTGTGCTGTCAGATGAAATCTCACAGGCGACAAGGCCGTTGTCATATGTCTCATGTAGCAACACAGCAGGGGTTAATAATAGTTCTGTAAAGTTTTCCTATAAGTCTGCATATACAACAATTTTGCTGTATCCTTCACCTTTTTCTAATGGTCTGCTAACTATACTGTTCAGTTGGTTAAATAATATTATTTTTTAAGCTTTTGGCTAACTCGAAGGCTCACACCTCCCGATTTATCAGTGCCAACCTACCATGCAACAAGTTTAAGAATCGGCTGGTGAATATAATGCCATACGAGATGAGTCGTGTCTGTCTTCAGCCAATACGTGGAGTTGAGGGGTCAGACTACATTAACGCCAGCTCCATTGATGGCTACAGGTAATATTTTCTCTGTAGTGATAGATGCTGTGAATATTTAACTTAAATAGATGCAGTTCATTCACTGCTCATAAAACAGAAATGTTCCTGATCTCCGCATAATGGCCACAGCTGTCGGGTCTGGTGGACATACGCTGACTCTCAGCCTCATCTGTTATTTCTGCACAATGTTTTGCAGGCAACAGAAAGGGTACATTGCTACTCAGGGACCCCTGGCAGAGACCACTGAGGATTTCTGGCGCATGCTGTGGGAGCATAATTCTACTATTGTGGTGATGCTGACGAAGCTGCGTGAGATGGGCCGGGTAAGAAACAGCTTTGATTGATCCAAGGGGAACTAAAATGAGGTTAAAGTTAATATGAAATAAGGAGGATCTGAATTGGCCTTAGGACTTTGCTGCTTTTCCTGAAACATTACTTAGGTAAATGTTTTCCTGATTTCAGTCTCTCATCACTTGTTTGTTCATCTATGATAACAGAAGAATACATATTTATGATTGTCTTGATATTTGCGGGGACATAGACTAAGCTGTAAAATTCCACATGACTACATACATTTATATATATTACTCTCTGTAGGAGAAGTGTCATCAGTACTGGCCTGCAGAGCGCTCTGCACGGTACCAGTATTTTGTGGTGGACCCCATGGCTGAATATAACATGCCTCAGTACATCCTGCGCGAGTTCAAAGTGACAGATGCAAGGGTGAGGCTCATAATTATTAACAGAAAAGTAGGTAACTCTCAAGTTAGTATTTAAAAAATAAAACTTATTTACTTACTGTTTTCTGACTTTAGGATGGACAGTCTCGGACAATCAGACAGTTTCAGTTCACAGACTGGCCCGAGCAAGGAGTGCCAAAAACAGGAGAAGGCTTCATCGACTTTATTGGACAAGTACATAAGACCAAGGAGCAGTTTGGACAGGATGGACCGATAACTGTTCACTGCAGGTACATATATTCTGGATTTCAGCTACATTATATTTTCATACAAGAAGCACAGAGTAAGGCCTCATTCAGACATCCATATTTCTCACGTTCAAGAAAAACAGACTTATTATGACTGTGGTCAGTTTTTCTTGTACATGGAGAAAAAAAAAAAGTTTCTCCATCTTCTACTTTCAGACCGTCAATGAAAATCTAGCCCAACAGGGATGTCCTCGGTGTGCTACGATTTTTTTTTTTCCATAGACCCATACACTTGCATTGCTGATTTTGATCCAACCCTCGGATCAAAATCGGTTATGTCTCTGATTTTTTTGCAGACTGTGAAAAATCATGGACATGTGAATGGCTCCATAGACTTTCAGAGGTATGAGTGCTATCTGTGAAAACAATGGCTAGCACTCGTATGTGAAAAACAGACATGTTAATGCGTCCTACTTGTTAGGGTGTGCTCATATATAGTGGATGCGCTGTGGCTTTACTGGCTGGAAATTGCACAGAGTATTACGGTGGCAGAATTATGGATGAGATTTTATTAAATGTCATCCACAGTCTGTAGATAAAAATCCACACTGAATCCATGTTGTAACTGACATATGGTAATTTACGCTGCAGATTTTCACTGAGGGTTTCATACATTGCAATGCAGATTGTAAAATGTATGGCAACACAACTTCAAATCTGCATTTTGCAGTGGATTCACCAAGAAATGTGTGGTAGGTTTTTTCAGCTGAAAATATGACCCCTTTGAATGTAGTATTGGGTAACATGCACAAGATCAGTTAAGCTGAAGTTCATTGCTGATATTACAAGTCTTTCAGGGTATATGCAGACTATCAGTGAACACTGCGGGTTGGATGCTGCGTACTTGTGCAGCTTCCAACCTGCAGCGTCCAAATCTTACAGCATAGGGGATGGGATTTTAAGAAATCTCATGCCCACTATGTGTCCAGATACCGCGGCTCACCTGTGGAGACGGACAGGCGGTGCGTCTCTCCAGACCGCTGCATGTCAATTTTCTTGCAGGGAGGCGAGCCTCCGCAAGAGAAATTTCACCCATACGATGTACTGGACACGGTGAATCCACATGTTTCAAAGAACACATTCGGATTCACCTATGTTCAATAGATGGCAGAGCTTTGGACGCAGCAAACATGAGCTGCATCCAAAGAGCTGCCAGTTCCGGATCCTGTGCACATACCCTCAGTGGATTTGCATTACAGGTGTTACCAACTTCAAATTAGATAAATTAAATCTACGGCAAATCCAAAGCAAAATCAGCAAGTTATAATTAGCCAGTGTTATCCTAAAGGGAGTATGAACATGCAGTGTCTATCACAGTGCCGGCGTGGGCCGAACTGGAGTCTTCATCACACTCAGCATTGTCCTGGAGCGGATGAGGTATGAAGGAGTGGTGGACATGTTCCAGACAGTGAAGACTCTAAGAACACAGCGACCGGCTATGGTACAAACAGAGGTGAGGAACTGCACCTACTACTGAATGTGTTTTTAGAGTTTCATCTTTATTCTGGACCAATAAATGTCTCCCAGTTTTAAACTACATAAGTGAAGCTATTGGATTGTACCTGGTTTGGGTCCTGCTGTCCGCTCTTTTTTAGCCATTGACGATCATTATACTCACGATTAAAATAAAAACAAATAGGAAATCTTCCTAAATGACGTATAATAGGACATATAAAGATTGCCTAGTCAAACTCTTTTAAGCTACAAGACTCGTGTATAGCAGTAAGTTGTGTCAGATAAGTAACAAAGCCAGCCCATGCGCAATTGTGCACAGAATTGATGGAGACAGTCAGTGAGATGATGGGCATTACTATTACAGACATATTTTTTCATTTGTATTTTGGCTGCAATTCTTGATCCAATTGCGTGTCTTGTGACCCATATAAATAGCGTCATGGACATATATGATGCTGTTCGTTCAGGTCACAAAACTGCTGGTCTTGCAGCTGAAATATGGTCTAGAACAGTGTTTCTCAACTCCAGTCCTCAGGACCCACCAACAGGTCATGTTTTCAGGATTTCCTTAGTATTGCAAAGGTGATGGAATTAATGCTTGAGCAGGTGATAAAATTATCACCTGTGCAATACTAAGGAAATCCTGAAAACATGACCTGTTGGTGGGTCCTGAGGACTGGAGTTGAGAAACACTGGTCTAGAAAATGCTGCAATATGCTTGTATGAATCTTTTCTGAATCTTCTCTCTTTCTCGCCAGGACCAGTATCAGCTGTGTTACAGAGCCGCATTGGAGTACCTAGGCAGCTTTGACCACTATGCAACATAACTACCGCTTACCCACTGGCCGAGCTGGGAGTAATATGCGTCCAGGGACTATGGCATTGGACTCGTCACCCTGTGTCGAGCCCTCCTTCTCCAGACGCTGTTCCCACCTCATCATGAGATAATGCAAAGCTTTTGCAAGACTTGCTTGGGATTTCAGCACAATTCATTCCTTGTTCCCTTCCATACAGGTCTTGCTTCTCTGGTCCCATCTATGGCACACAGGAAAAGAAATAATTTGTTTTTCTATTATTTTTAATCACTTTTTTAGAGTACTTTTCTTATTTTAAGTCTGGTGTTCCTGTAGGGAAGCCATTTTTTTCAGTTCATTTTATTATTGTTATAATTTTTTTATTCTTTAAAATAATGATAGCGCTAAGGGAAATGATTCCTTTAAAGAAAATGTCATTCCGACTGCAGGAACTTCAGTGCTGTGTGCCGAGCTCCCAGAGAAGAGGGGACAGGTCCTTGATGGCTCAATAAGCACATTCTAATTATTACTACAGCGGCCTGGGAGATGAGGGAGCACTCACAGAAAAGCTGACAGCACATGGATACACTGAAGAATTAAGCAGATTATCCCAAATGAAGAAATTACTTAGGGTGACTGGTTTGTGGACCGGTGTTCTTGATGTTTCTCATCTCATCTGAAGTGTAATTGCACAGGAGCCGATGAAATTTACAGCGCATAATCACTGACTTTAGCACAAGGGTTGGACAATGAGGGACCAAGTTAAATCGACATTGCCCAGTTCTTTAGATTTTTACATTATACAGTATACTCAACTTTTATTTTTTATTTTTTTTGGAGCCAGCATCCATTTGGCACAGCTCGCCTGGTGCGAGAGACGGGTAGAAGAGGTGTGGTGGTACCAGAGGTTGCTGAATAAAACCGTATATATTTGTTCAAAAATGTAGGATGACCTGAAGGATATATTTTCTTTTACTGAGTTATATTAGTTTTTAGGTGAATTTCAGAAGGGTGCCACATAATGATTAGCTTCTGGCTAGAACACGATAACATTTTTGTTATAATGTGCAGAGTTTCAGAACTTCTACTAAACATGTCCCAGAAAAAGAAAAAAAGTGTACTTATGAATGGTACTCTGTATTACTAAAAGTTATAACTGAGGGCTGATGAAAGAAATAAAGGTGGTGGAGAACCCTTAAAATTGTATTACACAATGTATTTGGCTGGGAACCGATCTGACCGCTGTCTCTCTAATGTTGGATAAGGAAATCATTTTTACCTTGTGTATACATTAGTGCTGTTAGGAGTTTGCTCCGTTGTATACAGTATGTTTTCTATTTGTTAATAAAAACGAGAAAAAAAGCTATATTAAAAAAAAATACAACATAAAACTCAGCCTACTAATAACAGCATCTTTACCGAAGAAAAAAAAATATCTCAATGTTAATAAATTTGAATAATCGGGTTTCATACAACTTTGTGCAACGTGTTTGGTGTCTGCAGTTTGAGTGGAAGAATTGGTGCATCTGTAACCAGCAGCATGCGCCATCGACAAGGCTTCACATAAGATTCAGTTATCCATACAATGGTGTGGTTTGGTAACAAGACAAGGCTCAAGAAAATCACTGATATTGAAGAATCAACGGTCTTGATAAGGGGCATGGTGGAGTCAGATGCTTCTGATTCATGAAGCGGTGCATGCCTCTCCATGAATCTGGAGCACGCCACACCAGAAATCTCACTCCAGACATGGTCATGAATTAGATGAGCTGTGGCAGCATGCCTCCGTCCCATTTTGTAACTTTTCAAAACTTTTATGCCACTTTTTGGCATAAAAGCTTTGATTAATCAGGGCCACTGTTTTCCCAATCAAAACTGTCATGGGTTCCCTGAAAACTGCAGTTTTCAACTGTGTGACTGAAATTCTTAGCAGGAACCTGCCATCAGATTAATGATACCCAAACCTCAGGCACACAAATCAGACATTGACTGCACAATTGGAGCTGGGTAAAGGCCAGCCAGGAATTATGTGCATTTGCGGGTTTTGTTTTTTTTAAAGTCTCTTTCCTATTTTTACCAGTTTTGACCCTTTTTAAGCAAAATGTTGGTGTTCTGCTAAAATGTTGGAACATTTGTGGGTGGAGGATGAGAAGGTGCAATCAGGCATGCATAAAATCACTCTGGAGGGGACTATAAAACATTTCTTCAACATTTGTTTACTTTTGAATAAGTTGCAATTGATGAATCATCCAAAACTATCTTCAAACCCAGCCGACAATCAGAAACATGAAAACATGCAAAGCAAGCACGTAAAATAGACTTTACAAAAAGATGCAAATTAAAAGATTAAGGTGAAAATGATAAACACCAAAAAGAAGGCAAAAAAGGCATAAATTGATCACATGCCCTCTTCTCCAAATCTCTTCATCTTCCTGTGTGTGCATAGGTGAAGAATGAAGCAACAGTCCAATAAATACATCCATTGTATTCAGAAATGATGCAATATTTTGGTTACATTTCAGTGCAGCCTTTGTTAAAGGGGTTATCCATGTCTTTATTATCTTTGCTGTGGAGCTAAAAATGAACAGGCAGATAGTTGCTAACTACCTGCCTGTTCTGCATGAGAAATTGTCTCTGTCAATGGGGCGTCTCTGCAGACGTTATGCTGATTGACAGCCAGCTCCCCGCAGTTAGGCAGCCGGCTGACAATCAGCTTGACATCAGCATAGCGAAAGGGAAGAAGCTGCTCCATAAACATGATGTCAGTGAAGGCTGCAGAATTGCTGGCAGCAGCGGTTCATGACTGCTCTTAGCCAGCAGAGATCGACACTGGAAGGAACAGGCAGGTCCTTATAAATGAACAGCGTATTAGTTCTTCGCCCCATGCACAAAAATAATAAAAGTTCAGGACTATGGTCTACCAGATTGCATACACCCAATTTTTTCATAGGAAGGCTGGGAGTGCTTTTCTTTTTATTCTACACAAACACAACAAAAGCCAAATGGAGTGGGGCAGAGAGAAGTATTAAAAAAAAATATCCAAATTTTGAGACTTTTGTTTTCTAACATCAGTTTTGCCCAGTTCCCCCAAATTGGGAGGGTTGGGGGACGGAGTTCCAGAGCTCGTCTAATTCATGATGCTGCGTCATGCCTTACGTCAGACTGGAGTAAGATGCGTGGAGATGTACACACCATTTAGTAAGATGCTCAAGATTCATTAAGAGGCAAGAGCCTTTGTAAATGGGTTATCCAGGACCAGTTTATATTTCTACTATGGGCCTAAGATTTAACATGCAGATACTTGCTAACTACCTGCCTGTTCTAGTCAGCGCCGGCTTAGAGCAGTCACGGAGCGTTCCTGCTGGCGATTCTTCTGCTTCACGTCAACAGAGCAGCTGATCCTCTTATGGGGCTGCTCTGTTCAACGTATTACTGATTAACAGCTGGCTCCCCGCTGCCTGTCAATCAGCATAACATCGGCAGTCAAGCCCCATCCACAGATCAGAGCGGAAGAGATGCAGCTGCTTTGTCAATGTGACGTCACTGGAAGTTGCAGAATCACCAGCAGGAGCGGTCCGTGATCTCTGGAAGCTGGCAAAGATAGGCGATGGCATAACAGGCCAGTAGCCCATTGTGTAAAAAATAAAACAGCCCTGGATAACCCCTCTAGTGAAACTGCCATCTCTAAAAAGTTGGGAGACTATAGCCCCAATTTATCAAGTAAGTTAAAACATACCTGGCTACAATAATGTAACCAGTGTCTGATTCATTGCCTATGGTTCACCTAATGGCAGCTTCCCTTTAAAATCCTATTCCATACATAACATTACATTACATGAATACAGCATGACTCCTCATGAACACAGCAGAGCGTAAAGAGAGGCACACTGGGTTGTATATTACAGAGCTATTCTCCAATAACTTCATAATATAGCATCTGATGAAATGTAGTACTTTTTTTTTTCATCTTTAAAATTCATATTGAATCTAACCGAAAGAGCCTCTATATATATCCATCTGAAATCATAGGCATATAGGGCTGGGGTAGGGGTCATGGACTGCTACAGATTCCATATTATAACTCCATGCAACTTGTAAGAACTCATACTATGGCCATGGGATTGCGACCACATACTCATACGTGGCTTGTTAGAGTAAATGCTCATGCAGGCGTCTGTGGATCTTAATTGTCGCGTCATTAGGAAGTGAAACAATGTCACCGTACAGTGTGCACTGACTATATTATGCCTTTATCTGAACGAACCTGTCTGTGCTCTGTATCAGCCACAAATCTCTTCAGAGTATAATAATCACGCTTATATTTTTGTGAAATATCTAATGTTTTCATATCTTGTCCAAGGTATTGCACGATTTGACACTTTTGAGCAGCAGAGAGATCCTTTTTCTTTCCCATATTGCTTGAAACCTGTGTCCTGCTTAATATTGTGTAATGTTCTTCTTAATTAGTTTTCCTTTAATTGGGCTCACCTGGCAAACTAATTATCTCCGGTGTTTGAAATTGTTTTCAGTAATACAAAGAGCCCTGACACACAAACCATCCATAAGCTTTTTTAAAAATGGAAAACAATATATCTTTATGACACTATTACGATATGCATAATTATTTGGATCATGGTGTACACCTCCTTTATTGCTGGCTTTACTTTTCACTAATCCAGCGCTCACGTGTACTTTCTAGTGCAAAGAGCGAAGTCATCTGGCTCTCCATCTGCAAGGATGGCCATGTAGTGTTGTGGGTTCCCGCTCTGCATAATGGGCCCGTTCTGGGTGACATTAGGAGCACCGATAAGCGCTTTTGAAACTAAATTGCTTTTAATAACATCACCAATCTGGGGCTACCCCCTCTTATTTATTAAGTAAAAAGGGTGGTCATAGATCGGCGACAGACTCTTCAAGAGTAAGTATTTCTCTAATCCTGCCTTCCTCTCTTAGCTGCTGTATTCAGTGGTTGCAGTGACCCGGCTTTAGACAGTTTGATTGCCCTCTTGAGTGATGTGCACAATAGCTTTCTGTACGTTCCAATTTCTATCTCCAGGGCTGACACTGATTTCCTCTGCTGTGGAAATGATCAGGAAGCAGAATGTATCTGCTGCAAATTGATTTGGAAATGTGGGACAGGTATTATTTCCCGGGTAGCAGCACTTTTGTCACATAATAAACATCAACAGTTGCACCTATCAAAAAAGTTTGGAAGGTCATTGTGAGGGCTGTGGTGGGTGAGAAGTAAAACTTGTTAATAAATGATAAATACATATAATCCACGTGTATGAATCCAACTGAATCCTTCTACTGTGAATCCTACAAAAACCTCAACATGATAAGACTGGCTTTGTATAAGTTAGGGTCCCGTCACACATAGTGACTCACCAGCGATTCCGACAACGATATGAATTTGTCAGGATCGCTGGTGTGTCGCTACATGATCGCTGCTGAGCTGCCAAACAGGCAGATCTCAGCAGCGATCAGGACAGCGTCTATGCGGGTAACAAGCGATGCACGTCGCTTAGTTACCCGCAGTGTACGTTAGATACCAGCGCGCTGGTGCAGGGGAGCTGGTAACCAAGGTAAGCAGCGGGTTTCTAAGCGCCGCGCGGCGCTTAGAAACCAGATGTTTACCTTGGTTACCAGCTCCCCTGCACCAGCGCGCTGGTATCTAACGTACACATCGGGTTTCTAGGCGCCGCGTGGCGCCTAGAAACCCGATGTTTACCTTGGTTACCAGCTCGCTGATCGCTGGTCTCCCACCTGTCACATGCATCGATGTGTGCTGGCCAGCGGAAGACCAACGATGGAAAAATGGTCCAGGACATTCAGCGACGATCAGCGATACCCAGCAGGGGGGCTGATCGTCGCTGCGTGTCACACTAAGCGAGATCGCTGGCTAGGTCGCTGTTGCGTCACAAAATCTGTGACGTTTCAGCGATCTCGCTAGCAATCTCGCTTAGTGTGACGGGGCCCTTAGTCTATGGCCGGGTTTACACCAGTCTGTCACCACAACAGTTCCGTACACTTTCCCACCTTCTTGTTTTCCCTCTTTTTTCACCCTCCTCTTCTTTAATTGACAGCTCTGGCTTTATGGAGCTCAAGAAGGGCGGAGATAGATGGAAAACAAGTATGTAGGAAGGTGCACTTTAATGTTTGTCAGTGCCAAGGATGCACTGAACACCTGTACCTGGTTTGAACAGTCATTCTGTGCTAAAAGAGTCCCTTAAAACATCTAATAGCCTGTTAATACAGGCCTGTCAGGAACGAGGCAGTGATTACAAAAGTATACAAGATATTATAAAGGGAGACCGTTACAATATGTACAGAGTAATTACAAAATAAAAAGGATGAAAGGTTAAAAACTTAGTTATCTCATATCATGTTTGCCGTGTGGGGGGAGGGGTTCCCAAGGACCAGGATTCAGTCCACAGCAGGGATGGTATATGCTGTCCTCCTTCAAGCACTGACCTCCCAGCAAAATGTCCATACCTGTTTTATAGTTGGTCCCTAAACTAAGGAACTTCCCCTGGGCTGACCCCACTGGGGGTGGGGGGGTTGGAGAACTCCCCTTTCTGAACAGTTATGAAATACTCTATTACCCATATCTCTTAGGGTGAACCTCGTGGAAGAAAGACAAAATTATCATTTTGCTCAGCATGACATGGGGGTTTATTTAAGTTTAAGCACGAAGTGGCTACATGACCTTCTTACGGAGAAATCCATTTCTCAGATTCTGATGGTTCTGGGTTCTAGAGATTTCACTGGGGTGTAGGTCTACCGATGGGCATGCAAATATGTAACTTTCACATCTATAAAAACCAACTGGGGTCAAGATATGCCTTAATATGTTTCTACATCAACAAAAGAGCACATGTCTTGGAGCGGCCTCAAACCAGATTCAGCTGGTCATTAAAGCTACTCAGGGGCTGCTAGCAAACTAGTATCACGTTACAAAGAGTGTGTAGTGAGAAGGAGCTGGGACGGGAGTCAAAAAGCTCACAGCGTGTGTCTGCGGAAAGTGTCGGTGAAGCCATGGATTGTTCTAGAAATGTGTGATGATAAAGAAAACCATACATCATATTTATATTATCGTGACAAGGCCGACTGCACTTCAAATGTACATACAATGATCAGTAATCAATCGTTAAGTACACATGGACTGCCATTGTTATCTGCATTACATCTCCTGGATTATATAGAATCCAGAATATAGAACGTTGTGCTGCCACAAACCATGATTTTTAAGCAAGCTAAAAAAAAAAAAAAATTGCCCAACAAACGAACAGAACACCATTGATCAGCAGCCTGTTCCAATTTAGACTGCACAATTATTGTGATATGAGCTTTCTTAGGAACTCTTTCATGATAATTGCGCAGTGTAAATCCAACTTAAAGCACCATTCCAGCGTGTTTTTTTTCTTTATTTCAGAGCTGGAGTAATATCACTAATCCATATTCTCTGCCCCAACAATATACTTAACAGCCGCCGTCTTCAGTAGAGATGAGTGAACTTTATAAGGTTCGGTTCAGCAAAAGCCTCGATGTTTGCCGAACATTATTATTATAGCCAAACAGTTCGTCAAACACACCCGAACCCCATTGGATTCACTGGGAAGCAATACCAAATGCATACATAATACCATCAGGGGGCCAAAAAGCTGTCAAAACAGCTCAAATCAGGGTGCAGACACAAGGAAAAGTGGCATTAATTGACCCGGTGTACAAATTGTATAAATGTGCAGCATGGTACAGGGCTTGGACCAGCATTTCAAGCTGAAACATTAATCAGTAACAGGTGGATGAGTGACAGGTGTAGGCTTGGTGCTCTGTGAGGCCTGCCAAATTCAGGCAACAGACATGAATAGACCTAACTAGGAGTCCTAACATTTTAAAAAATTAGAGGCAGACACCAGAAAAAGTGGCATCACTAGACCCACAGTGCAAATTTGATAATGGCACAGCAGCCAGCCGTGGGCCATGCATGAGGTATCAGGGTCTGGACCAGCATTTATAGTTTTTAATTTAAGTTTAAATTAAGACCAGGTGGATGAGGGACGGATGCAGGCCTGCTGTGCTGGGGGCCCTGATACCTCATGCAACAGCTCAGCCACACTCAGGTGGCACAAATATCGTAGACTACTATTGTTATAAGCATTTAAGGATAGTAACACAGGCAGTTGACTGAAAGTAAGTGTAGGCCTGCCGGACTAGGAGCCATACTGCTACAGCCAGCACACATGAAGGAGACCCAAGTTGGAGTCTCCACATTTCAAAAAACTAATTGGCACACACCAGTAAAGTGGCATCAATTTCCCCAGAGAAGAAATAGTATAATTGGCCTCTGACACCCCTTCCACTACAGGCAACCCACCAGATGGAGGCTCATCCCACATTTCAAAAAATTGTTAACAGCAGGCACAGAAGCCACGACAAAGGTGTCACAGCCTGCAATAACGCAAAATCAATGCAGCACACTATAAACTACACCATTGCCTAGTCTGCACAGTCTGTGACTGGGGTGTAAACATCATTGGAGATCCATGACTTGTTCATCGTGATGAAAATTAGGCAGTCTACACTTTCAGGGCACAGCCGGATGCACTTATCTGTCAGGAAACCATCAGCAGCGCTGAAGACACGTTCTGAGAGAAAGCTGGTTGCTGGGCATGACAAAACCTCCAAGGTGTGACAGGCGAGCCACTCTTCCATTTTTGAAGACCAAAATGCAAAAGGGTCCAAATTCCCCCTGATGGCATTGGTATTGAGCTTGAGATACTCCAGAACCATCCTCTCCAGTCGTTCACAACGTATCAGACTTGTACTCTGTTCTGCTGGTGCATGGACTGGTCTAAAAAAAATGTGTGAAACAACTCACAGAAATTGCTTCTGCCACTTAAAGTGCTGATCCTAATGTTTTTGCGTTGGCGACTCGACGTTCCTGGGGTTAGAAGTCTATAACTGCGATGCACACTGTGTGCCTCACTGCTGTCTTGGGGAAAACCACTCTTAAGATTGTCTACAAGCATGTTTCGATACTCCAGCATGTACCTGTTCTTTTTCAGGGGGGAAGCATCTGGCTAAATTTACTATTGTACCGTGGATCTAACTGAGTGGCAACCCATTAGTCAGCACTATTTCTAATCCTAACAATACGGGCATCATGCTGCTAAAAGTGCAGCAAGAAGGAGCTCATGTCAGGCGCTTCCATGAGGTCCCAGTGGTGTGGTAACACTCAAGCTTGCTTCCTCCGTCCCCTCCACCTACCACATCCTCTCCATCTCTTGACTGTTGTAGCGATGCAAGTCGATGACCGGCGGGCATGAAAGGTGGAAGTGAGCAGATAGCGACTGTGCTTTCTGCAGCAGTGTATCCAGACCGGGATAGTGGCGGAGAAATGCTCTACCATCAGGTTGAGGACGTTAACCATGGAAGGCACGTGTGTGAGGTTGCCCTGGCGTAGGGATGCCACCAGGTTCGCACCGTTATCGCACACGGCCTTCCCTGGCTCCAGGTTCAGTGGAGACAGCCATTGCTAAAACTCGGCCTGGATAGCTGTCCACAACTCTTGGGCTGTGTGACTGTACTCTCCCAGGCATATTAATTTCTCATCGGGAGATGAGACCTCAGCACTGAAATCTCATCTCCCGAGATCTCCATCTGCACATGCGCTGCCCCCCGGCGGCCATTTTCCTGGAGTCCACCACACATGAAACCATGTGGGGGGCTCTGGCCTTTCACAAAATGTCGGCAGAGCCCCCCACAGCACCGCCGGGCACTCAGCAGCATCGGGCAGCAGCGCCGGACACCTGCAGCAGCAACAGACACCGGCGCGCCGCACCTCAGAACACCCCCTGATCCCAGCCTGCGGCATCACCCCACTCCTGCCTCCAGCAGCGACCGTGGGACCCCACTTCACCGCAGCCACCTCCCCTGTTAAGCAATAAGACACATGGATTATAAGAAGCACCATTTTATTAAAAAAAAAAAAATTCTTATTTTTCTCCTCAAAATTTGTAGTGCGCATTATAATCCGAAAAATACGGTACCTCTAAAACAGAGGCCTTACCCTTGAACATTTCCCCTAATATCCTTGACTATTTAAAGACATTTAAATTTAGATGGAAAACCTAGGCTAATAAATACTTGAGGGTTAATATGTAATCTTCCTATAACAATTTATATAATTGTAACTATCCGTCTCTTTTAGGAGAGTTGAGGAAGCTTTTGACTAAGTGGATGCCACTTTCGCTCATACTGATTGGCCGGATAGCTTCAGTTAAGATGACTGTCCTGCCTAAGCTGCTTTATTATTTTGAGACTCTCCCCGTTAAGGTTCCTCTTGGGGAACTTAGGTCTCTCCAAGCTGCTATGATGAAGTTCATATGGAACGAAAGACGCCATAGAATATCGAAAAGTGTTCTCACATCTCATAGATCACAAGGGGATTGTCTGTTCCAGATATCGTTAAATACTATTGGGCAGCACACCTGAGGAGGATTCCCTCGTGGGCTTCATTATGGACTTACACTATTTGGACTGAAATAGAAAAGATATGGTTGACTCCGATCCACCTGAACTCCCTTTTATGGTCGACTAAGTCTATTAAGATACCATTTACTTTGTTGGGCCCTATGCAGTTTACGAGGGATCTGTGGCTCTTATATGCAAGGCGTTTTGGTTTGGTCCCTCTCAGTTTTCCAATGATATATTTTATATACCAGCCTCTGATACCAAACAGTTTGGAACCGACAATGGTCCACCCGTGGATTTCGGCAGGATTATTTAGATTTGGTGGATGGAAACACATTGGAAGTTCTCTCGTTTGATTATATAAAATCTAAATTTGCTGAAACTAATAGAGCGTTCTTCCAGTTCATGCAGATTAAGCAACTGGCATCTTCACTATAAGGCTCATTGAAGGTTTCTCAACCAACAAAATTTGAGAGGCTTTGTAAGAAAGGCACGTCAACTAAAGGGTTAATGTCAAATATTTACAGGATCTTGGGTTCTCCTCGGACTGACCCCCCTTGAAACATCCGTATATGGTTAGATGGGAGTCTTTTCTTGTAAGAACATTATTTCCCCATTATTTCCCAATGCTGACAGAATACATGGGAAAAGGAGTCCAAATCCTCTATCTGCACCCTTTATAAGGAAAACCAATATAAAATTTTGATGTTTTGGTGTGAATACTTTTCCGTCCAAAGATGACAAGAGTATTCTTAGAGTGATACCTTTATTGGCTAACCAGAAAATTATAAAATGTAATCTTGCCTGAAGAAGGAGCCTCTGCGCTCTGAAAGCTTGCGAAAATATAATTTTCTGGTTAGCCAATAAAGGTATCACTCTAAAAATACTCTTGTCATCTTTGGACGGAAAAGTATTCACATCGATTTTCTGGCTAACACGGTACCACAATATAATTTATTATTGTACATCATGATGTTTTGGTATCACACTCCAGAGCTCCTTCATAGATAACCACCAGCTCCAAAACATTTGCTGGCATTGCTGTTCAGCATCGGGGTCTCAGTTCACATTTTCTGGTCTTGCCCTGGGCTGGCTGGATTTTGGGAAAGGTCAAAACCTTAATACAAAAGGTTCTATATGTGGAGGTTGAGCTGAACCCTGCTATATACCCACTAAATGTTTCCCCTAGAGGGATGGGGAAGAATTCGACCAGACTGCTGTTACATCTGTTGATGGCAGCTAGATATTTGATTGCCGTTCATTGGAGACAGACTACTCCCCCTCTTATCAGAAGGTTTTGGATAGAATAGCCGACATCCACAGGATGAAGCACATGACATCCTTACTGAATGTGAGTTTGGACAGAATTGAGACCATCTGGTGTTGTGAATGGACTTGAAATGAGTTCTGAGCAGAGGCTCCCTCTGGTGGTTACAAGCGGTACTGGACTGTCCAGTGAAGATTGTGAGGATTGGGAATCAGGTGTTACTGACTGATCTTATTTAAGGGAGTCGCCTTCCCATCAGGGTTGCTGGTGATCAATTGTTCTGGTCTCAATCCTTGATTCCTGTTTCCTTTGTAGCCTGCTGTGTTGTGTCTGCATCTCCTGCTAACAGATAAGACATTTTCTTCTTTTTGTTTTTGTGCTTTATTTTGCATTTTGTCCTGCACTTCTGTGGGGGCCTTCAGGGTCCCCTCCGGGGGCTTTTGCCCTCTCAGTTTAGTTCAGCCACTGATGTTTTGTACATTTGCTTTTTCAGTGGCTGCTGTTTTGATTTTGTTACACCAGAGAACTAATTTAGGTGATAGAGGTCGTGTGATCTCAGGTGTTTTTGAAATTAGTAGAGTTGGTGCTTTTCAGGGTTTTTTGGGATTGCAGTAAGTGCCCTTCCTATCCTTTTCTATTTAGATAGTTTGGGCCCCAACGTTTGCTCATACTATTTTCTGTCTGTGTCAGTATTTCTTCTTGTCTAACCGCCATTACATGTTTGGGGGCTTTCTATGTTCTTTGGGGATCTGCTCCGGGGCAGATAGCTTTCCTCTTTCTATCTTTAGGTATAGTTAGTTTCTCAGGCTGTGACGAGGCGTCTTGGACCAACGTAGGAACGCTCCACAGCTGCCTCTAGTTGTGGTGGTTAGTCAGGGTACTGCAATCTCATAGATTCCAACTGCTCTGGTGTATTGCCTTTTTTACCTGCACTCCTCAGCTACCAAATCATAACAATCTGGGCTCCCTGGGACTATTTTAGGGCCCAAAACAACAGTTAGGAGCATGTTGGTTTTTGAACAGGTTTCTTCTTCCCTTCCCTATGTGTATGTCTCATCATATGTAGTATTGTGGTTTTATAAAATTTGTAATATATGAGTATGGGGATGGAGTCATCTTAACTTGGCATCATTTAGAACTGCTGTTGGTCTTTCTGTTCTTTTGCACAATATCTTTTGATGCCACTGGGTGAAACATCTTCCAAGAGTTCATAATAAAGGCTAAGGCTAGTTTCACACCAGCGTCTGACCGACCTGCGCATGCGTCGTCAAAAGGACGCATGCGCCGGCAAAAGCATACCTGAAACTAGCCTAATTTGTAAGTCAAATTGTGATTGTTTTGTCTCATTTTTTATTGTAAAATTTAAATTACACTTATTAAAAAAAACAACAGCACCACTATCCTAGACCAAGTCCTAACAAAAACATTAGTGGAAACACGATCATTTACCGAACTACAGTGGGTACGGAAAGTATTCAGACCCCTTTATATTTTTCACTCTTTGTTTCATTGCAGCAATTTTGTAAATTCAAAAGTTATTTTTTTTTCTAATTAAGGTACACTCTGCACCCCATCTTGACTGAAAAAAACAGAAATGTAGAAATTTTTGCAAATTTATTAAAAAAGAAAAACTGAAATTTCAGCAGCAGAATGGAAGGAAAGGAGACACACTAGTAATGACTAGTGGGTAGGCGGAGCCCAGATAGGATTGACACCTCAGATTAAAAAGAGTGTTGACCGGCCCCTCCAGCTCGGGCCCCCCCTACTCCTGCTTCTTCAGTATAAAATTTGAGGTCCAGAGGATGGTCGCTGCTGGAAGCAGTCCCCTCAGAAAACTTTATTATTTTTATCGGACAAGAGACTTGGATCACCAGAAGTGGTCTAAAGGTCTCAGGGGTCTCAGCGCTGCTGGACCCCCACCTCTCCCTTGGCGGATCTGTATTACCCTGTATGGTGGTCCCTGCAGTTTCACGCCGGCCCTGGGGGATGAGGATTGCTTCCCTGGCGGGGACGCAAACCGCACATCGGGGGTCACTGCGTTCCCCGCCCGGGGGGGAAGCGATGGGCACAGCGCCACAAACCCCTGGGGGTCCCTGTGGCGCTCGGCTGGTGAGTACCGCATTTTTATGTGAATGTGTGTGTGCTCTCAGCTGCTGCTGCGGCAGCCGCTGGTACATGTATTAGATGACATGTTTGGTGACTGTATTTTATGTCCGCAGGCAGATACCTGCAGGACAGAGGAGAGCAGAGAGCGAGGAGTTCGCGCTCTTTTTTGAAGCCGGAGGGGGGCGTGGCTTCACGCTTCCCGCTCTTTTTGTGACAGGAATCGCTCTGAGGAGACTGCAGCTTCACTGTCCTTCTCTTCCGGCTTCTCTCAGCGCGGCGGCCATTACAAAGGCTCCGGGCTCCTCATGCTCCACTCCTCCTGTTTAAGGTATACTTTCACCGAGGCCAGCTGGGTGAGTGAATATCATCACCCCACAGCGCAGAACCTATCTGTGTTCCAAGTGACAGATAGCGTTTATCTGCAGCCGCGTTCTCTTATAGAGACCTGGGACTCGCACACTCCTTTTATTTTATATAGGGAGTTGTGGGGAGTTGGCGGCATTAACCCCTATGAAGGGTTAACCCTTTCAGCAATAACCGCCGCAGGTTCTACCCGGTAGGGATCAGAACGCAGGAGGTTATTTATATACTGAGGGATAGCTGGGGTAACTCTCTTCTTTAAGAGCTTTAACCCTTCAGCGTACTTGCTCAGTCTGCTTAGTAACCACACTGTTTCCAGTTACTAACAGGGTTTTGACCTGCCATTTACTGCTGACATGTCGGTTCAGGGTCCAGAAGGTGCGGACCATCTGCCAGATCCGCTACAGGATCAGTCGCAAGTATCTGATACGCAGACTTCGACGGCATCAAGCGCTGCGATTTACAGCGATACCAAATTAGATGCCATCGCTCAGTCAATTAATGGCTTGTCTGACCTTTTAGGTCAGTGGGTGTCAGCTAGATCCTCTCATGACAGGAAGCGGCGCAGGCCGGTGCCATCTTTTCCGCGTAGCGAATCAGAGGTATCTGATATGGAATGCGGACAGGGTTCTCCTTCAAACTCAGAAGGGGAGTTATCCGATTCGGATAAGGAGGATCGGCAGGGACATTCTTTCTCTCTTGTGAGCCGAACAGAGGCTTTAATTGAAGCTATGAGAGAGGCGTTACAGTTACCGGAGGAGGTAACTACACGGCCTGGTAAGTCGGGCCGCATGTACCAGGAGTACCATAAGTCGCGGTCAACATTACCGGCTCTGGAAGAGCGTAATACGGTAGTGGAGAAGGAACGTCTGTGTCTGGATAAACGTTTTCAAGGGACACGGTTCTTTGAAGCATTATATCCGTGTTCAACGGAATTGACGGATAATTGGATTCCTTCTCCTGAAGTGGATGTTCCTTTATCCCAGCTTAGTAAATCCTCATTGCTTCCGGTTAAAGGGAAAGCGAGTCTGCAAGAGCCGCTGGACAGAAAAACGGAGATGGCGGCGAAATCCATCTATGAAGCTGCAGGTCATGGATTCAGAGCAGTACTAGGATCCATGTGTGCTTCTAAGGCTTCCCTGTGCTGGTTGGTCCGTTTACGGAAGGCGTTGCAAAATAGATCTCCATTATCCGAGATTGATGGACTTCTCGATTTATTGGAGACTGCAGCCCGATATAGCTGTGATGCAGGTCTGGATACTGCGTCATTATTATCCAGGACGCAATCCTCAGCGGTCACAGTCAGAAGAGCACTGTGGCTTAGACAGTGGACCGGGGACGCGGTTTCCAAGCAGGGTTTACTGTCTTTAGCCTACAAGGGTGGTCAGCTATTTGGATCTGATCTCACAGAGCTGATTGCCAAGGCAAAGGCTAAAGAAGCGGCTTTACCACAGCGAAGGGCTATGGCTTCTACGTCTGGCAGACCTAGTGCCGGTAATGGTCAGCGGTATTTTCGGTCTAGGGGACGATCCGGTCAGTGTTCTTGGGGATCGGGTCGTCCCTCTTTTCCGGGAAAGAAGTCTTCTCAGAAATCCCGCACCCCTTGGAAACAAAGTTTTCGTCAAGACAAGCGGGAAACTGACAAGAAGCCCGCCAAGGCAGACTGACGCCAGGTCCTCACTCGAGGGCTCTCGAGTGGGGGGTCGCCTGCTCCAATTCAAGGCGAATTGGATTTTCCGCGTTCCGGATTCCTGGGTAACGCGAGTTGTGTCGGCAGGCTATTTCATAGAGTTTTCATCTCGACCCCCGGACAGTTTTTGCCAGTCTCGCATTCCGTCAGAGCCCGAGCTATTTGCCGCTCTGCTGCGAGAGGTGGAATTCCTTCTGCAGAAGGGTGTAGTAATACCGGTTCCGACAGAGGACCGGGGAAAAGGTTTTTATTCAAATCTCTTTGTGGTCCCCAAAAAAGAGGACAAATTTCGTCCTATTCTGGATCTCAAAAGATTGAATCAGCATGTCCACACCCAAAAATTCCGCATGGAGTCACTTCGCTCCGTTGTGGCAACCCTGTCGCAGAACGACTTTCTGGTGTCAATCGACATTCGCGACGCTTATTTGCATGTTCCCGTCGGAAGGGCTCACCAGCGCTTCCTTCGTTTTGCCATAGGTCAGGACCATTACCAATTTGTGGCCCTGCCATCCGGCTTGGCTTCAGCGCCCAGAGTTTTTACAAAAATTCTAGCGCCTCTCATGGCAATTCTTCGAAGACAGGGAGTCACGATTATTCCCTATCTGGACGACCTTTTGATTGTGGCGTCCTCAAAGGAGGAGGCGGTGACGGCTCGCAATCTATCCCTTCAGCTCCTGGAGGACTTCGGGTGGCTGGTCAATTGGGAGAAGTCGTCTCTGGAACCGTCGCAGTCAATCCTGTTTTTGAGGATGCATTTCGACACGGTTCGGGCAGTGGTGTCCCTACCTCCAGACAAGCAGGCATGGCTCCTTCGACATGTACAGACTATGAAGTCTTCGACAGCAATGTCCCTTCGGAAGTGTATGCGCCTTTTAGGTCTGATGGTGGCTTCCATGGAAGCGCTTCCGTTTGCCCAGTTTCATTCCAGAGCCCTCCAAAGGCTCATTCTGAGTCATTGGGATCGATCGCAGATTGCATTGGATCGCAGTATCCTCATCTCTCGCAGGGTGCGAGAGTCCCTAAGTTGGTGGTCACGTCCAGGAACGTTATCACTGGGGAAGTCTTTCCTTCCTCCGAGGTGGTCGGTCATAACCACCGATGCCAGCCTGACGGGCTGGGGGGGTGTCTGGAACGATCTCTGGGTTCAGGGAGTATGGTCATCGGAAGAGTCTGTTCTACCGATCAACATCTTGGAATTGAGGGCAATTTTTCTTTGCCTCCAACACTGGACGGTCCCTTTGAGCGGTCTACCAGTCCGAGTGCAGACAGACAACGCAACGGCGGTCGCGTATATCAACCACCAAGGCGGGACGAGGAGTTCCAGGCTCATGGTGGAAGTGTCTCGGATCCTGAATTGGGCCGAGGACAGAGTACCAGCCATCTCTGCGATTCACATTCCAGGAGTTCAGAATACCACGGCGGACTCCTCAGTCGAGAGAAGATGGATCCCGGAGAATGGAGTCTTCATCCGGAGATCTTTGCACTGCTGTGCTCCCTTTGGGGAGTTCCCCAAGTGGATTTGATGACATCCAGGTCCAATGCCAAGTTGCCGACCTTCATGTCCAGGTACAAGGACCCGAAGGCTGTGGCGGTGGATGCTCTGGTGGCCCCGTGGGACCGATTCGAGCTAATCTATGTGTTTCCGCCGATATCCTTACTTCCTCTGGTGCTGCGTCGGATCAGACTGGAGAGAATCCCGGCTATGTTGATAGCCCCAGATTGTCCAAGGAGGACGTGGTTCTTGACACTGGTGTCGCTTTTGGCAGTACCGCCATTTCCACTTCCTCTTCGCCCCGACCTGTTAACCCAGGGTCCTGTCCGTCATCCGGACTTGAAGTCTTTGCGTTTGACGGCGTGGCTCTTGAGACCGAAATACTGACCCGTAGAGGTTTTTTCAGCCGAAGTCATTGCCACTCTGCGAGCTGCCAGAGGTCCGGCTACTACTAGAATTAACCACAAGACCTGGGAAGCCTTCTTCTCGTGGTGTTTGGGTTCTTCAAGGAACCCAAGGATTTTTTCCATTCCCAATCTGTTGGCTTTTCTACAGTACGGGCTGGACAAGGGTTTGGCAGTTAGCACCCTGAGGGGTCAGGTTTCTGCCCTGTCCCTGTTGTTCCGGAGAGTTATCGCTTCGCGTAGGGACGTGCGTTCCTTTTTTCGCGGGGTAACCCGTCAGTTTCCGCCACGGAAGGCACCTGTGTCTCATTGGCGGCTCAACCTTGTCCTGGAGGCTCTTCAGCATGGGCCTTTTGAGCCAATGGATTCTGCTAACCTTTCTTTGCTTTCTTGGAAGGTTGCCTTCCTAGTCGCAGTCACTTCTTTGAGAAGGGTTTCTGAGTTGGCGGCTCTTTCTTGCTCGCCTCCTTTCCTGGAATTTTACCCGGATCGAGTAGTGCTTCGCGCACGGGGCGACTTTCTACCTAAGGTAGTGTCGCAATTCCATGTTAACCAGGATATTGTTTTGCCTTCACTTTGCCCGGGCTCGAGGAATGCAAAGGAACGGGTTTTGCACACATTGGATATAGTGCAGGCCTTGAAGTTCTATTTGTCTGTTACTCAAGGTTTTAGGAAGTCAGACTCCTTGTTTGTGATTCCAGCAGGTCGTCGACGTGGTCAACGAGCTTCCAAGGACTCTATAGCTCGTTGGATTCGGTCAGTCATTTTGGAGGCTTACCGACTTAAAGGCGAACCTTGCCCGATTAAGATTCGTGCTCATTCCACGAGGGCTGTGGCCTCATCGTGGGCCTTTCATCAAGGGGCTTCGGCAGCTCAGCTCTGCC
Organism: Oophaga sylvatica; assembly: GCA_033576555.1. Classification (NCBI taxonomy): domain Eukaryota; kingdom Metazoa; phylum Chordata; class Amphibia; order Anura; family Dendrobatidae; genus Oophaga; species Oophaga sylvatica. Next base: position 84,964,397 of record JARQOD010000009.1, read on the forward strand.
GAGCGGCGACTTGGCGCTCCGTCCACACGTTTACAAAGTTTTATAAGGTGGACGTCAGTGCTTCCGCTGATGCAGCCTTAGGACGCAGGGTCCTACAGGCGGCTGTAGTGTAAAGTTCTAGTTAACTTGTATTTGGCGCCTGTTGCGCATTTACCAAGGTTGTTGGGATTCTGCCTGTTTTTTCTTGGTTATATTCCCACCCTTAATTTTTGGACTGCTTTGGGACGTCCCACTAGTCATTACTAGTGTGTCTCCTTTCCTTCCATTCTGCTGCTGAAAGACGGATTTTGGTAAGAACTTACCTGTAAAATCCTTTTCAGCGAAGGAAGGAAAGGAGACACAGCACCCGCCCATGGCAGAAGTGTGTTGATGTGTTTTCAGATGCGGCGTGACCCTCTTCTGATAGCGATTATCTGGACTGAGGTTGACGCGCTACGGCTCCTTTCCAGCATTGCCAGCTCATCGCGGTGGTCAGGTCCAGTGAGTAGTACCTGGAACTGTGTGGTTTTTTGCCTACATGCATGCATAACCTGTATTTTTGCTTTTTCTCTGAAGTCCTTCAGAAGGGGTTATGTTGCTCCGCTGGTGATATTTGCTCTTCCCTAAGCTTTTGTACGACTGAAGAAGCAGGAGTAGGGGGGGCCCGAGCTGGAGGGGCCGGTCAACACTCTTTTTAATCTGAGGTGTCAATCCTATCTGGGCTCCGCCTACCCACTAGTCATTACTAGTGTGTCTCCTTTCCTTCCTTCGCTGAAAAGGATTTTACAGGTAAGTTCTTACCAAAATCCGTCTATCACATGGTCATAAGTATTCAGACCCTTTGCTCAGACACTAATATTTAAGTCACATGCTGTCCATTTCCTTGTGATCGTCCTTGAGATGTTCTACTCCTTCACACAAGGCACAGATCTGGCCAAGGTTACAAAAGAATTTCTGCAGTACTCAAGGTTCCCAAGAGCACAGTGGCCTCCATAATCCTTAAATGGAAGAAAGTTGGGACCACCAGAAGTCTTCCTAGACCTGGCCAACCAGCCAAACTGAGCAATTGTGGGAGAAGAGCCTTGGTGAGAGGTAAAGAAGAACCCAAGATCACTGTCGCTGAGCTCCACAGATGCAGTAGTGAGATGGGAGAACGTTCCAGAAGTCAACCATCACTCCAGCCCTCCACCAGTCGGGTCTTTATGGCAGAGTGGCCCAACGGAAGCCTCTCCTCAGTGCCAGACATATGAAAGCCCGCATAGAGTTTGCTAAAAAACACATGAAGGACTCCCAGACTATGAGAAATAAGATTCTCTGGTCTGATGAGACGTAGATAGAACTTTTTGGTGATAATTCTAAGCTCACAAGCTAGGAGTCTATGAGAGTCTCTTTCTGGCGCTAATAGACTTAGGCTATGTGCACACGTAGCGTTTAAGCATTTTTGATGCGTTTTTACGTGGCGTAATCGCTTAAAAACCGCTTAGAAAACGCATCCCATGCAATCCTATGGGATTTCCAATGCTGTGCACATGCTGAGTATTTTTGCGGAACGTAATCGCTTTGTGCAAAAATAAGCATGTTCATTCTTTTTGCGTAATCACGGCAAATACGCCGCCATAGGAATGCATTGAAACGCTCACTTCACGCATATGGCTATGCCCACCATGCGTGAAGTGAGCACTTCATGTGCGCTTGGTAGCCAGGGTCTGGAGGAGAGAAGACTCTCCTCCAGGCCCTGGGCACCATATCCCTGTAAAAAATAGAATTAAAATAATAAATATTGATATTCTCACCTTCCGGCGTCCCCCGCAGCCTTCCCGCTCCTCAGTGACGCGTCCGGCAAGTTCCATTCCCAGGGATGCATTGCGAGAATGACCTTTGTGACGTCGCAAAGGTCATTCTCGCAATGCATCTCTGGGAACGGAACTTGCCGGCAGCGTCGCTGAGGAGCGGGAAGGCTGCGGGGGACGCTGGAAGGTGAGAATATCAATATTTATTTTTTTTTATTATTTAAGTTGATCACACTTCTCAAGCACTATGCTTGACAAGTGTGACCAACCTGTCAATCAGTTTTCCAAGCGATGCTACAGATTGCTTGGAAAACGTTAGAATTCTGCAAGCTAATTACGCTTGCAAAATGCTTGTGTTTTGTGGGAAAACGCATATTAATGACATGCGTTTTACCCGCGGTGGGGAGTTGCGCAAATGCTCCGCAAAATTGCGGAGCATTTGCGCAACGTGTGCACATAGCCTAAAGCTGAGGGGTATAAAGATAAATCGTGTGCACAGCCTGAAAGGTGCCAGAGTAGGTTCCTACACCGTGAAGATAATGAAAAGAGAACTCGGCACTCAACTTAGCGAAAAGGGTAAATATTTATTGTAGTCCACGGTAGTGAAACGTTTCGGTCCTAAATTTCGGACCTTCATCAGCCACATTAAGTACCGGGAGAGGGTAGAAATACCCAATTCAAAGGTAAGCAGTAGATACTGTTGGGATCAGGTAGATCTCCAAAGTAAGGGTTAAAGGTGAGTATCTGGGTGAGAGTTCTAAGTCAGGTCTCCGCTGCATGCCGTGGGAGGGACGCGGTATCCGCCGCTGGTCCTCATGCAGTCGGCGGATACCGCGTCCCTCCCACGGCATGCAGCGGAGACCTGACTTAGAACTCTCACCCAGATACTCACCTTTAACCCTTACTTTGGAGATCTACCTGATCCCAACAGTATTTACTGCTTACCTTTGAATTGGGTATTTCTACCCCTCCTGGTACTTAATGTGGCTGATGAAGGTCCGAAATTTAGGACCGAAACGTTTCACTACCGTGGACTACAATAAATATTTTACCCTTTTCGCTAAGTTGAGTGCCGAGTTCTCTTTTCATAAAGCTGAGGGGTGACCTCCTGCTCGCTCAGCAAACACTGGAGCGATCTGGCTGGTCACAAATTACAGAAGAAGACAGAAGTGTCGCTGATAGCCAAAGACTTTGGCTGGTAAGGATATTACTAGGGACAGTGAACTTACACTGGTGATACTACTCCAGCAGTAAAATAAAGAAAAATACTATGTGACTGCAGACTTGTGAGTCCTCACAGCTATTAGATTTCTCTGTTGCTGAGAGCAGGCAGGTGCTTGACTGCAAGTATGCAATTTGCTTTCCAATAATTTTTATTGAACTTTCAAAATTCTTCAAAGGGTGAGAAGGGGAAACATGGGTATCGGGGAGAAGGGAAGGAGGGAAGAGGGAAAAAGGGATAAGGAGGAAAAATAGGGATAGACAGGCAAACTTACAGTTCAGAAAACAAGTATGCAATTTGTAAATATTCAGTCATGAACCGACTAGATGTGCGCAGCCTCACACAATACAAGTGAGCTGAGAGAGACCGAACACGTCTAGTTGGAATTTGTCCATAAGTTTGCAAATCGCCAGCTGCCGGCACCGGAGAAGTGACTGTAGGATTGAGCCCCAAACCTGCACAACCTCTTTAAAGCGAACCAGTCAGCAGGATTTTGCTCAGTTAACTACAGACACTGTCAGGTTGGCGTCATTATACTGATTAAAATGATACCTTGGTTGATGAAATAAGTCTTGTGGTTGTTTAATCTGTATTTGTAGTTTTCAGTTAATGAGATTCTCGTGCTTCGGAGCGGCATGTGGGCGGGGCTTTATGTGATGCTCAGCTTACATATCTTTATGGCTTCAGTGACCTGCCCCCTTATAAAAAAAAAGTCACTTCATCAAAATGGAGGCGGCGCCTGCGCAGTAGCATCTGTTTATGCCTATAATATTGCTGGGTTAAAAAAAAAAATTAACTTCATCAAAAATTAACTTCATTTTCCTGCAGCCATTTTTTTTTCTGTAGCAAAATGTCTAAATAGCCTTATATACTGTATAACCAGCACTATCAAACCATTATATCAATCCACAATACAGCTGTCTCAACGAAAAAAAATAAATGTCCAAAAATAGGTTGGAGTTGAAGGGGTTAAAGCCAGAAAATATAAGCAAGCATATATTTGCTCCACTATGTGCATTTGTGCCTTTTCTGCACCAAAAACCTACAGCAAATTCTTGATAAATTCCACCCAATGTGGATAAATCATATGACTGGCATATATGTTAGCATCCTGCACAGACAGAAAAAAACCTGACGATGGATGAGAAGATTTTACTATTTTCTCCCTTCAAAGAAAAACTGAAGAGAACGCTGCCAAGAGTGAGGTCTTATATTTTAAAACTTAAAGTAATCTAATTATTAATAAGCCATTATTAGAATACACAAGAAGCCACTTAGTATTATGAATCTTGTTTGCAGTTCTCTAAATACAGCCTACAGTGCAGAAAAAAAGGACATTTCTATCCTGGTTTCTATGTCTGCATCAAGGAATCTGTGATATATCTCTAGGGTTGCATTTCCTTTATAAATTCTGTATAGTCATCAGTGATGAGCGAGTATGCTCGCTACTCGAGTTTTCCGAGCATGCTCGGGTGTTCTCCGAGTATCTTGGGCGTGCTTGGAGATTTAGTTTGTGCCTCTGCAGCTGCATGATTTATGGCTGCTAAACAGCCTGAATACATGTGGGGATTGCCTGTTTATTAGGAAATCCACACATGTATTCAGGCTATCTAGCAGCAGCAAATCATGCAGCTGCAGCGACACAAACTAAATCTCCGAGCACGCCCAAGATACTCGGAGAACACCCGAGCATGCTCAGAAAACTCAAATAACGAGCATACTCGCTCATCACTAGTCATCATACCATATAGTCATTTGTCAGAAAAGCCCTTTAATTTCTGCCTTTTCTAAGAACTACAACTTTATCTTTAATGAGGTAACACATCGAGGATTTCCTTCCTCTCTTACAAACTTCTGTAAGGCCCTTTGCACACAATGAGGTTATGGCAACAACTAGCAGACATGTTTCTAATCTGCTGAGAGTAAAGACTAATGATGATCCCATTACCATTCAGAAGTAATAATCTGATGCCTGGAAGCCTCTGGCAATGGTGAGACTCTGCAAGAAGGAAACATAAGAAATTACTATTAGAGCGCCACTAATAACTACCGAGTTGTAGAAATGTTATGGCAAAGACTGTTCAAACAACTCAATAGTAAAAGAGTACGAGTATAAAGGGATTGAACAGCGTGATGGGGACACCGGTACCACAAATAACTGAATTAAGCACAGCAGGGGAACAGGGGAGAAGCACAAGATGATAATAGAGGAATAGTGAACAGAAAGAATGAATACACTTAGGCTACTTTCACACATCAGGCTTTTTGAATCAGGCGCGGTCCGGCGTCGCGCCGGATGCGGCAATGAAATAAAAAACCTGATACTCCGGATCCGTTTTTCTGCCTGATCCGTTTAGCGGATCAGGCAGAAAACCTGATCCGGCGCATCAGTTTCATCCGTTTTTTGACGGATTACGACGGATCCGGTTTTCAATCACGCCCCTTTCATTTCAAAATCTGATTGGCTATTGTAAATCCTATATATACAGTGTTCCTACAGAACATCTTTGACAGGTTGTAGAGGAGCATTTTTGAGAGAAGAGCAAGTGACTGATGAAGATGGAGGCGATTATTGGTAATATTTTCCGTAATCTCGTGGATTTCACAGCGGAGGCGAATCGCTTGCGTTTTATCGTTATGGAGAAGGAGAGAAGGATCGAGCAGCGCCTAAAGCGTCAGCGACAGCGCCGCCGTCGTATGTGGATCCACCCCATCACGGCACAGCGACTAACCCGTGGAGTCTATTCAACACTCAATATGGAGTTAAGAGAGAATCCACATAAATTTTTTTCTTATCTTCGTATGAAGAAGGCAACCTTTGACATGTTGGTGGAGAGGATTGAAGACAAGATCAGGAGATGTGACACGTACTGCCGGTATTCGATTTCTCCGTCGGAGCGTCTCATGGTGACAATAAGGTAAGCTATTATTTTTGAATGTGCTTGCTTGGACACAGTTGTATTGTTGTTTTTTATTCTAGGACTAAAAGGCAACAGAAGGATTACTACCAGTGCAATAAAAATGGTCAAAAACTTGTGTGTGCTTATTTCATTCAATTGCATATTTATGTGTATGTTTGTGGGTAATGTTTAATACAATGTGGTTATTGTTATATTATTTTTTTTGCTAACTTTTATGCTATGTGGGTATTGCTGTATTCTGTTTTGGCATGCTTGAATAATTTGTGGGTAGTGCCATGTTCTGTTTTGCCGTACTTTTAATAGTTTGTGGGTAGTGCTATCTTCTTTTTTGGCGTAATTTAATACAATGTGGCTATTGCTCTATTCTGTTTCGGCGTAATTTTAATAGTTGGTGGGTAGTGCCATGTTCTTTTTTGGGATACTTGTAAACTATGTCTGTATTGTTTTATACTATGTGGGTAGTGATCTATTCTGTTTTTTGACTTTTAAAACTTTTATACCTGAGTTCTGAGCATTGATAGTGTATTTTTTTTTTTATTTTTTTTAGATTCCTTGCAAGTGGAGAATCACTCTCCTCACTCCATTTCCAATTTCGTTTGGGAATCTCAACCATATCTGGGATAATAAAGCACACATGCCGTGCACTCTGGGACTGTTTGGTCTCAGAATATATGCCTGAACCTACCACACAGCGGTGGATGGAAATAGCAGATAAATTCCAAAATATCTGCCAATTTCCAAATTGTCTTGGAGCGATTGATGGCAAACATGTCAGAATTGTGAAGCCATCAGGAAGTGGATCACAATATTTTAACTATAAAAAATATTTCTCCGTTGTCTTGATGGCCATCGCCGATGCTGAATATAGGTTCATTGCAGTCGACATAGGGGCATATGGTCGATCGAACGATTCTCAAGTATTCAAAATTTCAGCAATGGGACGTCGACTCTATGGCAACACATTCCATTTCCCAGCCCCTAGGCCGCTGCCTCAAACCACAGGCCCACCTATGCCATATGTGTGTGTTGGTGATGAGGCTTTCCAGCTTTTAAAACATTTACTGAAACCATATGCCAGCAGAGGACTGAACCATAGCAAACGTATTTTCAATTACCGGCTCACTAGAGCCCGAAGAATGGTGGAGTGTACATTTGGAATACTTACTGCAAAGTGGCGGGTGCTAATGACAGCCATCAATTTGAAAACGGACACTGTTGACGAAGTAATAAAAGCCTGTGTGGTACTCCACAATGTTGTGATCTCCAAAGAACAATTGGCCATTGAGGACCACCATCAACAAACAACTTTACACGATTACCAGAATAATACTAATAGAAGTTCTGTTGCTGTTTCTAGGATGAGGGACAGATTTGCCGAGTACTTTTTTTCAGCCGAAGGACAGGTAGACTGGCAGGATGAGCGTGTTTAATAAATTGTTATGTTTGTGTTTGTCCCTACATATTGCTACTGTTCTTAATCTTTATTACACATGTAACCTTACATAACATGTAACATTTTAAAGAAATGACAGACAAAATATTTAATCAACCAATTCAACATTTATTTAACAAATTATGTTAACAAGTTTGTTAAACTTTACTTGAAAGATATCTTTTATAAATTTTTGCTTTGCATCAAATGACTCATATTTTTTTTACAAAAAATTACAGAACATTACAACGTTGTGTAGTGTGGGTTGGACTTACTATTGGAGGGGCTGCGGGACACTTCGACCGTGGGAGTGTGTAGAGAGGACTGGGATGCTGGTGGGGAAGGAACAGTAATAAGAGATGAAGGGGTGGAAAGGGTTAAAGAATGGGAGGACAAGTTGGAGGCAGATTCGGTGATGGGTGGTGGAGTGCAGGGTGGGGCAGGTACTTGAGGAGCAGGTGATATGTTAGGGAATTGGTAGGGGGAAGGAGATTGGTAAGAGGTGGGAGTGTGGTACGGGGTAGGTTGTTGGTATGGGGTAGCTGGCTGGTACTGGGGAGGTTGTTGGTACTGAATAGGTGACAGGAGTTGTTGAGGGGACTGGAGTTGGTGATGTGGCTGAAGTTGGTGAGGTGGCTGAAGGTGGGGAGGTGGCAGAAGTTGGGAAGGTGGCTGAAGTTGGGAAGGTGGCTGAAGTTGGGAAGGTGGCTGAAGTTGGGAAGGTGGCTGAAGTTGGGAAGGTGGCTGGTACTGGGGAGGTTGCTGGAACTGTTGAGGTGGCTGATAATGAATAGGAGGGGGAGGAGGCACGCTGACTGGAGGGGGTGGAGGTGGAGGAACAACTGGGGTGGATGGAGGAGGATGGGAGACAACCTGCACTAGAGCAGCGTGGCACGTGTGCATCACAAACATCTGCTGGTCAGCAGATAGCGGATCTATGCGCTCCGCAACCGACCTAAAAAAACTGTGGTTCGGTGATGCTCTTGCTTCAGAATGCATGGTTTGCAGAAGTGACTTTACCTCCGAAACTGCGGAGGTTATCTGATGAATGCCTGCGGTAACTTGCTCAGATAACAGTTTAAGGCAGTTCAGAAAAGATGCATTCAAATGCAAGAACTCGGGAGCATATGTACTTTCCTGACCCCTCTGCCGTTGCCGCCCAGTAGCCGCAGATGTACTAGAGGTGGCAGGGGCAGAAGGGTGGGGTAAAGGAAAATCTATCTGTTGACCAGCAGCCTCATGCAATGCACTCGGCCACGCTGCTGCAGCGCTGGTTGAGGGGAAAGAGGGCTCACGTGTGGGTGCAGATGGGTCGGGGCGGTCAAAGTGTCCCTCGGTGCCGGTCTCCTCAGGGATCGCCTCAGAAGGGCCCAACTCTGCGGGCGCCCGAGTGCTGCTCACCGTGCTGTGGAATAAAGATAAAAGATACAATTAATAAAGTGTATTTCAATGGCCCTGGCTGTGAAAAAAAAATTAGACATACATGTATTTTTTAATATTTACCTTCTGGTGACCATCGTTTCACGCAGGAACGCCAGAGCTCTTGCATATTTATATTTACTCTGGCGTCCTGAAGAACCACTCGGGGCCCGCATTTCTTTGTTGAACTCCTTCTTGAAGCGATCCCTGATAGACCGCCACCGCTTCACAATTCTCTCCCCTGAAACGAGATAGCACAAATTGGTTAGTATAATACATACGTGTTTTCCAAACTACAGTCCTCATGTCACCAATGGGTAATGTTTTCAGTATTTACATAGTGTTGGACCTAAGGAAATCCAGAAAACATGACCTCTTGTGGTTCAAGAGGACTGGAGTTGTGGAAACACAGGTTTAAATCCAGCATCCTACTGAACTGTATATACTTACGCATTTTAGACTGTGACCAAGCTTCAAGGTCCTCCCAGTATCCAACAAGTTGGGAACAAACTTCATCCCAGAACCGACGTGTCACTATCTGATCAGAATGGCGGCGGTCCCCCAAGTTCCACAGCGGCTCCCGCTCTCTAATCAGATCTATTAATAGATCGATGTCGATCCCCTCCTCTCCGTCTGAGTCAGGAGCACGCTGTGAAGCCTTTAAAAAAGATTAGAATAAAAAATTTTAATTATTAAAAAAATTATAAAAAAAATATATTTAAAACTAAAAAAAAAAAAAAACTTACAGATGGAAGACCGCCGCGTTCTTCATGTCGACTCTGGGAGGCACTGCGAGGACCTCTTGAAGCCACAGGTGCGGAAGACTGCCAAAAAATTATAAAAAAAAAGTTTTTTATTTCCTTATTTTTTTTAGGATGCGTTGTGTAGTGAGATGTTGTGTTGTAATGATGGATGCAGGAAACTTACGAATTGCGAGCCCACTCCGGGTATCTGTCCACCACGTCCTTCTTCTGGGAGCTCCTCTTGTTCAGATTCCTGTATTGAAAAAAAAAATAAAAATGCATTGTAAAAGAATAAAAAAAATAAAAAAAATAAAATATGATTTTGGAAACATATTTTGTCAAAAATACCGCTAAACGCTGCGAGAGTGGGAGGGTCAAAGACAGTCGCGCCGTATCCATTGCTGGCGAGTGGTCTCTGTTGTGCATAAGAGGAAATAAAATTAACATAGACCAATGCCCGTGCTAAAGAAAATTGTGCGTTTGGTATGATATTACTCCTGGATCCTGTCTCTTCTTCACTCAGTGGTGGTGTCATGACCGGGCCTCCGCGTACTTGCGTGTAACAATACAAAAGGAGAAAAAAAATGCTCAAACCATGACCGGTCTGAAAGACAAAATCTTGTTTGGGTATTTGTTATATTTACCGTCTCCTGGATGCGCCTGTTCTCTTCTTCAGCCTCAGGTTGTGGTGGTGGTGTCACTGACCGCGGCTCCTATGCTGTACTCTGCAGTGTAACAAAAATAACAAAAAGGAGAAAAAAAAATGGCTCAAACCATGGACCGTCTGAAAGACAAAAGTTCTGTTTGCGGTTATTTGGTTTGAGATATTTACCGTCTCCTGGATGCCGCCTGTTCCTCTTCTTCAGCCTCAGGTTGTGGTGGTGGTGTCACTGACCGCGGCCTCCTATGCTGTACTCTGCAGTGTAACAAAAATAACAAAAAGGAGAAAAAAAAATGGCTCAAACCATGGACCGGTCTGAAAGACAAAAGTTCTGTTTGCGGTTATTTGGTTTGAGATATTTACCGTCTCTGGATGCCGCCTGTTCCTCTTCTTCAGCCTCAGGTTGTGGTGGTGGTGTCACTGACCGCGGCCTCCTATGCTGTACTCTGCAGTGTAACAAAAATAACAAAAAGGAGAAAAAAAAAATGGCTCAAACCATGGACCGGTCTGAAAGACAAAAGTTCTGTTTGCGGTTATTGGGTTTGAGATATTTACCGTCTCCTGGATGCCGCCGGTTCCTCTTCTTCAGCCTCAGGTTGTGGTGGTGGTGTCACTGACCGCGGCCTCCTATGCTGTACTCTGCAGTGTAACAAAAATAACAAAAAGGAGAAAAAAAAATGGCTCAAACCATGGACCGGTCTGAAAGACAAAAGTTCTGTTTGCAGTTATTGGGTTTGAGATATTTACCGTCTCCTGGATGCCGCCGGTTCCTCTTCTTCAGCCTCAGGTTGTGGTGGTGGTGTCACTGACCGCGGCCTCCTATGCTGTACTCTGCAGTGTAACAAAAATAACAAAAAGGAGAAAAAAAAAATGGCTCAAACCATGGACCGGTCTGAAAGACAAAAGTTCTGTTTGCGGTTATTGGGTTTGAGATATTTACCGTCTCCTGGATGCCGCCGGTTCCTCTTCTTCAGCCTCAGGTTGTGGGTGGTGTCACTGACCGCGGCCTCCTATGCTGTACTCTGCAGTGTAACAAAAATAACAAAAAGGAGAAAAAAAAAATGGCTCAAACCATGGACCGGTCTGAAAGACAAAAGTTCTGTTTGCGGTTATTGGGTTTGTTATATTTACCGTCTGCTAGATGCGGCCCGGGCACGATGCTGTCCTCCAGCTCTTACATTTTGTGCTGATGCAGTCGCAGCCTGCTGCCTCTGATGTCCTCTGCTGTGGAAAAAATACAATTCAATTTAATACATGGACACAATCATCATATACATGATACATTGAGCAAATCAAATCATGATTAATTATGATATTTTCACTGCATAGCACAACCCTCATAGCATACAGCAATAACAACATAATAGAGAAAATTGGCAACACTGTATATGTAAATAACCATAATAAAGAAGTATGCAAACACAGTATATACCTATACACAACTAGTATACATCAATTCAAAAAGGATATATCTTTTGGCACATTGTATACTACTGTGCCAACACAGTATATATCAATACCCAAATTGTATACAAGTACCCCAAAACTCAATATTGCAAAACCCACATAGCATATAAGTAAAGAAAATAATAATATAACAATACCCACATTGCATAAACATTACCCACAAAGATACACAGAAATATGCAATTGAATGAAATAAGCACACACAAGTTTTTGACCAATTTTTATTGCACTGGTAGTAATCCCTATGTTGCCTTTTAGTACTAGAAAAAAAAAAATGCGGACAAGCAAGCTCATTTAAGTACGCCAATAAATAACATAGCACTACCCACAAAATATTCAAGTTTTTTAAACCATCATACAGCAATACCAACAATGTATTAAAGTACGCCAAACCAGAATAGAGCAATGCCAACAATGTATATAAAATTACGCAAAACAAGAATAGAGCAATACAAACAATATTTAAAATAAATCCAAAACACAAAAGAGCAATATCCACATTGTATTGAGCACAACCCATAAAGTATACAACAATGCAAACACATACAATACACACATAGTATCATGGGGTGGGTGATATTTACCATCTGCCATTTTCTCCCTTCTCCTCCGCTCCCACATCTTGGTGGTCCCCAGAATCCATATTGCTGCTGTTGATCGATCAAAAATCCTTTGAAATTTGGAGAAGTGTCTCTCTTGCTTCTTGTATTGCATGTGGCAGAGTGTCCCACAGGCGTGGTATATATATGTTTGCTTCTGTCTGGGCTAATTAACATTCCCAGACAAAAAAACCGGATCAGGCCACCGGATCAGGTTTCTGCCGGATGCGGCGCAATGCGGCGCTCATAGACTTTCATTGCACACAAAGGCCGGAAGCGCCGGATCCGGCCCTTTCGGCTTTTTGGCCGGAGAAAAAAAACGTTACAAAATGCGTCTTTTCTAGACGCCGGAAACAAACCAGACACCGCATCCGGAAGAAAGCGGACAGAACGCAGGTACATGCGGCGCAATCCGGCGCTATATCTTTTCAATGTTAAAACCACCGGATCCGGCGTGTCCGTTCGCCGCATCCGGTGTTCTAAAAAAAGGCCGGATGGTGCCTGATTCAAAAAGCCTGATGTGTGAAAGTAGCCTTACAGGAGAGGAAAAATGGAGACGGGGAGGGAATAAGCGATGCAACAAAAAGCTAATAGGGTCTGTGCCATATACCAATAATAATGTCAAATGATGCAGAAAGCACCCCACACATAATATGGCTCTCTGTGGGTTTAATCCCACCTTGTAAAGAAATACAGCATCGCTGACATGGTTTTACTGTCTGGCTCCAAAGTTCTGGAAGTCACATTGTTATACTGGGTCTGTCACACAACACAAGCACTGTCTAACAAACCACACTGACTTAGGGTAGGTGCAGATGACCGTAGCATCCCTCATCCAAAAGAATCGGCCAGTTATGCAAATCATAGTCTGATCAGAGTGTGATCTGATTCTCTCGGATGAGAAGATGGGAAAAAAAAACTACATTCTGCCAGTCTGTGGTGGAAATCAGACTGCACTGAGCTATCATCCGAGTGCAGTCACGTTTTCCATGGGCTCATTGACTTGCATGGCCCAGTGTGATCCGATGTTTTGTCAGATTGCACTTGGACCAAAAATACGACCATGTGCACGAGCCCTTATGCTGTATTTAGATGTGTAGATACAACGGGTCTACAGCCAAATTGGTTGAGAGAAGATAGTTGAAATTAAAGGGGTTGTCCACTACTAAGACATACCAGTCAAACCAAATGTTCGGCCCCGATAAAATAATATAGCCTATACTCACCTCCCGTGCCGTTCCTGCAGCATGGGCACTCATTCTCCCTGGAGCTGTGATGCAGTGTTGTGCAACGTAATGTTAGTACCCAATCATCGCTGGCGTCACTGTCTCCGCCTTCGGACAAACTGAACATGAAGAGGAAGTCCAGGCTACAGCTGATCCCCGGCTTCCTCTTCATGTTCAGTACGTATAAAGGCGGGGACAGAGACACCAGCGCTGATTGGGTGCCGGCGTCTCGTGTCACAACACCACATTACACATCCGGGAAGAGAAAGTGCTGACACCGCAGGAACGGCGCTGACACGAGAGATGAGTATAGGCTTTATTATTTTATCGGGCAGAACATGAAGGGGTTGTCCAAGTAGTGGACAACCCCTTTAACTAATGTTGGGGTGCTGAAAACAAATATGAAGCTTAAATTTGCTGATTGGCTCTAATTTTCACAATCCAGAAGAGGCTGTATTTACTTATGACACCTTTTATGCAGGCTTCTAGAAAAATTGCGTTTTTTATTATTTCATCATCATTATTGCATTGTTGGTAGCTCCTCTATTACATCATCCAGTCTATTGAGCCTTAGGGCGACCAATCAAAAACCGCCAACTCAGCTCTGATGATGTAATTGTAATTACAGCTGCATCACATACTTTTATTACTGTTCTCTGTGTAAGGTATACAGTTTGACCATTTCTTAGCTTAGTTTCTTAGCATATTGACATGTTTCTATATGGGTTTTCAGATATGCCTCATTCTTGCATTAACAAAGTGGATAGTTTTTGCTACATATGCAAGAAGTCACTTTTGCATCACAAAGGCGAAATTTAACTACCATGATAAGGAAAGCCTACAACCTGTATTTTGGCTACAGAATACTAAATCAGACAAGAGTTCGGCTCCTAAGCTGCAACAGATGTGCATCACATCTAAAGGCTGGGTCTCACATAGCGATACACCAGCGATCCCGACAACGATCAGGATCGCTGGTGTATCGCTACATTATCGCTGCTGAGCTGCCAAACAGGCAGCTCAGGCAGCGATCAGTACAAGCGACACTGCGGGTAACATCGCTTAGTTACCCGCAGTGTACCTTGGATACCAGCGCCCTGATGCAGGGAGCTGGTAACCAAGGTACACATCGGGTTTCCAGGCGCTGCGCGGTGCCTGGAAACCCGCTGTGTACCTTGGTTACCAGCGGATCGCTGGTCTCCCGCCTGTCACACGCAGCGATGCGTGCCTGTCAGCGGGAGACCAGCGATCAAAAAAATGTCCTGGCCTTTCAGCGACGATCAGCGATACCCGGCAGGGGGGCTGATCGTCGCTGAATGTCACACACAGCGATATCGCTGGGGAGCTCGCTGCTGCGTCACAAAACTAGACGGGGGCTTTACCCAGTGGTTGAATAGGAAGAGGCAAACTATGCCTTTTGCAGTCCCAATGAGAGCCAACCGATCACACTACCAATTTCTAGAAAAAATGGAGGTAAGGGAGTTTTATGACTGCATATAAAAAGATTTTATTGGTTGTACAAAACAGCTATAGTCACACAAGTATATTATAAATAATATATCAAAGGTAGACAAGTGAAATACCAGCAATAGGTTACTCCATCATACCCCGGATTAGCCCATGTGTAGGGTAAGGTACAGGTGTGCACTATCTCACTCACAAAATTTTACAGATATGTAAAGGCCAAGTGGACTTCAAAGTATATAAGAGTAATACATCACTTACTGAACGGGTGAGTGAGGACCCAGGCTGGTGTAAAGGCAAGAGCTAGAATCCCAACGTGCGTTTCACGTGCAATGTATACAGCTTTATAAAGGGGGAAATTGTTATTGCTATTTCTGCATGGAGAACCCCATTAGGAGAGGAGTTTCAAGGAAGAAGTGGACTGCACAGTATCCAAACATTCCATCTGCAATACGCCCAGTATCAAATTCAGAAGAACTGCAGGTTCCAAAAGCACCAGAAACATTTTCAGTTGAGTCAAGTGAGAAAAAAAAGAAGGCGTTTGGTGTCATGAAGCATCGTCCTCTCACGGCCCAGATTTTCTGTTAGCAACCTCAACTGAATCACACCTCATAAAGCAAAGTGAATTAATGATCTTGTTAGAGATTTGGATCTCCCCAAAAGTAAAGGTACTGCCACACTTAGCGATCTCGTTAGCGATCTCGATAACGACGCAAGCTAATGAGATCGTTAGTGTGATCTCTTTTAGGTCGCTAGTAGCTGCCAAACAGGAGATCTCATAAACGACTCATCAGCGGTCAGCGATCTCTTTAATGACTTTGGCGGTCGTTAGGATGTCATTAGCATGTACTGAGCGCTTCTGATTCATAGGAATTTCCAGCATCGCTCCTGCTCTCTGCGTCCTGCTAGCCTGCTTTGCAACTTCTGCGATCCTCTCTGTGACGCAAAAGAGAACTTACAGATATTGCGATCCACTCCGTGACGCCAAACAACATATGCGTCACAAACTAGGTCGCTCGTCGTTCGCAAAAGGTGCCAAACACAGCGATATAGGCTCACCAGCAGGACACCAACGATCAAAAAACGGTCCAGAACGCTAGTGAACGATCAGCAACATCACAGCAGGGGCCACATCGTTGCTACATGCCACACACAACGAGGTCTCTAACGAGATCGCAAAATAGTGACGTTTTAGTGATCTCGTTAGCGATCTTGTTTGCGATCTCGCTTAGTGTGGCATACCAGTAAGTCTGAGCTCTTTGGTTCTAGGCTACAGCAGTGGAATCTCCTAGCGGGCTATATTCGTATTTCTTTGCTCCACAACCGTGATAAAATCTTTTCCAATACTTCATGGAGGGTGATCTTGTGGCATGCAACATCAACAGTTTAATGGAAGCTCTGAGGATGTCAGTGTAACGGAGGCTCTTCATCGATACATCCAAAACAAGCTTAAAAGCAGTCTTGCTGCAGAATGGCAATGCACTACCTTTAATTCCAGTTAGTTGTACCGTCCACAAACATGAAAGAAACCTATGACAACATGAAACAGCTGTTGAGGTGCCTGATCTATGACCATCATTTGTGGCCCCTCTGTGGTGACATAAAGGTGGTTGCCCTCTAACTTGGTCTCTAGGGTGGATACACAAAGTACTGCTGCTTTGTCTCTGAGTGGGATAGTCGTACAAGAGAATATCAATAAAATAAAAGAAACTGACATTCACTTCAGCCAGGGAGTAAAAATGTCCAGCATCCAGAACTTGTTGACCCACATAAGAGTTTGCTACAACCAATGCATATCAAGTTGGGCCTAACGAAGAACTATGTAAAGCAATGGATAAAAACACAAAAGCATTCAAGTATCTCATTGATAAATTTCCAAGCTTGAGTGAATAAAAGATAAAGGAGTTTTCATTGGACCACAGATTTGTAAGCTTCTTCAAGATGAGGAGTTTCTCCATTTGTTGCTGTCGTGCTGGTGACGAGACGAGCACGAAGGGAACGCCAGGGAAGATGTACAAGGAAGGCCCTGCCAATAGAGAAGGAAGAGGGGTCACCTCCTAACATAAACCTGAGTAAGATTCCTGCACTCCCAATTGTCCCTAGAAGTCCTCCCCACCCCCATGTGCGATCATGTGCCTATACCCTCGCTAGCCCTGAACTTACCCTATCTAGTTGGTAGTCCAGCTAGACACTAGTCACACTACTGCAATAAGACAACAGGAGGAAGGAAAGACAAACAGGTGAGAAAAGACAATAAATTTAACTCCTCAGCTTTTCCAAAAGGAAACTTTGCTGCTGCAACAGGAACAAACACCTCAGCTTATCTAGAGACAGGCTCCTTCAAAGAGGTCAATATAGAAGATCTTTAACTGGCAAGGAATGAAGCTAGGAGTGGATTTACTTTATGGAAGGGAGTGGTCTCAAGAAGCTACAGCTGAGTACTTAAGATTTAACAGCCAGAAGTAAAAGGGTTCTTAACCGTTTCAGCACCGAAAGTATATCCACTCCAATTCAAAGTAATAGACAAACGGACACTTAATAGGACTTGCGATTGACTAAACGTTGTAACCTTCTGATCCCAGATCCCCCAGGTGTCTCATCAGGACGTGACACACTCATGATAGTACCCACATTTCTACAAGGGGCCACCAGATCCTTAGGACCAGGTTTATTCGGATGAGCTGCATAGAAGAACATATTTACTGGCATTGACTTCCGATGCAGATACCAACATCCTTTTCTCCAAAACCCAAGTATTGGAGAGAGCGGCAAACAAAGCGCGAATCAACAATTTTTGCAACCTGAAATTCTAAATTACCATTAACAATAACAGGAGGTGGTGGTAACAGTGACGGCTCCAAAAGCACGACATATTTCTTGAGTAATGACTTGTAAAAAATAATTATGGATTTTAAGTGCTTGAAGTAGATCCCGACGACAAGCCACAGGGTTAATTACGGTGACCACCTTATAAGGACCAATGAACTTGGGACCTAGTTTCCAAAAGAAATCTTCACTTTAATATTTCTGGTGGACAGCCATATATAATCATTCACATGCAGGTCTGTGTTGTGAATACCTTGGAGGCGACTTCTCCGGTGGTTGCTGAGGGTAATGAAATAATTACTGAATGGCCTTCAGCTGGCTCTGAATGGTATGATATAAGTGACCTGAGTTCCCAGCAGCCTTGCCGGTAATCAATTGTTCCTCCTGCTCTTGCTTGGAGCACATCTTGCTTTCCTGCTCTCATTCAGATAAGTGTTTTGCTTTTTTTTTTCCTCTGTTGGATTTTCACTGCTGTTTTGCTGCTTGCAGTGGACTACAGCCTGGTCCCCTTTTGGGGTCTTGCGCTGCAATTGTGCTCAATTTGTGTTTGCATTTTTGCTTTGTTCCTTTGTCACTTTTTATTTGCTGTGTTGCTGTGTGTTACACCAGAGATCTGATTTAGGTGGTAGAGATCGTGTGATCTCAGGTTTTTTGTTAATCATTAGTGTTGGTATTTTTGTCAGGGTTTTTTTGGGTTGCAGTCAGAATTCTTTCCTATACTTTTCTATCTAGACAGATTGGGCCCCAGCGTTTGCTCATTCTATTTTCTGTCTGTGTCCGTGTTTTCTTCTTGTCTAACCGCCATTACATGTTCGGGGGCTTCCTATTTCTTTGGGGAATCTGCTCCGGGGCAGATAGCTTTCATCTTTCTGCCTTTAGGTGTAGTTATCTCTCCGGCTGTGACGAGGCGTCTAGGATCACCGTAGGTACGCTCCATGGCTACTTCTAGTGTGGCGGTTAGTTTAGGTTACTGCAATCCAATAGTTTCCAGCCTCTCTGGTGTATTGCTACTTTGGCTATTTTTTGCAGTTTCTCCTCAGCTACCGAAACATAACAGGTCTGGACCTGACAAACATTTCTTACCAGCTATGCATTTATATCTGTAGCCTTCAAGTTGTTCTGTACCCCTTGCCATACAGAAGAGAACAATGAAGAAAATAGTTTCTCCCAAGGAATCCTCGAAGCCCCATCTCTACTGAAATTGTTGAACTGAGGGTGGAAGCCGTATGCACCAAAAAAATGGTGACTTACCTGTAGATTAGTTGCAACAATTGTTTAACGCAAATTTAGCCAGGTCTAAGATGATCAGACACAAAACACCTAAGATATGTCTCTAAACTTTGATTGAAATGGTCAGTCTTACAGTTAGAGTATGGAACGCCAAGGAAAAAGATAGATTCATCCCCAGATGAGAACAAAACACCCTCTAAAATGTAGATATGAACTGGTCGCCCAATCTAACAACACATCGGAGGGAACCCCAGTGAAGCTTCACGATTTCATTGACACTTGAGCTATACTCTTAGCGTTAGGGAGAGCAGGTAAGGCAATGAAGTGCACCATCATACTAAACCTATCCACTACTACTAAGATCACAGTTTTTCCAGCGGATGATGGAAGGCAAGTAATAAAATCCATGGATAAATGTGTCTATCAGATATAGTCAAAGGTAGGAGAGACTCAGATGGACGAGTATGCGGAGTCTCAGAACGTGCACAAACAGGTAGACACAACCACGATCTGATGCAAACTTGGTAGCCAAAAACAATGAGAAAGGAGGTCCAAGGTCGTTTAATTACCTGGGTGACCTGCAAGAATCGAGTTATGATGCACCCCTAAAATTTTAAGTCGCAAATGTAATGGCACAAATAATTTCCCTTTAGTATGAGAAGCATGGGCATCCCCCTGAGCCTTCAACATCTCCCTATCAAGCTCTGAATACAGGATGTAGACAACCCCCTCTTGTAAAATAAGGACACAGTTATCCAAACTACCTACCCCAGGGAAACTCAGGGACAAAGCATCAGCTTTGACGTTCTTGATCCCAGGATCGTAAGTAACAATAAAATTAAACCTGGTAAAAAACAAAGACCATCTAGCTTGTCTAAGATTAAGATGTTTAGCAGATTCGAGGTATAGTACATTTTTATGGTCAGTAATTACTGTGACAGGGAACTGCCCCTTCCAAGAAATGATGCTACTCCTCAAAAGTCAACTTAAAGGCCAAAAGTTACATAGTTACACAGGTTGAAAAAAGACTTACAGTACAGACCAAAAGTTTGGACACACCTTCTCATTCAAAGATTTTTCTGTATTTTCATGACTATGAAAATTGTAGAATCACACTGAAGGCATCAAAACTATGAATCAACACATGTGGAATTATACATTACACTTTACAAAAAAGTGTGAAACACCTGAAAATATGTCTTATATTCTAGGAATAGGAAAAAATCAGACGTTGCAGCCTTCTGGCTCCTACCTGTCACGGTAAACCTGTGACACTACCTCTTTAAGTAGCTGAGTTTGTTGATCTACCACAGTTGGTGCTAGAAGTGCGGGCAACTTCCCAGGGAAGCACATGTGAAGGCTGTGGACAAACTGCATGTCTTAGGTGAAGGCGGCTATAAGCCAGTAACCGACATCAGACGGCATGGAGGATCTGATCAAACACCTGGTCCAAGTCAAGCAACAGCACCAACAGCAAGACCAACATCAACAACTAGCACAACAGGAAATGAGTAAACTGTTGGTGCAGCAGCTCCAAAATCAACAGCAGCGGTAGCAACAGGAGGTGCTTATGCGGCAGATGGAACTCCTCACAGAGGCAATTCGTGGGACAGCAGCAGCTCCCTCCCCAAGTCCAGGTGACAACTCATACAAACGGAAGGCTGTAAGACGTGCCATGCAAAGGATGACCCCAAGTGATGATGTAGAGACATTTTTAACTACATTTGAAGAAGAACAGGAGAAGCTGCCGCCTGAGCAGTGGACGGAGGTGTTGGCCCCCTAACTAGCGAGCCTCAAAAGGCTTAGCATGACCTGGCCTTTACAGGTCCACAGGAGTATGCCACATTAAAAACTTAAATATTGGCACGCTCAGTAGTGACTGTCAGAGCACAAAGGGTCATCTTGCGGTAACAAACTCCCTCGTTCCCAAATTTTCAACCTGCTACATCTTATACAGAAGTCGTTGCAGTCCTCCACCCAAGCCCAGATGGTCAACAAAGTTGCTATGGACAAATTTATCCACTCCCTTCCTAGGCCAGTGCAGACCTGGGTTGACCAGGGAAACTCCCAAAATGTGGACAACCTGGTTGTCCCAGTGGAAAGGTACAAAGTGGTTGAGAAGTCCTTAAGGAAACGGGGCGTTGTCGCATCTTAGCACTGTGGTACCCAAAAGGAGTCTCTCAAAAGAAGAGTAATGGAACCACAACTGGAAGGAGTCCAATGTCCCAAGGGACTACTGAGCATGAGATGTCGAAGGCCACGGGAATGACTTAATCTGTTGGAGGTATCACAGTCCTGGGCACATAGCTTTCTGTCGTCCCATATCCACCGACAGATGAACTGCAGCATAAGGAGGCGCTGTTCGTATTATGCCTAGCCGGCCTGCAGGCATGTCCAGTGACCATAAATTGGGTACTAGATTCTCAACTCGGGAAGTTTGGTGACCTCTTTAAGGGCTACTCTCCCTCACCAGTTGATCCCTGGAAAGCTTGTAGGCGTCTGCTGTATTCACAGGAATGCCAAGGACCACCCTGTCGCCAGAGTGACCATAAAAATGAACTGTGCACAGAGTTCCATGAGGTCGGAGTAAAGAAAGACCTTGTACACCCAGTCATAAAAGGTCGGGACCTTAGCTTGTTCTGGGTCTCATGGCAAAAGGCAGGTGTGCCAAGTTACTCAGGTAACAGCTGGTTCAACCATGAAGAATCCCTATGACAAAGGCGGATGAGTTCCCAGTGTGTCAGTGATGGCGTCAAGGACAAGACGGCAACCCATGAGTTTGGGGTTTCTGGGGGGAATTTTGAGACAGCTCAAGTGAAGGACCTTACATTAAAAAGGGCACTTGATAATGTTACTGTTCTAAATGGTGTTGCTCAAGAGCCGGGGGCTGGCACCAGGTTTCCATACTTTGCGGTAAATGAGGACTTGATATATCGAGTTACTAGAATAAGGGAGAAGGTAAAAGAGGCAACTGGCGCCTTATAGGTGTAGTGTGTTAGACCTGGCCCATTCTCATGCCTTGAATGGGCATCTGAGCATAGACAAAACACAAGCGCTGGTCCTTCAGAGGTTCTACTGGTCTGGATGTCACCGAGAGCATATTAGCTATTGCTGGTCCTTTCCCATTTGTCAGCTAACTGCTCCAGTTTCTCGTTTCTATAGTCACGTAGTGCCATTACCCACAATAGAGGTCCCATTTGACTGCATTGCATTGGATCTTCGGTCTGCCCCTGGTTAGGTCCACCAGACGGCACCAATATATCCTGGTGGTAATGGACTATGCAACATGGTACCTAGAAATGATACCACTGAGAAATTCCTCCGCCAGGAGCATAGCCTGAGAGCTTGTCCATATTTTTTCCCAGATGGGGCTGCCAAGGGAGAGGATCAGTGACCTGTCATAAGCCATCAGTATGAATAGCTAAGCAAAGCACCACATAACCCCCCCCTTTACAGGCCTGCCCCGAAGCACGATAATCTCATTAACTGAAAATAAGGATTAAACAACCACAAGATGGATTTCATCAACCAATGCATCATTTTAATCAGTATAATGGCGCCAACCTGACACTGTAGGTTACTCAGCACAATCCTGCTGACAGGTTCCCTTTAATGTAATCACTAGAGAATTTGTATAATTTTATGACGATGTTGAATTTTTGCCCTTTATGTAACATAACTAACCTACGATCATACAATAACTGCTGTCAGTCATTTGACTTTGAGAGATACATTGTATAATTTGATAACTTCATTATTTTGATTTCTTCTGCTAATTTTTAGTATGAGTTAACCTTCTAAGGCTGGCGTCACACTGGCGAGTTTGATGCCGAGTAAGTCGCACGACTTTCTCGCATCAACACCCGTGCGGCACGGCCGCCCGCTCTCGGACCCGAGAGTGCAGCTGCATAGAAATACATGCAGCCGCACACTCGGGTCCGAGAGCGGGCGGCCGTGCCGGGTGTTGATGCGAGAAAGTCGTGTGACTTACTCGCATCAAACTCGCCAGTGTGACGCCGGCCTAATGGGGTTTGTCTGGTTCTGATGCATCCATGACTTTGGTGGAAAAAAGCGTAGCTGTATAAAGTTTTATTTTTATTAGGGCAAATGTGGCAAAATCTACAACAATGCCTCCAATGAAGATATTTAAAAAAAATCCGATCATCACCAACAGCGAATCTGAGATGTCAACAAATGTGGTTTAATTATGATAGACAGCAATTTATCTAGGGTATTTTTTTGGAGTGAGATAACTGGTGGAGAAATATTGAACTGGATGGACTTGTCTTTTTTCAACCTATATGATTATGAGATACACCGGTACAAGATGCTTTCTATCTAAAGCGTCAGTTCATGCAGATAGCCAGCAGAGAGCAGCATCATTCACTCTATAACAGCATTAGCTGACCAAGTGTGTCTGTTTTGCATATAGGTTGGGAGATTTCTCGAATGCAAGTATCGAACCTAAACAAAAGAGTGAACAAAGCCTTACCTTACTATGGACAAAAAAAACCAACTAATTTCACCTGATGCACAAGTGTTTTGCTCAGCGTGATTGGCAGCCTGTTTGCACTGAAAAATTTTTGGGAAGCGAATGTTTCCAGGAGCGCTCGTTTAAGATAATTATTCAGTGTAAATTTACCTTTACGATATGTGCTATAATAAATCTATGTATTTCTATGTAATAACAACTCACTGTCCATATGTTGAGTCTTTTCAGTGTCTTTTAACAGCTTCAGGATTCGAAATATGACAAGAGGTTACAAGAAGTGATTTGATCATTCTTCAGGCGTTTTCCGTTCTGAAGATGCTATATTTTACAATACAAGTCAATAGGAAGGCTCAAAAGATGTCCAGGTGTCTTTTTTGATCACTTTACAAGCAGTTTTACTTGAAAACCATTACCAGTTTCTTCATTGCTGAATGGAGTTGCAGTCAAGAAAAGACCAAAAAAATAAAGAAAAAAAAACACTAAAAAAGACTCTTCAGAAAAAAGCCACTGGCGTTTCTTGGACTGTTTTCCTCTTGAAAAAGTTGGTTGGATTCGTCACTTAGAATATCATCTAAAAGTTAATTTATTTCAGTTCTTCAATACAAAAAGTGAATCTCATATTATATAGTGTCATTACACGCAGCGTGATCTATTTCATGTGTTTATTTCTGTTAATGTTGATGATTATGGCTTACAGCCAATGAAAACCCAAAAATCACTATCTCAGTAATTAACAAAAAAACACCTGCAAAGGCTTCCTAAGCGTTTAAAAAGGTCCCTAAAGGGTATGCCACACTAAACGAGATCGCTAACGAGATTGCTAAAACGTCACTATTTAGCGATCTCGTTAGCGACCTAGTTGTGTGTGGCATGTAGCAACGATGTGGCCCCTGCTGTGATGTCGCTGATCGTTCACTAGCGTTCTGGACCGTTTTTTGATCGTTGGCGTCCCGCTGGTGAGCCTATATCGCTGTGTTTGGCACCTTTTGCGAACGACGAGCGACCTTGTTTGTGATGCAAATGACAGCGGCGCAGGCGGGACTAGGGTTTTTAGCCTCACGGAGTGGATCGCAATATCTGTAAGTTTTCTTTTGCGTCACAGAGAGGATCGCAGAAGTTGCAAAGCAGGCTAGCAGGACGCAGAGAGCAGGAGCGATGCTGAAATTCCTATGAATCAGAAGCGCTCAGTACATGCTAATGACAGATCCTAACGACCGCCAAAGTCGTTAAAGAGATCGCTGACCGCTGATGTGTCGTTTATGAGATCTCCTGTTTGGCAGCTACTAGCGACCTAAAAGAGATCACACCAATGATCTCGTTAGCTTGCATCGTTATCGTGATCGCTTTCGAGATCGCTAAGTGTGGCAGTACCTTTAGTCTGTTTCAGTAGGCTCCACTATCATAGGTATGTCTGCTGACTTGACAGATGTCCAGAAGGCAGACATTGACCCACTCCAGAAGGGGGGGGTAAGCCACAAATGGTCTGTTCAGTGTGCTGTATCCAAGCATTTTAATTTCAAAATGGTTTTATTGAAATTTATAATTTTAAAGAACAGAATACTTAGGAACATATTCCCTCGCAGGGGAATTTTTAGCTTATCATAACATATACATAACCTATAAGGAAGGGTAAAGACAAGACAACTACAACAAGAGGATAACACAGTAGGGAGGGGGAAACAATAAATCCACAGTCTACATTAAAGTCACTCTATTAATTTTTCGGTAGCCTAATTTTAATGGATGTTTCATTCCGATCTCATCTGCACCTCGAACCAAGGACAGACATAATAATTATGTACTTTGGTTCTAAATCTAGATCCAATTTCCCACCTCCACAGTCCAGAGATATTACGGTGATATGCGCAAGATCTGGTCCATTTGTGTGTTTAATTCTAAATTTATCCATGGCCCCCAAATTTTAAAAAACTGATCCCAAGTCGTTTCTAGTAGCGTCAATGTGTTCATAGAGCATAATATTGTTCATCCTTTCTTTAACAAGTAATAGTGACAGCGTTGGGGATTTCCATTTTGCTGCTATATGAATTTTGGTGGCCATGAAAAGGAAATTTACCATTTATGAAGATCTCTAGGAAGAGAAGGGTGTTTTGCCCCAAGGAGAAAGATCGAAGGTTCTAAGGGAGTTTTCCTGCCTGTCAATTGATCCACAATGTTTCACTCTATGCCAGAGGTCCGAGACCATTGGACAGGTCCACCAGATGTGTTTCATATCCCCCGGTAGATTACAGCCCTGATAACACAGCGCTGATACATTTGGATATATACTGTGAAGTTTGGCTGGAACGAGGTATGTCCTGTGCAAAACCTTCAATGAAGTCTCTACAAGGGATGCTTGATGGCTCCCCTTGGACAGCATATCACAACAGGATTTCCAGTCCTCTAGTGGCAGATCAAATCCCATCTCCTCTTCCCACTGTATCATAAAGTTCAGTTTTCTCTCATCGTGAGGTGGGTTAAGAATTGAGTATATGGAGGAAATGGTTCCTTTTCCCATTGGATCACTAATGCATTTTTGCACAAAATTAGATACACGTAGGGGGTTTCTGTTTGGGAGAAGGCTATTGGCAAAGTGGAGGACCTGGTTTATATGCATGGTCTCTCCGACTGGGAATTCACATCTTCAAATAAAATTCTGGTCTGTCTAGTAAAATATTAAATTGAGAGCACAATTTCTTTAATGTAGTGATCCCTCGTAAAATCCACCATGCGAACATATTTGGATTGAGGCCCTGTAGGAACATCGGGTTGCACACGATGGAGGTCAAAGGAGAAGGTTCAGATTGTAGCTTATATTTAAATCTGGCTTTCCTCCAAAGAATAAGAGAATGGGCTGTGAAAGGAGCTGTTAAAATTATACCTTTTGGAATTTTCTCTGTGGACCACATCAGGCCTGGTAATGAAAATGGTTTAATAAGATGTGACTCTAAATGAACCCATCTTGGTTTATTGTTTTGGGAGCAGGTATTTGTCAATTGTGCTATTTGGGCGGATTTAAAATAAAGGGCAAAATTTGGAAGTGATACACCACCTAGTTTTCTATGGAAAAACATTACTTTTTGTGCAATTCTAGCTTTCTTTTCTTGCCACATGAATCTATTAATAGCGGAGTATAAGTTGGAAAATGTCCTGGTCGGTATCGCTATTGGTAGAGATCGAAAAAGATACAAGAATCGAGGTAGAGATACCATTTTTATTGTGTGTAGTCTACCCAGCCAGGATAAATTCAATGAGGACCATCTAGTCAAATCCTTTTGGAAGCTCTGAATAAGTGGTGTGTAATTCCATTTAAAAAGGGTCGACCTATTTGTTGTTAAATTAACTCCTAAATAGGTTAAGTAATGTTCTTTTCTTGTAAATTTGAAGTGAGGGGTGATATTGTCTTGTATGTCTTTTGGGGTGTTCATAAAAAGGGCTTCAGATTTTTCAATATTAATTTTGAGTCCAGAAATATCTTCAAATTCATGGAGCAACGAGAATAAATTGGGGAGAGTCGTATGGGGGTTAGTAATAGTCAATAGGAGGTCGTCTGCGAAGAGACTAACTTTGTATTGATCGACCAAATTTGTGAGTCCTGTTATGTTCGGATTTGTCCTAATGGCCTCAGCCAGGGGTTCCATAGCTGATACAAAAAGGGCTGGAGAGAGCAGATAGCCCTGCCTAGTGCCACGTTGGATAAGTATAGGTGTGGGGCATCTTTTAAGAATTTTAAATAGAGTTTTAAATATGCTGTGGGACGATCATATAATAGTTTAAGAGTTCGGGGGTAAAACCAAATTTAGAGAGAACTGTAAAAAGATAAGTCCATGATAACGAGTCAAAGGCCTTTTCAATGTCTAAAGCCTCCGTCACACACAGCGATCTCGCTAGCGAGATCGCTGCTGAGTCACAAGTTTTGTGACGCAACAGCGATCTCCCCAGCGATATCGCTGTGTGTGACATTCAGCGACGATCAGCCCCCCTGCTGGGTATCGCTGATTGTCGCTGAATGTCCTGGACATCTTTTTGATCGTTGGTCTCCTGCTGGCCAGCACGCATCGCTGCGTGTGGCAGGCAGGAGACCAGCGATCAGCAGGTAACCAAGGTACACATCGGGTTTCCAGGCGGCGCCTGGAAACCCAATGTGTACGTTGGATACCAGCGCGCTGCTGCAGGGGAGCTGGTAACCAAGGTACACATCGGGTTTCCAGGTGCCGCGCTGTTCTAGTGGTGAGTGTAGCATCTAGTTGGAGCTTTGTTTCCTGGATTTGTTTAGAGAGATAAAGAGAGGTGGACATCTGATTTGTCAATTCTAAGTGCCCCGTCTCACATAGCGACACACCAGCGATCCCGACAACGATCAGGATCGCTGGTGTGTCGCTACATGATCGCTGCTGAGCTGCCAAACAGGCAGCGATCAAGACAGTGACACTGCGGGTAACATCGCCTAGTTACCCACAGTGTACGTTGTATACCAGCCCGCTGATGCAGGGAGCTGGTAACCAAGGTACACTTCGGGTTTCCAGGCGCTGCGCGGTGCCTGGAAACCCGATGTGTACCTTGGTTACCAGCTCCCCTGCAGCAGCGCGCTGGTATTCAACGTACACATCGGGTTTCCAGGCACAGCCCCGCGCCTGGAAACCCAAAGTGTACCTTGGTTACCAGCTGATCGCTGGTCTCCTGCCTGCCACACGCAGCGATGCGTGCTGGCCAGCAGGAGACCAGCGATAAAAAAAAGTCCAGGCATTTCTGACACGACCAGCGATTCACAGCAGGGGCCTGATCGCTGGTACGTGTCAGACATAGCGAGATCGCTGCTGAGATCGCTGTTTAGCAGCGATCTCGCTATGTGAGACGGGGCCTTAACTTTGCAAGTTTGCTTTCTAATCTGGTTTGGAGGTCAGTTCTGACCCTTTTTTTGGTAGCCGCTAATTTAATTAAAGAGCCAGTAATGTACTTTTTATGCGATAGCCAGATCATCCCAGGGAGGATTCGTCTATGGTATTAATTTCAAAGTATTTGGTTATATCTTCTTTAATTGTATTAACAGTTACTTGGTCAGTTAATAGGGACTCATTTAGGCTCCATCTATACAGCCCTGAAGTAGTAACATCAAATTTAAAAACCAAAATGGTGGTGTCATGATCAGACCAAACTGAATGTAGATGGCGTGAATATAATACTGTTGTAAGTGAATTAGCTTTCGTCATCTGGAGATAAATTCTGGAGTATGTTTTGTGTGCTGGGAGAAGTATGTGTATCCCCTGGTATTCCTATTTAGTTCCTTCCATATATCCACAATACGGTGTTCTTTCATTAGGAGGAGAATCTTTTTCCTCTCAGTCTTAGTGATGTCGGAGAGTCTTACAGCGTTGCTGTCTAGTGCTGGGTTTATGGTAAAGTTAAAGTCTCCACACCAAAGTAGGTGGTGAAACGTGAGTAGGTCAAGTTTAGATAGTATCAGTTTAAAAACTGAGAATTGCGATGAAGCAGGAAGGTAGCTATTCACCACACAAATGTTTTGTCCCTGTATGGAACCCAACAGTATTATAAATCTTCCCCTATCGTCTACAATGGAGTTAGTGATTTGGAGTGGAAAGTTGTTCTTAAGAAAAGAAAGATTTTGGTAAGAACTTACCTGTAAAATCCTTTTCAGCGAAGGAAGGAAAGGAGACACACTAGTAATGACTAGTGGGTAGGCGGAGCCCAGATAGGATTGACACCTCAGATTAAAAAGAGTGTTGACCGGCCCCTCCAGCTCGGGCTCCTCCTACTCCTGCTTCTTCAGTCGTACAAAAGCTTAGGGAAGAGCAAATATCACCAGCGGAGCAACATAACCCCTTCTGAAGGACTTCAGAGAAAAAGCAAGAATACAGGTTATGCATGCATGTAGGCAAAAAACCACACAGTTCCAGGTACTACTCACTGGACCTGACCACCGCGATGAGCTGGCAATGCTGGAAAGGAGCCGTAGCGCGTCAACCTCAGTCCAGATAATCGCTATCAGAAGAGGGTCACGCCGCATCTGAAAACACATCAACACACTTCTGCCATGGGCGGGTGCTGTGTCTCCTTTCCTTCCTTCGCTGAAAAGGATTTTACAGGTAAGTTCTTACCAAAATCCGTCTTTCAGCAGCAGAATGGAAGGAAAGGAGACACACTAGTAATGACTAGTGGGACGTCCCAAAGCAGTCCAAAAATTAAGGGTGGGAATATAACCAAGAAAAAATAGGCAGAATCCCAACAACCTTGGTAAATGCGCAACAGGCGCCAAATACAAGTTAACTAGAACTTTACACTACAGCCGCCTGTAGGACCCTGCGTCCTAAGGCTGCATCAGCGGAAGCACTGACGTCCACCTTATAAAACTTTGTAAACGTGTGGACGGAGCGCCAAGTCGCCGCTCGGCAGAGCTGAGCTGCCGAAGCCCCTCGATGAAAGGCCCACGATGAGGCCACAGTCCTCGTGGAATGAGCACGAATCTTAAACGGGCAAGGTTCGCCTTTAAGTCGGTAAGCCTCCAAAATGGCTGACCGAATCCAACGAGCTATAGAGTCCTTGGAAGCTCGTTGACCACGTCGACGACCTGCTGGAATCACAAACAAGGAGTCTGACTTCCTAAAACCTTGAGTAACAGACAAATAGAACTTCAAGGCCCGCACTAAATCCAATGTGTGCAAAACCCGTTCCTTTGCATTCCTCGGGCCCGGGCAAAGTGAAGGCAAAACAATATCCTGGTTAACATGGAATTGCGACACTACCTTAGGTAGAAAGTCGCCCCGTGTGCGAAGCACTACTCGATCCGGGTAAAATTCCAGGAAAGGAGGCGAGCAAGAAAGAGCCGCCAACTCAGAAACCCTTCTCAAAGAAGTGACTGCGACTAGGAAGGCAACCTTCCAAGAAAGCAAAGAAAGGTTAGCAGAATCCATTGGCTCAAAAGGTCCATGCTGAAGAGCCTCCAGGACAAGGTTGAGCCGCCAAGGAGACACAGGTGCCTTCTGCGGCGGAAACTGACGGGTTACCCCGCGAAAAAAGGAGCGCACGTCCCTACGCGAGGCGATAACTTTCCGGAACAACAGGGACAGGGCAGAAACCTGACCCCTCAGGGTGCTAACTGCCAAACCCTTGTCCATCCCGTACTGTAGAAAAGCCAACAGATTGGGAATGGAAAAAATCCTCGGGTTCCTTGAAGAACCCAAACACCACGAGAAGAAGGCTTCCCAGGTCTTGTGGTAAATTCTAGTAGTAGCCGGACCTCTGGCAGCTCGCAGAGTGGCAATGACTTCGGCTGAAAAAACCTCTACGGGTCAGTATTTCGGTCTCAAGAGCCACGCCGTCAAACGCAGAGACTTCAAGTCCGGATGACGGACAGGACCCTGGGTTAACAGGTCCGGGCGAAGAGGAAGTGGAAATGGCGGTGCTGCCAAAAGCGACACCAGTGTCGAGAACCACGTCCTCCTTGGCCAATCTGGGGCTATCAACATAGCCGGGATTCTCTCCAGTCTGATCCGACGCAGCACCAGAGAAAGTAAGGATATC
>JARQOD010000009.1:84995503-85146537 GCA_033576555.1 Oophaga sylvatica
AAATTGGGGGTGGAAAGATCATTTTTGTGGAAAAGATATGATTTTTTAATTTTACTGCTCTACGTTATAACCTTCTGTGAAGCCCTTGGGGGTTCAAAGCTTTCACCACACATCTATATAAGTTCCTTGGGGGGTCTAGTTTCCAAAATGGGGTCACTTGTGGGGGGTTTCCACTGTTTAGGCACACAGGGACTCTCCAAATGCGACATGGCGTCCAATCTCAATTCCAGCCAAAAAAGTCAAATGGCGCTGCTTCCTTTCCAAGCTCTGCCATGCGCCCAAATAGTGGTTTACCCCCACATACGGGGTATCAGCGTACTCAGGACAAATTGCACAATAACTTTTGGGGTCCTTTTACCCTTTGGGAAATAAAAATTGGGGGTGGAAAGATCATTTTAGTGGAAAAGATATGATTTTTTAATTTTACTGCTCTACGTTATAACCTTCTGTGAAGCCCTTGGGGGTTCAAAGCTCTCACCACACATCTATATATAAGTTCCTTGGGGGGTCTAGTTTCCAAAATGGGGTTACTTGTGGGGGGTATCCACTGTTTAGGCACACAGGGGCTCTCCAAATACGACATGGCGTCCAATCTCAATTCCAGCCAAAAAAGTCAAATGGCGCTGCTTCCCTTCCGAGCTCTGCCATGCACCCAAATAGTGGTTTACCCTCACATATGGGGTATCAGCGTACTCAGGACTAATTGCACAATAACTTTTGGGGTCCTTTTATCCTTTGGAAAATAAAAATTGGGATGAAAAGATCATTTTTGTGGAAAAAACATGATTTTTTAATTTTACGGCTCTACGTTATAACCTTCTGTGAAGCCCTTGGGGTTCAAAGCTCTCACTACACATTTAGATAAGTTACTTGGGGGGTCTAGTTTCCAAAATGGGGTCACTTGTGGGGGGTTTCCACTGTTTAGGCACACAGGGACTCTCCAAATGCGACATGGCGTCCAATCTCAATTCCAGCCAAAAAAGTCAAATGGCGCTGCTTCCCTTCCGAGCTCTGCCATGCACCCAAATAGTGGTTTACCCCCACATATGGGGTATCAGCGTACTCAGGACTAATTGCACAATAACTTTTGGGGTCCTTTTATCCTTTGGAAAATAAAAATTGGGATGAAAAGATCATTTTTGTGGAAAAAACATGATTTTTTAATTTTACGGCTCTACGTTATAACCTTCTGTGAAGCCCTTGGGGGTTAAAAGCTCTCAAAAACACATTTAGATAAGTTACTTGGGGGGTCTAGTTTCCAAAATGGGGTCACTTGTGGGGGGTTTCCACTGTTTAGGCACACAGGGACTCTCCAAATGCGACATGGCGTCCAATCTCAATTCCAGCCAAAAAAGTCAAATGGCGCTGCTTCCCTTCCGAGCTCTGCCATGCGCCCAAATAGTGGTTTACCCCACACATGGGGTATCGATGTACTCAGGAGAAATTGTACAACAAATATTGTGGTTCATTTTCTACTGATACCCTTGACAAAATTTTAAAAAATTGTGTCGAAAGAAAAATTTTGGGAAAAAAAGTTAAATGTTAATTTTTTCCTTCCACATTGCTTCAATTCTTGTGAAGTACCTAAAGGGTTAATAAACTTCTTGAATGTGGCTTTGAACACGTTGAGGGGTGCAGTTTTTAGAATGGTGTCACTTTTGGGTATTTTCTGTCATATTGACCCCTCAAATTCACTTCAAATGTGAGGTGGCCCCTAAAAAAAATGATTTTGTAAATTTTGTTGGAAAAATTAGAAATTGCTGGTCAACTTTTAACACTTATAACTTCCTAACAAAAAAAAATTTTGGTTCCAAAATTGTGCTGATGTAAAGTAGACATGTGGGAAATGTTATTTATTAACTAATTTTTGTGACATATCTCTCTGATTTAATGGCATAAAAATTAAAAGTTTGAATATTGCAAAATTTTCAAAATTTTTGCCATATTTCCGTTTTTTTCATAAATAAACGCAAGTTATATTGAAGAAATTTTTACCACTATCATGAAGTACAATATGTCTCGAGAAAACAATCTCAGAATCGCCAAGATCCGTTGAAGCGTTCCAGAGTTATAACCTCATAAAGAGACAGTGGTCCGAAATGTAAAAATTGGCCTGGTCTTTAACCTACAAAATGGCTTGGTCGTTAAGGGGTTAATATCTTGCTACCTGTCCATATCAGCATGGTACTGCACTTAATAAAATCACATCTCAGAAGCTATATGATGCTATGAGTCTAAATATATTCAGCGAGGTTACCTTCTATTAGGCACTATACGGTACATCATATCTTCTATTAGGCACTATACGGTACATCATATATCCATCTAAGGCAGCGGTTCTCAACCTGTGGGTCGCGACCCCCGCGGGGTCGAATGACCAAAACACAGGGAAAAATATTAAATATTTAGACTTGAGAGTCCTCAGTGGTTGATACCTTTTAATGGCTAACTGAAAAGATGGTAACAAATTGCAAGCTTTCGAGACTACTCCGGTCTCTTCATCAGGCAAAGACTAAAACAAAAGCTGAAGAATCACATATTTATATACACAAAAGGACACAGGAATAATGCAATAGGTAAGACAAGTGACGTGAAGCAGAACTGTCATTATGGCAGAGGGATGAACATAAATATGACTAGTTCATAGATAAGGAGTGAAAGTTTTATTACCCTCTGATTGGGGTCTGGTATTGTGTTTTGATGACCCTAAAAGGTCAGGGAAGCAGAATCCTTAATTGTTGTAGAAAGACATAAAACTCTGGGACATATTCATCCCAGCACTAAGAGTGTCAAAGGTCATCATAAGTTTATATTCCCAGACTTTTCTATCCTTCTCAGATTTGAAGTTAGATTTTAATACAAGTAATTCCATATCCGTCATGCTATGACCGGGCATACAAAAGTGTTTTGCCACAGGTAAATCCATTCTTTTTTCTCTTATTGTGTGGCGATGAGAATTCATCCTTGTTCTCAGTTTTTGCCCGGTCTCCCCCACATACAGACCCCAGTTGGACATTTAGTACATATAATTAGGTACACCACATTAGATGTGATGCAGCTGAAAGTACCTGGTATCTTGTAGTCCTGATGGGAGTTGGGGATCTTTATCCTGTCCATGGTCATTATAGATGCACAGGTTTTGCATTTCTTTTGTTTGCAAGGAAAGGTACCTGCAGCTGTTGGGGAGGACAGGGAGCTTCTGACAATGATGCTTCTTAGATTTGGGGGCTGCCTAAAACATAGTAGTGGGGGGTCTGGAAATATGGATTGTAATCGGTCATCTTTTTGTAGTAAAGGTTGTAGTTTCCGTGCAGCTCCCCTTAGCATCTCCAGACTTGGATTGTAGGTGACCACTAGAGGCACCCGGTTATTTTCTTCTTTAGCTTTGTAATGTAGCAGGTGATTCCTTGATATTCTGGTGGCTCTTGTAATTTGGTTTTCAATTGTTCTTGGATGGTAGCCCTGGTTCAAAAAAGTCTTTCTGAGGCGACCAAGGTGTTCATCTCTATCCATGGGGTTGGAACATATACGATTGTATCTGATGGCTTGGCTGTAGACAATAGAGATTTTTATGTGTTTTGGATGGAAACTGTCCCATTTAAGATATGTTGGACGGTCGATTGGCTTCTGATACAGGGATGTCTCTATTTCATTGTTCTTTAGCTTAATGGTGGTGTCTAAAAAGTTAATTTCAGTGCTGGAGTAGTTAAGTGTTAAGTTGATGGTGGGATGAAATTGATTGAACTGTTCATGGAACGTCTTTAGCTGTTGTTCAGACTCCGTCCAGATGATTAAAATGCCATCAATGTAGCGGTAGTAGGCCCGAGGCCTGATGGGGCATGAGGACAAAAATTCGCTTTCAAGCTTGGCCATGAAAAGATTTGCATACTGTGGAGCCATTTTACTTCCCATAGCTGTGCCAGTCTCCTGAAGATAGATCTTGTTGTCAAATTCAAAGTAATTGTGGGTGAGGATGAATTTTGTGAGTTTCACCACAGAATCAGCATCATTCCCGGTGTTTCCCATGAAGACTTTGCAGGCATTTAATCCATCCTGGTGTGGGATATTAGAGTACAAAGATTCCACATTCATGGTGGCCAGGATGGTTCCTTCTGGTAGAGAACCTATTGCTGCTAGTTTATTCAGTAGGTCAGTTGTGTCCTGAATGTAGCTGGGTGTATCCTTTACCAGGGGTTTAAGAACACCCTCTACCCATCCAGATACTTGCTCAGTAAGGGTGTCTGTTATGTTACGGTAGCTGAGGAGTGCAGGTAAAAAAGGCAATACACCAGAGCAGTTGGAATCTATGAGATTGCAGTACCCTGACTAACCACCACAACTAGAGGCAGCCGTGGAGCGTTCCTACGATGGTCCTAGACGCCTCGTCACAGCCTGAGAAACTAACTACACCTAAAGATAGAAATAGGAAAGCTATCTGCCCCGGAGCAGAACCCCAAAGATAATAGAAAGCCCCAAACATATAATGGCGGTTAGACAAGAGGAAATACTGACACAGAAAGAAAATAGTATGAGCAAACGCTGGGGCCCAAACTATCTAAATAGAAAAGGACAGGAAGGGTACTTACTGCAATCCCAGAAAACCCTGAAAAACACCAACATACTAATTTCAAAATCACCTGAGATCACACGACCTCTACCACCTAAATTAGTTCTCTGGTGTAACAAAAACAGCAGCCACTGAAAAAACTGCAAAAAGCAAAAGTACAAAACACAGTGGCTGGACTAAACTGAGAGGCAAAAAGCCCCCGGAGGGGACCCAGAAGGCCCCCACAGAAGTGCAGGACAAAATGCAAAAATATAGCAAAAACACAAAATAAGAAATTGTCTTATCTGATAGCAGGAGATGCAGACACGACACAGCAGACTACAAGGGAAACTGGAAAGAAGGATTCAGACCAGAACAATTGATCACCGGCAACCCTGATGGGAAAATGATTCCCTTAAATAAGACCAATCAGTAACACCTGATTCCCAATCCCCAATAGCACCGCTTGTAACCACCAGAGGGAGCCTCTGCTCAGAACTCATCTCAAACCCATTCACAACAGTACCCCCCCCTTGAGGAGGGGTCACCGAACCCTCATTTGAGCAACCAGGTCGGTCAGGATGAGTTCTATGATACGCACGGATAAGTCTCCTAGCATGGATGTCCGAAGCAAACACCCAAGAATTATCCTCCTGACCATAACCTCTCCATTTAACCAAATACTGGAGTCTTCGTCTAGAAAAACGAGAATCCAATATTTTCTCAACCACATACTCCAGATTGCCCTCAACCAAAACAGGGTCAGGAGGCACAGCAGCAGGAACCACTGGCTCAACAAACCTCTTCAACAAGGACTTGTGGAACACGTTATGGATCTTAAATGTCCCTGGAAGAAGCAAACGAAAAGAAACAGGATTAATAATCTCCATGATCTTATAAGGTCCAATGAACCTAGGCTTAAATTTAGGAGATGCTACTCTCATAGGAATATTCTTTGAGGACAACCAGACCAAGTCCCCCACTTTAAACCGAGGACCATCAGTCCTATGCCGGTTAGCAAACCGCTGGGCCTTCTCCTGAGAGAGGGACAACCTCTCCACTACCTGGTCCCAAATCTGCTGCATACGCTCAACAACAGAGTCAACACCTGGACAGACAGAAGCCTCCGTCTGTCCTGAAGAAAATCGAGGGTGAAACCCAGAATTACAGAAAAACGGAGACATCAAAGTGGCAGAGCTAGCCCTATTATTAAGAGCAAACTCAGCCAAAGGCAAAAAAGAGACCCAGTCATCCTGATCAGCAGACACAAAGCATCTTAGATAAGTCTCCAATGTCTGGTTTGTTCTCTCAGTTTGACCATTGGTCTGAGGATGAAATGCCGAGGAGAAAGACAATTGAACACCCAGTTTAGAACAAAAAGTCCTCCAAAATCTGGAAACAAACTGGACTCCTCTGTCAGACACAATGTTCTCAGGAATGCCGTGTAAACGAACCACGTGCTGAAGGAACAACGGCACCAATTCAGAGGAGGAAGGCAACTTAGGTAATGGCACAAGATGTATCATTTTGGAAAACCTATCACAAATTACCCAGATGGTGGTCATTCTCTGAGAAACAGGAAGATCGGAAATGAAATCCATAGAGATATGGGTCCATGGTCTCTTGGGCACAGGCAATGGCATCAACAAACCACTAGAGCGAGAGCAAGGCTTGGAGCGAGAGCAAGTCCCGCAGGACTGCACAAATTCCCTGACATCGCGAGACAAGGTAGGCCACCAAAAGGACCGACTAACCAAGTCTCTGGTACCAAAAATTCCGGGATGCCCAGCCAATGCGGAACAATGAATCTCAGACATCACACTCTTTTTCCATTGGTCCGGGACAAACAATTTTCCAACAGGGCAGCGCTCGGGCCTATCCTCCTGACACCCCTCCAGAGCAAGTCTCAAATTAGGCGAGATGGCGGAAAGAACTACACCCTCCTTCAAAATAACAGAGGGATCAGATAGCTCAGGAGAGTCCGCAAGGAAACTCCTCGAGAGGGCATCCGCCTTAACATTCTTAGTGCCAGGAAGAAAGGAAACCACAAAATTAAAACGTGTGAAAAACAAGGCCCACCTGGCCTGTCTAGGATTGAGTCGCTTGGCAGATTCCAGATAGACCAGATTCTTATGGTCCGTAAGGACCACCACCTGATGTTTGGCTCCCTCCAGCCAATGTCTCCACTCTTCAAAAGCCCACTTCATGGCCAATAACTCCCGATTACCCACGTCATAATTACGTTCAGTAGGAGAAAATTTTCGAGAGAAAAAGGCACAAGGGTTACTTTTAGAGGTCTCTGGATCTTTTTGGGACAAAACGGCACCTGCCCCAATTTCAGAGGCATCAACCTCCACCTGAAATGGCAGAGAAACATCAGGCTGCCGTAGAACAGGAGCAGAAGTGAATCTCTGCTTAAGTTCCTGAAACGCAGAGACTGCCTCAGGAGGCCAATTCACCACATCAGAACCCTTTCTGGTCAAATCAGTTAATGGTTTAACAATAACAGAGAAATTACCAATAAATTTACGATAAAAATTGGCAAAACCCAAAAATCTCTGAAGAGCCTTTAATGAAGTAGGTTGGACCCAATCACAGATGGCCTGAACCTTGACCGGGTCCATTTCAATAACAGATGGGGACAAAATGAATCCCAGAAATGAGATCTTCTGTACGCCAAAAAGACACTTTGATCCCTTCACATACAGAGCATTCTGTCTCAAAATCTGGAATACAGTTCGAACATGTTTCACATGAGAGTCCCAGTCATTAGAAAAAATCAAGATATCATCCAAATAAACAATCAGAAACTTGTCCACAAAATCCCTGAAAATGTCATTCATGAAGGACTGGAAGACGGAAGGAGCATTAGTGAGCCCAAAGGGCATCACAAGGTACTCAAAATGCCCTTCAGGGGTGTTAAATGCCGTCTTCCATTCATCCCCGTGCTTAATGCGAATAAGGTTATACGCCCCCCTGAGGTCAAGCTTGGTAAACCAAGTAGCGTTTTCACCCTGGAAAACAGGTCAGAAATCAAGGGTAACGGGTATTGATATTTCACAGTAATATTGTTCAAGAGACGATAATCAATACACGGCCTTAATGAACCATCTTTTTTGGCCACAAAGAAAAACCCGGCACCTAAGGGTGAAGAGGATGGTCTGATATGACCCTTCTCCAATGATTCCTTGATATAAGACCGCATAGCGTCATGTTCAGGTATAGACAAGTTAAAGAGGCGACCCTTAGGGAATTTACTACCTGGCACTAATTCAATAGCGCAGTCATAGCTCCTATGGGGAGGTAAGGATGCAGATTTACTTTCGCTAAACACATCAGAAAAATCAAACAAAAAGTCAGGAACATCCTCAGCCTGGGGGAGGCAGAAAAAACAGGAGTGTTGGTATTAACACATTGGCAGCCCCAACTGGTTACAGACACAGATTTCCAATCCAAAACAGGATTATGAGACTGTAACCAAGGGAAACCCAGCACGATAATGTCATGCAGATTATATAGAACCAAAAATTTGCAGCACTCCTGGTGATCAGGTTCAACCCTCATTATCACCTGAGTAGAAAACTGGGTTTATTCTCAGCCAAAGGGGTAGAATCGATCCCCAGTAGGGGAATAGACTTCTGTAGGGGTATCAAGGGAAATCCACAACGTTTAGCAAAATCATAATCCATCAGGTTAATAGCTGCTCCAGAATCAACGAAAGCCTGAGCAGAAAATGAGGACAGAGAGCATATCAGAGTGACAGTTAATAAAAACTTAGTCTGAACACTACCCAAGACAACTGAGCGTGCAAAACGTCTTCCCCGCTTAGGGCAGACTGAAATAGCATGAGAGGCATCACCACAGTAGAAACATAACCCATTGCGCTTTCGAAACTCATGACGCTGTGCCCCAGACACCACTCCATCACACTGCATGGGCTCAGCAGCTGGCTCACAAGGCAACACCACTCCACGCATACTTCTCCGCTCACGCAAACGTCTGTCAATTTGAATCGCTAATGACATAGAATCATTGAGACCAGAGGGGACAGGGAATCCCACCATAACATCCTTTACATTATCCGACAGACCCATCCGGAAAAGGGCCGCCAAAGCGTCGTCATTCCATTTGGTCAGGACTGCCCACCTACGGAATCTCTGACAGTATAACTCAGCGTCATCAAGCCCCTGATTTAATGCCAACAAGGCTTTTTCAGCTTGATCAGTGATATTAGGCTCATCGTACAATAACCCCAAAGCCTGAAAAAATACATCAACATCACTCAAAACAGGATCCCCAGGTGTCAGGGAAAAAGCCCAATCCTGAGGATCGCCGCGCAGGAGAGAGATGACAATTTGAACCTGCTGCGCTGCGTTTCCTGAGGACTTAGATTTTAAGGCAAGAAACAATTTACAATTATTTTTGAAATTCTGAAACTTAGCTCGATCCCCTGAAAATAAATCTGGCATGGGGATCCTAGGTTCCACAACAGGCAACCTAGCAAGATATGCAGCAATACTCTGAACCTCAGTGGCAAGCTGATCCACACGGCCAGACAACTGTGCAAACTCCATTGGGAGAAAAGATCCTCCCCAGCACCCAGAGATACAGAGGGAAAAAAAAAAAAAAAAAAATGCAACAAACAGAAAAATATCTCTGACAACTTTTCTTCCTTCAAAATATTTTTTTTTTCCCTTCTGTGAGTACCATACAATTTTTATGGCCGGTGATACTGTTATGTTACGGTAGCTGAGGAGTGCAGGTAAAAAAGGCAATACACCAGAGCAGTTGGAATCTATGAGATTGCAGTACCCTGACTAACCACCACAACTAGAGGCAGCCGTGGAGCGTTCCTACGATGGTCCTAGACGCCTCGTCACAGCCTGAGAAACTAACTACACCTAAAGATAGAAATAGGAAAGCTATCTGCCCCGGAGCAGAACCCCAAAGATAATAGAAAGCCCCCAAACATATAATGGCGGTTAGACAAGAGGAAATACTGACACAGAAAGAAAATAGTATGAGCAAACGCTGGGGCCCAAACTATCTAAATAGAAAAGGACAGGAAGGGTACTTACTGCAATCCCAGAAAACCCTGAAAAACACCAACATACTAATTTCAAAATCACCTGAGATCACACGACCTCTACCACCTAAATTAGTTCTCTGGTGTAACAAAAACAGCAGCCACTGAAAAAACTGCAAAAAGCAAAAGTACAAAACACAGTGGCTGGACTAAACTGAGAGGGCAAAAAGCCCCCGGAGGGGACCCAGAAGGCCCCCACAGAAGTGCAGGACAAAATGCAAAAATATAGCAAAAACACAAAATAAGAAATTGTCTTATCTGATAGCAGGAGATGCAGACACGACACAGCAGACTACAAGGGAAACTGGAAAGAAGGATTCAGACCAGAACAATTGATCACCGGCAACCCTGATGGGAAAATGATTCCCTTAAATAAGACCAATCAGTAACACCTGATTCCCAATCCCCAATAGCACCGCTTGTAACCACCAGAGGGAGCCTCTGCTCAGAACTCATCTCAAACCCATTCACAACAGGTGTCCACACATGAAATAATCGGCCTCCCTGGATTTCCGGCTTTGTGGATTTTGGGAAGCATGTAGAATGTCCCTGTTCTTGGACTTTCTGGTATCAGGTCATCAGCTCTTATGGATTTGTCAGACAGACAAGATACCAACTTGCTTAGTTCCTTGTAATAGTCCTGTGTAGGGTCCGACTCCAGTTTTCTGTAGTAGCGTGTGTCCGTAAGTTGTCTGTTTGCTTCCTTCATATAGTCTGATGTGTTCATCATGACTATTGCACCTCCCTTGTCAGCAGGTTTAATGATGATTTCTTTGTTGGTTTTCAGAGACTGTATGGCCTTTCTCTCCTGGGCACTGATGTTGGAGGCTTGTCTCTTGTTGGTGGCTATGATGGTGGATTTTATCAAATGTCTGAATGAGTCTATATATTTATCCAAATGAGGGTTACGTCCAGGTGGAGGTGTCCAGTCTGACCTCTTCTTGGTTGTTGGGATCCCTCTTCCTTCAGTCCGAGTGTTTTCTGAATCTTCTGTATCATTGAAGTATTCCCTCAGGCGCAGTCTCCTGAAAAAATGTTCCATATCACTGCAGAGTTCGGTTTTATCCAGGGCCTTAGTAGGACAAAATGAGAGTCCTCTAGAAAGCACGGCAAGCTCCACTTTGTTGGGTTTGTAATCTGAGAGATTGATGACACAGTTAGATGCTTTTGTGTCTGGAATGGAGTGGTTGTCAGAGTTGTCAGGTTTTGGTTTTGTATCTGTTTGTATAGAGTCCGGAATGGAGGCGCAATCTGTGTAGTTTCTTTTTCTTGTTTTGAATCAGAAAGGTCCGTAGTTTGTTATAGTATTGTTGTAATTTTTGCTCTGGAATTACTTGTATTAAAATCTAACTTCAAATCTGAGAAGGATAGAAAAGTCTGGGAATATAAACTTATGATGACCTTTGACACTCTTAGTGCTGGGATGAATATATCCCAGAGTTTTGTCTTTCTACAACAATTAAGGAATCTGCTTCCCTGACCTTTTAGGGTCATCAAAACACAATACCAGACCCCAATCAGAGGGTAATAAAACTTTCACTCCTTATCTATGAACTAGTCATATTTATGTTCATCCCTCTGCCATAATGACAGTTCTGCTTCACGTCACTTGTCTTACCTATTGCATTATTCCTGTGTCCTTTTGTGTATATAAATATGTGATTCTTCAGCTTTTGTTTTAGTCTTTGCCTGATGAAGAGACCTGCGTAGTCTCGAAAGCTTGCAATTTGTTACCATCTTTTCATTTAGCCATTAAAAGGTATCAACCACTGAGGACTCTCAAGTCTAAATATTTTTCTATCTACTGGCTAACACGGTACGAAGATACACATCTTTCCTATATCAAAACACAGGGGTCGCTTAAAGGAGCCGGCGGCTGCAGCACTGTAGTGACAGCTGCAGCCGCCGGCTTCATTAGACATCCATACTTACCCTCCTCGCTCCGTCACTGCAGGTCCCTTCATCCCTGTCGGCGGCGTCAGCTTCCTCCTGGCAGTGCGGTGACGTAGTACCGCTCATTAAGGTAATGAATATGGACGTGACGCCACTCCCATAGGTGTGGCGTCCATATTCATGTCCTTAATGAGCGGTATTACGTCACCGCTGCGCACAGGAGGAAGCTGACGCCGCCGACAGGGAAGAAGGGACCTGCAGCGACGGAGCGAGGAGGGTAAGTATGATGGGGGGAGGACGGGGGAGCGGAGCCATGTATACAGGATGGGAGGGGAGCGGAGCCATATATACAGGATGGGAGGATGGGAGCGGAGCCATGTATACAGGATGGGAGGGGGGAGCGGAGCCATGTATACAGGATGGGAGGATGGGAGCGGAGCCATATATACAGGATGGGAGCGGATCCATGTATACAGGATGGGAGCGGAGCCATGT
Organism: Oophaga sylvatica; assembly: GCA_033576555.1. Classification (NCBI taxonomy): domain Eukaryota; kingdom Metazoa; phylum Chordata; class Amphibia; order Anura; family Dendrobatidae; genus Oophaga; species Oophaga sylvatica. The sequence goes on from JARQOD010000009.1 coordinate 85,007,524, forward strand.
ATATAGGATGGGAGGGAGCCATGTATATAGGATGGGAGGGTGGGAGCGGAGCCATGTATACAGGATGGGAGCGGAGCCATATATACAGGATGGGAGGGGGAGCGGAGCCATGTATATAGGATGGGAGGGTGGGAGCGGAGCCATGTATACAGGATGGGAGCGGAGCCATATATACAGGATGGGAGGGGGAGCGGAGCCATGTATACAGGATGGGAGCGGAGCCATGTATACAGGATGGGAGCGGAGCCATGTATATAGGATGGGAGGGGGAGCGGAGCCATATATACAGGATGGGAGGGGGAGCGAGCCATATATACAGGATGGGAGGTGGGAGTGGAGCCATGTATATAGGATGGGAGGGGGAGCGGAGCCATATATACAGGATGGGAGCGGAGCCATGTATACAGGATGGGAGGGGGAGCGGAGCCATATATACAGGATGGGAGCGGAGCCATATATACAGCATATTTCCGATGGCTTTAGCCCAGTGGCGTAGCAGGGGCGTAGCGTGGGCGGGCGTAGGGCGCGGGCGTAGCGTGGGCGGGGGGCGGTCCGTCCCAGGCAGCACGTGTGTGGGGCGGCGTGGCAGCAGCAGCAATTCCTCCTCCCACGGAGTCACAGTGCAGCGGCCCGGGACCCTCCGGAGCTGAGCGGCGGGTCGGTGAGTCCACTGTGCGGGGAGAGGGGGGAACCGGCCTGAGCAGGCGGCGCAATACTTACCTCTCCCCGTGCATCCGTAGCTCCGGGCTCCAGGGGGCGCCCGCGCTTCCTGTCACAGCAGCGCCGCTGGATGACGTCATCATTCAGCGGCCGGCTGTGGCAGAGAGCGCGGGCGCCGGACAGGTGAGGTGTATGTGTCTGTGTGTATCAGTGTGTGTGTGTGTGTCTGCCTGCGTGTATGTGAGAGTGCTGCGGTGCTGTCTGTGTGTGGTGCTGTATGTGTGATGGTGATGGGGGGAGGCAGTGATGGTGGTGAGGAGGCAACGATGATGATAGGGAGCCAATGATGATGGGCAGGCAAAGATGATGATGATGGGGAGGCGATGATGATGGGCAGGCAATGATGATGATGATGATGGGGAGGCGATGATGATGGGGAGCCAATGATGATGAGCAGGCAATGATCATGATGATGGGGAGCCAATGATGATGGGCAGGCAATGATGATGATGGGGAGGCGATGATGATGGGGAGCCAATGATGATAGGCAGGCAATGATGATGATGATGGGAGCCAATGATGATGGGGAGCCAATGATGATAGGCAGGCAATGATGATGATGATGGGAGCCAATGATGATGGGCAGACAATGATGATGATAATGGGGAGGCAATGATGATGGGAAGGCGATGATGATGATGGGGAGACAATGATGATGATAATGGGGAGTCTTTCCACAGTGCCCTTTCCTGAGCCGTAACAGTGCAGAACGCAGCACAGTGCAGAGGAGAGCTCCATATTTTGTATGGAGCATTATATGGGGACCAGTATTCTTTATGGAGCATTATATTTGGCCCATAATACTGTATGGAGGACTATGTGGTGCCCATAATATTGTATGGAGGACTGTAATTATTTTTTGGTTTGGGGTCACCGCAACATGAGGAACTGTATTGCGGGGTCACGGCATTAGAAAGGTTGAGAACCACTGATCTAAGGGATTCTCTTTCTGCTCTAATTCACTAAAGTCCCTGTGTCTAATTAATATTCTCCATGGCAATCATTATTATGTGTTACAAACAGAACCACATCGATATCAAAGGGTTTCCTGCAATCAGAACCGCTCTAATAATGCTTCACAGTGGCTTCCTCTTGTGGAATACAAATACACATGGCTTTGGAACCCACAGCCATACTTCAGAGGTCACTTCCAGTTTCATTAGCACTCCACACACTGTGTGTTACATCAGCTGATTGGCCTCTGAATCCTCACTAGGAGATATGCAGATGACCTGCTGCTTCTGTCACCAACCGAGAAAGGCCTCCAAGACAACCTGAAAATCTTAGAGAAATTCAGCTCCACCTGGGCACTACCGTCAACCTAAAGAAAACCAACATCATGGTGTTCCAGAGGAGAAAGAAAAATTAGACCAGCACCCTTCATTTGTCCTCAACAACTGCGGTCCTAGTTTTTCTGTTTCACCTACGTGTGTCAGGGCTTTATGGTGATGGGAGCTTGGATTGCTCCTACGTAGGTGAGCCCGGAATGACAGTGCCCTCTTTAGAACCGTTAGGTGTAGAGGGAATCTGCCCAGCTCGGCCCGGCAGGCACTGTTGGAGGTGCTCCGATGGACTTGGGGAAGGTGCTTGCAGAATTCCAGGTGGAATATTTCTGTTGGGCTGGAATCCCATCTTGACCAGTCTGGGTAGGTGTGAGGACCCCAGACTTCACTGCCATACAGGAGGATTGGGGCGATGACAGAGTCGAAGATTTTTAACTAGACCCTCACTGGTGGCTTCAGATGGTAAAGTTTCCTTCGGATGCCATAGAAGGTTTTACATGCCTTGTCTTTCAGGGTCTCTATGGCTTGTTTGAAGCTTCCTGACCGGTGAATCTCTAGGCCCAGGTAGGTATATTTGTCTGTTCCTGTAAGGGCGCAGTTGTTGAGGACAAATGAAGGGTGCTGGTCTAATTTTCTCTTTCTCCTCTGGAACACCATGATGTTGGTTTTCTTTAGGTTGACCGGTAGTGCCCAGGTGGAGCTGAATTTCTCTAAGATTTTCAGGTTGTCTTGGAGGCCTTTCTCCGTTGGTGACAGAAGCAGCAGGTCATCTGCATACAGCAGGAATTTCACCTGGGTGTCGTGGAGGGTGGGACCTGGTGCTGTGGAAGATCCCAGAGCGGTAGCCAGCTAGTTGATGTAAATGTTGAAGAGCGTTGGACTTAAGGTACTGCCACACTACACGATCCCGCTAACGATCTCGTTAGCGTCGCATACTAATGAGATCGCTAGCGGGATCGTTTACAATATCGCTAGTGTCGGCCACATTTAGCGATGTCGTTAAGGACGCTATCGCGGTTAGCGATCTCCTTAACGACTTTAGCGGTACAAAGGTACCGCTAAATCGCTAAGAAAAGGTGCCACACTCAGCGATAATACTTACCCAGCGGGAGCGCCGACGATAAAATAGGGTCCAGAACGATTCCAGCGACGAGCGAGATCACAGCAGGATCTCAGCAGGGAGCTCGTCGCTGACAGATGCCGCACACAACAACATCGCTAACGGGATCGCTAAATAGTGACGTTTTTTAGCGATCCCGTTAGCGATGTTGTTTAGTGTGGCATACCCTTTAGGCTGCAGCCTTGTCTGACTCCACTGCTCTGCTGGAAATAAGCCGTATTTCACTAAGTACTGTATGTGTCCACATCCTTTTTCTTCTTCTTTTCCGCATACGTTTCCATCTCACCATTTTAAGACCAGATGATACGGCTAGTATTATTGGTCATTTCTCTGCATCAATCATGTATTCATATCCATGACCATTTGCTATTGTATATACTTTGTTTATAATTAATTTTGGACCCCTTTATTATTTCTAATCATCTACCCTGTCTTTAACTATAATTGTAGCAAACTGAAGAAGGTCGCATTAGACAGAAACGTTTATCGGTGTACTACCATAATAAAAGATTCTACTATAGCCAAGCTGAGTGCGAGGTTTACGTATTATTTGTCAGTTTGAAAACTTACAAAATCAGTAAGGGATCAAATAATTATTTCCTTCACTGTACATCCAGAAAAGAAGTTTGGAACAATCTGACTGCCATGTTCTCTCAAAACCTGTGTGCAAGGATACCTAGGAGAATTATGGGTGCTTTGAATGCAAAAGGCTGGTCACTCCAAATAATGAAGTGATTTAGATTTGTCTTTTGTTCAATTACTTTGTATTTTGTCAATTGTTTAAAAAAATGAACTTCTAACTTTGATTGCATTTTTACCTTGCAACATTTTTTTCCACACCTGCCTAAAACTTTTGCATACTACTATATTTAATTAGAAGGATTAATGACAAATTCATGGGTTTGTTTGCAAACGTCTGTAGTTTAGTTGCATTTCTTTAGTATGCTAAATTCTTAGTATTTATACAGACTCTCACACCAAAGAGTCAACAGGTATCTGTTTAAAATGCTAAATAGGAGAACAATATGTCTGTACTCTGCAGGTACAATCTGTAAAACAAAACTTGATAGTTGTCCACACCATTATTTATTTATTTTTGCATATTGCTTGACCTGGAAGTCTAACTTGAAAATCAAGTTATTTATCAAGATGGTCAGATGGTGTGTCTCCTGGTAAGGAGAGAACAGCTAAAGGCTGGGTCTCACATAGCGATACACCAGCGATCCCGACAACGATCAGGATCGCTGGTGTATCGCTACATTATCGCTGCCAAACAGGCAGCTCAGGCAGCGATCAGTACAAGCGACACTGCGGGTAACGTCGCTTAGTTACCCGCAGTGTATCTTGGATACCAGCGCCCTGATGCAGGGAGCTGGTAACCAAGGTACACGTCGGGTTTCCAGGCGCTGCGCGGTGCCTGGAAACCCGCTGTGTACCTTGGTTACCAGCTCCCTGCATCAGGGCGCTGGTATCCAAGGTACACAGCGGGTTTCCAGGCACAGCCCCGCGCCTGGAAACCCGCTGTGTACCTTGGTTACCAGCGGATCGCTGGTCTCCCGCCTGTCACACGCAGCGATGCGTGCCTGTCAACGGGAAACCAGCGATCAAAAAAAATGTCCTGACATTTCTGACACGACCAGCGATTCACAGCAGGGGCCTGATCGCTGGTACGTGTCAGGAATAGCGAGATCGCTGCTGAGGACAATGGACAATGCAAGGAAATAGGATAGCCACATCAAGGCAACATAATAAAGAGGCACCAAGCTAGATACCAGGTATACACTGACTTGAGACCTAACTATGTGAAGAGCTTCTTTTTGGTAACTATAAATGCTGTCACAGCTCTATTTTTCAATGACATCATTCATTTTACCACTTAGTGTACTGGAAAACGGAATAAAAATTACAAGAGCGGTGAAATTGCAAACCCCTCCCCTTCCCGAAATTCAGACATTGTGTTTTGGGAATTTCTTTTATGGCATAAATAATGCAGTAAAAATCATCTTGCAATATGATTCTCCTTATCAGTACAATAACAGCGATACCAGACATGTCCAGTTTTGCTTTTAATATTTGAAAAAAATGTTTTGGGGTTGTGCTGCAATTTTCTGAGTTCCGGAACGTTTTCATTTTTTACTTGATGAAGGCATGTGATGGCTTATTTTTTGCGGGGCGACATGACATTTTTATTGATAACTTTTGGATAGATATATTTTGATCACTTGTTACAGAATTTTTTGTTATTGCAGTGACGAAAAAAACGCAATTTGGGCGTTTTTAATTTTTTTCTGTTTACAGTGTTTGCAGATCGGGTTAATTATTCTTAGATTTTGATTGATCAGACTTTTCTGGATGTGGCGATATCACATATGTGTATTTTATTATCTTTATTTTTAATGGGGGGGAGAGGGTGATATGAACCTTTTTTTTTTTTACACTTTTCAGTGTACTAGTTAGCCACCTTAGAGGAATTAAAGCTGCGATCGTCCTTAAAAATCACGGCTTCCTTTGAAGCCCGGCCACAGGCAATGTTTGGTCCCATCCTTATTCTGGTATGATTGGCCCCATCCTGTTCCTTGAATGATTGGTCCCATCCATATTCTGGTATGATTGGCCCCATCCCGTTCCTGGTATGATTGGCCCCATCCGAAAAGTTGAAAAAAAAAATTACACTTACCTTCCTCCGCTCCCTCGCAGTGTCCTGCTCCGGTGCAAAGAGCTGCTTAATGCTTGTAAGCAGCGCATGGCAGGGATGTCATGCGCTGCTCACAAGCAGAACACAGCTGCCGGAATACTCACCGGGACTGTTCATCGGAGATCGCGGTGAGTATTCAATCCTCTTCAGCAGCGCGCAGTGTCAGCCGCCGGCTTCCTGCTGCTGCGGCAGTCACGTGTGCCGATACTTAAGAGAAATGAATATTCAGATTATTCATTTCTCTTAAGTATCGGCACACGTGACTGGAAATATCCATTTGTGCCAACATAGCTGGAATGGAGCATATGCAGAAAGTAAATATAAATTGTTTTTTTTTTTTTATTATTTCTATGAGGAACTATTGCATATAAGAAGGGGTCGTTCAAATACTGAACAACCCCTTTATTTATGGGGAGAAATAAAAAAAAAAAAGCGCCTACAGATTTTTTTTTCCCCCTAAGTTTTACGCTTTTGCTGCACAAATAAATCATTAACATTGTTCTGTGGGCCAGGGCGATTAGGTTGACAGCAAATACATATAGTTTTATATATAACCAGTACCTTTGTACAATACACTGTCTGAAAAAAAATTAAATCAGGTTTTTTGTTTCGTCATTTTCAATCATGGTTGACGACTGGCTAAGGGCCTGTGCACACATTGCGGATTTGCCTGCGGATTTTTCCGCGCCGAAACCGCACCTCTTGGCAGAAACTGCAGGCGCGGTTTTGACGCAGTTTTGGCGCGGTTTTTCTCATGCGGTTTTTACAGCTAAATAAAGATATGTTGTTTAACAAAAAAAAAAAAAAGATTTGTGATGTCATTTCTTGTCCAACCTCCTCTTTTACATTTGTCCAACCCACACTCCATTACACACACACAGATAGAGATAGGCCGGCGTCACACTTGCGAGTGTGATGCGAGTAAGTCGCACGACTTTCTCGCATCAACACCCGGCACGGCCGCCCGCTCTCGGACCCGAGTGTGCGGCTGCATGTATTTGTATACATGTATTTCTATGCAGCCGCACACTCGGGTCTGAGAGCGGGCGGCCGTGCCGGGTGTTGATGCGAGAAAGTCGTGCGACTTACTCGCATCACACTCGCAAGTGTGACGCCGGCCATAGATAGATAATAGATACCAGTAGTTAGATAGATAGAAAATACATAGATAGATGGATAATAGATAGTTAGAAATATATAGAAAGATAGATATAGAGATAGACAGAAAGATATATAGGTAGATAGATAGAATGGTACATAAATAGTTAAAGACACACACGCGTACATACACAAAACGCAATAAAAAAATATATAGGAAAAAAAATGGCGTGAGCTCCCGCGCAATTTTCTGCGCCAGAGGGGGAAAGCAGACAGCCGGGGCCAATATTTCTAGCCTGGGAAGGGGTTAATACCCATGGATCTTCCCAGGCTATGAATATCAGCCCGCAGCTAGCCTTCACTGGCTATTAAAATAGGGGGACCCCCCAAAAAAAATGACGTGGGGTCCCCCCTATAATTTATAGCCAGAAAGGCTACACAGACAGCTGCGGGCTGATATTCATAGCCTAGGAAGGGGCCATGGATATTGGCGCCCCCCTGGCTAAAAATACCAGCACCCAGCCGCCCCAGAATTGGCGCATCTGTACGATGCGCCAATTCCGGCACTTAGCCCCTCTCTTCCCACTCCCCTGTAGCGGTGGGATATGGGGTAATAAGGGGTTAATATCACCTTGCTATTGTAAGGTGATATTAAGCCCGGTTAATAATAGAGAGGCGTCAATAAGACGCCTATCCATTATTAATCTTATATTAATAAAGGGTTAAAAAAAAAACACACAAGAATAAATTTATTTTAATGAAATAAAATACAACACGGTTTTCATATCTTTATTACAGACTCAGATCCAAGCGACGCCCTCGATCTCCTGTAAAAAAACGTAAAAAAATAAAACAACCGTATACTCCCTGTCCGACGCAGTCCAATTAATAACGAGGGTCCCACGACGGTCTCCCCTATAGAATAGTGACATCAGGTGATGGCACTGCTCTGTAGGGCCTCCCAGTGATGCACTGACAGGAGACAATGGCTCCTGCAGTGCATCACTGAGTTCATTCTCTCACTTTATGGCAATGCTGCGTGGGAATTTTCTCACCCAGCATTGCCGTGAGAGAATGAACTGTAGTGACGTCATTCTCTCCCGGCGGCAGAGCAGTACAGATCGATGGCGTCGGGGGAAGAGGTGAGTATGTGCTCAATGTTATGTGTTGTATGTCATTGTATGTTATATGTTCTGTATGTCATGTGTATGTTATATGTTCTGTATGTCATGTGTATGTTATATGTTCTGTATGTCATGTATGTTATATGTTCTGTATGTCATGTGTATGTTATATGTTCTGCATGTCATGTGTATGTTATATGTTCTGTATGTCATGTGTATGTTATGTTCTGTATGTCATGTGTGTTATATGTTGTATGTCATGTGTATGTTATATGTTCTGTATGTCATGTATGTTATATGTTCTGTATGTCATGTGTATGTTATATGTTCTGTGTCATGTGTATGTTATATGTGTTGTATGTCATATGTTCTGTATGCCATGTATGTTATATGTTGTATGTCATTGTATGTTATATGTTGTATGTCATGTAATTTTTTTTTTTTTCATTCAGCACATTAGCCGGATGATGGGACTACTACTGTCCCATCATTGGCTAATGTGTCAGTCACTGTAGCAGGCATCGCCGGATGGGACTTGTAGTCCCATCCGACGATGCCTGCATACACGGAGACATACACACAGCTTTGCACACCGCCGCACATACACAGCCCCGCACACCGATCACGCACACAGCCCCGCACACCGATCGCGCACACAGCCCCGCACACCGATCGCGCACACAGACCCGCACACCGATCACGCAGACACCGGCACACAATCACCGCACACTATACACGCCCACGCACCGCCCACACACATAGCGCCGCACACTATACACGCCCACGCACCGCCCACACACTTCCCTCCTCCCGAACTGCAGCGGTTTCACCCGCAGCAAACCCGCAGATCTTTTTTAGATCTGCGGTTTTGCTGCGGAAGTGCCCGACTCAATGCAAGTCAATGGGCGCCGAACCGCTGCAATTCCGCACAAAGAATTGACATGCTGCGGAAAATAAAACGCGGCTAAACCGCGCGTTTTTATCCGCAGCATGTGCACAGCAGACATGCGGTTCCCATTAGATTACATTGGTAGTGCACTGTGCTGTGGGTTGGATGCGTTTCCGCTGCGTTGAAAACCGCAGCGGAAACGCATCTAAAACCGCAATGTGTGAACGGGGCCTTACAAAGCTTTTCTTTGATGACCCTTATTCACATGGCAGGACCTTACAATACAAGCAGCACTTTTTACCTTTTGTGTCACCCCAATTTCCTCATATTGTAAGCTGGTGTTCAGGGCCCTCACTACTTACTTGAATTATATGTTACCCTGTAAAGTGTGAAATGGTTCATACATGGACCCAATGAATTGTATAGTGCTGCAGAATATTTGGAGCGGATGCCATTTTTGGGTACATAAAACTTTGATCATTTATTTTTTTGTAAGAGGAGTCAACAAAAAAAATGTTTAGTGTTCAACACAGAGGTGGAATAATAAATATAGATTGTAGCAGTACAGATTAGTATCATATCATGGTGATGAACAATTAATAGGCCCTTTTTTAGAAAAAAAAAATTTTGGTGGTCATAATCGTCTCTGTATACAGAGCTAACGAGAGGAATAGGTTTTGTTTGGGTGGGGGGCATTTATTGGGATACATACGACTTTTTCAATGTTCTTTTTATTGAAAAGGTTTAAATGTAACAGTGTTTGAAATAGAAGCAGTATCTATGATAGAAACAGTAATAAATGCTTTCGGCAAAGTTCACAGAGGCAATTTTGTGTATCAGAATCAATCACTGTTATTAAGCGAGTTATAGAAACTTTCAACATTTGTTGGAAAGAATGATAAAAATAAATCAAAAGTAATCAGGGACAAAGGAGAGGGGTGGGAGTAGAAAGGAGGGGGAATAGTTGAAGAGGGGGGTTGGGGAGGAGTGGAAGTAGCACCTTGGGATACATGTTTAGTAAAGAGTTATGAGGAAATTGCAGAGTAGAAGGAAGAATGAGACCTAAAGTAGGTCCAGCACCTCCAAATGTTATTAAAATTAACAGAGCAATGATTTACTCTTGCTGCTAGTTCTTCTATGTGAAATATTTGTTCAATTTTAGTGTAGAGTTGCTGTATAGTGGGTGGATTTGAGGAGTTCCAGTTGATAGGGATCAAGGATTTCCCAGCTGCTAGAATATATTGTGCAAGTTTAGTAGCATCTTTATCATTCTGCCATAGTGGAAGATTTAATAAAATATGTTCTGGTTTCAAGATAGCATGTTTGCCCAGCACCTTGTTTATGATTGTGGATACTTCCTCCCAAAAGGGCCGAAGAATCTGACAGGACCACCAGATGTGAATATAGCTGCCATCATTCTCTCCACAACTCCAACAATATGTCGCTGTAGCTTGATGCCATCTATGGATCTGTTTAGATGTAATGTACCATAAAGTTATAATTTTGAACAAATTTTCCTGGATTCGTACGCAATGCGAGGGATCATGGGAGTTTCTATAAATGTGTTTAATTTGTGTTTCAGAAAAGGAGGTACCCATATCCTTTTCCCATTGAGTTAGGTAGGCTCGTTTCAGGGTACATCCAGCTTAAGTAGGGACTGATATATTGTTGAGAGAATTTTGGTAGGTGGTTTTGTTTTGGCGCATAAGATTTCATAGGAAGTTAAAGATCTGTCAAAGTCAATAAAGTGGTTTCGTTGACCTAATAGGAAAGCTTTCCATACTGTAAGAATGTAAGGCTTAATAGCCCAGGTGACATGCATTTCTTGAATGGGAAGCATATTAATAATGTAAATAAATTTTGGTAAAATTAAACTTTTTTAATAAAATATTTTTTCTTCCTATCCAGGATAAAAACGTGTCTTTCCATGAACACATGTAAGCATTCGTTGAGTCTAATAGGGGCTTGAAATTAAGATTAAAGAGCTCTCTCTCCGATGCACTTAATTTAATGCCAAGTACGTTAAACTTCTAGCTTGACAGGCAAAGGGGAAGTTGGATTTCAGTCTGTCTATAGTGCGGTTGGGCAAGCCCAGGCTCAGTACCTCAGATTTAAGGCCGTTACACTAAGCGAGATCGCTAGCGAGATCGCTGAAACGTCACCGATTTTGTGACGTAGCAGCGACCTAGCCAGCGATCTCGCTTAGTGTGACACTCAGCGACGATCAGCCCCACTGCTGGGTGTCGCTGAATGTCCTGGACCATTTTTTGATCGCTGGTCTCCCGCTGGCCAGTGCACATCGCTGCGTGTGACAGGCGGTAGACCAGCGATCAGCCAGCCGGAGCTGGTAACCAAGGTAAACATCGAGTTTCCAGGCGCCGGGCGACGCCTGGGAACCCGATGTGTACGTTAGATACCAGCGCGCTGGTGCAGGGGAGCTGGTAACCAAGGTACACAGCGGGTTTCTAAGCGGCGCCTGGAAACCCGATGTGTACCTTGGTTACCAGCTCCCTGCACCAGGGCGCTGGTATCTAAGGTACACTACCGGTAACTAAGCGACGTGCATCGCTTGTTACCGGCATAGTCGCTGTCCTGATCGCTGTCTGAGCTGCCTGTTTGGCAGCTCAGCAGCGATCATGTAGCGACTCACCAGCAATCCTGACAAGTGCATATCGTTGTCGGGATCGCTGGTGAATCGCTATGTGTAACGGGACCCTTAGTCTCATTCATTTTAAAGTTGAAAAGCTTGCTATAGCTGTCCAGAATACCCATTATAGCAGGTATTCCCCTCAGCGGCTTAGATAATACCAGCAATAAGTCTTCAGCGAAAGCAGCTGTTTTATAATGGATGTCTTGAATTTGTAGGCCTTCCACCTCAGGGCTTGGCTGGACAGCTTGTAGAAGTTCCATTACCATTACAAAAAGCAATGGGGATAGAGGGCAGCCCTGCCTTGTCCCATTGAATATTTGGAACGAGTCCGTGAGGGAGCCATTGAGCCTGATTCTTGCCATAGGTACAGTATACATTCCCATAATTGCGGTTATTAGTGATTACGGTCTCGTGTAAGAACAACCAGTCTACCCTGTTGAATGCTTTTTCAGCATCTATACTCATTAGTGCTAGTGGTATGTTAAGCAGTTTTGCATATTGCATTAGGTGCAAAATTTTGTAGGTATTATCTCTTTCCTCTCTCCCCTTCACAAACCCAGATTCATTTAAAGAGATTATTGAAGGCAACACAACCGCAACTCAGCCATCATTCTCGCAAATAATTTTAGATGAGTATTGAGTAATGAAATTGGCCTATAACTGCCACACTGTTCCGGATCTTTCCCTTCTTTATAAATCAGCGAGATTTTGGCCTCCAGAAATTGGAGTGGCGCCTCTTCGCCCTTTTGAAGAGAGTTGCACATATTGAGGAGGTGAGGGAGCAAAGCTTCAGGGAAGGATTTGTAGTAGTATGCTATAAATCCATCTGGCCTAGGCGCCTTCCCGTTTGGGCTAGTGAATGGTCTAGCAAGTTGTTGTTGGCTGGGAGTCAGTTAAATTAGGGAGGTTCAGATTTTGTAGGAAGATTCTAATATCTTTACTTCTTTGAGTTTTCTCTTTCTCTGTTATGTTCGGGAGTGATAAAGTTTCATAGTAACGTAAAAATTCTGCCTCTATCTGGGAGTAGTTTTGGGTTCTAGAGCCAGTTTTGATTTTAATGGCATGTATAAAGGTGCGCGCCTGTCTCTTCTTGATTAGTGACATGGTTAATTTGGTAGCTTTATCGCCATGGACGAATATACGGTTCCTCCATGATGCAAAGAACTTAACTAATTGTTCTCTAAGTAGGTCTTTCAGTTTTTGCCTTTTGGCTATAAGTTCTAATTGGGTCTGTGGCAGCAATGATTTTTTATGTTGGGACTCTAAACTTATTATGTCTCCATGCAAAGTGTCTATTTCCTGATTTTTTTATCTATTTATATGGGATGCGATAGAGATAAGTTCCCCCTTATCACGGCTTTATGTGCCTCCCATATTATTGAACGTGAGGCATCCTCACTATCGTTAAGTTCAAAGTATAATAAGATGGGCTTATTGACAAATGATTTAATTGTGGGGATATACAGTAGAGACTCATTTAGTTGCCATGATCTGCAGGGGGAATATTGTACATACAACTTTTTGATCACTTTTTATTTCAATTTTTATGACTCAGGGCGCACAAAAATAGCAATTCTGGCCATGTTTTTCAGATTTTTTTATGATGTTCACTGTTGGATACTGTAATTATATAGATTTTAGTGTTTCAGTTTGGCAACACTAAATGTACATTTTTTTTGTTAATTATGCCATTTTTATTGGAAAATCAGATATATTTCTTTAAGAAAAGGGGTTATGGGGGTGTTAAACATTTTAAAACAACTTTTTTTTTTAGACAATTTATTGGTCCCACAGTAAACTGTACATGGAGAGCAGTTGCTGTATCCGCTGCCCCACCACTAACAGCCGAATCTAACGCTGAGCTGCTGTCAGCCAGTGCCGGTTACAGCCACAGCTCTCTATACACTGAGCGGCGACTGAACTCGCGCTGGCGCCACCTTCATGACTGGAAACCAAACGCTACCAGGGGTGACGAAGTTCATTTTCTACCTGAGGCGGGGATCTCAGTGTCGGCGCTGGGCAGGTTCACACTATTAACCTGCAGTTTAAAGGGGTTGTCCTGTCAAAACCGATAAGTCTTCAGTCACTCTGCGTGACTGCAGACTTATGAATCTCGCTGGTTTCACACATGGGACGCAGGTTGTGTAAGAGTTAGGCCGGCATCACACTAGCGAGTTTGATGCGAGTTAGTCGCACGACTTACTCGCATCAACACCCGGCACGGCCGCCCGCTCTCGGACCAGAGTACGCGGCTGCATGTATTTCTATGCCGTCACACACTCTGGTCCGAGAACGGGCGGCCGTGCCGGGTGTTGATGCGAGTAAGTCGTGCAACTAACTCGCATCAAACTCGCTAGTGTGACGCCGGCCTTACACATACTCCTGGCCAGTGGGCGTGTGCTGGGGGGATTCACAAGTCTGCAGTAACACGAAGTGACTGCAGACTTATCGGTTTTGACTGGACAATCCCTTTAACCATATGTTTGTAAGTTAATAGTGGTTTTTCAGGTGACAGGTTCCTTTAAGGACTTTACAAGACCACAGACATGGTAGTAAGAGGCATCTGACATGGGCGGGTGTGATATAGGGAGATGAGTGCTCTATGATACCCAGATACTAGTTACATTATGGCCCAAAATATGGCAGAAGGGCGACAGTTCAACAGTCTCTAGGTCGTGGAAGATAGATCTCCTCTACAGCGATTTCCCCCCATGCTTTACACTGCAGGGATCTATGCTATCATATCAGCAGGTCAGGATGCATGGAGCGACCCTTTGCTCACCCTCCCCAGGTCCATCGCTGCGTCCCCATCACTGCTCCCGATGAGTTATCGTCTGAAGAGCCGACGTCACGTCAACAGCACTGCAGCCAATCAACGAGCTCAGCATTTCATAGAGGTTCTGAATTCAGTGATTGGCTGCAGCGCCGTCGAAGTGACATCAGCACTAGACTCGGCGAGAGCAAGTAATACGCGGGCTCCTTTTATTTTATTTTTTAACAAATTACGCGTTTCTGGAGGGTCAGTGGGGTCCGTCCAACGCGAATATCCCACCGTATACACCGGAGACCACTGACCACGCCCACTTTACCTCAGAAAACGTCAAAATTGCTCAGCGCCATAGAAAACCGAGCAAAACGTCCTGCGCTCGTGACAGGAATAAATGACGCAGGCGCAATGACGGCAAGAGTGTCCTGTGAGGTGAACCCCGCACACACAGACGTGTCACACCCTACACGCCGCCCCGCACACTGCCCCTCTCACGGGTTTGTTTTCCTCACACTTCGTCGTGTTGTCTCCATTGTGTCACATCCGAGCGCAGACACAATAACAGCCGGGCGCAGACCGCTCGCCACAGCCTGTCTTGACCACACCCTTTGTATCTGATTGGACCGCTGGAACCCTCAGTCCTCCTGTCATTGGACAAGAGGTTGGAACCGTTTGTGCGTCACAGCCTATCAGAAGCCTCCTCACCTCAGAAGAGGCCTTCTTTGCTTACCTAATTGGCCGCCTCCTTTAGGCTAGCTTTGTGAGAGCACTGCGCAGGCGCAGTAGGGAGAAAACGAAAGACGACGGAGGAAGCAGCTCCGGGTGATTCTGCTGTTACCTGTGAGAAACACCGAGAAACTGGCCGGGATCAGCCCCGGGAGTCACATCGGGGCCTCCCTCCTCACTCGCTTGCTCTGTTAGGGGCTTAGAGGGGAGAAAAAATATATCAAGTCTGGATCTACGTCGTCAGGCGACGCGCCCCCCACAGGTCAGTACCATCGCTTCTACCGCTCTCCCCTCATTCGCTGTGATCGCACAGCACAGGGAGAGCGCTCCTGGATAGCCCGAGAGATTGATCCCGACTTCAGCCAATGGGAGAGCTGCGCACGTTTCCCTAGTCTTGGTTTCCGGTCTACAGCTCCATTAGCCAATCACATTCTAGAAAACTGTTTATAGCCCGCCTCCTTCTGGCGTCACTTCCGGAAGTGAATGCAATTACAATTTTTGTCCTTTCGGGAGTGGCTGGAGCTAAGGATTCATCAGCCAATCCTGGAGAAGCGGCATGCTGGGACATGTAGTCCCCCGAGCAGACTTGTGTCATACGTGCTCCTCTTGTCAGTGCGACGTCCATGGAGGCTCAGGAGCACGGGCTGCCCAGGACTCCTCTCCCCTCGGGGCGAATATTGGCCTTTAAAGGGAACCTGTCAGCAGTTTTGGCCTAAAAACTGTGGAGGAATAAGTAGTTTTTATTGGTCAGTACATTGACTCGGTGGTTAGCACTGTATATATTGGCTCTGTGGTTAGGCATTGTATTTACTGGCTCAGTGGTTAGCACTGTTTATATACTTGCTCGGTGGTTAGCATTGTATATACTTGCTCGGTGGTTAGCACTGTGTATACTTGCTCGGTGGTTAGCACTGTGTATACTTGGTCAGTGGTTAGCACTGTGTATACTTGGTCAGTGGTTAGCACTGTGTATACTTGCTCGGTGGTTAGCACTGTGTATACTTGCTCGGTGGTTAGCACTGTGTATACTTGCTCGGTGGTTAGGCAGTGTATATACTGGCTCGGTGGTTAGCCCTGTGTATACTGGCTTGGTGGTTAGCACTGTATATACTGGCTCGGTGGTTAGCACTGTATATACTGGCTCGGTGGTTAGCACTGTATATACTGGCTCAGTGGTTAGCACTGTGTATACTTGGTCGGTGGTTAGCACTGTGTATACTTGGTCAGTGGTTAGCACTGTGTATACTTGCTCGGTGGTTAGCACTGTGTATACTTGCTCGGTGGTTAGGCAGTGTATATACTGGCTCGGTGGTTAGCCCTGTGTATACTGGCTTGGTGGTTAGCACTGTATATACTGGCTCGGTGGTTAGCTCTGTTTTCCAGTTGTTTGGTTTCTAGGTTCAAATCCCATGAAGGACCACATCTGCAAGGAGTTTATGTTCGTCACCTGTTTGCGTGGGTTTCCTCTCACACTCCCAAAGACATACTGATAGGGAATGAAGGTTGTGAGCCCCAATGGGGACAATGATGATGTCTGTAAAGTGCTGTGCTCTGTAAACAAAGCATTATAAATATTGATGGGGTATCTATGACTCTGATATTTCTGTTACACTTTTTTTTGAGGGAGGGTGGCGTGACCATATAACTGCAATTCTCTTTGTTTTTATATTTGCCTTAATTCTGCATTCACTGTATGGGTTAAATATTATTTTATTTGGATAATTCACAAAATCTCACTTGATTTTTTTTATTTTTTTGCATTGCGGGAAAAGAGGGTGATTGAAACTTGCATTGTAAATATGTATAAAATATATATAATTTTATTTTCTTCGTACTATTTGTAGCCCTGATACTATAATATTGCAGTATGCAGAATTATAATATCAAGCCCCCTACAGGGGTTAAAAAAAAATCGAAGGATTTATATTAAACTTATTGGCGCAATAACTCATTAATGTAGCAGGGCTGATAGCTGTCGGTAACACACTACCCTCTCTGTTTATAATTGCTGCTGTGTTTATTGACCGCAGCATCTAAGTGGTTTAATCTTACAATTGGAGCAGTCTCTGCAGGCTGTACGATGCAGCTGGCACCCATGCTGTATGTTGCAGTCTCACATAGAAACCATTGTGTCTATATAGTAAAATATTGTAGCTAATGTGTGGCATTGTCACAGCAATGATATAGGCTATAGTCCGACTTCTGCAATTTCCTTACTATTTCAGTGGGCTGTTTTATTTGTTTTTGTGTCGTATACTAATGTTTTTATTTGCTCCTCAGCCTTAAGACGCTGCAAAGCCTAGTAGGCATAATTCGCCAACAAGATGGCGGGAGAATACGACAACCCGAACCCCAGCTCTAGAATCATGACTTTCTACCCAACAATGGAGGAATTCCGTGACTTTAAGCGGTACATAGCGTATATTGAATCCCAAGGAGCCCATCGCGCAGGCTTGGCCAAGGTAAGGGTGCTGGAGCAGTCTTGCAATTCATTCCTGACTTTCTTATGAGTTTGTTCCTAGACACTGCAGCATTTTTGAAGTGTACTGCTGTGCAAAGTCACGGGAGAGATAGAGCCGTACCCGATATTCAGATTCTACAGATGATAATCTGAAATGTATCAGAACTATCTTAATATAGATGAGCTGCAGTGTGAAGCATAGGGAGCAGATTAACAGCTTTAGCCTTTCATGACACTCACCTTCTGTCTCCACAGAAAGTGGGAGTCATGCACACAGCTGTTTGTTGTGTACTATAGTCCTGCTTTAAAAAAAAAAAAAAAAAAGATTTAACTCCTCTCCTAGAAAGTAAACGTTACCCTCAGTGGTGACTTCTGTATTCCGGGTGTCTTCTTTGACTGTGAACGAAACCAGGAGTATTGTGACAGCTGCAGTCACTTGTAACTTCTATTTTAGGTGGTTCCTCCAAAGGAATGGAAGCCTCGCGTTTGTTACGATGACCTTGATGACCTGGTGATCCCAGCACCCATTCAGCAAGTGGTCACTGGGCAGTCAGGACTTTTCACGCAATACAACATACAGAAGAAACCGATGACTGTCAAAGATTTCAGGAGAATCGCAAACAGCGACAAGTAAGTTGCCTGCAAAGATTGCTTATATCACTGTTCACATAAATTTCTAACCCTGAGTTACAACATGTAATATATTTCCGAGTTGCACTGTGTGGCCTGCATAGTTGCTATGCACTCATAGCCTGTACCTCAGGAACAGTATATTATTCTCCAGAGCTGTACTCACTGTTCTGCTGGTGGAGTCACTGTGTACATATATTACATTACTTATCCTATACTGATCTTGAGATTCCGCCTGTAGTATATTCCAGGGCTGCACTCTCTACTCTGCTTAGTACAGTTGTATATACTATATATAGTTTATCTGCTAACCTGGGGTCGTATTCTTGACTCTAATCACTTGCCTATATTTTTCCTGATTGGTTTCTTTAGCTCTGAGGGTCCGGATACTTATATTTTGCTTGTTTCTGCAGATATTGTACTCCTCGTTATGCTGATTTTGAAGATCTGGAGCGCAAATATTGGAAGAACTTGACCTTCAATGCTCCAATTTATGGAGCAGATGTGAATGGATCTCTGTATGACAAGGTAATGAATGAGTCCATAGCTGATGGGAGAGACCCTGAGGGGCAGTATTGTTAAATCGAAAGGGGGCATATAATTGGTGGGGGGGCAGGTGGGAGGGAAAGGTTCAGAATATCATTTTAGACATCTCCATTAATATTGGTTATGTGCACCCAGCATGTGACTGAGTGGAATATCGGGCGCCTGAACACCATCTTGGATGTGGTGGAAAGGGAGAGCGGCATCACCATCGAAGGCGTCAACACTCCGTATCTGTATTTTGGCATGTGGAAAACCTCATTTGCGTGGCATACAGAGGACATGGACCTGTACAGCATCAATTACCTGCACTTCGGAGAGCCAAAGTCATGGTGTGTATTGTGAGCACTGCTAACCCTGCCCAATTAATAAGTGTCAGGTATCTGTATATATACTTTACCATTATCTCTTCCCAGGTATGCTATTCCACCAGAACATGGCAAACGGCTGGAGCGGCTGGCCAAAGGTGAGCACAGGATAAATCTGCTAGTCTATGGTAAGATTAGAGCCCGATGCTGAATTTACATGGATAATTCAGCACTTCAGGTCTTGAGGGACCATGTGTTTCATCAGAGAGGACCCTTTTTTTTTCTTCTTTTTTTTTTCCCCCGGAGGCTCAAATACTAACACTGGCACACTTGTCTGGGGAGACCAGCGGGTAGTTCTGTGATTGGAGGCAATGTGTCTGCTAATGTCTGCACTCCCTGCTCATTTCATTGATCTCCCTCTGTTTTTGTGATGCAGGATTCTTCCCCGGAAGCGCTCAGAACTGTGAAGCCTTCCTCCGACACAAGATGACTGTCATCTCTCCATTTATCCTCAAGAAGTATGGCATCCCCTTCGATAAGGTGGGAGGATAACCTAATTAATCTGTGTGCTAGGTATCAGCGAGGAGACTCGTCCAGCGTCTGTCTTTTTATTTCTCGTCTTTTTTTTTTTCATAATTTCCCGGTTTTTCCTTCAGATCACACAGGAAGCTGGAGAGTTCATGATCACTTTCCCTTATGCATACCATGCTGGGTTCAACCATGGATTCAACTGTGCAGAATCAACCAATTTTGCAACTTTAAGATGGATTGAGTATGGAAAGCAGGCAGTTATGGTGCGTATGCATAATAAGTGATGCCTATAATGTAGATTTAAATGTGTCGCCACATATTGATTCACACCACGAGCGCTTATGGTATAATGTGGCCCCAGCATCACAGCACTGCTGTTCTTGTAACCCGTTCTAAGGAAGCTGATTATCTGAATTCTGTTTGCAGTGTTCCTGCAGGAAGGACATGGTGAAAATCTCCATGGACGTCTTTGTGCGCAAGTTCCAACCTGAGAGATATAAACTCTGGATTGCCGGAAAGGACTTCAATGCCATCGACCACTCACTGCCCACCCCAGAAGCGGCCGAATTTGTTGATGATCAACAAGCTGACGCAGATCAAAAGAAAAGGTCTGTTAACAATAAGCTTATTTGCCGACTTTCATCCAAAGTACAGGTATTGACCTGAAATTAATAAGGCTGCCTTCTGGTGATCTGGCAAGACAAGCCTTTTACATATAGAAAATATAAAATGCACCCGGGCGCAACAACACCTGTCCAAATCTCAAGCTGCAAAAATAGGACAATCTCACTCTTATTGTCCAGTTTAAAAATGCCAAATATAAATAGAAAATGAAAATTTGCGCTAAAGAGATGAGGACAATAGATCAGTTATGTGCACTTTTGCAAAATATGATATGTATAGTTGCAAATAGATAAAAAATTACCTTTAACAGGATATGTTCATGGCTGGGAAGATTAATCCCAATGAGGAGCAGGTCCTAATGGCGATCCAAGAAAAAAGTGTTGCATGTACTTAAAAAAAGGTCCGTATACAAAACATGCAAGATGAGAGTCTCATGTGGCGGGGGCACCGTCCCGGCCGGTGGCAGAAACCCCTTTAGTGTGCCACCAGCCGGGACGGTGCCCCCACCACATGAGACTCTCATCTTGCATGTTTTGTATACGGACCTTTTTTTAGTACATTCAACACTTTTTTCTTGGATCGCCATTAGGACCTGCTCCTCATTGGGATTAATCTTCCCAGCCATGAACATATCCTGTTAAGGGTAATTTTTGCTCTATTTGCAACTATACATATATATTTTGCAAAAGTGCACATAACTGATCTATTGTCCTCATCTCTTTAGCGCAAATTTTCATTTTCTATTTATATTTGAGCCTTTTACATATAATGGATTTCTTTAATAAAAAAAAACCATTCATGATATTAACAGTCCCCAAAGGGTGGACATCTTCTTCAGTCTGTCTCTTAGAATCCCTATGGATTAATAGCCTCCTCTCTGCAAATACGCACAAGGAATTCTTAGTGTCAATGGGCATCCCAGTAATGAAACTCCTCCCTAATCAAAAAATGTTTGGCATATTTTCTTGCTGTGCCACACTTTTTTTTTTTTTTTATTTATTTTGGGTAAAAAACCCCTTTAAAGGAAAGTAATTTTCTCCACTGAAATTACAAGATTCAACACCAGCACAATTTTTTAATAAAGCTATCAAACATTTTACCTTTGTACCAAAAAAAACGTAATCCTTTTGCCAGTTCTATAGCATCATTAACGTATTGGAAAATCTGTTCAGGGCTCGGATTTTATTAAACTTGGGTTGTGCAGTAGTGGACAATGCACCACTCTTTTAGCTGCCTGCTTAAATACAGAGATCTGCCATAGACCAAAAAATGTATTAATTCATTCACTTCAATAATGTGATAGCATTGTACTGTAAAGACAAGTGGGCCTCAGATGGATGGCCACTATAGTTGACTTTCCGAATTTACTTTTTTTTTTTTTTCCCCCAGCGTGACCAAACAACGCATAGGAACCAAGCGTCACCGGGTGTGTCTGGAGGTTCCAAAAGAGCTGAGCCAAAGCAAAGAATTTAAGGATGAACTCTGTCCGGACCAGTGTGATGTAGAGGCTCCCTCTGCTAAAGAACCAAAAGTGGAAGATGGTCCAGAAGATGACACTGAAGCAGGTAACAACACAAATCTGCTAAAGTGATAATTTCCAAGCAAAAAAAATGAAAAAGTTTGCAATAAATACAGCGATTTTGTGGATAGACAGTGTCAAAACCGTTTTTGCTGGTAAATTAGTTGTGCTTTCCACTGCGTCTATATTTACTCTCCATAGTTTCCTACTATGTACTGTCTTGTTTAGGTGGTACTTATATTATTGGTAACTAGCTGGTAGAGATGAGTAAATAAATACATAGGATCGTGGTCCAATGGCCAGGTCGCTATTCTGTGGCCTCTGGACGGGAACTCTGCGAACCGCATCATGCGTGTCTGCATCCCAGCCTGCTCTTTTGATTAGTTGGCCTGTTGTGACGCGTTGTAGGCCCCTCGTTTCAGGCCCCCAATCCAAAGATACCAGCAGGTAGGAAGAAGTTCGCAAGGCTCCATTCAGCGTCCATGGCACTGACTTGGACAAGGGTCCTGCAAATCGATTTGCTCACCTCGAATAGCAAGCTAAGCTGTTACCTTCTGTCATCTATAATATTGTCTACGCTGTATATAATCTTTTAACTGGTTATTTTAATTAATCTGGAAATTCCTACTGGTGTGGGGAGTGTATATAGAATAGTTCTTTCATACATGTGTCGATGTTTGAATAAAGATAATCTGTGAATTCCTATTTCCTTCTGATTTTTAGGGTCTTCTGGACAGCAGTTTGAAACTCTAAAAAATGTTGAAAGTTATGCCACCTCAGGAACAACCACCCCCATCTCTAATCCTGGGAGTCCTTCCACCAGCGCAGAGAGCTCCTCTTTGTTTTCATCCTCCCAAGACGGCTCAGATTCATCAGATACAGAGTCTGATGCTCCGCATGGATCTTGCCCTAAGAAGTCTCGCAGCATGCACAGCTATGCCAAAGGGCAGAGTAAAACCGCCATGTGGAAGAAAATCAGTGCTATGGGCAGCTTCACAGAGCAGGCGCTGAAAGAGGTATGTGGCATCATTAGAAGGCTGGCATAGCCAACTGTAGGAAGTGGTAGGATTTGATTGTGTTTTGATGGTTTGTACTAGTTACTGGGTACAGACACCTCGCCACAGTGTGTGGGGTGCCATTGTCTCAAAGTAAAAGGGTTTTCTTCAATGTGCAGGTGGCAGGGAAACATCTGGACTCCCTTCAGGAGAATTTCAATTCCAAAAGCCGTCGACAGCCTCTCTCCAAGCTACCACGTTACCACCCTCTGGTGATGAAGGATAGTGGCAGTGAAGATGGTATGTGTCCGAATACTTGTCCAGTCGAGTCCAATATGAGCAATGTTTTAATGCTGAAGCTGCCTCACTCCCTCTATGTTTTACTATTTAATTATTTTTTTTTCTTTTGGAATCTGTAGACCAGCCTGAGCAAATGATTCATGAAGAATTTGTGGAGACTGAGGCATGGGCAAAACCCCTCGCTCAGCTCTGGAAGAACAAACCCCCAAATTTTCAGGTGGAGCAAGAATACAATCTGGCTATGTCTCGGGTGTATCCACACTGCTCCATCTGCTTGCTTTTCCAGACTCACTATCGGGTGGGTAAATGACAAGTTGGGACGCAGACTTGTCTGTAATAAGTAAATGTTATCTTTTGGAAATTATTTTACAGAATAAATGTAGGTAACACTTGCAAGTGGTTATTTTTAAAGGTCTGTTTACATGGATCAACTGGCGGCACAATACAACCAATGATTTGGTAATCTTTTACAGATTGGTGGTCGTTTGACAGCTTGTTTACTCAGGCAGACCAAAGTGAGTGATCTATATTAGATTGCTCAGTGCACATAGGCGACCATCATTCTGTATTTTTTTTTTTTTAATCACCTGCTTTGATGTAATAACAAAGAGCTTTGACTTGATTACTCAATAAACCTTAGGTTGCAGCACGCATTCGATGGCTGTTAGATGAATGATGCTTTGGCCATCTCTGCTGACTCTCCCATACAGGAGTGCTCGCTTGGTCAAGTGCACCTGTGTTTTTCAGTAAGCCGCCAGCTGAGATGTCGGCTGTGAGAACAATGTGATCGGCAGTCTGATCTATAATCAAACATGCCCTATCTCCCCCGGCCATCAGTCAGCCGACGTCCCCATACACATTACTGTTGGCAAAACCCACCAATATCGATGGTTTCGGCCAACCTTAGTCTGAATTTGGGGGCTTTTAGTTGTGGTATTAATAAAATATGTCGAGCCCCCATAAATCTAACGTGTTTGTTTTATCCACCAGTCTGAGCGCGCAGAACCAAACAAGACTGACACTCCCATCGGATTCCACCTTAAGACTAAGCCACTGATCCCGGAGATGTGCTTCACCACCACCCACAGCAACTCTGATCTCAACCTGTCTGTTCCTTACCTTGAGGATGACGGGACCAGTCTGCTCATAACCTGTAGAAACTGCCATGTGTGCGTTCATGCCAGTAAGTACCACTGATGCCTGTATTCATGCACAAACCAGTCTGCTATGGCCAAAACAGCGATCATGGTAACATCCGTAGATGAATGCAATACTTTGACAGTGGCAGACACTCAATTATATGCTCTTAATAGTGGGGCTCTTGCTGTTGATAATCAATTTATAGGAAAAGGGACTCTTATGAACTTTGATCTTGAAACTGATATTGCTGTTCTGTTATGTCCTAATGTGACCATGCCACTGTCGCTGAAGGCAAAATGGGGTAATTGCGAGTGTCTGCATTAGGGAACCAGGTTCGCTTATTAGGCACTAGTTAGTCGTGTAGTCGACTCCTGTGGATTCTTGATGCTTTTTAGCCTGCTCATTGTTTGGGACATCTCACTCAGTTATTGGTATTTGTTAATTTCTCTAGCGCTTCATTGGGGGGAACCAGCAAAATATTGTCGTGTCTGCGAGGTGTAACCCTTATTTTATTTAACTAGGTTGCTATGGAGTCTCTAAAGATAAAGCGGTAGAAGGCTGGGTGTGTTCCAGATGTGAAGAAAATGCCATTTCCGAGGTAAGGCGATTCACCCTGTACGGTGGATCTCAGTCCTTTTTAATCTATGATGCTGGGGATTTTCCTTAGTGTACTATGTTATGACGTTTGGTCTCTTTTAGGATTGCTGCCTCTGCTCTCTACGTGGAGGAGCCTTACAGAAAGCCAATGATAACCGGTATGTTCCCATCTCCTTTAACCAATTCACTCAGGTTTTTGCTTCTGCTTTGGGTGACCAGTAGGATACACATTGCCACATTATCAGGGTGATTGGATATCTGTATGGTATTAGTACATTGTTCTCGTTTAATACTAATGAAGTTATTTTTGCCTTGTCACTAGGTGGGTGCATGTGATGTGTGCCGTGGCAGTGGCAGAAGCAAAATTTGTGAATATTGCGGAGAGGCGTCCAGTAGACATCAGCAAAATTCCCTTGATGAGGTTCAGACTGGTAAGTTTCCATTAGGACCGTTATTCTGGCATTTGATTGAAGACTTTACAAGTTTGTTTGTTTTTTTTTTTGGACCTGGTCCAGAACAGCGTTCTGATCTTTTGTGATCTG
The DNA here is from genome assembly GCA_033576555.1 of Oophaga sylvatica. Classification (NCBI taxonomy): domain Eukaryota; kingdom Metazoa; phylum Chordata; class Amphibia; order Anura; family Dendrobatidae; genus Oophaga; species Oophaga sylvatica. The sequence continues at coordinate 85,032,786 of JARQOD010000009.1, forward strand.
ATTGTCTTTCTAGAAATGTGCTTTCTGCAGGAAGAGGAGAAAGAGGGTGGCAGGTTGCTGTGTCCAGTGCTCTCATGGTCGATGCCCCACCTCATTCCATGCCACCTGCGCTCAAGCTGCTGGTGTGATGATGCAGCCAGATGACTGGCCATTTGTGGTGTTTATAACTTGCTTCAGACACAAGCCGTCCCAAAATGAGGTAACGCATATATTGTATCCCCCTAGTCTGCTTTGCACATAAATATTTGTGTATGTACATCAGGGGTCGACAAAGTTGTTCAGAATCTAGGAGCCAGCCAAAAAATTTAGGAGCCAGAATTTTTTTTTCATTTCATCATCATCATCATCATCATCATTGCCTCCTCCCCATCATCATCATTGTCTCCCCATCATCATCATGGCCTCCCCATCATCAATGCCTGCCCATCATCATCATTGCCTCCTCATCATCATCATCATCGCCTCATCATCATCATCATCGCCTCCCCATCATCATCATCGCCTCCCCATCATCATCATCGCCTCCCCATCATCAGTGCCTCCCCATTATCATCAGTGCCTCCCCATTATCATCAGTGCCTCCCCATTATCATCAGTGCCTCCCCATTATCATCAGTGCCTCCCCATTATCATCAGTGCCTCCCCATTATCATCAGTGCCTCCCCATTATCATCAGTGCCTCCCCATTATCATCAGTGCCTCCCCATTATCATCAGTGCCTCCCCATTATCATCAATGCCTCCCCAACATCATCAATGCCTCCCCAACATCATCAATGCCTCCCCATCATCATCAATGCCTCCCCATCATCATCAATGCCTCCCCATCATCATCAATGCCTCCCCATCATCATCAATGCCTCCCCATCATCATCAGTGCCTCCCCATCATCATCAGTGCCTCCCCATTATCATCAGTGCCTCCCCAACATCATCAATGCCTCCCCATCATCATCAATGCCTCCCACATCACTCCATCATCATATGCCTCCCCATATCATCAGTGCCTCCCCATTATCATCAGTGCCTCCCCATTATCATCAGTGCCTCCCCATTATCATCAGTGCCTCCCCATTATCATCAGTGCCTCCCCATTATCATCAGTGCCTCCCCAACATCATCAATGCCTCCCCAACATCATCAATGCCTCCCCATCATCATCAATGCCTCCCCATCATCATCAATGCCTCCCCATCATCATCAGTGCCTCCCCATCATCATCAGTGCCTCCCCATTATCATCAGTGCCTCCCCATTATCATCAGTGCCTCCCCATTATCATCAGTGCCTCCCCATTATCATCAGTGCCTCCCCATTATCATCAGTGCCTCCCCATTATCATCAGTGCCTCCCCATTATCATCAGTGCCTCCCCATTATCATCAGTGCCTCCCCATTATCATCAATGCCTCCCCAACATCATCAATGCCTCCCCAACATCATCAATGCCTCCCCATCATCATCAATGCCTCCCCATCATCATCAATGCCTCCCCATCATCATCAATGCCTCCCCATCATCATCAATGCCTCCCCATCATCATCAATGCCTCCCCATTATCATCAATGCCTCCCCATTATCATCAATGCCTCCCCATCATCATCAATGCCCTCCCCCCCACCACCATCACACAGACAGCACACAAGCACTCTCTCACATACACACACAAAGCACCGCACTACATACACACAGACACACACTGATACAGACACACACACACATCTCACCAGTCCGGCGTCCGCGCGCTCTCTGCCACAGCCGGCCGCTGAATGATGACGTCATTCAGCGGCGCTGCTGTGATAGGAAGCGCAGGCGCCCCTGGAGCCCGGAGCTGCGGCAGCGGAGGCACGGGGAGCGGTGAGTATTGTGCCAGCTGCTGCCGGGGCCCTGAGCAAGCGGGCGGGCGTTAGCGGAGGAGAGCGGTGTCAGCGCCGCCACTGGCCCCCCCCTCCCCCCCGCCTGCTCAGGGCCCCGACAAACCTGGGCGCCAGGCATGATTTTTCAGGCGCCACTGGCGACCTGGCGCCTGGGTTTTGTCGAACCCTGATGTACATATGCATGGCACTAGCTAATGCACTGGGAGGTTTTTAAGCCTTTGTTTATTTAGTTGTCTTCCTTTTGGGTATAGTTAACTTTCTTAAAGGGATTGTACTAAACTTGGAAGATATTCCCTATTAATGGAATGGGAATGACTTTTCGATCAATAAGAGCCCCACTGGTCCCAAGAACCGGGGCCTTGAAGAGCCCAGTGTGAATGGAGCTGTGGTTGATCATGCATGTTGTTGCTCCATTTGTTATTAATTGAACCACAGGAGACAGCCGGGCCCAGCGCTCTGCCCGTCCTCGGCATTACTATTGAAAATGAGTGGAGCGGCAGTGTGCACATGCAGATTGATCAATTCTTGGGATAGGGGGGGTCCCAGAGAACGCTGCACACTGATGTCCAGTCCCCAGTTATGGCAATCTGTCATGCTTGGATCTTGCTTTTATTATCTCTGTAAAGTGTCTACGGTGTGACTGACTTGGTACCTCATCTAACTTCAGGGCAAAGACTCTCCCAAGGACATCGTGCCAGGGCAACTTGTGATTGGCAAGCACAAGAATGGCCGCTACTATCAATGTGAGGTGATCAAGCTGACGAAGGAGACTTTTTATGAGGTCAATTTCGATGACGGCTCCTTCAGTGACAATCTTTATCCAGAGGACATTGTGGTGAGTGTTGGAGGTGACTGTCCTGCGAAGGGCTGAAATAACATAACGTGTATAGTTTTTTAGGCATTTTCTTCTGTGATCACTTGTAGAACATTATGCCACACGTCAGTAATGACATATAAGCGATCACTGAGCCGATTCTAATTGTATCCAAACTCATGTTGGTCTCCCACAGCATTGTGACTATTGTGTGACCTCTCCTGAGCTTAGTGCAGGTCACTAAACCTATAACAAATCTCTCTTAAAACTGAAAAATTACATGTATGCAGTCTTGTAGTGTCCAGCGATCTGAACATGACCCCATCTTGTGACCATGCACAATTTTTAATTTTTTTTTTCCTAGAATTGTCCACTCTTCTATTTGGCAATAATGATTGATGTAACTTCCATGCTGATCATACTCTTCAGCTCCATTTTATAATTTTTTTTTTTCCTTTTTTAATCTTCGACAGAGCCGCGACTGCCTTAAGCTGGGCCCACCACCCGGAGGGGAAACCGTGCAGGTCCACTGGACGGACGGACTCGTCTATGGTGCCAAGTTTGTTGCATCGCACACCATTCAGATGTATCAGGTGAGTGCAGAGGGACCTGGTAGAAAACATTCCTTATTGTTCTACTTCCTTGCAGCTGGCTACAATTTTTACCTTTTTTTATTTTTTTTGAAGATTGAATTTGAAGACGGCTCTCACGTTGCTGCAAAGAGAGACGATGTGTATACACTTGATGAAGAGTTACCAAAGAAAGTAAAGAGTCGTCTGGTCAGTGCATGTCTTTTACAAAATCCTCTCTACACCCCACTCTGGGCAAATGGTTACGTGCCATAAATCGGGATCCCCAAGGGTAAATTAAGGTTCCTAAGAGAAGGCAGATTGCATAATATTCCCAGCGCATTGACATTTTTAGTATAAAGGTGACATTTCAGCATGACCATCTCGGTTGTGTCGTTGTCTGCACTGTCGGATGCTACCTGGTAAAGACTTGGTGTTATGTGTAGAGTTTTCCTTAAGAAGCTGAGAGAAGAATCACTTGCATCCTGTTACTAATTTATATTTTATTTCCCCTGCAGTCTGTGGCGTCTGACATGCGTTTTACAGAAATCTTTCAAGAAAAGGATGTAACTCCAGAAGTGAAACGACAGCGAGTCATCAACTCCAGATATCGGGAGGACTACATTGAACCAGATCTGTATGGATCCATCATGGAGTGAGGCTTCTCGCCTATGCTGCCTTTACCCCTTAATCCGCCATACTGGAATAAAAGGGCAGTACAAAATCCCCCTCGGCCAACTGTCTCGTTCACTTTGGACTTTGTCTTCTTCTGTTCTGTGATATTTTTCACTTTGGAATATGGTTTATGAATTGAAACTTGGCAAGACATAATGGATGAATTGGTTACCTGGTACCCTGCGTTTCATTGGGATCCACAAGTTCTCCTGAAGCCTGTGGGGACTTGTCAGGACGTGCACCCAGAAAAGTGTTACCAGAAGTCTCTAATCATAAAGATACAATCCCCTCTTCATCCCTTCAACCTTGATGCCGTTTTTTTTTTCTTTTTTCATTATGGATCCCAAATCGAGTGACTTTCTATGAAAAGCCTGACCCTCTTCAGAGACTCCGCTGTCACATTATGGCCTTCTTCCTGATTCATCCTTTGTTTTGATACATTTTTGTATTAGGAAGTTGGACTTGTGTGTTTTTTTTGTTTTTTTTTAATATTTAAAGCCCAAGACTGTGGACTGGTCTTCACATGAAAAGAACTAGGTTTTCACTGATGAAGGCAATCTGTGCCGTCTACAGGGATTTCGAGCAACGGTTACAATATTACGGAGGGGTTAAACCGCCTTTTCTGTCCCGCTTAATGTCTACCTCTCATCTTGCAGCTAAATGTCTGTTCTGAAATGATCAAAACCTGAGTTGCTGTCAGTGGAGAACGTGCGGCCGCTGTGCTGAAAGCAGACGCAGGAACTTATTTTCAGAATCTTGTACATACAGACATCCCATTGCAATCTATTGCCCGCCAAGAGTCGGGGCTCTAGCTCCCCCCCCCCCTCCCCCCACCCATCTCCTACAGGCACACCAAATTTTTCACCCAGTCTGAAGGTGGAGATTGTATCTAATCATCGCTCCCAAAATTTAGGGTTGGAGCAAAATCGCGAGTGCCCATATTTATTTTTTTTAATGCAGCCCTCCCTTTGTTCTTCATCCATTTTATTTTACATACGTATCTGGAAATTCATCTCTGGGTATAATCCTTCACACTTTTTGATAGTATTTAAAGCAAAAAAAAAAAATACGGAGTTTTGCGTTAAAATGTCAGTAACCACAATGAGGGGGAAAAAAAGTGACTCTGCTTCCAGCGCACTTCAACTCCATGGTCGCTAACTTAAAAAAACTTATTTATAAAGAAATGTTTTGTAAGGATAGCTACCTAGTCCCCCTTGGAATAAGCCGTAGCCGGACATTATTCTTTTTTTAGTGGCTAGTCCTGTAGTAGGAAGGTTGCAAGTTAAACTTATAAGCTCAAGCGTTACCGTCTTGCACAGAAGAGGGAGCACATCTGGAAGTCGCCGGCATGGACTAGACGTGGCATCTGTGACAAGGAATCTCTGGACTCTTAGCCCTTTCTTGGTGTATAACTGAGATCGCTTGCTAGCCTTGTGCTGTCTTCTGCGGCATTGATCCCTGTTAACTTTTTTTGTGAATTATTTTTTTTTCTTTTTAAACTAAAATTAAATTATACAGCAAAGTAGAGCATTAATTTTAGCAATAAACTTGTGTGGCGTGCAGCTGTTGTCTGGTTATTATTTGACTATATGTGGTATTTAAATAAAAAAAAAATATATATATTACTCGCTAATGCCGATCTCCTTACTGCATCATTTCTCTGTGTCCAAACACCTGAATGTTTGTGAAAACGTGGTTCACCTTTGGCCCAATTCATCAAGACCGGCGTTGTTCAGTTGTTAATTTTATTAATAATAAGAGGGATATAATATCCATCACTTGATCTTATTTTCCCACCCACCTGCCCCATTAAAAAAAAAAAATTTGGAGGGGGGCAGAAACAAAATGAAGGTAGGGTGTTAATTGATTGTTAGATCTACCTCTTCTTTAAATAGTTTCTCAATTGATAAAAAGTAGAATTTTTTTTTTCCTCCATTTTTTTTTTTTTTAAATAAAAATTTGTCAAATTTCACTGCCTGATGTTAAATATGATCGTAACCAAATAGGTTTCCAGTGTACTGCAGCAAATTCATTAATGGAGCATCGTTTAAGTGCCCCTTTAAGAGGCTGGCATTGGTGAAGGGACCGGACAATGACTCCTCTCTCCGCTGATGGGATTGGGTAGACTTGGCACGGATACAGGTCGCTGCACAGAGACGGCCTATGTTCCTTGTGTCGTCCTGACTGCTTTTCCACCCCCAGAATCAAACAGGTTTTAATCAACCGAATCATTTTAGAAAGCAAGAAGTGACCTGAATATTCCTGTGAAGGTTCAGGACAATCAGGTGCTATGTTAATGAGGCCCCCCACTACATGATTTTGCTTGTCTTCCGTTCGCACTACTATACAATCTGGTGCAGAAATCCAAATACTTAAATTTACTCATTCAATATTTGAATATTTTCCACTGTACACAGATGCATAAAGTTTCTTATCAATCAATAGATGTAACATGTAGTCTGATATTCCACCACTAGATGGCAGAATTATCCTGAGCTTCGCCACATGTTGCCGATACAGCCACTTAAGCAATGGCAGGAATATTATGCAAATAACAAGGTTTGGTACATAACATGAGAGATCTATACATATATAATTATTTTTTTACTATTCATTTAAACTTGTAACTGTTCTATGGTCCAAAAGAATTATTGCAGGGTTGTCCATTTTGTGTGCCATTTTCAATACCAATGCCCATCTATCCAGGAAAATTGGCCACCTTGGCATTCCTTGTTGTGGGTCATCACCATGTGAGACCTGATAACTCTGAACAATAGGGGGAGGCAGAACTTGCTTTATTTTAAGCTGTTATCTTACATCACAACATATTCACACACTGCAGGTTTGTTGCAGAAATTGCTGTGACTTGCATTCATCTAGGCTGAGCTTGGAGAAATCTTTTTTTTTTTTTTTTTTTTTGTGCACCCTGTAAACCAGCAGAGCAGGGAGAGGTGTTGCTAGGGACAGAGGTTTAGATGTGTATATGCAGGGATTAGACACCATTTATAGTTCTTTCAACTCCAATAATAGCCCTTCTTAGGGCTAATTATAATCAATATTTATACTGCTATTAGCACCACTTACCGTAGTTGGTTGGGCAATATTTGAGCAGCAACGGTCACAAGAAGGCGATGATGGGAAAATGCAATTACTGTCGCAAGATGTGGATGATGATGATGAGATACAACTGTCAACAAGTGTTGCTGTTAAGTCAGAAAGCCAAGAGGACGACCAGGCTGTGGAAGTGGAAGACGAGGTGGTGGATGATGACGTCACTGACCCAAGCTGGGAAGGTGACCTGCAGAGCGAGGATCCGCAGCACCACAACAGGCAGGAAGAGGCAGTGGTGTGGCCAGAGACACAAGGAGGGCAACTGTTCCCCAGAGCACCAACACGGATGAAGTTGCCAGGCCAAGGGTTAGGTTTTCCCGAGTCTTGTGCTTTTTTTTTAAAGACAGTTAACCCAAGAAAGACCATTTGCAACATCTACTGTGCCAACATCAGCAGGGCAGCACGTCTACCAGCCTGACCACCACCATCATGTTAGCTTTCTGCAACCTCATGACGGTGGCTGTCCCTTGGTCCACAGCCGCCACTGTTTCTCCTGGTGTGCCATCCCCAACTTTCACAAGTGTCCCAAAACATCAGCCGTGCCCTGACCAATGCTGTTACTGGGAAGGTCCACTTAACCACAGACAAGTGCTTGTGGCCAGGGACACTACATTTGCCTGACGGCACACTGGGTGAACATTGTGGTAGCCAGGACCCAGTCATACCCTAGGACAGAACACGTGCTACCAACACTGAGAATTGCGGGCCCTGGTTCAATCAGGGTTTCCCCCCATCTTCTACAGAAATTCCTGCACCTCCTCCTCACCCTCCATCACCAAAACGTCAACATCAGTCGCAAGCTGGAAGCACTGCCGAAGCTAATCTGCTTAGGTGACAAACTGCACACCGCTGCAAAGTTGTTGAAATGTCCAACAGACCAGATTGATCTGTGGCTCTTGTCCCTGAACCTACAACCAGGCATGGTAATGTGACAATGGTCGTAACCTGGTGGCAGCTCTGAAGCTTGGCAACCTCACACATGTACCATGCCTGGCTCACGTGGTCAATTTAGTGGTTCAGCAGTTTCTCAAAACCTACCCAGATCTGCCTGAGCTACTTGTGAAAGTACGCCCCATGTGTGCCCATTTCCGCAAGTCAGCTACAGCTGAGGTCGCACTGGCAGTACTGCAGCAACGTTTGCAACTTCCAGTTCACCCACTGGTGTGCGTCGTCACAAAGCGTTGGAACTCAACGTTAAATATGTTGTCAAGGCTTTGTGAGCAGCAGAGGGCAGTAGTTGAATACCAGCTGCAACATGCCCGTCAGTATTCTGGTCAGTCTCCGCACATAAGAGCTGATGAGTAAGCATGCATGTCTGACATCTGTGCAGTTCTCCAAAACTTTGAGGACTCGACCAAGATGGCGATGCTCACATGTAGAGAGGAGGCTTTGCAGGCGGAGCAAGTTGGCATGGAGCAAGAAACTATACAGGGTGATGCTACACAGCCCAGCCTCATCTCATCTTCAAACACGGATTGAGTGATAATGAGGAGGAGGAACAGGATCTGGTTGCCTGTGATACAGACGTTACTACCCACATCACCTTCATCCCGTCTGTTCAGCGTGGATGGCCTGAAGACGAGGAGAAGATGGACAGTCATCCTCTTTGTGGGAACAGGGAAGTCTTGGCTGTTCGCAGTCTGGCACACATGGCTGAGTTTTTATTCCGCTGGCTTTCCCTTGACCCTCACGTTGTACGCATTTTGGCCAACACTAATTACTAGTTGCTCACCCTTCTAGACCCACACTACAAGGAGAACATTCTATTTCTCCTTCACGTGGTGGAGAGGTCTCATAAAATGTTGCAGTACCAGAAGGCTCTAGTTGAAGAATTCTTTAAAAAAAATTCCATCTGAAAACGCTGGTGGCAGAGGTCACAGTTCCTTGGACAACCAAAGAGTGGAGAAGAGGGAGACACACACCAGATGCAGGAGAGGCAGGGGAACACTCTCAAAGGTCTGGGACAGTTTTCTGAGACCCTCCCAGCGCCCAGGCCCTGATGGGCGAGGTAGTCTGACAAGGAGGGAAAAGTTTTGGAAGATGCTGAAGGAGTAACTTGCCGACCGTACCAGCGACCTCTGTGATTCCTCTGTGCCTTACAACTATTGGGTATCCAAGCTAGACACGAGGCATGAACTGTTTCTCTATGCCTTGGAGGTCCTGGCCTGCAATGCTAATAGCATTTTGTTACAGCCCATTTTTAATGTCGCTGGGGGTATTATAACTGATAGGCGCATCCGCCTGTCAACTGAAAATGCGTACAGGCTGACTCTTACCAAAGTGGACAAGGGCTGGATTGGGCCAGACCTTCTGCACACCACTGGATGACAGCAGCTGAACATAAACTCAAATCCAGTGGGTTTTTTTTTTGGTTTATTCTCATGCATCCCTTCCCACCATAACATGGTTATGCGCTTCAGGATTTCGTCTTTTTTTGTGTCTTCCTCCTCCTAAACTAATAGCTTTTTTCAGGGCTAATTATTGTCTAATAATACTGCTCTTATCCGTAATTCGTGTAGGGTGAGCTGTCACAGTAGGGATAGCATATTACAGGCATCTAGTCAGGGATTATTGCCTTATATTCCTTGCTGCTGCAACCTAACAAAAAAAATATCAAGGTAACACCTATTGTCATTGTCCTGCTGGAAGACCCATGACCTAGGATGCAAACCCAGCTTTCTGACCCCGGGCACTACATTGCGACCCCAAATCCTTTGCAAATATTCACATTTCATGATGCCCTGCACACAGTCAAGCCACCCAGTGCCAGAGGCAGCGAAACAACCCCAAAATATATTTTTACAGTATTAATATGAAAAAGAAAATTTGCCCACCTCAAATGGAATAAATTATATTGCAGTAGCAATATATGGCTATGCAGAGCATAGCCGGCTACTGGCCCTCCAAAAATGTTTAGTGACGGCTGGCTGCTGACCCTCTAAAACTGTTGAGTGAAGGCCGCCTCATGGCCTTCTGACAATAGTGAGGGTCGCCTAATGGCCCTCTACAAATAGTAACCCAAAAGAGGTCAAATAGATAATACTCATCCATATATTTTAAACAGATACCCAAAAGAATTTATGGACCAACGAGTAATATTAAAAAATATGTATAAATTTTATTTTTGCAAAATTCATAAAAATTCAATCAAAACATCATATAGTACAAATATAACAAGGGAGAAGACAAAAACCTAGATACCACAAGCAGCAAGGAGGATGTAACAGACTAAATGAGTCGCCCCCCGAGGAAGCACTTAGCGAAACGCGCGTTGGGGTCCCTTTGCCCACAATCCAGTAAATTCTTTGGTGTCAGACTTTGTATATATTTTGTTCTAACTATTTGCATACCTACATCTGATGTATTGCTGCTATCCATCCACATGGGTTTGTAAGCCATTGGTCTTATATGTACTTTAATCTTATGCTGCTAATTACATTCACCTATACAGTGCCTACAAGTAGTATTCAACCCCCTGCAGATTTAGCTGGTTTGATAAGATGCAAATAAGTTAGAGCCTTCAAACTGCAAACAAGAGTAGGATTTATTAACAGAAGCATAAATCTTACAAACCAAAAAGTTATGTTGATCAGTTGAATTTTAATAAATTTTAAACATAAAAGTGTGGGTCAATTATTATACAACCCCTATGTTTAATATTTCGTGGAATAACCCTTGTTTGCAATTACAGCTAATAATCGTCTTTTATAAGACCTGATCAGGCCGGCACAGGTCTGTGGAGTTATCTTGGCCCACTCCTCCATGCAGATCTTCTCCAAGTTATCTAGGTTCTTTGGGTGTCTCATGTGGACTTTAATCTTGAGCTCCTTCCACAAGTTTTCAATTGGGTTAAGGTCAGGAGACTGACTAGGCCACTCCAACACCTTGACTTTTTCCCTCTTGAACCAGGCCTTGGTTTTCTTGGCTGTGTGCTTTGGGTCGTTGTCTTGTTGGAAGATGAAATTACGACCCATCTTAAGATCCTTGATGGAGGAGCGGAGGTTCTTGGCCAAAATCTCCAGATAGGCCGAGCTATCCATCCTCCCATGGATGCGGACCAGATGGCCAGGCCCCTTGGCTGAGAAACAGCCCCACAGCATGATGCTGCCACCACCATGCTTGACTGTAGGGATGGTATTCTTGGAGTCGTATGCAGTGCCATCCAGTCTCCAAACGTCACGTGTGTGGTTGGCACCAAAGATCTCGATCTTGGTCTCATTAGACCATAGAACCTTGAACCAGTCTGTCTCAGAGTCCTCCAAGTGATCATGAGCAAACTGTAGACGAGCCTTGACATGACGCTTTGAAAGTAAAGGTACCTTACGGGCTCGTCTGGAACGGAGACCATTGCGGTGGAGTTACGTTACTTATGGTATTGACTGAAACCAATGTCCCCACTGCCATGAGATCTTCCCGGAGCTCCTTCCTTGTTGTCCTTGGGTTAGCCTTGACTCTTCGGACAAGCCTGGCCTTGGCACGGGAGGAAACTTTCAAAGGCTGTCCAGGCCGTGGAAGGCTAACAGTAGTTCCATAAGCCTTCCACTTACGGATGATGCTCCCAACAGTGGAGACAGGTAGGCCCAACTCCTTGGAAAGGGTTTTATACCCTTGCCAGCCTTGTGACCCTCCACGATCTTGTCTCTGATGGCCTTGGAATGCTCCTTTGTCTTTCCCATGTTGACCATGTATGAGTGCTGTTCACAAGTTTGGGGAGGGTCTTAAATAGTCAGAAAAGGCTGGCAAAAGAGTTCATTAATCCACACATGTGAAGCTCATTATTCTTGGTGCCTGAACTACTTCTTAATACTTTAGGGGGACCAAACAGAATTCTTGTGGTTTGAGGGGTTGAATAATAAATGACACTCTGAATTAACTTTTAACGGTTTTAAAAAAAAAAAAATTAAAACAAAAATTTTTGCAGCAGTGCATTTCCCACTTCCAGGCTGATCTACAGTACAAATGTCACAATGCCAAGTTAATTCCGCATGTGTCAACCAGCTAAATCTGCAGAGGGTTGAATACTACTTGTAGGCACTGTATATGGTATATCCTCTATTTGTCCAATTTGAGATTATGCCATACTGCATTATGCACTCTACTCATTGAGGTTATTCTCTTTATTTATATGGTATAATTCATTTTTGGTGACTACATCCACTATATCCTCAACGATATTGGTTTCATTCATATAATAAATTCTATATTTTTTTGATTTTTGAACTATGCACTTTACCTTTTGAAGGATATTATTATATTATATATATGGGTATATATTACCATTGCCAGTATTGTATACATTGTCTATCAATTATGATTGATTTGGCTCCTTTTACTCATATATATGACAATAGTGGTATGCATTAATATATCACTCATTTAGTCTGTTACATCCTCCTCGCTGCTTGTGGTATCTAGGTTTTTGTCTTCTCCCTTGTTATATTTGTACTATATGATGTTTTGATTGAATTTTTATGAATTTTGCAAAAATAAAATTTATCCATATTTTTTAATATTACTCGTTGGTCCATAAATTCTTTTGGGTATCCCTCTACAAATAGTGAGGGCCTCCTGATGGTCCTGAATAAAAACTGTGACTTTCAGAGTCCCTCCTTCATAAATTAAATAGGATGTGTTTGACCATGTCTCGCACACCACATGGCCTGATAAGGTTGTAAAATGTTAAAATTACATTTCCTTGTGAATGTTTTTTTCACGATTGAAAGCAATGCAAATGTGCAAAAACAGCTCAAAATCACTACATGTGAACATAGCCCAAGGTGTGGAAGAGCATTTTTTTTCTCTTCCTTATTTGACCATATATACAAGTCATTATCCTGCAAAGAATGTTTCTTAACATTTTTTTAAAGTAAAATCCATTTTATCTTCGGTTTTGTATGTTTTATTGACAGTCTGTAAAGGTGGTTTAAGACTCTGACAACATTGTTCCCAGCAGATCATAGAATCATAGAATCGTAGAGTTGGAAGGGACCTCCTGGGTCATCTGGTCCAACCCCCTGCTCAAAGCAGGATTCACTAAATCATCCCAGACAGATGTCGGTCCAGCCTCTGTTTGAAGACTTCCATTGAAGGAGAACTCACCACCTCTCGTGGCAGCCTGTTCCACTCATTGATCACCCTGTCAAAAAGTTTTTTCTAATATTTAATCTGTGTCTCCTCCCATTCAGTTTCATCCCATTGCTTCTAGTCTTTCCGTGTGCAAATGAGAATAAATCCTTCCAGGGGTCTCCCATGTTGTTCCCATGCCATATCAGTGCTGTTTCCATTGATTTGAGTCATTTTTAGACCCCTCCAGACTTCTTGGATGGGGGCGCCAGAAAAATTCTCAAGTTTCCCCTTGACTTCCATTATACTCGTTACTTGGATCGAGCACCTGAGCATTACGACTTGCTCGTCTAGAGAAGCGAGCACCTGAGCATTTTAGTGCCAGCTAATCACTATTTATAACGTCTAGATTGGTGAGGGTCCGACTGCTGAGACCCCAATAGATTGGCAAAATGGTGTACTTATGTCCCCCATCAGCATTTTTTGGCTGTAAAAATTTTTTATCATCATTAATCTAAAGCACGTGCAATCAACCGACAGTCTAATGTGAATAGAGACCTACTGGCTCTCCCACAACATATGATGCCTGGGTACATAAGGAGCCGGCCTGATGGATTTCAGAAGCTGATCCTGGAGATACACATTCTTGTAAGAAAAAAAAGGAACATCGGCCGAGCCTAGCACGCCTGTGTAGCTATCCAATGTGTAGGCTTTAACGACTCCTTGTATAGGGGACAGTAACCTGCCAAACAAGTGTACGAGAACTCTTGCCCTTGATCACATTTATAAACATGTGTGCACAATATTACAACATAGCCAGAAACACACGAAGCACTTGGTGTTGATATTTCGCTATCACACCTGAGTGCCGGCACGGGTAGCAGCACTTTAACATCCACAGGGATTATACACAGACCGCCATGCTTCTCCTCCTTATTGGTCTTAAAATAAAAAATGATGAGGACTAGTGATGAGCGAACGTGATCGGATCAGGTGTTATCTGAGCATGCTCGTGTGCTAACCAAATGTCTGCCGCAAGGCGCCTGCTGGCCCTCTAAGAATAGCGGGGGCTATGAATTGTGAGGGCCGCCTGCTTCAATAAAGTTATATCATGCCTCCATTCACATCCATTCATATCTATCAAATATTGATGGATAGAAAATATAACCAAAGCATATCTTATACATACAGTATACCCACCCCAAAAAATACACTTGACACATGTTTCGCTGAGGCTTCATCTGGGGTTGACTTATGCAATTCATCTCACATGCACTTGGATTCTTTTCTATGATTTCCATCATCACAGCTACTTGACTGGCAATTGCCAAATGTTGCATCTGTTCCTTGGGGGGAGTAACTAGTTAGGTGATCAGCCCTTTACTGTTTTTGAGTCTCGACATCACATGCATCCAATGTTTTCTTCTGCATTATCATAGCCATTGACTCCATTTCACCACATTAGTGCATGCTTTATTTATGTTCTCTTTTATATCATAATTATAATTTTTTTAGACATAATGTAATAAAGGTTCTTATCTATTTCTTTGGCATTTTTGTCCTCTCTTTATTTTTGTCATGCCGTTATAATGCCTTAAGCTATATTACTTTACTGGAAATGGTCTCACAGGATTATTGTTTTATCAGTGCTGGACACAAGGAGTGAAAAGATCCACAACGGCCACAAAGAAGATATTATCAGCATGCGGGTGACTTCAATATCATCTGACTTGTAGGAAGCTCATCACTTGTGGTGTAAAAGTTCAGTCACTTGCTGACAGTTCATTATAATCAATGGTGCATTGTCACAAGGGAAACTGCCAATATGTGGACTCAGGCCAAGCACATTACAGTCATGATAATGAAATCAGAGGTGTAAGCACAGAAGAAGCAGAGGTAGAAGAAGCTCAAAAGTCACATATCATAAATAGCACATGGTGGCGGCTCCTGTTACATATTTTCCTATGGGTGCGAAACAGCTTCTTATTAGTGACACCATAAATAATATCAGGGTTCAAGATAATCACATTGAGAGAACAATCTGGCCAATCTTCGCTCATGGCATGGGAAGAATTAACTTTCTTTGAATTATAGTAGTTACTGTATATTCTTGGACATAGAAGCAGTATTATAGTAGTTATATTCTTGTACATAGGGGCAGTATTATAGTAGTTATATTCTTGTACATGGGGCAGTAATATAGTAGTTATATTCTTGTACATAGGAGCAGTATTATAGTAGTTATATTCTTGGACATAGAAGCAGTATTATAGTAGTTATATTCTTGTACATAGGAGCAGTATTATAGTAGTTATATTCTTGTACATGGGGCAGTAATATAGTAGTTATATTCTTGTACATAGGGGCAGTATTATAGTCGTTATATTCTTGTACATAGGAGCAGTATTATAGTAGTTATATTCTTGTACATAGGGGCAGTATTATAGTAGTTATATTCTTGTACATAGGAGCAGTATTATAGTAGTTATATTCTTGTACATAGGAGTAGTATTATAGTGGTTATATTCTTGTACATAGGAGCAGTATTATAGTAGTTATATTCTTGTACATTGGGGCAGTATTATAGTAGGTATATTCTTGTACATTGGGGCAGTATTATAGTAGTTATATTCTTGTACATGGGGCAGTACTATAGTAGTTATATTGTACATAGGAGCAGTATTATAGTAGTTATATTCTTGTACATAGGAGCAGTATAATAGTAGTTATATTCTTGTACATGGGGCAGTACTATAGTAGTTATATTGTACATGGGGCAGTATTATAGTAGTTATATTCTTGCACATGGGGCAGTACTATAGTAGTTATATTTGTACATGGGGCAGTATTATAGTAGTTATATTCTTGTACATAGGGAGCAGTATTATAGTAGTTATATTCTTGTACATAGGGCAGTATTATAGTAGTTATATTCTTGTATATAGGAGCAGTATTATAGTAGTTATATTCTTGTACATAGGGGCAGTATTATAGTAGTTATATTCTTGTACATAGGGGCAGTATTATAGTAGTTATATTCTTGTACATAGGAGCAGTATTATAGTGGTTATATTCTTGTACATAGGAGCAGTATTATAGTAGTTATATTCTTGGACATAGAAGCAGTATTATAGTAGTTATATTCTTGTACATAGGAGCAGTATTATAGTAGTTATATTCTTGTACATGGGGCAGTATTATAGTAGTTATATTCTTGTACATAGGGGCAGTATTATAGTCGTTATATTCTTGTACATAGGAGCAGTATTATAGTAGTTATATTCTTGTACATAGGGGCAGTATTATAGTAGTTATATTCTTGTACATAGGAGCAGTATTATAGTAGTTATATTCTTGTACATAGGAGCAGTATTATAGTGGTTATATTCTTGTACATAGGAGCAGTATTATAGTAGTTATATTCTTGTACATTGGGGCAGTATTATAGTAGGTATATTCTTGTACATTGGGGCAGTATTATAGTAGTTATATTCTTGTACATGGGGCAGTACTATAGTAGTTATATTGTACATAGGAGCAGTATTATAGTAGTTATATTCTTGTACATAGGAGCAGTATAATAGTAGTTATATTCTTGTACATGGGGCAGTACTATAGTAGTTATATTGTACATGGGGCAGTATTATAGTAGTTATATTCTTGCACATGGGGCAGTACTATAGTAGTTATATTGTACATGGGGCAGTATTATAGTAGTTATATTCTTGTACATAGGAGCAGAATTATAGTAGTTATATTCTTGTACGTAGGGGGCAGTATTATAGTAGTTATATTCTTGTATATAGGAGCAGTATTATAGTAGTTATATTCTTGTACATAGGGGCAGTATTATAGTAGTTATATTCTTGTACATAGGGGCAGTATTATAGTAGTTATATTCTTGTACATAGGAGCAGTATTATAGTGGTTATATTCTTGTACATAGGGGCAGTATTATAGTAGTTATATTCTTGTACATAGGGGCAATTTTTATTGTAAAAACCAAACAAATACAAATATACTGACATTCCTCCAGTAATACAAAACTAAATTCACTTGGATTGTACATACATACATTACATATCCGGATTATACATATAAAATTATCTTAAAGAGTCCATACACCTGGTTGGAGAAAAAAAAAAAACATCATATTTCAACCCAGTGACACATCCTTCCATAACTTAACATTTCCTAATTTTCCTAATGATTTTATCTATCTGGGCTCGGACATTATGTGGTTGACAGCGTCACAGATCTGAGTCGGAGTTATTCTGGTCACTGCCGGTCTCCATTTCAGACTCTACCCGAGAGCCCTCAGGTAATGGCTTCCGCTTGGGCGGAGGACAGTCCTCTACGTCCCTATCAAACTCTGCGTCAATTCTTCTAAGGTCATCCTCAAAATCACCGTCAGACTCAGACAGAACACCAAACCTATTAGATAAGTCCATTACACCTGCAGAACTCTGGACCTTCTTCCTGGCTCCTTGGCCAGTGTCATACTCCTTCTCAGGTTTACGGGAGGTCTTGTCCTTTTTCTTCCTTTTAGTCTGAGACACAGATGGTAGTACTGAAGTAATGCTTCCCTGTGACTGCTGCCCTGAGGGACAACCTCCATACTTCCCTGTACACCCTCTGAACCCTGCTGCTCTGGTGTCACCTGAGTAGACCCTGGTGGGCCTCCGGTCTGGCCAGTAATTCCCCTGACAGTAAAGCTGCCTCCTCCAGAATCTCTGCCCCTGCCACCAAATCCTCATCAGGATAGTCCTTACAGATATTGTGCCAGGCGTCAGGACAGTCCCTGTGAGGGTGACCGATCTTCCACAGAGGTTGCACCTGATGTTCTGGCAGTCTGCAGCCACATGGCCGACCTCCCCACACAGGTTGCACTTCACCACAGTACACGTATTCGCCAGGTGACCCGCCTTGCCACATTTGAAGCACTTACGAGGCTGCCCAGGATAGAAACACACACCCTCTCCCTCCCAATAAAGAAGGAGTTGGGTAAGTGGGCAGTGATATTATCGCACTGGCGCAGTTTCACCAAAACCCTCCACCCTCCCGTCCAGATACCATCATTGTCTCTGCTTTTGGTGAGGTCAGAGACCAGGTCACAATGCCTCCGGAGCCACACCACAATGTCCTGCGGGGGAACAGACTCATTCCAGAAGATGAGATTTACCGTAACGGTATCTGGCTTAGAGATAGGAATAAAGCTGAACTTACTCCAGCCCTCAGAGTCTCTAAACTTGGGGAAATTAGACCAGAACCTGTCCAGGTCAGTCATGAGCTTAAAGCTGACGTCATAGCCCTGCCTGTCTGGAAGATTAATCACCGCCAAGATGCTGACTGGCGCAAACCCCATCTGGCGACACAAGAGCTCCCTGACCACAAACCTTCTATCTGGCAGATCCTCCTTGGCACCTCTGTGCCGGAAACGCACAACGTTTCTCCGTTTAAACGCCTGGCCGGTATAATTGGCACCAGAGGTGAAGGACGGAGCACCACGACTCCAGGCATTACTGGGGGGAACCTGCGGGGTCACACTAGGCTGACTGACGGGGTGAGGGTCTGCAGCAGGGGGGGCTTCTACACCTTGTGTGCTCGGAATTAAAGGGGGGAAATCACAGACATCATCATGCACATTGTTATCATCAACATCAATGTCACTATCAGACTGCGCAGCGTCCAGCAAAGATACTGTGCTCCCCCAAACCCCCGACCCCTCAGATACAGCGCGGTTATCCCCAGCATCAGAGCCCTGCTGGGCACCATCAGGAACTACCGGCACATGTCCACTGCCCAACTGTGGTGCATGGCATTCTGAGACTTGTAGTCCCTGTGCTGAAAAATGTCCATGCTGCTGCTTGGAATCTGCTGCAGGCGGCTGTACTGGGCATTCTGCGACTTGTTGTACCTCTACTGGAATGTGCCCTTCATGCTGCTGCTTGGAATCTGCTGCAGGCTGTTGTGCTGGGCATTCTGTGACTTGTTGTACCTCTGCTGGAATCTGCACTACATGCTTCTGCTTTGGATCTGCTGCAGGCAGTTTTGCTGGGCATTTTGAGACTTGTGGTACGTCTGCTGGGGTCTGTACTACAGGCTGCTGCTGGTGCGGCATTTGCCCCTTTTGGAAGCAGAAACTTGCAGGCTGCAGCACTGGCCGCACCTGCTTCTGGGGTCCACCTGGGACAATGTCTGACCTGGAACCTGCAGAGTTCTGCTTCTGTGAATTAAACAGTTCCTGGTTCCTATAAGTCTCCGCCAGGGGCCCCATCCTCTCTAGGACGCAGTCCATGTCCCTCACCACTTTTGCCAGCAATACACCCAGTGTGTTCAGAGTCTCATCATAAAAATCATGACTCCCGGGATTAATAGCCTTTAGCTTATAGCAAGTGTCTATCTGCATCTGTAGTGAGTCTTTCTGCTGCTGTAACTCACCGAACTTCTTGACCAGTCCTGGGATCTCCTCTGCGAGCTAAAGCTCAGGTGCACGTGGCGTCTCCTCCTGGGATCCTGCATTCAGCGATGTCCCCGGCTGCTTGAACCCAGACGTCTCCTTAATTTTCACCACCGCTGGTTTCATGGCTCCAGGCTCCACAGCACTTTTACTGCTGCCACCTGACTGCGACCGTGTGCGTCCTGACCGCGCCATACTGCCATGCTGCTGTAAGTTCTCCTGGATGGTTTGTCTTTCCAAAGACGTCCGTCTCTGCCTGGGAGCAGGAGAGGTGATCTGCACAGTTGGGGCTGATCTCACCTGTGCACCTGGCAGGAGCTGCTTGCTGACTGGGGAGTTACCTGACTTCACATTGTGCTGTAACCCATCACTGACCGACACTTTTCCTTCTTGCTTCTTTGCTGGACTTGGAGAAGGTTTTCCTCCCAAAACTTTACTGACGGCTTTTTCCTCCTTCACAGAACTGCTGCAGCTTTGGCTCGCTGCATTCACTGCTCTGATAGTGGCTCTGGGATTAACATTCCCATTAGGAGAGGCCTGGGAGGCTTGTCCCAGTGTAGGCCGGGAAGCCTGGGCCTTGCCTGGGGAGCTTCCCCGCCCAGGGTGGCCCCTCCCTGGGCTTGCTCCAGACATCAGGAAAGCTAAAAACACACAACCTCTCAGCTAGGAGGCAGTATTATAGTAGTTATATTCTTGTACATAGGGGCAGTATTATAGTAGTTATATTCTTGTACATAGGGGCAGTATTATAGTAGTTATATTCTTGTACATAGGGGCAGTATTATAGTAGTTATATTCTTGTACATAGGGGCAGTATTATAGTAGTTATATTCTTGTACATAGGGGCAGTATTATAGTAGTTATATTCTTGTACATAGGGAGCAGTATTATAGTAGTTATATTCTTGTACATAGGAGCAGTATTATAGTAGTTATATTCTTGTACATAGGGGCAGTATTATAGTAGTTATATTATTGTACATAGGGGCAGTATTATAGTAGTTATATTCTTGTACATAGGAGCAGTATTATAGTAGTTATATTCTTGTACATAGGGGCAGTATTATAGTAGTTATATTCTTGTATATAGGAGTAGTATTATAGTAGTTATATTCTTGTACATGGGGCAGTATTATAGTAGTTATATTCTTGTACATAGGAGCAGTATTATAGTAGTTATATTCTTGTACATAGGGGCAGTATTATAGTAGTTATATTCTTGTACAAAGGGGGCAGTATTATAGTAGTTATATTCTTGTATATAGGAGTAGTATTATAGTAGTTATATTCTTGTACATGGGGCAGTATTATAGTAGTTATATTCTTGTACATAGGAGCAGTATTATAGTAGTTATATTCTTGTACATAGGAGCAGTATTATAGTAGTTATATTCTTGTACATAGGGGCAGTATTATAGTAATTATATTCTTGTACATTCTTGTACATAGGGGCAGTATTATAGTAGTTATATTCTTGTACATAGGGGCAGTATTATAGTAATTATATTCTTGTACATTCTTGTACATAGGGGCAGTATTATAGTAGTTATATTCTTGTACATAGGGGCAGTATTATAGTAGTTATATTCCTGTATATAGGAGTAGTATTATAGTAGTTATGTTCTTGTACATTGGGACAGTATTATAGTAGTTATATTCTTGTATATAGGGGCAGTATTATAGTAGCTATATTCTTGTACTTAGGAGCAGTATTATAGTAGTTATATTCTTGTACATAGGGGCAGTATTATAGTAGTTATATTCTTGTACATAGGAGCAGTATTATAGTAGTTATATTCTTGTACATAGGGGCAGTATTATAGTAGTTATATTCTTGTACATAGGAGCAGTATTATAGTAGTTATATTCTTGTACATAGGAGCAGTATTATAGTAGTTATATTCTTGTACATAGGGGCAGTTTTATAGTAGTTATATTCTTGTACATAGGAGCAGTATTATAGTGGTTATATTCTTGTACATTGGGGCAGTATTATAGTAGTTATATTCTTGTATATAGGAGTAGTATTATAGTAGTTATGTTCTTGTACATAGGGGCAGTATTATAGTAGTTATATTCTTGTACATAGGGGGGAGTATTATACTGTAGTAGTTATGTTCTTGTACATGCATGGCATAATATCATTCGACGTGTCTTCAACGCAGGGCCGGCGTCAGCACCCGGCACACCGGGGCCAGTGCCGGGGCCCTGAGCAGGCGGGGGGACCCACTCGCAGTCTGGCACCCCCGCGCGGAGAGCGGTGTCAGCGCCGCCACTGGGCCCCCCCCCCCCGCCTGCTCAGGGCCCCGGCAGCAGCTGGCAACAATACTTACTTCTCCCGTGCCTCCGCTGCCGCAGCTCCGGGCTCCAGGGGGCGCCGGCGCTTCCCCTCACAGCCGGCCGCTGAATGACGTCATCATTCAGCGGCCGGCTGTGGCACAGAGCGCGGTGACGCTGAACAGGTAAGATGTCTCTGTGTGTGTGTCTCTGTGTGTGTATGTAGTGCGGTGCTTTGTGTGTGTATGTATGTGTGTGTGTGTATGTATGTATGTGAGAGAGTGCTTGTGTGCTGTCTGTGTGTGATGATGGGCAGGCATTGCTGATAATGGGGAGGCATTGATGATGGGGAGAAGATGATGATGGGCAGGCATTGCTGATAATGGGGAGGCATTGATGATGGGGAGAAGATGATGATGGGCAGGCATTGCTGATAATGGGGAGGCATTGATGATGATGGGGAGAAGATGATGATAATGGGCAGGCATTGATGATGGGGAGAAGATGATGATGGGCAGACATTGATGATGATGGGGAGGAGATGATGATGGGCAGGCATTGCTGATAATGGGGAGGCATTGATGATGATGGGGAGAAGATTATGATAATGGGCAGGCATTGATGATAATGGGCAGGCATTGATGATGGGGAGAAGATGATGATGATGGGCAGGCATTGATGATGATGGGGAGGCAATCATGATGATAATGGGGAGTCTTTCCACAGCGCCCTTTCCTGAGCTGTAACAGTGCAGAACGCAGTACAGCGCAGAGGAGAGCTCCATATTTTGTATGGAGCATTATATGGGGACCAGTATCCTGTATGGAGCATTATATGGGGACCAGTATCCTGTATGGAGCATTATATGGGGACCAGTATCCTGTATGGAGCATTATATGGGGACCAGTATCCTGTATGGAGCATTATATTGGGTCCAGTATTCTGTATGGAGCATTATTTTGGGTCCAGTATTCTGTATGGAGCATTATATGGGGGGTGACATCCTGCATGGGGTATTATATGGGTGATGAGGGGGAGACTGTGGTGCCCATAATATTGTATGGAGGACTGTACTGTCCGGTCTGTACTGTGCGCTGTGAGGATTTGGCTGTTTTTGAGCTATTGTACAATTTACAATAGATATCACTCATGTAATGGAAGAAGTGAAGTATTTGGCATTGTACTATACCCATATTTCTCTGCCGTATCTGTGCATCATGAATCGTGGTCTGTGTTAAAGGGGCCCACTGAGGCTCTTTCGCCCGGGGCCCATAAAAACCTGGAGCCGGCCCTGCTTCAACGTATATTGTTAAGCTATTTATACAGCAGGTGAGGTGCCCCAAAGCTGCTTTTTGCTCAGGACCCTGTTTCCTGTAGAATGGGCAATGACATAGTTTTCCATGAACCTGGTCTAATCATAGCAATAACAGTAATAGTAGCAGCCCTGATGATAGAAGTCCTAGTGAATAGTAGTGCTGGTGTAATTGTGGGGGTGCGGCAGAGGTTAGAACCCTCTTCATTGGTGCATCCTTGCAGATGCACAGGTGCCCAAGAGATAAGGGGGCCACTACTACCTCCAAAGCAGGTGGAATTTTGCATTATGATGAAATATTGGGCTGCAAAAAGGCTGTATATATTGTTCCTGTTCAGGAACCCTCTTCTGTCTGTGTCCGCCGGCGGCCCTTTTATGCCCAAACCTTGAAGATTACAGGGGTCCAAAAGTCCAGAAGAGGCAGGAGAACTCTAAACATGTGACCTTTTATTACAGATTTTGCATTGGGGCCAAAAAAAGCTTTAATCTGATCCCCTATAAATAGTTTCCTAATGATACAAGTGACATAGCAAAAGCATAAATGATAAAATTAATCTCCTCTACAAAGGAAGAGGGAAGGGGCCGACAATCTGCTGGAAAATAAGCCTATGTGATGATGATGATGATGATGATGATGGCTCCTGCTGCACGGAGTTAATCCCAGGCAGGGGGAGCTCTACAGACCTCTAATGAAATTCCCTGTCAATAAGCTTCTTTGTGTCTTGGATCCACAGTGACTTCTGTGTCTCCTCGGTCCCAGGATTACGGGGTAGGCTGAACTGTACCGAGGACACGTTAACTACTTCCAAACTGGGTGTACAGGACCTGACATCTGTCTGGACCAGAAGCAAAACGATGCCAGCCTGACCCTCAATGAGACAGTGCCAGGGTAAAGGTCCGGGGCAATCAGCGCCCGGTGCAGGACTAAGTGGACATAATGGAGCTCATTTACAAAAACCTTCGAAAAGTAAAAGTTGAGTTCTTGCCAACGACAACACATCTGGTCACCACTCTGATTTCCTCACCTTAAAAAGAACGATGGAGTCTGATTGGTTACTATGGACAACGCCTCCATTTATTCCGGAAAACGGGCACATTTTACCCTCCGTTCCTCATCGGGTTGCAGCCTTTCCTCCTAAATATTAACTCTCCCCCCACCCAATAAGATTATTTATGATGTCAAGTAACAAAACCAATTTTCTGATTTTGGTAATTAAAAGGTCTCTTCTGTCAACTGGTGATAAAGCTGAAAGGGGTATTCTCATATGATAATGTTTTTTATTTCTATAGCACTAACATATTCCGCAGCACTTTACGTTTCATGTAGCAGAAAATGGGTGGTAAGTGCCACAATGGTAGGGATCTGATGGCTAATATCTCACCATAAAGGGGCAATGCTGATTGGAACACTGTGCATGCTCAACTACCGCTCTGTCCATCCTTTACGGGGCTGTTGGAGGTGGATGTGCACAGTTCTCCGCTTTCCCCCACAATCCCATCAAGGAGGATTGGAGCACTGGTTGAGCATGCACTCTGTTGCTCCATTGAGACGGGGAACAGAAATGCCCCATTTTGTCGATCGGAAAGGGATCCGTTTCTTTCCAGAAAACCCCTTTAACTGTGAAAAGACGGAATTCTTCTGGTATATACTGCATATATTCCCTTGACGCCATTTGGCCACCATGAAGTTGTTATAGATCTGACACCTTTTTTGTGGTTCACGGAATAGCACAAAAACTATGCTATGCAACACAAAGACACCCACTAAAAATGTAACAGGCAGTATATAGTTTTTTTTTTTAACAATGGGAGTCAATCGGCGACGGATGCCACTGTGACCCTACACCATGGCATCAATTTTTACAGTACATTTTGGAGAATACTCCAGTGTGCAAACACTGCAAATCAATGTGTGAACAGACCCCTGACTTACCCAAATGTCATCATCTAATGTCCTGATCCATCTCATGTGATGACTTACCCTGCTCCCCGGTACTGGCAGCCATACTGGTTATCACCAACATTTCCAATAAGAAATAGAGCTAAGAAGTAGCTTAATAGAATTGTTTCGACAGTCAGACTAAGAGTAGGTTCATACAACAGTATAAAAAATTGATCAAAATTTTATCCCGAAAACTATTTTTTTTCTCACTTGTCATCTGTGCACAATCCATTTTTTTTTACAGGAGCAGCTATTAATGGTTTACCGTTTCCTGTGTTACAAAGTTGCAATGCATCTGTAAATATTGGATGTTATACAGTCATGGCCAAAAGTTTTGAGAATGACACAAATATTAATTTTTACAAAGTCTACTGCTTCACTTTTTCTAATGGCAATTTGCATATACTCCAGAATGTTATAAAGAGTGATCAGCTTAACAGCAATTACTTGCAAAGTCAATATTTGGCTAGAAAATGAACTTTATCCCCCAAAACACATTTCAGCATCATTGCAGCCCTGCCTTAAAAGGACCAGCTAACCTCTTTTCAGTGATTGCTCCATTAACACAGGTGTGGGTGTTGATGAGGACATGGTTGGAGATCAATCTGTCATGATTAAGTAAGAATGGCACCACTGGACACTTTAAAAGGAGGCTGGTGCTTGGCATCATTGTTTCTCTTCTGTTAACCATGGTTATCTCTAAAGAAACACGTGCAGTCATCATTGCAATGCACAAAAATGGCCTAACAGGGAAGAGTATCGCAGCTAGAAAGATTGCACCTCAGTCAACAATCTATCGCATCATCAAGAACTTCAAGGAGAGAGGTTCCATTGTTGCCAAAAAAGCTTCAGGGCGCCCAAGAAAGACCAGCAAGCGCCAGGACCGTCTCTTAAAAGTGTTTCAGCTGCGGGATCGGGCTACCAGCAGTGCAGAGCTTGCTCAGGAATGGCAGCAGGCAGGTGTGAGTGCATCTGCACGCACTGTGAGGCGGAGACTCTTGGAGCAAGGCCTGGTCTCAAGGAGGGCAGCAAAGAAGCCACTTCTCTCCAGAAAAAACATCATGGACAGACTGATATTCTGCAAAAGGTACAGGCAGTGGACTGCTGAGGACTGGGTAAAGTTATTTTCTCTGATGAATCCCCTTTTCGATTGTTTGGGACATCAGGAAAACGCCTCATTCGGAGAAGACAAGGTGAGCGCTACCACCAGTCTTGTCTCATGCCAACTGTTAAGCATCCTGAAACCATTCATGTGTGGGGTTGCTTCTCAGCCAAGGGAATCGGCTCTCTCACAGTCTTGCCTAAAAACACAGCCATGAATAAAGAATGGTACCAGAATGTCCTCCAAGAGCAACTTCTCCCAACCCTCCAAGAGCAGTTTGGTGATCAACAATGCCTTTTCCAGCATGATGGAGCACCTTGCCATAAAGCAAAGGTGATAACTAAATGGCTCAGGGAACAAAACATAGAGATTTTGGGTCCATGGCCTGGAAACTCCCCAGATCTTAATCCCATTGAGAACTTGTGGTCAATCATCAAGAGACGGGTGGACAAATAAAAACCTAAAAATTCTGACAAAATGAAAGCATTGATTGTGCAAGAATGGACTGCTATCAGTCAGGATTTGGTCCAGAAGTTGATAGAGAGCATGCCAGGGAGAATTGCAGAGGTCCTGAAGAAGAAGGGTCAACACTGCAAATATTGACTTGCTGCATTAACTCATTCTAACTGTCAATATAAGCTTTTGTTACTCATATGTTTGCAATTATTATATTTCTGTCTGTGATAAAAACATCTGTCAAACGCACATAAAAACCAGAGGGCAGCAGATCATGTGAAAATATAATATTTGTGTCATTCTCAAAACTTTTGGCCATGACTGTACTATGTATCTGTAAATATTGGATGTTATACTATGTATCTGTAAACATTCCATAGTCTTCAATGGATGAGTCTCAACTGATTTATTATTATACATTTTTATAGCGCCATTTATTCCATGGCGCTTTACAAGTGAAAAGGGGCGAATATAGACAAGTACAATGAACATGAGCAATACAAGACACACATAAGTACAGAAGGAGAGAGGACCCTGCCTGCGAGGGCTCACAGTCTGCAGGGATGGGTGAGGATACACTAGGAGAGGGTAGAGCTGGTCGTGCGATTTCCGGAGGAAACTCGTGCACGCTACCATTTTTTTCACGTGTGGATTTGGTCAGTCAAAAAAAATCATCTGCACTGCTTCCTTTATTTCCGAGTGCTGTCCGTTTTCTTTAAAGGATAGTACTCGGACCATAAATATGGTTGTGTAAGGTTAATGGGAATTTCTGCGGGAACAAGAGCCCTGCAGGGATTTTCACTCCATGCCTAATATCAGCCCTCAGGTTGGAGGGAATGGGGCTGCAATATACTGTAGAGACTCCCTCCGCTCTGCATCAGCTGCTGCTCTGTTCCCACATACTGAATGATAAAGAAGCAGTTGATCCCAGGCTAGGAGGGGGCAGAGGACAGGAGGTGTGCGCTTACATTTGGAGTGCAGCCACAGGAAGGGAAATGCTTGTAGTGAGCTCCTGAGTAACACAGGAGATGGATTAGTGTGTCAGCTGCCTGGCTGCCTCTCAATGCTGCCTTTCTGTGTTGCTGCCCTCCTCTACAGCTGCTAGCTGGGGACCCCCAACCCCAACTTTTCTCATGGAAGATTAGTGCAAGGGTGCATGAAAGAGCTGAGGCCAAGGGGAACTATGAGGATCAATGGGAACTATGACCACAAGGTAAGGATCTTCAGATAATGTCCCCACAAGTGACGAAGGGCAGCAAGAAATTGACAGAACAATAAAGTTCTGCCATTCAATCTATCTCTAGAACTCTGTAGAACCTTATGTGTTACATTGTATCAGCGCAGTCAGATATCTGGTGTAGGGGGCGCTCATGAGCCCATGTCAGCATGTGATAGACAGGAAAATGATTCCCAGCAATGCCATCTGACAGCAAATTACAATGCGTAAATTTAGGAACTTTTTTTTTCCAGTTTCCGTGTAATAACAAAAAAATTTGCTATTTATTTTAATCTGAGGGAGTTTTCTACAGGATAGGCTTTGTTTTTCATCTGCATTCTATCCATTTTTTACACATAAAATTCAAATAATAATAATAATTTTATTTCTATAGCGCCGACATATTCATCAGCATTTTACATTATAGAGGGGACTTATACAGACAATAGACATTACAGCATAACAATAAACACAGATCAAAGTAGATATCAAGTGGAATGAGGGCCCTTCTCACAAGCTTACAATGTATGAGGAAATAGGGGAGACACGAAAGGTGGATGGTAACAATTGCTTTCATTGTTCGGACCAGCCATAATGTAAGAAATCGGGTGTTCATGTAATGCTGCATGAAGCGGTTATCAGCCTGAATATGTAACAGTACAGACTCAGAGGGCTATTAAATGCATAATGCGTGTGAGAACATGATACGAGGAACCTGGTTATGGCAAAATTTTTGAATGGGCCACACAGGGATAGTTAGATAAATGTGTTGAGGCAGTATGCCAGTCTGAAGAAAGTGTTTTAGGGCACGCTTAAAACTGTGGGGATTGGGGATTAATAGAATTCTTCTGGGTAATGCATTCCAGAGAACTGGAGCAGCTTGTGAAAAGTCTTGGAGACGGGAGTGGGAGGTTCTGAATTATGAGGATGTTAACCTCAGGTCATTAGCAGAACGGCGGGCAGGGCCGGTTTTAGGCAAAGTGGGGCCCTAGGCAAAGTTTAAAATGGGGCCCCAAATGCTAACACATTGCACATCACACAGAAGCATTTCGGTTGTATTTAAATGCGCTGACTTCAGACCGCTAAATGAGTGTGATCGACAATATTGAAATCGTTCAACACTTGTTTCCCGGCCTCTTTCCACCGGCTGAGGAACAATGATGGGGACAGAACAATCACTAATAGATCCCCATACAGTAACATGTTATCAGCAGCACATCTACAGTTTATACCGGGTGATGTGCTGCTAAGAACAATGATTTTTGTTCCGGCATAAACAATCCAATCACTCAATGAATAGGCAGCATTTTGATTGTTTAGTATAATACACCCCATAGTCCTCAATATATTATAATGTGCGCCACAGTCCTCCATATTGTAAAGTGCACACCCCATAGTCCTCCATATAATATAATGTATCCATAGTCCTCAATATAGTATAATACACTCCCCATAGTCTTCCATATAATATAATGTATCCATAGTCCTGCATATAGTATAATACACTCCCCATAATCCTCCATATAGTATAATACACTCCCCATAGTCCTCCATATAGTATAATACACTCCCCATAGTCCTCCATATAGTATAATACACTCCCCATAGTCCTCCATATAATATAATATGCCCCATAGTCCTCCATATAGTATAATACACTCCCCATAGTCCTCCATATAGTATTATAAACTTCCCATAGTCCTCCATATAATATAATATGCCCCACAGTCCTCCATATTGTAAAATGCACACCCCACAGTCCTCCATATAGTATAATACACTCCCTATAGTCCGTCATATAGGATAATACACTCCCTATAGTCCTCTATATAGTATAATACACTCCTCAGTCCTCCATATAGTATAATACACTCCTCATAGTCCTCAAATAGTATAATCCACTCCCTATAGTCCTCCATATATTAAAATACACTCCCCATAGTCCTCCATATAGTATAATACACTCCTCATAGCCCTCCATATATTAAAATACACTCAGTCCTCCATATAGTATAATACACTACTCAGTCCTCCATATAGTATAATACACTCCTCATAGTGCTCCATATAGTATAATGCACCGCCATAGTCATCCATGTAGTACAATTCACTTCCCATAGTATAATACACCCCATGGTTCTTCATATGGTGTAATGTATTCCTCATAGTCCTTGATACAGTATAATGAAGCCCACATATAGTATATTGCAGTCACCCTATAGAGCATAATGCAGCCACCCCACAGAGTATAATGCAACCACCCCACAGAGTATAATGCAACCACCCCAGAGTATAATGCAACCACCCCACAGAGTATAATGTAAACCCCCATAGAATATAATTGAGCCCCCTTATATAGTATAATGTAGCCCCTCCATAGAATATAGCCCTCCTCATATAGTATAATGCAGCCCCCATAGAATATAATGTAGCCCCCTCATAAAGTATAATGAAGCCCCCATACAATATAATCTAGCCCCCCATAGAATAATGCAGCCCCCATAGAATACAATGTAGCCACCTCATACAGTATAATGTAGCCCCCTCATAGAGTATGATGCAATCACCCCTCATAGAATATAATAAATATAATACAGCTCCCATAGAATATAATGTATCCCCAAATAGAATATCATACAGCCTGCCTCCCCAAAGGAATATAACAAAGCCCCCCATAGTTTATAACACAGCCACAAAGTATATAACACAGCCACATAGTATATAACACAGCCACCCCATAAAATATAATATATCCCCCAATAGTATATAACACAGCCCACAGTGCTTAGCGCGGCCCGTATAGTAGGGCCCACATAGTATATAGCAGGGCCCACATAGTATATAGCAGGGCCCACATAGTATATAGCAGGGCCCACATAGTATATAGCAGGGCCCACATAGTATACAGCAGGACCCACATAGTATACAGCAGGGCCCACATAGTATATAGCAGGGCCCACATAGTATATAGCAGAACCCACATAGTATATAGCAGGCCCCACATAGTATACAGCGCGGCCCACATAGTATATAGCACGGCCCACATAGTATACTGCAGGACCCACATATTATACAGCAGGGCCCACATAGTATATAGCACGGCCCACATAGTATACAGCAGGACCCACATAGAATACAGCAGGGCCCACATAGTATACAGCAGGACCAACATAGTATAAAGCAGGGCCCACATAGTATACAGCAGGGCCCACATAGTATATAGCAGGGCCCACATAGTATATAGCAGGGCCCACATAGTATACAGCAGGACCCACATAGTATACAGCAGGGCCCACATAGTATATAGCAGGGCCCACATAGTATATAGCAGAACCCACATAGTATATAGCAGGCCCCACATAGTATACAGCGCGGCCCACATAGTATATAGCACGGCCCACATAGTATACTGCAGGACCCACATATTATACAGCAGGGCCCACATAGTATATAGCACGGCCCACATAGTATACAGCAGGACCCACATAGAATACAGCAGGGCCCACATAGTATACAGCAGGACCAACATAGTATAAAGCAGGGCCCACATAGTATACAGCAGGGCCCACATAGTATATAGCAGGGCCCACATAGTATACAGCGCAGCCCACATAGTATATAGCGCGGCCCACATAGTATACAGTAGGATCCACATAGTATACAGCAGGGCCCACATAGTATATAGCAGGGCCCACATAGTATATAGCAGGGACCACATAGTATATAGCAGGGCCCACATAATATATAGCAGGGCCCACATAGTATACAGCAGGACCCACATAGTATACAGCAGGGCCCACATAGTATATAGCAGGGCCCACATAGTATATAGCGCGGCCCACATAGTATATATCACGGCCCACATAGTATATAGCGCGGCCCACATAGTATACAGTAGGATCCACATAGTATACAGTAGGATCCACATAGTATACAGCACGGCCCACATAGTATATAGCACGGCCCACATAGTATACTGCAGGACCCACATATTATACAGCAGGGCCCACATAGTATATAGCACGGCCCACATAGTATACAGCAGGACCCACATAGAATACAGCAGGGCCCACATAGTATACAGCAGGACCAACATAGTATATAGCAGGGCCCACATAGTATACAGCAGGGCCCAATAGTATACAGCAGGGCCCACATAGTATATAGCAGGGCCCACATAGTATACAGCAGGGCCCACATAGTATATAGCGCGGCCCATATAGTATACAGCAGGACCCACATAGTATATAGCAGGGCCCACATAGTACAGCCCTCATCTCTCCTCCCAACCCCAAAAATTGCCCCACAGCCACAGTTCAGTACGCACTGACAGATTTATAAAAAAAAAAAAAAAACACTCCTCACCTCTCCTCGTGCCCGTGCTGCTCCCGGCTCCAGCACTGCCTGGTACACAGTGAGTGCGTGATGACATCATGGCGCACGCGCTGTGTCAGAGACAGAGCTGGGAATGATGGGAGAGGGAGCGTCAGCTGACGCTCTCTCCTCCATCATTGCTTTGAACTGTACCGGCAGACGCTGGTATAGTTCAAAGCAGCGGCAGGGGAGTCGGCGCTGGGGGCAGGCGGGCCCCCTGCCTCACAGGAGCCCCCATAGCGGCTGTGTGATGTGCCGCTAGTTGGGGGCCCCTTGGGGAGCGGGGGCCCTATGCAGCTGCCTGGTCTGCCTACCCCTAACGCTGGCCCTGACGGCAGGCACGGATAAGATAGTAGACTGAGACGAGGGAGAAGATGTAGGGTGCTGCTGAGCCATGGAGTGCTTTGTGGGTGAGGGTAATAAGTTTGTACTGGATTCTGGAGTGGATGGGTAACCAGTGTAATGACTGGCACAAGGTAGAGGCATCAGTATAACGATTGGTGATCTGTAAAAAAGCAGTTTTTTATGTGCAATAAAAAAACGCTACATGTGAATATAAATCCGTTAGAAAGTAGACTCTACTCCAATCATTGTAAGGCCACGTTCACACGTTCAGTATTTTACATCAGTATTTATAAGCCAGAATCACGTGTGGAACAGAGGAAAAGTATAATAGAAACACGTCACCACTTCTGTATTTTTCATACACTCCTGAATTTGGCTTACAAATACTGATGTAAAATACTGACCAAATACTGAACGTGTGAACGTGTTCTAAATGTAAAAATCCTTTATTAGTGCATTGATTGAACAAATGTGTTTTTAGGGCACGCTTAAAACTGTGGGTATTGGGGAT
The DNA here is from genome assembly GCA_033576555.1 of Oophaga sylvatica. Lineage (NCBI taxonomy): Eukaryota > Metazoa > Chordata > Amphibia > Anura > Dendrobatidae > Oophaga > Oophaga sylvatica. The sequence goes on from JARQOD010000009.1 coordinate 85,065,885, forward strand.
TAATAGAATACTTCTGGGTAATGCATTCCAGAGAACTGGAGCAGCTTGTGAAAAGTCTTGGAATACGGGAGTGGGAGGTTCTGATTATTGAGGATGCTAACCTCAGGTCATTAGCAGAACGGAGGGAACGGGTAGGATGGTAGGCTGAGACGAGGGAGGAGATGTAGGGTGGTGCTGAGTCATGGCGTGCTTTGTGGGTGTGAGTGATAAGGTTATATTGAATTCTGGAGTGGATGGGTAACCAGTGCAATGACTGGCACAAGGTAGAGGCATCAGTGTAACGGTTGGTGAGGAATATATTTTGTTGTTTTTTTTCACTTCATTTATTTTAGTTTTGTGAAGTAAAGGCCTGCAAAAAAAATGGAGACATGTTTTACTTTGGTCCATTGTGAATGGGTTTACGAAATAAAAACATCACATTCGTCTTATATCCGTGTGCGGTCAGTTTTTCAGTTTAACTGTTTACTTGGAGAAGCCGAGAAATCTTTATCAGATTTATCAGATTTTTATTTTTGTTTACAAGAAAAATAGATGGATTGTAAAAACAGACATATGGACCAAAACTTAATGAAAAATTGTCTGTTTTTGGAGACGGAAAAATCCCGGACATGTATATAATGCTGTAAATAGATGTATCACTTTACAGGTCATAGTAATTGGTGCTTATTTCTTACATTATATGTGCACACAGAGTTTTTTTCATGCGCTCCAAAACAACAAGTTTTCTAGTGGAAATTTGTACTTGATGCTCCTTTTCTGTATATGCGCACATGATGTCTTTTTCACGGAGCTCCGCTCCAAAACTCGCCTGAAAAGGTGACCAGAAAATGCGCAAAAGAATGAACATTTACTTTTTTTTATTTAAAAACGACTCATTGTTCACGTTTTGTCTTTTTAGCATCTTCTAACAGGTTTAGGTTTCCAAAATGGTTAAAAAAAAAGTAACCCGACCATTCTTCAGGCTTTTGTTGCTCTTAAGACTCTCAGTACATTACAATGCAAATCAATGCACTGGCCCATGCATATATTACAATGCAAATCAATGCACTGGCCCATGCATATATTACAATGCAAATCAATGCACTGGCCCATGCATACATTACAATGCAAATCAATGCATCTTTTTTTTTAGCATTTTGCCAGCTTTTTTTTTCTTTGCTTGAAAAAACAATAGAGAATGTTTTCAATGTTGAAGGAAGTTGGAAAAAAAATCTGAAAATCTGGAAAACAACAGTATTAAAGACATCACAAAAACAATGTAAAAATAGATTTAAAAAATCACTAGTGGTGAAAAGTGTAAAAAAAAAAAAAGTCAAGAAACAGCCAAGAAAATGCTCATAAAAAAGCTTCAGATAAAAAGCGCCAACTAGTCTTGAAAAGGTAGCACGTGCACATACCCTTTGATGAGTTTTTGGAAAAGTTTTCATTTCCTAAAGTGTTTTGGAGGCATTTTTTTCTACATTTTTTTTTTTTGCAGCCTTCAGATTTGACACTAGTTGGGAGCGGATTCCACCATGAGCCACTTAAAAGACGTGACGTGTGCCTTCTTTTTCCCACAAGGTGTTTTTCAGAACTTGAAGTGGGTAATAAAAATTCTCAAATGACTGAACATATGAATAGCAAAGCGGTTTTACAATAGGATTGAATAGAAAGAGTCTTTCAAGCATTTTGAATGCTAAGTAGTATGTAAAGTGACAGAATAGTAGACATTCAGAGCATGTGACTTTACGCAATTTCCTTTCCAACCTAACACCTTGTCTTTTCCTGTTACTCAGAATAAACAATTATTGGTGATGAGCGAATGTGCTGGGATAAGGTGTTATCTGAGCATGCTCGGGTGCTAACAGAGGGTCTTCGGCATGCTCAAAAAATATGTTCTAGTCCCTGCAGTTACATGTCTCCCTGCTGTTTGACAGCCACAACACATGCAGGGATTGTCTGTTTGTTAGGCATCCCTGCATGTGTTGCAGCTGTCGAACAGCTGGGAGACTTGCAGCGTCGGGGGTCTTGAACATATTTTTTGAGCATGCCAAATACACTCGGTTAGCACCCGAGCATGCTCAGATAACACCTTATCCCAGCACGTTCACTCATCAATTATTCTGAGCAACAGGAAAAGATAAGGTGTTAGTTTGGAATGGAAAGTGAATCTGATCCAAGCACGTTCGTTCATCACTAACAATTTTCCTTGCAATGCAGTGAATTACGCAATCTTTGAACTAGGTGACGTATCATCCACTATTTATTGTGATGTTGGATTTTTTTTTTCATTGATAATTGTGCTTGTGGTGTTGCACCACCGTTTACTATGTTCATTGCAATCATTGAATTTAAAGGGGACCTTCCACTAGATTCATTCTGCTGGGACCTCGGGCAGCACGAAGCAGAGCCTGGCTTTGCAATTGCAAATAAATAGGTTTTACTCTCAATGTTTGTGGCATTTCAAAGAAAACATAGTTTAAAAAAGCCAGCCAGGGAATATAGGGAGACCCATGATTAATCCAGCTTGGCCCCGCTACGGATGATTGACAGGTGACTCGCTATGTAAACACATTGGAGAGATCTATCGATGAATTGGAGCGGGATCAGGTTTACTTTAAAGAAGTTGTCCACTATTTGGTCAACTCCTTCTCATACTCCACGCTTGGCCCCGATAAAATAAGTGACGCCAGAGCTGATTGGGCACCGGGGTCATGTGTCACAGCAACCGCACGATAGCCCCGGGGAGAGCAAGTGCCGACACCGCGAGAACGGTACCAACACGGGAGGCGAGTAAAAGTTATTTTATTTTAGATCAAGAATGGGTTGTCCTAGTAGTGGACATCCCTTTTAAAAATCATAGACCTCAAGTCCTAAGTTGACATATTATCAGGTTTGTGACAATTTGATTGATTTTAAGTACTCATCGCTCCAGAACAGCATCATTTTGATCTGGGTTTGGCATTTCAGGGCCGGGCTGAGGATACGGTCAGTTGTCGGTGCTCTCAGCAGATAACTTATTGTATCATGCATTGTCTTTCCTGTTCTGATGGATAATTCCAGGATGGACCCCTGGGTCGCTCTCTGTATCCTGCTCCTCTGCTCAGAGCATTGGCAGGACATTGTAAAGCTCTTCTTCATGGAGAGTACAAGCAGCGATCAGAGGGAGACTTATGGGGCCACACAATAATAATATGGTTTAGGCCAGAGATCCCCCTCTGTTGTGAATGGGTTTGAGATGAGTTCTGAGCAGAGGCTCCCTCTGGTGGTTACAAGCGGTACTAGTGAGGATTGTGAGGACTGGGAATCAGGTGTTACTGATTGGTCTTATATAAGGGAGTCATTTCCCATCAGGGTTGCCGGTGATCAATTGTTCTGGTCTGAATCCTTCTTTCCAGTTTCCCTTGTAGCCTGCTGTGTCGTGTCTGCATCTCCTGCTATCAGATAAGACAATTTCTTATTTTGTGTTTTTGCTATATTTTTGCATTTTGTCCTGCACTTCTGTGGGGGCCTTCTGGGTCCCCTCCGGGGGCTTTTGCCCTCTCAGTTTAGTCCAGCCACTGTGTTTTGTACTTTTGCTTTTTCCAGTTTTTTTTCAGTGGCTGCTGTTTTGATTTTTTTTACACCAGAGAACTAATTTAGGTGGTAGAGGTCGTGTGATCTCAGGTGATTTTGAAATTAGTAGAGTTGGTGTTTTTTCAGGGTTTTCTGAGATTGCAGTAAGTACCCTTCCTGTCCTTTTCTATTTAGATAGTTTGGGCCCCAGCGTTTGCTCATACTATTTTCTTTCTGTGTCAGTATTTCCTCTTGTCTAACCGCCATTACATGTTTGGGGGCTTTCTATTATCTTTGGGGTTCTGCTCCGGGGCAGATAGCTTTCCTATTTCTATCTTTAGGTGTAGTTAGTTTCTCAGGCTGTGACGAGGCGTCTAGGACCAACGTAGGAACGCTCCACGGCTGCCTCTAGTTGCGGTGGTTAGTCAGGGTACTGCAATCTCATAGATTCCAACTGCTCTGGTGTATTTCCTTTTTTACCTGCACTCCTCAGCTACCGTAACATAACACCCCTCCTCTGCTGTTGTGCATATAAATTATACAAGAAAAAAATGTAGCACACTGTAGCGCTATAGCTTGCAAACACGAAATATGAAAATATGAAAAATATGAAAAATGAATCACTGCCTTAGAAATATGAAAAATTGAGAAGTCTTAGCGCATAAGATGGCCAAATTATGTGAGCTTGATAGCCACGTCAAGGCTCTTCTCGTATATCAGGTCCTAACTAATGCCAATCCTCGCTTAGAAAAGTCTGTCTGCATGGGAACATATGAATCCTCTCTTAAGACTAAAATCTACATCTCTGTGGAGGGGTAATGAACCTTGTGTAATTAAAAAGCCTGTGACCAACAGGTGGAGTGCTCAGGTAGAAGGTAAATGAATACATATCAAAAAACTTTTTAATTACACCAGGTTCATTACCCCTCCACAGAGATGTAGATTTTAGTCTTAAGAGAGGATTCATATGTTCCCATGCAGACAGACTTTTCTAAGCGAGGATTGGCATTAGTTAGGACCTGATATACGAGAAGAGCCTTGACGTGGCTATCAGGCTCACATAATTTGGCCATCTTATGCGCTAAGACTTCTCAATTTTTCATATTTCTAAGGCAGTGATTCATTTTTCATATTTTTAATATTTTCATATTTCGTGTTTGCAAGCTATAGCGCTACAGTGTGCTACCTTTTTTTCTTGTATGTATATGAGTTGGTGACTCTAGGTTTAGCACCTGTTCACACTGGATCTATGTTTGGATGTGCCGGTCAGTTTTTTGATGTGCATATAAATTATGTCATAGATCTCTATGAGGTCCTGAGGATGTGACGCACAAAGGACTAGACATTGAAGCACCTGTGCACGCTGGGAATCAATACTCCCATTATTATCTAATTGGTATCCAGATTTCCTAAATGATTTGGATCTGCCTAGTTCGCCAAAATGTTCCTGTACATAAATAAGGGTGCAGTCAGATGTATGTGTAAATTGGTCCAATATCGGACTGCAATGGACAGACCCAGATTGGCTGTGGCTTTCCCGACCCAAGAGTGACAGCCTCATAGAAATACATGAAGCTGTCACTCTCAGGTCGGGCGACCCACCGGCCCGTCCGAGCATTGCGGGCCGTTCTCAGTCCGAATTATACTGTCGTCTGACTACACCCTAATAGAATGGAAGAGAATAGGCTGATTGCAGGTTTTATTCATGGAGGGAACTGTAAACTGATAGGATTTTCCAGTTTGACGTAAATAAAGGATAATCATTGTGTAATGGCTTTTTTTTTTCCTTTACAAAATAAGTTTTTCAATTTTTCTTCTTTCGGGGAATGGAAACATTTACATTTATAGGTTGTGAATACTTTTCCGTCCAATGATGACAAAAGTATTCTCAGAGTGATACCTTTATTGGCTAACCAGAAAATAATGTTTGCAAGCTTTCAGAGCGCAGAGGCTCCTTCTTCAGGCAAGATTACAATTGGATTAATAAGAAAAAAGAAAAAGGAACAACACTTAAGACATTTATAGGTTGAAACCTAGAAAAAAAAATTTCCCACACCTGAGGGTTTGTTGGGATACATTCACACACAGCAGAATATATATATTTCTGGGTCCGTCCATTCATCTGAATAGATTTTTAAGTCACAGACATTTCTGCATTAATCCTCCTCCGTATGTCAGTTCTTCTTTATAAGTAATTGTATCCAGTGTGAACATTTCTCTATGAACTAAACTCCGCAGCAGCAGCACATACTTCTCTCCTGTCCCTATAGTCTGTCACAATGTATCAGTGCATTTATAATGTTTCATTCTGGAGTCCATCCTGTTTATAAACTGAATGTCATTGTAACAAACTATATTTTAGGTCAGAATTGGTTTTAGTCTTTGGATGTTGCTTCCATTCACTGACAGCAAACAGGACCTTTAAAATGATCTAATGAAATACAAAGTATCTCAAACAGTTACGCAATTCTTGACTCTGTTTCCAGTATATAAGAAAGGGTAATGGAGGTGTCTCCCCTTCCTTGTCCCAGAGAAGACAGGGCACAGGCGTAAGAGCAGCAGGTGGAGGCCTCCGCTTGTCCCTATTGGGCGTTTACCAGCTGTCCTACTAATCGCAGACACAATGGTGCTGCTTGCATTAAGGGGGCTTGCAGCTGTCTATTGGAGTTATCAAATCCCACACCCACATTGTAATCTGCGGTAAGGAAGACCCCGTCTGATCTTGTGTGGGTTTTATAAGCAATCACTCAATGTTGCACATAATGAAGGGCTTACACCCACTGAGATCCTACAAATAAACCTCAGCCGGGCAGGAAAACTGCACACGTAGCCCTTAAATTAATACAAAAGCTTTGGCTTTATTTCATAGAAGAAACAGTAGATTAGGAAAATATTAACAGCACCTTCAATAGCAAATGTGGAAAATATGAAGGCAACGGAAGTTGGGGATAATCTTAAAGTCTCTGATCACAGAACAGGTACAAATGAGGTCATTTATTCCATGTATTTACATGTAGCATTTACTGTCCAAATATTTACCTATAAACCAACTGATACATTGTTTTCTTGATCTATTAACCTAATGGTGATGGCCTGAACAGGTTTCTGACAGCTCTCAATTATTAACCTGCCTTAAGGTCACCTTTCAATACTAAAGTGACAGTAAGGTGAGATTATTAACCCATTCGCCACCGCTACAGGGCAATGGGAATAGATGGGCAAAGTGCCAGAAAGGGCGAATCTAATTATAGATTTGCCCTTTCTGGGGTGTCTGGGGGCAGATGTTAGTAGCCAGGGGGGGCACAAAAAATGTACCCTCCCTAGGCTGTTATTATCTGCCCCCACTCGCTTTGCTTTGTCTGTCTGGTGGAGAAAATACAGCGGGAGCCCACGCATTTTTTTTTCAACGAAATTACACCTTTAATTAACCCCTACATGTCTGAAATTTTGCACAAATACACTCATGTAATTGTAAGTTCTAAACAAATATCAAAATACAGGAAATGACATGGTTAACTGTGTGGAAACAATGTATCATTTCATGTCGGCTTCTGTGATTTCACAGAAGCCGGCAATTGAATTAGCGGCGATAACAGTATGTAGAAGTCTAGGAACTATAAATATATGTATATGTACATGTCACAATGACATGTATATATATATATATGTGTTCTATGTGTATATATCTATTCTTTTTTTTGTGATTGAAATACTATTCTTTTGGATCCATTATATGTCAGTTTTGCAAGCCTGCGAGAAAATCTCGCAAGTCGGATGAAAATCGGATGTTACAAGGTACACACACATGCGACTAAATCGCATCTTTGAAGGAAAATCGGATGCCAGAAGGATGTGTGATGTTTGCATTTTGATCCGACAATCGACCGTCTAAAACGGACCGATTTTTTGTCGTTGTGTGTGACGCCGGCCTAACTGAAAAGATGGTAACAAATTGCAAGCTTTCGAGACTACTCAGGTCTCTTCATCAAGCATAGTCTATGCCTGATGAAGAGACCTGAGTAGTCTTGAAAGCTTGCAATTTGTTACCATCTTTTCAGTTAGCCATTAAAAGGTATCAACCACTGAGGACTCTCAACTCTAAATATTTTTTTAGTTTTATAAAGAATCCTATAATGTTAGAGTTGAAAGGGACCTCCGTGGTCATCGTGTCCAACCCCTTGCTCAATGCAGGATTCACTAAACCATCTCAGACAGATGTCTGTCCAGCCTCTGTGTGAAGACTTCCATTGAAGGAGAACTCACCACCTCTCGTGGCAGCCTCTTCCACTCATTGATCACCCTCGCTGTCAAAAAGTTTTTTCTAATATCTAATCTGTGTCTCCTCCCATTCAGTTTAATTCCATTGGTTCTCGTGTTTCCATGTGCAAATGAGAATAATGATGATGATCCCTCTACACTGTGACAGCCCTTCAGCTATTTGTAGACCACTGTTAAGTCTTCTCTCAGTCTTTTATTTTGCAAGATAAACATTCCCAGATCCTTTAACAGTTCCTCGTAGGACATACTTTGCAGTCTGCTTTCCATCCTGGTCGCTCTTCTCTGAACTTGCCCCAGTTTTTCAATGTCTTTTTTTTTAAATGTGGTGCCCAAAACTGGACTCAGTATTCCAGATGAGGTCTGACCAAGGAGGAGTAGAGGGGGGTAATTAGTTCACATGATCTAGATTCTATGCTTCTCTTAATACATCCCAGAACTGTGTTTGCCTTTTTTGATGCTGCATCACACTGTTGACTCCTCTGCAGTCTGTGATCTATTAGTATACCCAAGTATTTTTCACATGTGCTGTTGTTTAGCCTTATTCCTCCCATTCTGTATATGCTTTTTTATTTTTATTGCTCAGATGTAGGACTTTTCATTACTAAATGTTAAAACCATTCTGTTAGTTGCTGCCCACATTTCATTTGCTTAGATCTTTTACATAATCTCTCTCTTTCTTCTCTAGTAATACCTGTCCCTATCGCTAAATACTACATCTACTGCGTTTCCTTGATCCACCCAGTCAGTGATTCTGTCATAGAAGGAAATTAACTTAGTCTGACATGACTTATTAGTTACAAACGCATGCTGGCTCTGGCTAATCTGTTCACTCTCATCCAGGTACTTGTATACATGCTGTTTAATAATTTGTTCAAAGATCTATCCTGGTATAGAAGTAAGGCTCACTGGCCTATAGTTCCCTGTATCCACCTTCTTCCCCTTTTTGAAGATGGGGACATTTGCTTTTCCCAGTCTTTTGGGACTTCTCCTGTTCAATAACTTCCTCGGCAATCTACTTCAGTAATATTTATTACTTATTCAGTACACTAGGATGTAATTCATCTGGACCTGGAGACTTAAATTCATTTATATTAGCTAAGTGCTCCTTCACGATCTGTTTATATACAGTGTGGATTCTTATATTCCATCAATAGTACAGTGAAGATCAGTTGATGTTACATTTACTTTCTGAGAGAAAACAGATGCAAAATAGGAATTTAAAAGTTCAGCCTTCTCAACATCATTTTAACCACTTCACCATTTTCATCCTGTAAAAATCCTATAGCCTTTTTTACTTTTCTTTTACTTTTGACATATCCCCCAAATCTTTTTTTATTGCTTTTGATGTCTCTTGCAAGCCTTAATTCATTGTCAGCTTTAGATAATCTGATTCGTGCCCTGCAGACAGCATTTTATTCTTCTTTAGATATGTCCCCCTCTTTCCATTTTATAAATATTTCTTTCTTTTTAACGTGTTTCAGTTCTATGTTCATGCATCCTGGTTTCCTTAAAAGCTTCCTATTCTTCCCTCTTTTAGGGATTATTAATTTATTAACTATTGTGCTTTGAAAATCTCATTTTTCAAAATTTCCCATCCTTCCTGGACATTTCTGTCTTTCAAGACATCCAGGACATGGCCACTCTTGCAGCTAAAGGCCAGTTTGACTAACGACGATCGTCTATCTACAGACCGATTGGTGGTGGTTTAATGGCTTGTTGAGACTAATGTTTCCAACTATGACATTGCCTTTAAGCATTTGACAATATATATAGAAACTAAGAGTAAAACTTTGGTTATTAAGTTGTTTATCTAGATTGTTTTCCACCGTCAGTTGTGTATTGCTGCATCCGGCACCAGTATCGTGATGCACCGCTGCAGTTTTATAAAGTATCATTACTGAGGGAGACCGTGAATATAATCATATAGAAATCCAGCACGCCATTAGGTCTGCAAAATCCATTGCAACCTTATTACAACATTAATGGAGAGGCATCAGCGGTATCTTTCCTGCGAATTTCAAACCTGCGTTCTTAATCACAGATTCATTAAACATTCTCAAGGTTCTCCCTTTATAATGGACCTCCTATTAAAGGCCAAACACAAACATTACAATCTTGAAAAAGCCATTTTGTAACAATGTGAACAGTGTTATATTGATACACCGGGTCATTTATTGAAAGTGACTTCTTCAAGTGACTAGTCACCCTTTGAAGGGGAGGACGACATGGCGAGTGCGGTGAGCTGACTACACCCATGTCCAGAGCTTCTATTGCTGAAGGAGAGAAATCTGCACAAAGGACTTTGGGGAAATTAGCAGATACACAATAACGATAAGCGATCTCTGGACACAGCAACAAATGACAGGAAAAGTGATAGTAAAGTGAAATGAATCAGAATGAAGCAAATGCACTGAAGGAAGCAAGCAACAAATAATGCAAACAAATCCAAAAATCACAGAAAGCTGCAGATTATTATTATGCTTTTGCTTATATAACACTATCATATTTCGCAGCGCTTTACATTATTACATTGCTGTATACAATCAGTATGTCTTTGGAATGTGGGAGGAAAACCCACACAAACACGGGGAGAACATACAAACTCCTTGGCGATGTTGTCCTTGGTGGGTATTGAACCCAGGACCCCAGTGCTGCAAGGCGCAGTGCTAACCACTGAGCCACCGTGCTGCCCTTGGATTTCTGCAACCACTGGATCACTAGGAACAGCCATTGGAGCCACAACACACAACTACTTGATTACTAGGAATAGCCATTGCAGCATGACACAGAACAACTGGAATTGTAGCCACGAAACACACCTACTGGATCACTAAGAGCAGCCATTGGAACCACAACCAACTATATCACAAGTAACAGCCATTGGAGCACAACACACAATCGCTGGATCACTAGGAATAGTCATTGGATCCACAACCACTAGATCACTAGGAAGAGCAATTAGAACCACAACCACTAGATCACTAGAAAAAGTCATTGGCGCACGATACCCAACCACTGGATTACAAGAAATGGCTGGTAAATTATTAAAAAAAAACAATAACTGAGTCACTCTGAACAGCTACTTGACCGGTAGTGACAACCGCTAGATCACCATGGACATGGAGCAACCACTGCATTATAAGAAATGTCCAGTAGATCACCAGGGGCAGCCATTGGACCACAATAGATGACTACCTGACTATCAAGGACAGCTACTAGATTAAAACAGTGACAGCTGCAAGATCCAATGAGATAGACACTAAGCATTCACCAAGAAAAGGATTATTGGTGACAGATATTGAACCACTAGGTAACTGGTAGACATTGGCCACTTTGCTACTGGAGCATCTGCACTGGGGATAGTGAGCTCGACAACGCACAGCTGCAGGAGCCCCATAGACTGGGCATGGACCATATGGTATCACAGAATATTTCTCTGTTGTCACATATAGCCCCTCGTCGTCCCCTGTGGTCCGAGCTGCATTGAAAGTTGCAGATCCTCCCGTTTCATTAATGCACTGTTGTCTCATCCTACTACAACATCCCAAAGTTTTCTGTTTGTGCCCAGATCACCACTCGGGTAATAAAATATTTAAGTGCTTGAAATGAATTAGACAAAACACCATCTATTTTTAGATTACGGCAGATTTTCCAGGTTTCGTGGAAAACCCTTGAAGCTTAAGGGATTATACCGAGAAATGAGGAAGGTTCTGGTTGATGGTGACTGCACAGACCGCAGCGTCCCCGACTGTCTGATATACAGGTCAAGGATCTGGGTGTTATTGTTTTTCGCAGTCGCAGACTTGACTCTGCTATAACATCCTGTGTTTTCCTGTTCCTGTACAATTACTATAGGAGGAAGCCGATATCAAGCATCAAAGGTGAAATCAAGGGGAAGGAGGAGGTCGATCGCATGGAATATTGTGCTATTTGGTTACTGGCTTTGCTCAAATATACAGGTATGAAAATGATGATGGGATTGTGTCCCCCGCACTTAGGGCCCATTGTATATGTCTAATTGTCAGTAAAAATATGAATGGTTGGGGTGGAAAATACTAAACTTGAGGTCTCTGGTCACAGATGATCTTCAGGTGATCTCATGCAATACTGATCTGATTGATGGGACATCGGGAGAACAAAAAATATTTTGTATGAAAGATCTTGTAGCCTACAGTTATAGAGTATTTGTAGTTGTAATGTCTATTGATCACTGCTACAGGCTCACCTGGTGAGGTGGTTTCTCTAAGCCATAAGTCGGAGTGAGCAACATGGACCAAAGGTGATGGCACAGTGGGCAGGTCTTGTCAGATGGCACATGGCTCATCGAGGACATGGACAGCAGTTTATGCAGTATGCCAGGCAGATAAGCAGAGCAGGAAATAGTAGAAAACACAGAGACTGGAGTTTGAATATCCATAGAAATTGTAGATGTATAGTAAGTCCAGAACTTGGAGAAAACAAATGGTTAATGGCAGAGTTGTGTGCTATCAGCAGACAGATGGTCAATGACAGACGTAGGCAATCAGCAAACAGATGGTTAACCACTGGCAGAGTTGATGATCAAGCAAACTGGATGTTTGCAAGCAGAAGATATTACACACTGTTGTAGTGTGAACAGCACCTGTATAGCACAGAAGAGTTTGTGGTGCTTACAGCAGACGCTGGTTAACTGCAGATCAGCGATGATGAAGAGACAACTTAAAAACTTTCTGGCAGAGATTATTACACATTGTTGCAGCAATGCAAAAAAAAGTCCAAATCAAATTGGGAGTGATGTTTTTACAAGAGAAGTAGGAGGAAAGTCAGCTCACGGAGGCATCAAGGTGCACAGATCGGGGAATTTGCAGGCTAATGAGCATGTTAACAATCGTATAAGAGGCGTTCGTCACAAGCTGCAGCATCTTTGTGATTGGAAGTTTAATGGGAAAACATCAGAGAAGTCAATGGACCTGGATTTGTGAATGATGATGACGTGGCCTAGAAGCGACTGCTCCATTCTTTCACAAGCCACAGTCCCACGTTGTACCGTTCCAAAAGTGTATATTCACAGGGCAATCCTAGCTGTAGAGGAGGATAAACGTCTCATACGGACATTATTTCCCTTATTGGCACTGCAATCACAGTCAAACAATGTGCTACAGATATTTTATGAAAGAAAAATATTTGCTGTGCAAATAAACCATCACTGTGGCCGGATAAAGAAAATTTAATAGTGTGCAAGATGACGTGTCAGTTCCGAATTTAGATTGAATACACTTGGATTCTTCAGTTATTAAATTCTATGGCTGGATCTGTAAAATGCTTAGTTTAATATCAGAACATCATGATCTAGATTTTCAAAGTCAATACACCAGCCTCATTAGGTCTAAGAGATCTATGAATTTATAGTTTGGTGAAATTTGGTGACAGATTCGCTATTCATGGTCATGTGCTCCTTATCATAACCTGGTGTAAAGTCTGATCATAAAGTCATAAAGCGGTCCTGTAGATGAGGTCTGCTAAATAAACTGTTTACAATGGCCTTGCGCTTTCTTATTTTATGATAACATTTACAAAAGCATGTGATCATGGTGGATTTGTCTTGAGCCTATAACAAAGAAGCATGGGGCTCCATGACCGAAATTTAGCCCTGACATTTGAAAGCACACAGGCCTATGCGGCCCCCATACTTCCCCACATGGACGTCTCTGGTGCAAATATTAACCTTCCTTATGTTGGAAGAAATCAATATTTACTGCAAGAACAATGTTACCAATTATATTGCTCTATAAGACTAAATAATACCGCCATACTATGATTATATAATACAATCACATAGTGACAGAATAATGGCACCATACTGTTCATTAACAAACATAACTGCACCAAGTCCAATATTACCATCAATACAGAAAAATTAGAAAAAATACTGCCAATAACTATACAGTAGTGATAACACCGCCATACTGATCATAAACAAAAACTCATAGTACCAACATACAGTGACCATGTAATGGTAGATATCAGTTCTACACCAGTGCTCTGCTGACCATATATACGTGTGCACTGCCGAGATAAATCAAGCAACTCACTGGTGACGTTATCGCTAATCGAAGTCATTCCCTTTACCTTTTATTTTCCATCCAGTCCAGACCACCAGGGCGACTTTTTCCATCCATTACTTCTCTCTTCAAAATGCAACACGCAGATATCTTTGGTTTATTGCTTTTTCCAGTCCCCTCCTCACATTGTCCCATCTTGACACAAAACACATCCTGCTATAATCAGTACACGAGAAAATAATATTGCCGCCCAGTGCCTCCTCATAGTAATAATGCCCCCATTTTGTCTTATTATAATAAATTGTACATTATATAATTCTGTTATTGATCTTTAATAACAAAATGAAAAAAAAAATTTCTACATGAAAACCCAAATATTCAGTTCTTTATTAGGGGACTTACATACAACATTGAAATTGCAACATCAAGAAGGAAAAGTCTCAAATTTATGGAAATCCCATGGTGGATAGACAAGATGAAAAAAATTGTGATCTTGACACAAAACACATCCTGCTATAATCAGTACACGAGAAAATAATATTGCTGCCCAGTGCCTCCTCATAGTAATAATGCCCCCATTTTGTCTTATTATAATAAATTGTACATTATATAATTCTGTTATTGATCTTTAATAACAAAATGAAAAAAAAAATTTCTACATGAAAACCCAAATATTCAGTTCTTTATTAGGGACTTACATACAACATTGAAATTGCAACATCAAGAAGGAAAAGTCTCAAATTTATGGAAATCCCATGGTGGATAGACAAGATGAAAAAAATTGTGACAAAATGGAAACAAAATTTTGAAAACATCTTGATTTATTCAGTATGAAGTATGAGCACCACACACAGAAATCCCCGCACTTGATACTCAAAAAAAAAATCCAAGATGTTTTGAAAAATTAGTTTCCATTTTTACATAATTTGGAGATCAGTCTATTTTCATAATTCCACAACTTTTCCTACTTGGTGTTACAATGTCATTGTTGAGGAGTGTACTAGATGGAAAATGCCAATGTAGCAGCAGAACAGCCTTGTTTTCCACAACCAACGTACCCAGGTCCGCCTGACCTTGTGACTTAACAACAAGAAGACTTCACGACATCTGTGTCTCACCATAATCTTCCTCCTTATCCAAATTTTGTTGTTCCCCACCATCATGTTCTTGTGGCTGCTCTTAGTTTTGTGCATAACTAAACAGCCTGTAGTCCTTTCTATCTTGGAGCATGCAGGTTGAGAGGCCATAATCAAGAAATGTGGTAATGAGCGTCTTGGAGTGTCCCAGTGTGGGATCACTAGTCTCCTGGGACTCAACATAGTGGGAGGACGGAGGATCAGGGTGAGGATTAAGTGATCCAGACTTTAGTCTGGTGAGACTGGACCATGTGGAAGACTGGGTGGTGCTGCCAAGCCTGCTGGAAGCATTATCTGCTATCCAACAGGCCACCTGCTCGCACCAGAAGTGGTGTACTGTGCCTCCCTGCAAAGTGGGACAGGAATCTATGTGTTGTGGATGGGTGTGTTTCTTGTGCTGCAGCAACTGGCATAGTCACACCTGCCCTACGTCCTCGGCGTCTGTGTGCACCATCATCCGCACTTCCACTTTCCCATCCCTTAATGCACACCTTACTCATTTTGTAATTGCTAGGTCTCTTGAAACCAAATTTATTTTTTATTAAAGAAAAAAATTGGTCACCTGCAGCAATCAAAGCCTTTTTTGTGAGTTTACTCCGCATGAATGTAACAGAAAGAACGCAAAAGTGTATGGATGACAATCAAATTCAATCCGTAAAAAAGTTTCAAAGGTTTTTCTCAGTTTTAGAGATCATGGAATTGTTCACAGACCACGTAACACTTTATAGCTGAGAAATGGAAGCCTACAACATTTTTAAAAGCTTTTGTGCACTTTTAGGGTGAGTTTTCCACGGTCAGGAAACGCTGCGTGTTTGGCGCTGTGCGCTGGCGCAGCGCCAAACACGCAGCGTCCAGATGTTACAGCATAGTGGAGGGGATTTCAAGAAATCCCGTCTCCACTATGCGTAACAATACGCAGGTGGCAAACCTGCGTAAACGGACATGCGGCGCGTCTTTTTAGACCGCAGCATGTCCTAGCGTATTGCGGCGACGGTGCGTCGCCGCAACATAATTAACACAGGGCTATGTAGCCCTGCGCTCTTTCCGGAGGTGTTCCGGAGGTGTCCTGAACACCTCCGGAAAGAGCGCGCGTCAGAAAGGGGGCGGGGCTTAGACGGAGCGGAATTTCCGCTCCGTCAAAAGCGCTATGGTTCCGGACCGTGGAACCACAGCCTAAGAGTTCAGAGAAATTTACTCCACACTATGGAATAGTGTTTGGCTGAGAACTATAGCTCAGGAAAGTTTCAATGATTTTTGGGTGTGTCATATAACACAAAAAGGACCTGAAAGCACATAATACTTGATGGATCAAAATATATTCCATTTTTCCAGCACCAACAAAAAAACCCTGCAGCTATATATTTGCCAACGGACTGAGCAAGACTGATCACTGTGTACAGACTGGATTCTGTCACTCTTCCTTCTCCTGCGACTCTCTCTCCCTCCCTTCTGCCGTGCCAGGTCCGGCAGCTTACTAGCGACCATGTAGCGACGCACCAGCGATCGTTACCAGGTCGTATCATTGTCGGGATCGCTGGTGCGTCCCTATGTGAAACGGGGCCATTGCTGTGCCCCCTTCTCCCCTGTGCCAGGCCTGGCTTGCAGTGCCCCCATCTCCCTGGTGCCAGGCCTGGCTTGCTGTGCCCCCTTCTCCCCTGTGCCAGGCCTGGCTTGCAGTGCCCCTTCTCCCTGGTGCCAGGCCTGCCTTTGCAGTGTCCCCTTCTCCCCTGTGCCAGGCCTGGCTTGCTGTGCCCCCTTTTCCCCTGTGCCAGGCCTGGATTGCAGTGCCACCTTCTCCCTGGTGCCAGGTCGGCCTTTGCAGTGCCCCCTTCTCCCTGGTGCCAGGTCTGTCTTGCTGTGCCCTCTTCTACCTGGTGCCAGGTCTGTCTCGCTGTGCCCCCTTCTCCCTGGTGCCAGGCCTGGCTTGCTGTGCCCCCTTCTCACTGGTGCCAGGCCTGGATTGCTGTGCCCCCTTCTCCCTGGTGCCAGGCCTGGCTTGCTGTGCCCCCTTCTCCCTGGTGCCAGGCCTGGCTTGCTGTCCCCCCCTTCTCCCTGTGCCAGGTCTGGCTTGCTGTGCCCCTTCTCCCTGTGCCAGGCCTGGCTTGCTGTGCCCCCTTCTCCCTGGTGCCAGGCCTGGCTCGCTGTGCCCCCTTCTCCCTGGTGCCAGGCCTGGCTTGCTGTGCCCCCTTCTCCTGGTGCCAGGCCTGATTGCTGTGCCCCTTCTCCCTGGTGCCAGGCCTGGCTTGCAGTGCCCCCTTCTCCCCTGTGCCAGGCCTGGCGTGCAGTGCCCCTTCTCCCCTGTGCCAGGCCTGCTGTGCCCCCTTCTCCCTGTGCCAGGCCTGGCTTGCAGTTCCCCTTCTCCCTGTGCCAGGCCTGCTGTGCCCCCTTCTCCCTGTGCCAGGCCTGGCTTGCTGTGCCCCCTTCTCCCTGGTGCCAGGCCTGGCTTGCAGTGCCCCTTCTCCCTGTGCCAGGCCTGCTGTGCCCCTTCTCCCTGGTGCCAGGCTGCTTGCTGTGCCCCTCTTCTCCTGGTGCCAGGCCTGGCTAGCTGTGCCCCCTTCTCCCTGGTGCCAGGCCTGGCTAGCTGTGCCCCCTTCTCCTGGTGCCAGGCCTGGCTTGCAGTGCCCCCTTCTCCCTGGTGCCAGGCCTGGCTTGCAGTTCCCCCTTCTCCCTGGTGCCAGGCCTGGCTTGCATGCCCCCGTTCTCCCTGGTGCCAGGCCTGGCTAGCTGTGCCCCCTTCTCCCTGGTGCCAGGTCTGTCTTGCTGTGCCCCCGTTCTCCCCTGTGCCAGGCCTCGCTTGCAGTGCCCCGTTCTCCCTGGTGCCAGGTCTGGCTTGCTGTGCCCCCTTCTCCCATGTGCCAGGCCTGGCTTGCTGTGCCCCCTTCTCCCCTGTGCCAGACCTGGCTTGCAGTGCCCCCTTCTCCCTGGTGCCAGGTCTGCCTTTGCTGTGCCCCCTTCTCCCCTGGTGCCAGGCCTGCTGTGCCCCCTTCTCCCTGGTGCCAGGTCTGCCTTTGCTGTGCCCCCTCTCTCCCCCTGGTGCCAGCCTGCTGTGCCCCCTTCTCCCTGGTGCCAGGCCTGGCTTGCTGTGCCCCCTTCTCCCTGGTGCCAGGTCCTGCCTTTGCTGTGCTCCCTTCTCCGTGGGCCAGGCCTGGCTTGCTCTGCCCCCTTCTCCCTGGTGCCAGGTCTGCCTTTGCTGTGCTCCCTTCTCCGTGGTGCCAGGCCTGGCTTGCTGTGCCCCCTTTTCCCTGGCGCCAGGTCTGCCTTTGCTGTGCTCCCTTCCGTGGTGCCAGGCCTGCTTGCTGTCCCCTTTCCCTGTGCCAGGCCTGGCTTGCTGTGCCCCCTTCTCCCTGGTGCCAGGCCTGGCTTGCAGTGCCCCTCTCCTGGTGCCAGGCTGGCCTTTGCAGTGCCCCTCTCTCCCTGTGCAGGTCTGGTTGCCTGTGCCCTCTTCTCCTGGGCCAGGTCGTCTGCTGTGCCCCGTTCTCACCTGTCCAGGCCTGCTTGCAGTTGCCCGTTCTCCTGGTGCCAGGCCCTGGTTGCTGGCCCCCTTCTCCTGTGCCAGGCCTGGCTTGCTGTGCCCCCTTCTCCCTGGTGCCAGCCTGGCTTGCTGTGCCCCCTTCTCCTGGTGCCAGGTCTGCCTTGCGTGCCCCCTTCTCCTGGTGCCAGGCCGCTGCTGGCCCCCTTCTCCCTGGTGCCAGGCCTGCCTGCTGTGCCCCCTCCCCTGGGCCAGGCCCTGCTGGCCCCCTTCTCACCTGGTGCCAGGCCTGGATGCTGTGCCCCCTTCTCCCTGGTGCCAGGCTGCCTTTGCAGTGCTCCCTTCTCCTGTGCCAGGCCTGGTTGCACTGCCCCCATCTCCCGGTGCCAGGTCTGCCTGCTGTGCCCCCTTCTCCGGGTGCAGGCCTGGCTTGAGCTTGTGCCAGGCCTGCTCCTTTTTTTTTTTTTTTTTTTTTTTTTTTTTTTTTTTTTTTTCTCCCTGGTGCCAGGCTGTCTTGCTGTGCCCCTTCTACCGGTGCCAGGCCTGTCTCGCTGTGCCCCCTTCTCCCTGGTGCCAGGCCTGGCTTGCAGTGCCCCCTTCTCACTGGTGCCAGGCCTGGCTTGCTGTGCCCCCTTCTCCCTGGTGCCAGGCCTGGCTTGCTGTGCCCCCTTCTCCCTGGTGCCAGGCCGCTGGCTTGCAGCCTCCGCAGCCCTTCTCCCTGGTGCCAGGTCTGGCTTGCTGTGCCCCCTTCTCCCCTGTGCCAGGCCTGGCTTGCTGTGTCCCCCCTTCTCCCTGGTGCCAGGCCTGGCTCGCTGTGCCCCCTTCTCCCTGGTGCCAGGCCTGGCTTGCTGTGCCCCCTTCTCACTGGTGCCAGGCCTGATTCTGTGCCCCCTTCTCCCTGGTGCCAGGCCTGCTTGCAGTGCCCCCTTCCCCCTGTGCCAGGCCTGGCGTCAGTGCCCCCTCTCTCCCCTGTGCCAGGCCTGCTGTGCCCCCTTCTCCCTGGTGCCAGGCCTGCTTGCAGTTCCCCTTCTCCCTGTGCCAGGCCTGCTGTGCCCCCTTCTCCCTGGTGCCAGGCCTGGCTTGCTGTGCCCCCTTCTCCCTGGTGCCAGGCCTGGCTTGCAGTGCCCCTTCTCCCCTGTGCCAGGCCTGCTGTGCCCCCTTCTCCCTGGTGCCAGGCCTGGCTTGCTGTGCCCCCTTCTCCCTGGCGCCAGGTCTGCCTTTGCTGTGCTCCCTTCTCCGTGGTGCCAGACCTGGCTTGCTGTGGCCCTCTGCTAGGCTTGGCACATTTTGCCCGTCGGTCTCCCTTCTGCAGATACTCTGGTTCCTCCTCAGTTCTGCTCCGGGCAGAGCATCCAGGCTGCGGTCACTGGGGAGGACTGTCAGCTGCATCCCAGGGATTGGGGGTTATTCCTCTGCCAGGCCCGGGCTCCTGCGCCCCCTCCTCTGCCTGTGATTGGTGCTGTGCAGTGCGCTGCCGCAGTCATTGGTGGTCTCTGCTCCCCTCCTATGCTGTGTGTGCCATGCTCCTGTGCCCGGGCCGCTCATTGGCGGCCATTGTGGGGGTCGTGCAGCCGCAGACACCGCTCCCACTAATCGGTCAGTGACAGCCGCTGCCCCGGGGTCTCCCACCATCCAGCCCAGCATGGCGCCCCCTGGTCAGTGCGAGGCTCTGCGGGAGAGCTCAGGCCGGGAGGCCTCCCCGGGACCCTCTGTCACCGAGCGGCGCTGACCAGCAGCTGACCCTGCCAGGCCGGACAGGTATGTAACCACGACCCCCATAGCGGTCAGCCAAGAGGTTCTGCATCATCTGTGCCGCATCCGGGGCTTGTGGGGTGATGGAGCCTTGGTGCATACAGAGCCTGCTGTGCAGCAATGCAGAAGAGCTTGGGCTCTGTTCATACTGCGTGCAGAGCATCTGGGGGCGACGCAGCCATTGCTGACAGCATTGCGCCCTGCAGAGCCTGTGTGGGGTCAGCACCTTATACATGCAGAGCTTCACTGCAGAAAGTGTAGGGCGGTCAGAGTCTCCATTATTACTCCTATCTACAGCACAGTCCCACATAGGTGTCTGTGTGTCGACCCGCCACCACAATTGTGGGTTACCAGGGCAATGGGGTACTCAGAGCCGAGCCCGTAGAAGTCTATGGGGATTTTGTCACAGGTAGCTGTGGCTCGGTCTGTGGCCCGGGCGGTCTGGCGTATGTTGGGGATATATTTACAGGGGATTGATTTATGTACAGTTCGTGACGCCACCTGTAGTGTTCTGGTAATTAGTACCAGCGCTGCTGTAGATCTCTGAGGGGATGGTGAGGCAGCTAGATGTCGGGTCCCCTACAGGTGGGACTGGTCCCTCAAAGTCTATGTGAGTTGTGAAGTCGAGTGCAGATAAAGAATACAGTCTCACACGGTCAGCGTCTTTCCATACCTTTACTTGCAAGATGATAAGGCAGGTCCCAGGGAGGCTGATCCAAGGAGAGTGTATCTTGAGACGGCAGCTGGACAAGTTAGGGGCCTCCTTTATCTCCAATATGACGAGTGCAACTAGCATGAAGCGTAGTTCCCTCAATTCTCAGCTTTTCTTTAGCTGTACCTGCCCAGTCAGCTTAGTGTTAGGGGCCTTCCTATGAAGGAGCTGAATTCTTACGTGGTCCTGCAGAACTCCAAAGTCTTCACTCCCCCTGACCCCAATTACGTACTGACTATAAGGGGCTTGTCTGCCGCGACCTAGGGTCCGGTAGATTCCTGGTTGTCCTGTCACCGTGCCTGAAACAACAGTGACTCTTCGGTCCCCAGTGACCGGTAGCGATGTGCTGGACTTCTGCAATCCTGTAGCACTAATCTTATAATCCACTTGCCTTTCGCCTTGTCCACGCTGGTAACATAAGCACTCTTACTAGCCAAGGGTTGAGCAGTCACTTCTTTCCTTTTCCTTCCAATGAAGTTAGCCACGGATGCTCAGTTATCACAGGCAGGAGCACGTCACTGTACCTGATACCGTCCTCTAGACAGGGTTGCTGAAGACTTTCCGTGCTATTACTTCTCCTTTCTTCAGTGGGTGCTGAGAGGGTGATACAGCTCTGACCAGACTAAGGTGTATTCCAAACACCTATACCAGACTCCACTAAATGAACTGGGATGAAGCAGGCTAGACTCTTTACTCCCTCCAAACGTCTCTCACAGATGTCTAAGCTCTACTCCACACGTCCTCACCGTCCAAAGACAGGAACTAGACTCCTACAATCACTCTAACACCTATTACATTGACCACTCCCTCTAGAGTATACTCCACTACCCTAGGGGTGTGTCTAGTGTGTGTCGAGTGAATGAATATTGAGCATTAAGCCGCCGTCTCGCCATACACTCTCCAGGGTACTGCGTGTGCCTACCACCAGGGCTACACATTCCCCCATGGTAAACGACAGCACTCCCGGGCTGTGAAATACAAAAGACATTTTGTTTATGCAATAAACTTTTAACAATAACATCTTCCCATCCGGGAGGTAAGAATACTTTGAACGTTACAAACTTTTATAGAAAAATACAAATAGTATCAAATAGCATTCAATAAATAAATATACAAGATACTTGTGAAGGACCCGCACCAAACCTTCAACGTGGGTCCTGGGTGGGCTGCAGGACGTCCGATTGCAGACCTCACTCAGTGCCACACCATACGGGTTTTGTTTTTCAGAGGTAGTTATGGATGGTTTTTGTAAAACCAAGAGAAAGCACCGAAGCGCAACTATGTACAAGAAAGTTCTGGGTTAGCATAGTCCTTAACCTCAAAAGTCCATTTGTTAAACGAAGACATATCACATTAAATCACATTATCAAAGTGCAACTGTTTATCATCTATCAATTACCATTTACCCAGCCGGGCATTCTATAATTAGAAATATGTATTCACTATTTTTAATCTGTGCAAAACTTTTTCAAAAACATTTTAAACTTTTTGCTTTCTACTTGTGGTAGATCCGATAAGGATCTCACCAACTCTTTACTATTTATTCATTTTCTGCAAATACTTTTTCCACTACATTTTCCACCCCGGGGGCTGGAACAACGCAATGGGCCCTTGATCCCAAGACCAGCAAATCATGTGCTGCGATCAGGGTCTGGGTTGCGACAGTTCTGGTGCGAACCTCCAGGGGCGTAACTGGTACAGTCTCTCCACATGACACCGATTGCGTCTCAACTACTGTTAGCGATATGGACCGCGTTAGGGATTGCGATCGAGACTGTGTCGCACGTTGCGATGAAGAGGTGACTTTAATTCGTGATGCACTCTGGTCGCTAGTTGCGATGACTTTGAAGGGGGCGATGCTGGGGCACGGCCGGATGCTGCTGGTACTGGAGACGGGGACGCTGCGGCAATGGTGACGGTACCGGCGTCTGGGACGGGGTCGCGGACGATGGCGACGTTCAGGGCATACCACCCCTTCATTCCCCAATGCCGCGTATAGGTGACTATATCGCCGTTTGCTAAGTCCCTCCCGGGATGACCTTGCGGCAGGTGAGATTCCACGTCACGCCTGCTGACGAAGACCGCTGGGTAGAGGCCCGGTTCGCGGATAAAGCCCCAGCCCTTCCGGAGCTGGAACTCAGTCACACACCCCCCGCCGCCGCGGTTCCCGTAAGGTACCTTTGTCGCGACGGACAGTCTCCTTATCGGCAATCAGCTCGGCATATTGTCGTTGGCGGTTCTTCTGGATTTCCCGCTCTTCCTCCTGCTGGCGCCTCTTCGTCTCCTCACGACTCTGCCATTCTTGCTCCCACTGGGCGGTGTAGGCGACGTCATCCAGGCGCGCCATTTCGTCCCAGTCCACGTCTGGTAGTGACGGACAGGACCCCTCCGGTGTCCCTGCCGGGGACCGATAATCTGCTGCGGCCTCCTGGCCGGGCGGGCGTTCCGGGATTGGCTGTACCTCCTCAACCTCCTCCGCTTCCACCGCTTCACCAGTGGGATCGGGAACGGTACTTTCGGGGGCAGCCTCCGGTTGCTCCTTCGCCTTGGGCAGCAGACTCTTCGGTTTTTGGAATCGTGGGGGTTCGTTGAGGGGAGAGGACGCCGTGTTCGTCATTTGCCACTTCAGCAGGTTACATCGGCGTCTCTCTATCTCCTCCAGTCCAGGTTGGAACATCTTCTTTAGGCGTGAGTTCTCCTCCCGAACCTCTAACAACGCCTGTTGCAGGTGCAGGATTGCATAAGTCTCCGATGCCGATGGCAGCTTGGCGGGGGCACGGGGCCTGCCTTCCTCCGCTGCCCCGCTCGGCTGCACACGTCCTGCCTCCATCATTTTCCAGAAGATTCTTTCTTCTTCCTGCGGAGACATCCGGTCTCTTCCGTGGAGGTGGGATTTGCGTCTCCTCCTCCTCGCAGGGAAGGTGAAGAGGAGGCGGACCTCCTTTGCTGTAGGGCAGGACCGCATGTTGTAATAGCACTTTGAGAGGGCAGGCATTTTCTTCGCGCCACTGGGGGTAGACGCCCACGAAGGTACGCCCACCTTCTTCTCCAGCGCCTGAGGGCGCGAATATGGCGACAAAAATGGCGATTTTGGCGCCAAAAGTGCAAACAGTCCTTTTCACAAAAACAAGTCCTTAGGCACACAGGGCTCGCAATTTCGCGAGTTTGGTATCCTGTTCGTGACGCCAAATTGTGTCGACCCGCCACCACAATTGTGGGTTACCAGGGCAATGGGGTACTCAGAGCCGAGCCCGTAGAAGTCTATGGGGATTTTGTCACAGGTAGCTGTGGCTCGGTCTGTGGCCCGGGCGGTCTGGCGTATGTTGGGGATATATTTACAGGGGATTGATTTATGTACAGTTCGTGACGCCACCTGTAGTGTTCTGGTAATTAGTACCAGCGCTGCTGTAGATCTCTGAGGGGATGGTGAGGCAGCTAGATGTCGGGTCCCCTACAGGTGGGACTGGTCCCTCAAAGTCTATGTGAGTTGTGAAGTCGAGTGCAGATAAAGAATACAGTCTCACACGGTCAGCGTCTTTCCATACCTTTACTTGCAAGATGATAAGGCAGGTCCCAGGGAGGCTGATCCAAGGAGAGTGTATCTTGAGACGGCAGCTGGACAAGTTAGGGGCCTCCTTTATCTCCAATATGACGAGTGCAACTAGCATGAAGCGTAGTTCCCTCAATTCTCAGCTTTTCTTTAGCTGTACCTGCCCAGTCAGCTTAGTGTTAGGGGCCTTCCTATGAAGGAGCTGAATTCTTACGTGGTCCTGCAGAACTCCAAAGTCTTCACTCCCCCTGACCCCAATTACGTACTGACTATAAGGGGCTTGTCTGCCGCGACCTAGGGTCCGGTAGATTCCTGGTTTTCCTGTCACCGTGCCTGAAACAACAGTGACCCTTCGGTCCCCAGTGACCGGTAGAAATGTGCTGGACTTCTGCAATCCTGTAGCACTAATCTTATAATCCACTTGCCTTTCGCCTTGTCCACGCTGGTAACATAAGCACTCTTACTAGCCAAGGGTTGAGCAGTCACTTCTTTCCTTTTCCTTCCAATGAAGTTAGCCACGGATGCTCAGTTATCACAGGCAGGAGCACGTCACTGTACCTGATACCGTCCTCTAGACAGGGTTGCTGAAGACTTTCCGTGCTATTACTTCTCCTTTCTTCAGTGGGTGCTGAGAGGGTGATACAGCTCTGACCAGACTAAGGTGTATTCCAAACACCTATACCAGACTCCACTAAATGAACTGGGATGAAGCAGGCTAGACTCTTTCCTCCCTCCAAACGTCTCCTCACAGATGTCTAAGCTCTACTCCACACGTCCTCACCGTCCAAAGACAGGAACTAGACTCCTACAATCACTCTAACACCTATTACATTGACCACTCCCTCTAGAGTATACTCCACTACCCTAGGGGTGTGTCTAGTGTGTGTCGAGTGAATGAATATTGAGCATTAAGCCGCCGTCTCGCCATACACTCTCCAGGGTACTGCGTGTGCCTACCACCAGGGCTACACATCTGTATTATTATTATTATTATTATTATTATTTATATAGCGCCATTAATTCCATGGTGCTGTGCATGAGAAGGGGCTACATACAAAGTAAGGGAGGAATGGCTGATCACAGGGGCTCACTCCTTTCCATGGGCAGGTGGATCTGACAACAGCCTATGTTGTCTCTGTTGTCAGTGCTGGGGTGCAGGGAGAGAGGAGTCTCTGCTGTCAGTGCTGGGGGCAGAGAGAGGAGTCTGCTGTCATTGCTGGGGGGGCAGAGAGAGAGAGGAGTCTCTGCTGTCAGTGCTGGGGGCAGAGAGAGAGGAGTCTCTGCTGTCAGTGCTGGGGGGCAGAGAGAGGAGTCTGCTGTCATTGCTGGGGGGGCAGAGAGAGAGGAGTCTCTGCTGTCATTGCTGGGGGTGCAGAGAGAGGAGTCTCTACTGTCAGTGCTGGGTGGCAGAGAGAGAGGAGTCTCTACTGTCAGTGCTGGGTGGCAGAGAGAGAGGAGTCTCTGCTGTCATTGTTGGGGGGCAGAGAGAGAGGAGTCTCTGCTGTCATTGCTGGGGGGCAGAGAGAGAGGAGTCTCTGCTGTCATTGCTGAGGGGCAGAGAGAGAGGAGTCTCTGCTGTCAGTGCGGAGGGGCAGAGAGAGAGGAGTCTCTGCTGTCAGTGCTGGGGGCAGAGAGAGGAGTCTGCTGTCATTGCTGGGGGGCAGAGAGAGAGGAGTCTCTGCTGTCATTGCTGGGGGGTGCAGAGAGAGGAGTCTCTACTGTCAGTGCTGGGTGGCAGAGAGAGAGGAGTCTCTACTGTCAGTGCTGGGTGGCAGAGAGAGAGGAGTCTCTGCTGTCATTGTTGGGGGGCAGAGAGAGAGGAGTCTCTGCTGTCATTGCTGGGGGGCAGAGAGAGAGGAGTCTCTGCTGTCATTGCTGAGGGGCAGAGAGAGAGGAGTCTCTGCTGTCAGTGCGGAGGGGCAGAGAGAGAGGAGTCTCTGCTGTCAGTGCGGAGGGGCAGAGAGAGAGGAGTCTCTGCTGTCATTACTGAGGTGCAGAGAGAGAGGAGTTTGCTGTCATTGCTGGGGGCAGAGAGAGAGGAGTCTCTCCTGCGGGCAGAGAGAGAGGAGTCTCTGCTGTCAGTGTTGGGGGGCAGAGACAGAGGAGTCTGCTCTCAGTGCCGTGGGGCAGAGAGAGAGGAGTGTGCTGTCATTACTGGGGGCAGAGAGAGAGTAGTCTGCTGTCATTGCTGGGGGGCAAGAGCCTGAGTTTTTTCTGGGGGTCTCTGCTGGGGGACAGAGACAGAGGAGTCTCTGCTGTCAGTGCTGGGGGGCCGAGTTGTCTCTGGGGGTCTCTGCTGTCAGTGCTGGGGGGCCGAGTTGTCTCTGGGGTCTCTGCTGTCAGTGCTGGGGTGCCGAGTTGTCTCTGGGGGTCTCTGCTGTCAGTGCTGGGGGACAGAGACAGAGGAGTCTCTGCTGTCAGTGCTGGGGGGCCGAGTTATCTCTGGGGGTCTCTGCTGTCAGTGCTGGGGGGGCCGAGTTGTCTCTGGGGGTCTCTGCTGTCAGTGCTGGGGGCAGAGTTGTCTCTGGGGGTCTCTGCTGTCAGTGCTGGGGGGCCGAGTTGTCTCTGGGGGTCTCTGCTGTCAGTGCTGGGGGGCAGAGTTGTCTCTGGGGGTCTCTGCTGTCAGTGCTGGGGGGCCGAGTTGTCTCTGGGGGTCTCTGCTGTCAGTGCTGGGGTGCCGAGTTGTCTCTGGGGGTCTCTGCTGTCAGTGCTGGGGGACAGAGACAGAGGAGTCTCTGCTGTCAGTGCTGGGGGCCGAGTTGTCTCTGGGGGTCTCTGCTGTCAGTGCTGGGGGGCCGAGTTGTCTCTGGGGGTCTCTGCTGTCAGTGCTGGGGTGCCGAGTTGTCTCTGGGGGTCTCTGCTGTCAGTGCTGGGGGACAGAGACAGAGGAGTCTCTGCTGTCAGTGCTGGGGGGCCGAGTTATCTCTGGGGGTCTCTGCTGTCAGTGCTGGGGGGGCCGAGTTGTCTCTGGGGGTCTCTGCTGTCAGTGCTGGGGGGCAGAGTTGTCTCTGGGGGTCTCTGCTGTCAGTGCTGGGGGCCGAGTTGTCTCTGGGGGTCTCTGCTGTCAGTGCTGGGGGGCAGAGTTGTCTCTGGGGTCTCTGCTGTCAGTGCTGGGCGTGCTGTTTGTGTTTCTGGGTTTCCTTCGGTATTTGTTCTGTATCCCTTCTATCTGTTACTTTGTAGCTCGGCGACGTCTCTTCTTGTTTGCCGCCTTTGCAGAACTTTGTCCTGTGTAGATTTCTGAGCTGATTTATTTCTTATAACCGTACAGTATTATGATGTTTTAATCATTTCAATTAAACATTACTGCACTAAAAAAAATAAAATAATCTCACACTCGTAGGCATCCGGGAAGCTGAGGGTCTGATGAGCTCTGTGGTCACTGTCGATTTTCTTCCCTTGCAGGGTCTCTTCTTCATTGATCCTACAAAAGCTGCTATTTTATTTTTTCAAGAGCAACGACAATCCCCAATGACCCCTGTCCCATCTATGTTACAGGAAACCCAGGGAGACAGTAATACAAGATAGTTTGTCCCCATCTAATATATATATATACATTGTTCTATCTGCTTCCTGCCGTGCACTATATGGCAGCGCACGCCTGTCTGTACCTCCTGTCTGTCCTGTGGACCGAAACGTTGGCCCTTTTTCTGTTATGCAGACTGACTCTTGTTGTTGCTACCGGTCATTATAAGATTATGTGTCTATGATTAAGAGATAACGTATCTGCGATTAAGAGTCAACCAGACGCGAAATGCGTCTGATGTTTTTTATGCCCGTGCTACTTTCGTAATAAAGTCACAATAAATTTGCTTTTCCTGGATTGAAAACCCTCTTTTAATCACTTTAGGACAGTTTTTACTCTCCTCCCTGTATTTAAAGTATGGCCGCCTTGAAAACAGCCCCCATATGTCCACTCTGTCACATGAGAGCAGGTGAAATATTAGGGATAATGGGGTTGTGCAGAAGAGTCTGGAATATTTTAGTCTTTATTACCATAGAGTTACAGACATGGAAAATAACAGACGCACCAATATTTTCCATTAAAGGGAAGAGCGCTGACTCTACATCGCTGCTATGGTCTTTGACAGACTGCAGCGGTGACGATGCAGGTGATCATTGCTCTCAGCTTTTCCTCGACATCAGCAGAGCCGCTGAGTCCAGTGATTGGCGGCAATAGTCTCCTGCGCCGTTTGTCGTGATGGCATCAATCCCTTTAAATGTCTTCAAATCTAAGTTTTGAGTGGAGTTACCCTTTAAAAACTCCCGGTTCCGTCGGATATGTTGCCCTTTTTTTTTTTTTCAATTTTTTTTTTTTCCTCTTGGTCCGAGGGGAAAAAATGTTGGCATGCATGATTTGCCTCTGATATTTGGATAGTAAGCAAACTTGGAGATGAAAGTGGATGTCAACCTGCGCTGCCGGGGATCCGATGTACAATAGGAAACCAATACTATGGCAGATACTTTTACAGTCATGGCTGAAAGTGTTGGCACCCTTGAAATTGTTCCAGAAAATGTATTATATCTCCCAGAAAATTTTTGCAATTGCACATTATTTCCTTTGTGCGTATTGGAATAACACAAAAAAAAAACAGAGGAAAAAAAGGCAAATTGGACGTAATTTCACCCAAAACCGTAAAAAATGGTATGGACAGCAGAATCTGCAGCAACATCCGCACCGTTCACACTTTGCTGCTGCAAATTTACTGTGCATTTTCTATTGCAGAAAAGCTGCAGCTTGGCGGGAGTGCCCTTACATTGGAAATACTCCTTAAATCTACCTCTAAAACGATCTCTTTATATGACTAATTCGTATCTCCCTGTACATAATAAAGATAATTTTATGGTGGGCAGAGAGGCAATAAAAGGTGATCTTTACATAAAGTATGTGCAGAAGGCACAGTGACCTTGGGTTTACCATTAACCACTTCTATCTGCTCTTAATGATGTAATGGATTACTATATTAAGTCCTGAAGAGACTATTTACATACATTAATGGCCGAAAGTGTTGGCACCCTTGAAATTGTTTCAGAAAATAAAGTATTTCTCCCAGAAAATTATTGCAACGACACGTTTTGTTATACGCACGTTTATTTCCTTTGTGTGTATTGGAACAACACAAAAAAACAGGGAAAATTGGACATAATTTCACGCAAAAAATCCCAAAGTAAGCAGGACAAAATTGTTGGCACCTTTACAAAACTGGAACAACTTTTTTCAAGCATGTGATGCTTGTTCAAACTCACCTGTGGCAAGGAATAGATGTGGGCAATATGGAAATCACACCTGAAACTTAAGAAAAAGGGGAGACGTTGACTCAAAGAGTCCGGACCTAAATCACATTCAACACCTGTTGAGAGATCTTAAAATGGCTGCCGGGAGAAGACTCCTTCAAATATGAGAGACCTGGAGCAGTTTGTACAAGAAGAGGGTCCAAAATTTCAGTGTCCAATTGTGGAAGTTATTGGTATTCCCAAGATCTATTGGTTAAAATTAACCACATCAGAGGTCTCCCTGCATTGCTCGCACTCTCTCGCCCACTGACATCAGCATCAGTCCTGGGTCCCAGCAGCTCAGCTTTCGTCGTGTGCAGAGCGCAGGAAGGTGTTTTCTGTATCTGCACGTTATCAAGGGACTGGCTATACGTTTCAGTAGCAAAGCCAGGCCCCTTCTTGTCTTTCTATGCATCGGCAATGACCAAAAAAGACTGGCTTAGCCTAGTATGCCAGTCAACCCTGTGAATACCCGGCTTTGGTCATAAGCCTCCATAGTAAGAATCTGCTATATTGGGCGTGAGCTGGAAGCGGATCTGCCGAGACCGATGCTGCAGACACCTTTTGTAGATTAAAGCTATTCTAAACACATTTCCTGATAATTTTACAACTCGGATGACCTCTTTAAGATGACGGTAGCCATCTCACCGTTTTTACAGCCTCATCATTTTCAAGATCTCTGCTTGCTGCAAGTGAATATTTTTCTTTATATTTAAGTGCGAAAAAAAAACGAACCTATCCTTGCACTCTCCCCCTCACTGGACTTGTTATATTGTTATGTTCCAGTTTATATAGGATATTGTATCAACCTAAAATGATAATCAAAGGTGAACATCTGCATTACCGGGGGGTATCATCAGAGACAAGCTCTTTCAGAACTCGCTCTTATGTAGCCAGCCAGGCACTTATAGCATTACATGGTGGCTGTTCGGATTTCCAGGAGAGCAGATCTCCATTTTTCTCTTATAGATGGTTTTCCCGAGTAATAATGCCCCCCTAAATGATGTCAATGTGGGCAGAGGTTGACTTGACAGCCCCTTAAAGTAGCCTTTGGTTATGCACCTACACGGATGTTGGAGCATAGCCGGGCTCGAGGTTTTATAGCTGCACAGGCGCAGACAGTGCAGGAGTTCCTCTGATGTAGTCATCTCCTCTGGTTCAGTGACCTCGGTCATACGAGTCTGGTAATTCCTCCGAGCAGAACCGTCTCGTCACGGAAGTCAATAAACTGCTGCTTCCCATCCCTCTGAATTACTCCATTGTTGTAAATGCGGCGCTGCGCTCGCTGGTTACTGCCTTACAAATCATAACAAATCTTCGCTCTTTTCTTTTATGGTGTGGACCCTAAAAAAATGATAATGATGGAAGAACCTGTCCTGGGCCCGTGTCTTGTGGAGGCCAAAAAAATCTGTTCCATCAGTTATGGCTCCCGTACATATTAGACTAAAGTCATCCCAACCTGTCAATATTGGACGGATCTGCCTACAGTGTAAAGTGTATTGGGGCCTCCCGAATCTGCCATGGCAGGTGATGCTGGTGGTCGCGTCCGAATGGCAACAGATGAACATCTGGTCTTCGCCCAGAAGCCAGAGGAGCGCAGAAGTGACTCAGCGAGGACACGCGAGCCCTTCTCTGTATAGAGGAGTCAGGAGAAATAACCTTCAGTTGAACGATCGCTACCTCAATAGCTTTATAATCTGTACCGGACCCTTAAGGTGCTCACAAAAAATAAAATAAGGGCTCACACAGACAACTGTATTTTTGATCTGGGGGCCATGATCTTCGGATCCATCTTCCGTGAAAGATCTTTATTTGCAAGAACGTTCTCAGGAAAATCCGCCGGCGGATGCTATTGAAAATGGATGACCGGTTTCAACAAATGTAACGTCAAATATGAATTGAAAGAAGCCGAATATGTCTCGTGGGCTCGCAAGCAAATCGCATACGTGTGGTCGTGTGACTGCTCGCTCGCACCGGCAGTACCAGGGAATCGTGACGGCGTACGCAACGCACGCCGTCATGGTTCAGAAGTTTGCAGTCACATAAAATGGCTTTGCTCTCAAACCCGGACAACCCCTTTAAGGGCTCATTCGGACGTCTGTTTTTCACATAGGAGTTCTGCCTGTGTATTTCCCAGATAAAACGCCCATTATTGTCTAATTTTACTGCTAGTCACAGATCAAACGCAAAATCAAGTCTATAGATCCGTGAAGAACTCGGATAGCACACTCATGGTCTCCTAGTTGTATCCATGTGATTTCCATTTTTTCACTATTTAATAGGGAAGCTTAGGAAACCTCCAGCTGTTTTTTTTTTTCTGCACGTTAGGAAAACTGATTAAAGTCTGGTTGTGAAGCCTGACCCACTGACCAAATACTGATGAAAATTGGTCTTTTTCTTTGCATTGACATCGGAACGAGGCTTTTATATTGCATTTTACATTGACTTCAGGATTTGCAATTTCTGTAACAAACCCTCTACCCCATAGTGTAACGTGCAGCGACTCCGTGCTGGGCTCCTCAGGGCCCGGCAGCGTCTGCATCCTACAATGTCCAGCCCGAGGACGGATATTCTCTCCGTATAAGAAGCCATAATAGAAGGTATTATCTTGGGTTAGTGACGAGGGCTGTGCCATCCTCTCGTGCTGCACAGAACAAATCCGTGTTATAAATGTTAATTTATTAACGGCGAGGCGCAATGTGAGAATAACTTCTGCAAATATGCAATATCTAGGAACTGGATCAAAGTCATCCCTTTAGGCTGTGGTTCCACGGTCCGGAACCACAGCGCTTTGGACGGAGCGGAAATTCCGCTCCGTCTAAGCCCCGCCCCCTTTATGACACGCGATCTTTCCGGAGGTGTTCAGGACACCTCCGGAACACCTCCGGAAAGAGCGCAGGGCTACATAGCCCTGTGTTAATTCTGTTGCGGCAACGCACCGTCGCCGCAATACGCGAGGACATGCTGCGGTCTAAAAAGACGCGCCGCATGTCCGTTTACGCAGGTCTGCCACCTGCGTATTGTTACGCATAGTGGAGACGGGATTTCTTGAAATCCCCTCCACTATGCTGTAACATCTGGACGCTGCGTGTTTGGCGCTGCGCCAGCGCACAGCGCCAAACACGCAGCGTTTCCTGACCGTGGAAACTCACCCTTAATGTCTTCCCACGGGGGAGGGGTTGTTACATTGTGTTCTATGTGCCATTTTAGTTGGGGGTGGGGTGTGGATGATGGAAGCATAGGAGGCGTTATCTGTCTGATCCATGCACCACCAGATGCAGCTGCTGCCTGATACCGTTGCAAGATTAGTGCTGTTTGCTCCCTCCTCGTGTCCTGTTTTATTAATGTTACTTTTATGACGTTTGTTACGTAGTTACATTGTATGATGAATAAATAACAAATGTCAAGACAACCAGCGGTTGTTAGAGGATGTGGAATAACCGGGTCATATGAGTCTGGTGATTCCTCAGAGCAGAACTTCTCATCTCTGAAGTCAGTAACCTTCAGGGCAGCACCATGAATGTCTCCATTGTTGTGAATCCAGCGCTGCACTCGCTGGTTGCTCTCCTGCAAACCAATACAAATTATTGCTCTTTCTTCCACGGTGTGGACTCTTAACATTTTATGTTCCATAAAGACCTAATATTGATTGGGAAAAACCTTTTTGTGGAGTCCAAAAAATCTCTTATATACATATTGGACTAAAGTTGGCCGAATCTTAGTGATGAGCGAGCGTTCTCTGTTGCTGATATTGCTGGGATCAGCCGACCAGGCAGAAGAGGGTCCCTGTGCAAAATTAGTATATGGGCCCCTCTTTGTGCCTGATTGTGATAATGGCCCCCTGACCTCTTGGGCCCTTGTGCGGCTGCACAGATGGCGCCAATGGTATGTCCGCACCTTATCTAATATGTATTGGGGCACTCTGACTGTTGGGGAAGAGAAGGATCGTACATTAGCATCCAACGGCCGATTCTTTCGTTCTGCGGCCGGAGTTTATGTTTCATAGTCACTATGATTGATAAAACAGATGTCAATATGGATCAATCAGCAGAATAAGGGGGACCTATGTTCAATGATTAAATCCCATTACATTATTAACTTGTTCTCTTGGTCTGACATCGCTGCCGATCAGAGAGGAACGCGTGAATATCGCAAATATCTCTATGACGTGTGTAGCGTCTGACAAAGCTGCAATGTAAAGTATGGCGGAGGGAGTGAAAATACAGGAGGGCGGTTTCAGACGTTGCAGATGAGCTGTGCTGATAGTGACCGATAATGCAGACAGTAATATCAGGAATC
This sequence comes from Oophaga sylvatica, assembly GCA_033576555.1. NCBI lineage: Eukaryota > Metazoa > Chordata > Amphibia > Anura > Dendrobatidae > Oophaga > Oophaga sylvatica. The sequence continues at coordinate 85,099,930 of JARQOD010000009.1, forward strand.
GCTGGTGCGGTGGGGGGGATGCCATTTCCAGCGACCCCATAATGTTTTCACTATCCGCATTATTTAATACTAATATTAGTGAGGTCTCGGCCCCGGACGCTGATATCTGCTAATATTGTGTAATGAGCAAACAGTTCTTTGTTCTGTTATTGACACATCAAATGTTTGATGATAAAGGGAGCAGCAGCCACATCCTGGATCATCTGGAGAGAAGTCAGAAGATCCCTGTGTGCTCGGTATAAATGTACATGACGCGATCCATGACCCATAATGTCTGCAGGGCTGGAAGCCTGTGGATGAGGGCAACGGCTGAGGAAAATGCTGGGGTTTGACATTTGTCTTCCCTGTAGATGAGCGGAATCAGATCTGCCCCCATACACAATAGATGGCTGGTTTGCCTGATAGCTACCTCTCCCAACTTCGCTCCTGTATTCCCTGTGAAAGAGCCGCTGCCAGACTTCTCTGGCGGTGGCTTATTTCACCAAGAACAAAGTTCAGCATTGCAAAATCAACCATGTCGGATCCTTTTCGTCCCAACATCATCTGGTCGGTGAAAGTCGGTGTCAAATGGGACTCCATACGCAGTGGATGGGGTGGGAGAGACTTTTTAAACTAAGTTTGCACTTTGCGTATTTTGTGCGGCTTTTCCGCACAAATTTGTGTGCAGAACATTTGCTCCAGCGATATGGTTGACGTTTCGGTAAATCTCATGTTCACATTGTGTATACTTTCTGTAAATAAATTGACCCGCATATGTTTTTAAATCCTCATCATTTTGATCCTTTGTGTGGATTTCATCTTTAGCAATGGAAAGGGTGAAATCTGCGCACAACGCGCAACATGTGAACTTGGCCTTAGCCATATGCTTTGCAAGTCAGCTTCTCATGCATTGGTGACAATCACTGATGAAAAACTGATGGTAAAATCTGAAACACAGAACTGAAACACTGATGTAACTCAGCCTGTTTTTTTTTTTATCCTGTACATGAAAAATCATGAGGTTTAATTAGTGCAATTCCTGATGAGGCAGACAGAGGGCGACATTTTTGAAGTAACACAAAAAGGAGAACCTGAGTATCGTTCTCTGCAAATAATAACAGTTTTATCTGTTTTCCAGGGATTCGCAATTTTTGTCAATTCTTTTCTTAAATGTCTCCATTTATATAAGCAGCTTTGCACTTGAATGAAGTCAGCAGCAGGAGCCGGTCAGTCATAATGGCCTCTTGCACCTCGCTTTTATTGCCGTTCCCCAATACACAAGTAGACCGGACTCTCTGCAGCTAAATCTATTACAACTAAATAATTTACAATGGTAGTTCTGTGTAATTTATAGGGAAAGACTTGGAAGTAGCAATATCTGCATCTGCGTCATTTACAGAGATATTCAGGGAGGCAGAACTACCTGTATGTAGGACAGAATAATCCCTTGTTGTAATAGGAGGCAGTTCTGATTGTACCTACATCATTTACAACTATTCGTTCCCCATATACATGTAAGTGTGCATATGTTCTCAATAGGGAGAGCCACTTCCGGATATCGCTGTCAAAATAAAGGCCTCTCACCTAGCCGAATCCGATCTCTTGCTTTGCACTAAGGATTGATAAAAACCCTGAAACATGTGTCTGCAAATGGATTCTCTGATGTGGCTTCTTATTCAAAGTCATGGCAAGGTGCATTAATGGGTCAATACAGATGTCTAGGATGGATACATCCAATAGGTGGCGCTAGAGTTCGATTCATCTTCCTGTCTGTGGAGGCTATTTTCATAATAAAGGACCTGGCATGTGGAAAGTCTTCTGCCAACATCTGGGGAAGAGTCAGGACATCAAAATACACATTAGAAGGTCGGTCAACCCAATCAAAGTCTGATGTACATGGTGGACAACTTATGCACTTATAAGTAGAGACAGAAAGACAGCACTATCTGTGACTACATCTATTGCAAGAAGAAGCTGGGAAGCAGTACTATCTGTAACTACATCTATTGTAAGGAGAAGCTGGGAGGCAGTACTATCTGTGACTACATCTATTGCAAAGAGAAACTGGGAGGCAGTACTATCTGTGACCACATCTATTGCAAAGAGAAAATGGGAGGCAGTACTATCTGTGACTACATCTATTGCAAGAAGAAGCTGGGAGGCAGTACTATCTGTGACTACATCTATTGCAAGAAGAAGCTGGGAGGCAGTACTATCTGACTACATCTATTGTAAGGAGAAGCTGGAGGCAGTACTGTCTGACTACATCTATTGCTAAGAGAAGCTGGGAGGCAGTACTATCTGTGACTACATCTATTGCAAAGAGAAACTGGGAGGCAGTATGATCTGTGACTACATCTATTGCTAAGAGAAGCTGGGAGGCAGTACTACCTGTGATTACATCTATTTAAGGAGAAGCTGGGAGGCAGTACTATCTGTGATTACATCTATTGTAAGGAGAAGCTGGGAGGCAGTACTACCTGTGATTACATCTATTGTAAGGAGAAGCTGGGAGGCAGTACTATCTGTGATTACATCTATTGTAAGGAGAAGCTGGGAGGCAGTACTACCTGTGATTACATCTACCTCATCATCTTCCATCATTGTCCTCCACCACTGGGTCCCACCCTGATCGTCTTCCATCATCGTCCTCCACCATTGATTCCCGTCATCCTTACATAGACATTAGACTGTCGAACCTGTTCTTATCAGTGGTTTCAGCCAACGTTAGTTTAATGTGTATGTGACTTTACTTTGGAAATAGTGAGGAATTATACCAATGATATTATTTATTTGTAAAGCACCATTGATACATGTCAAGAAAGTTTAAATACAAAACACACATATAAGTGACAATAAACAAACTCACATTGACAGACTGTACAGAGAGGAGAGGATCCTGCCCCCGGGAGCTTACAATCTCTAGGGTAATGTGGAAGGAGACAGTAGGTCGGTGGTGATTTAGAACTGAGCTTAGAATAGAGCAGACTCTATATGTCTCACCTGACAAATTACTGTTCTAAAACGATCTTCGAAACTGATCAGAACTGACATTCTTGTTCTTCACTTTTTTTATGTCCAAATTTATTACTTATTGGAAAAAATAATTCTCCTCTTCAGCGACTATACATTACTGTTTATCGTCCCCATTTTATTATAGAGCGAGAGCGCTATGTGTCTGGTGTGGTATAATTAGTGTAGCATTGTAGCAATGTATAATTCAGAGGTGACGTTCTGCGCGCTTAGTAATCATCTGCACCTTCTAAACAAATATAGATGTAATAATTCTGGTGCCTGGAGTGAGTCTCAGCAGCGGCGGCTGAGGACGCTAGTTGTACACGGCGTCTCCGGTTAGGAGGTAATCTGCTTTCTACATAGCAGCTGTTGCTTGCAGGCAGATAATTATATATCAATATTTGGGGGGGATTTTTGGAGGGTGGAGGACAGGGGCGCTGGAATTCGTTTTGTTCCATCGATTGTTTAGACTTTACCTGTGCGGTGATGAGAGACGGTGCATTGGAAGATCGTACAGACTTCACCGCAACATGCAGGTAACGGCTGCAGCTCACGACCTGTTCCTAATATTTGTAACATAAATGTAACTGGTGGGATTAACTTCAGAGGAAAAAATATTCTGTGATTGCATTGGGAAAACATTTCATCCAAAAGTTGTACATTCTTTTCATCTGTTTCTTAATTTTATCTATTATTACTAAAGCCAGGTGCAGCAAATATGGCTGCCATGATAGGTGTTGTCGTTCTGCTTTTCTACAGTTCAGAATGACTAACAATAATCAATTTTATATATATATATATATATATATATATATAATAAACTGAAAAGTAGTATCAGAGCAGGAGATGTATCGTTCATACTTTTACTTCTTTATAGCCGAAGAAGATTGGGTATTAGATTCTTCTTACGCCATTTAATTATGAGGTTTAGAAATGAAAATTTCACAACTTTGTAATATAACATAATTTGCAATTTACTCAAGTCATTTTTCTTTTTTTCTTTTTTTTTGTCTTCTGCCGTTTGCTGACGTTTTTTGCACCAAAGTCTTCAAAATGGTTCATGAATTTGGTGTGGAAAAAAAAAGGGTATTTATTTTTGTTATTGTTGCAAAACGTTTAAAAAGTTTCAAAATTGTACTGAATGAAAAACTCTTCCAGAAACTTTACTCCAGGAGGAACCTGGAGGTTTATCCCCCCCAAAATTAATCCAGGGGGAACCTGGAGGTTTAACCCCCCCCCCCCGACATTAATCCAGGGGGAACCTGAAGGTTTAACCCCCCCCCCCCCGACATTAATCCAGGGGGAACCTGGAGGTTTAACCTGCACAGGTTAAAAAAAAGCGACATTTAGTAAAAGTCGCATTTCATGAATCGAACCTTTTTTCTTTCAGGCGACTTTGGATATTTATACCATTTTTCTGGGGCCGTACAAAATGATCAACTTGAAAATTACCCTGCTTTATATGGTCAATAATTAACTCTCGCCTAATGTGACAGCTGAAACAGCTTCTCTTTGGTGCGGTGTGTGATATTAGGTGATCATGTTGCTTCTCACAATTGCTGTTCCAGATTTGTGTCAGTCTGGAGCGCAGACAACTTTGTGATGATAAGTTTTGTAAAGAAATGACAGCAGTAAGTTGTACCAAACACAGATGTGCAGTCAAAGTGTTGTCGCCCTTGAATTTGTTTTAGAAAATTAAGTATTTGTCCCAGAATATTATTGCAAGTTTTGGGGTTTAGTGTGAAAGTATGTCCAATTTGCCTTTTTTATCTCTCTTTTTTTTGTGTTGTTCCAATACACCCAAGGGAAATAAACATGTGCATAACAAAATATAAGTAATTGCAATAATTTTCTGGGATAAATACTCCATTTTCTGGAACTATTTCAAGGGTACCAACACACTTAAGCAGTGGGAGATCTGTAGTATATACATAACATAGGAGACTCTGAGACTGCTATATACGGTACTTCACATAGGAGACTCTGCAGCTGAAACAAATACATCACATAGGAGATATTGGGGCTGTAGCATATATATATCACGTAGCTGACGATGGGGATGGAGCACATACATCACATAGGAGATGCTTGGGCTGGAGCATAAACATCACAAAGGAGATGCTTGGGCTGGAGCATATACATCACAAAGGAGATGCTGGAACTTCTGTGTATACATCACATAGGAGATGCTTGGGCTGGAGCATAAACATCACATAGGAGATGCTGGAACTGCTGTATATACATCACATAGGAGATGCTTGGGCTGGAGCATAAACATCACATAGGAGATGCTTGGGCTGGAGCATATACATCACATAGGAGATGCTTGGGCTGGAGCATATACATCACAAAGGAGATTCTGGAACTTCTGTATATACATCACATAGGAGATGCTGGGGTAGAAACATATACATCACAGGAGACGATGGAGCTGGAGCATATACTTCAAAGGAGACATTGGGGATGGAGCATATACATAATTCAAAGGAGACTTTGGGGCTTTAGCACGTGACAGGAGACATTGGGGCTTGGGCTGGAGCACATAACAGGATACATTGGACTGGGGCTGGAGCACATCACAGGACACAGTGGGGCTGGAGCACATCACAGGAGACATTAGGACTGTTGCTTCTGTCAGGGCCGGCTCCAGGTTTTCATGGGCCCCGGGCGAAAGAGCCTCAGTGGGCCCCTTTAACACAGACCACGATTCATGATGCACAGATACTGCAGAGAAATATGGGTATAGTACAATGCCAAACACTTCTCTTCTTCCATTACGACTGATAGCTTGTACAATAGCTCAAAAACCGCCAAATCCTCACAGTGCACAGTACAGACTGGACAGTACAGTCCTCCATACAATATTATGGGCACCACATAGTCTCCCCCTCATCACCCATATAATACCCCATGCAGGATGTCACCCCTCCATCCCCCATATAATGCTCCATACAGGATACTGGTCCCCATATAAAGCTCCATACAATATATGGAGCTCTCCTCTGCGCTGTGCTGCGTTCTGCACTGTTACGGCTCAGGAAAGGGCGCCGTGGAAAGACTCCCATCATCATCATTGTCTGCCCATTATCATCATCATTGCCTGCCCATTATCATCATCGTCTCCCCATCATCATCACTGCCTGCCCATCATCATCAATGCCTGCCCATAATCATCATTGCCTCCCCATCAATATCATTGCCTGCCCATCATCATCATTGCCTCCCCATCATCATCACTGCCTGCCCATCATCATCAATGCCTGCCCATAATCATCATTGCCTCCCCATCAATATCATTGCCTGCCCATCATCATCACTGCCTACCCATCATCATCACTGCCTACCCATCATTATCAATGCCTGCCCATAATCATCATTGTCTCCACAGCAATATCATTGCCTGCCCATCATCATCAATCATCATTGCCTCCCCATCATCATCATCACTGCCCTCCCCCCACCACCATCACACATACAGCAGACACACACACACACACACACAAGCATCGCACTACATACACACAGAGACACATACACAGACACACACACAAACATCTCACCTGTCTGGCGTCCGTGCACTCACTGCCACAGCAGGCCGCTGGGCGCTGCTGTGAGAGGAAGCGCCGGTGTCCTGCAGGCGCCCCCTGGAGCCCGGAGCTGCGGCAGCAGAGGCACGGGGAGAGGTGAGTATTGAGCCGGCCGCAGCCGGGGCCCTGAGCAAGCGGGGGGGCCCAGTGGCGGCGCTGACACCGCTAATGGGTGCCGGGGTGCCAGACGGCGAGTGGGCCCCCCCGCCTGCTCAGGGTCCCGGCACTTGCCCGGGTGTGCCGGGTGCTGATGCCGGCCCAGGCTTCTGTCTTCATATGTGTGACGTGAGCGCTCTGCCTACAAGGTAAATTCTGACGCTGTCAATGGCGATCAGAAAGTAATCCATCAATGCATACGTGCAAAGCATTCAGTAGTGAACAGTACATGCGAGTGCTCTCAGTGCAATATGATTTCAAAGGGTCGGCAAAATGTATACAGAATAAGGCGCAAATACTAAAACCTCTAAAAAGGGAAGAAGTTACTCCAAGAAAATGGAAAAGCAGCAGTGATTCATTTATAACTTTGTGTTTCAATCTTTCATCAATTTTAAGATCTTTTTTACTGTCAGTGAACAAGAACACTCTGAGTTCAGCCGACGTTAGGATGTTTTGGAGCCCTGTTCATTGAAGTCAATAAACAAATACAGTTTGTAATAGACAGACATGGCAGACTAAGGCTATGTTCACATGTTGCGTTTTTTTTTTCTGCAGGCACAACCTGTCTCTTGGCAGTAAAGGAGATACTTTCCAGAGCAGGTTTTGATGCGGATTATATCATGAGGGAGGAGATGTAGGGCAGTGCAGAACTGTAGATAGCTGTGTGGGTGAGAGTGATAAGTTTGTATTGCATTTTGTAGCACATGGTAACCAGTGCAATGACTGGAACAGGGTGGAGGCACCGGTTGTAGCGAGGAATGTGATCCTGACTGCTGCGTTCAGGACGGACAGGAGAAAAGAGTTTGGTAAGAGGGAGACTGGTAAGTAGAGGTGCAATATTCCAGATGAGAATGAATAAGCTCATCGGTAGGTGTTTTTCCAGAATGAAGGGTAAAAAATAAAAGTTGAATTCTAGAGATGTTTTTGAGATGTCCTGGCAGCACATATTTTTTAAATGAAGCAGCTTGTTGCTCCCAGAAACAGACAGAGCTGGAGAAGGAGAATTGTCCGGTCCCTTCGTCTCATATCCATCGTGGGTGAGAATTGTGGGGTTTCTCATCTTCTCCTGAGAAGTTGTATCAATCCTCCCTGTACGGGACGTCTGCAGAGCTGAAACGACGACACCTAATGTTTTACTCAACTGGTGAACCGCGGTAATTAGAATGAAAGATAAAGACACGGAGGTTTAATAGAGATCCAGCCTGTAATTACATCAAGACCGCTCCCCTGGAGTCGACTCTCAGGGTCCTTTCAGCCTTTTGCCAGTTTAGGAGACAGCCGTGTGGTTCGAGATGGATACTGAGTATGTATGTGATCTGAAAGGGGTGAGGGAAGCGAGCCACAAGCTGCAGCACATACACGAGACAGCTTTATGGTCTTTGTGTGTTTAATCTATATATATATAAAATTGAATGTGTGTATGTGTGTGTCACCAACCAATCACGAAGCATCACCAGAGCTGTTTAAAATCAGCTGAGCTGTGATTGGTTGCAAGGAAAACTGTTGCTCAGCAACCAATCACTAAGCATCTTTCATTTCACCAGAGCTGTATAAAAGATGAAAGCTGAGCTGTGATTGGTTGCTAATGAGCAACAGTTTTCCTTGTAGACAGTTGTGGTAACTGAGGCCAATTATTCTTATCATTTCTATGGTGATATCGTCCTGTAAAGCTGGAAATAATTTATTACCGTGCCGACACAGACCACCCTCCGACACAGACTGCAGGGGGCGACCAGTATCACACAGGAGAGGATTAGATACACGGCTCAGCAGGCAGTATCACACAGGATAGGATTAGATACACAGCTCAGCAGGCAGTATCACACAGGATAGGATTAGATACACAGCTCAGCAGACAGTATCACACAGGAGAGGATTAGATACAGAAGCTCAGCAGACAGTATCACACAGGATAGGATTAGATACACAGCTCAGCAGACAGTATCACACAGGATAGGATTAGATACACAGCTCAGCAGACAGTATCACACAGGAGAGGATTAGATACACGGCTCAACAGACAGTATCACACAGGATAAGATTAGATACAGCAGCTTAGCAGACAGTATCACACAGGACAGGATTAGATACACGGCGCAGCAGACAGTATCACAGGATAGGATTAGATACACGGCTCAGCAGACAGTATCACACAGGATAAGATTAGATACAGCAGCTTAGCAGACAGTATCACACAGGACAAGATTAGATACACGGCTCAGCAGACAGTATCACACAGGATAAGATTAGATACAGCAGCTTAGCAGACAGTATCACACAGGACAGGATTAGATACAGCAGCTTAGCAGACAGTATCACACAGGACAGGATTAGATACACGGCTCAGCAAACAGTATCACAGGATAGGATTAGATACACGGCTCAGCAGACAGTATCACACAGGATAGGATTAGATACACGGTGCAGCAGACAGTATCACAGGATAGGATTAGATACACGGCTCAGCAGACAGTATCACACAGGATAAGATTAGATACAGCAGCTCAGCAGACAGTATCACACAGGAGAGGATTAGATACACGGCTCAGCAGACAGTATCACACAGGATAGGATTAGAAACACGGCTCAGCAGACAGTATCACACAGGACAGGATTAGATACACGGCTCAGCAGTCAGTATCACACAGGATAGGATTAGATACACAGCTCAGCAGATTTTATGACACAGGATAGGATTAGATACACGGCTCAGCAGACAGTATCACACAGGATAGGATTACATACACAGCTCAGCAGACAGTATCACACAGGATAGGATTAGATACACAGCTCAGCAGTCAGTATCACACAGGATAGGATTAGATACACAGCTCAGCAGATTTTATGACACAGGATAGGATTAGATGCACGGCTCAGCAGACAGTATCACACAGAATAGGATTAGATACACGGCTCAGCAGACAGTATCACACAGGATAGGATTAGATACACAGCTCAGCAGACAGTATCACACAGGATAGGATTAGATACATGGCTCAGCAGTCAGTATCACACAGGATAGGATTAGATACACAGCTCAGCAGTCAGTATCACACAGGATAAGATTAGATACAGCAGCTTAGCAGACAGTATCACACAGAATAGGATTAGATACACAGCTCAGCAGATTTTATGACACAGGATAGGATTAGATAAACGGCTCAGCAGACAGTATCACACAGGATAGGATTAGATACACGGCTCAGCAGTCAGTATCACACAGGATAGGATTAGATACACGGCTCAGCAGTCAGTATCATACAGGATAGGATTAGATACACAGCTCAGCAGTCAGAATCACACAGGATAGGAATAGATACACAGTTCAGTAGACAGTAGCACACAGGATAGGATTAGATACACGGCTCAGCAGACAGTATCACACAGGATAGGATTAGATACACGGCTCAGCAGACAGTATCACACAGAATAGGATTAGATACACAGCTCAGCAGACAGTATCACACAGAATAGGATTAGATAAACGGCTCAGCAGACAGTATCACACATGGTAGGATTAGATACACGGCTCACCAGTCAGTATCACACAGGATAGGATTAGATACACGGCTCAGCAGTCAGTATCATACAGGATAGGAATAGATACACAGTTCAGTAGACAGTAGCACACAGGAGAGGATTAGATAAACGGCTCAGCAGACAGTATCACACAGGATAGGATTAGATACACGGCTCAGCAGTCAGTATCACACAGGATAGGATTAGATACACAGCTCAGCAGTCAGAATCACACAGGATAGGAATAGATACACAGTTCAGTAGACAGTAGCACACAGGATAGGATTAGATACACGGCTCAGCAGACAGTATCACACAGGATAGGATTAGATACACGGCTCAGCAGACAGTATCACACAGAATAGGATTAGATAAACGGCTCAGCAGACAGTATCACACATGGTAGGATTAGATACACGGCTCACCAGTCAGTATCACACAGGATAGGATTAGATACACGGCTCAGCAGTCAGTATCATACAGGATAGGAATAGATACACAGTTCAGTAGACAGTAGCACACAGGATAGGATTAGATAAACGGCTCAGCAGACAGTATCACACAGGATAGGATTAGATACACGGCTCAGCAGTCAGTATCACACAGGATAGGATTAGATACACAGCTCAGCAGTCAGAATCACACAGGATAGGAATAGATACACAGTTCAGTAGACAGTAGCACACAGGATAGGATTAGATACACGGCTCAGCAGACAGTATCACACAGGATAGGATTAGATACACGGCTCAGCAGACAGTATCACACAGAATAGGATTAGATACACAGCTCAGCAGACAGTATCACACAGAATAGGATTAGATAAACGGCTCAGCAGACAGTATCACACATGGTAGGATTAGATACACGGCTCACCAGTCAGTATCACACAGGATAGGATTAGATACACGGCTCAGCAGTCAGTATCACACAGGATAGGATTAGATACACAGTTCAGTAGACAGTAGCACACAGGATAGGATTAGATACACGGCTCAGCAGACAGTATCACACAGGATAGGATTAGATACACGGCTCAGCAGTCAGTATCACACAGGACAGGATTAGATACACGGCTCAGCAGACAGTATCACACAGGATAGGATTAGATACACGGCTCAGCAGACAGTATCACACAGGATAGGATTAGATACAGCAGCTTGGCAAACAGTATCACACAGGATAGGATTAGATACACAGGTCAGCAGACAGTATCACACAGGATAGGATTAGATACACAGGTCAGCAGACAGTATCACACAGAATAGGATTAGATACACGGCTCAGCAGACAGTATCACACAGGATAGGATTAGATACACGGCTCAGCAGACAGTATCACACAGGATAGGATTAGATACACGGCTCAGCAGTCAGTATCACACAGGATAGGATTAGATACACAGTTCAGTAGACAGTAGCACACAGGATAGGATTAGATACACGGCTCAGCAGACAGTATCACACAGGATAGGATTAGATACACGGCTCAGCAGTCAGTATCACACAGGACAGGATTAGATACACGACTCAGCAGACAGTATCACACAGGATAGGATTAGATACACGGCTCAGCAGACAGTATCACACAGGATAGGATTAGATACAGCAGCTTGGCAAACAGTCACACAGGATAGGATTAGATACACAGCTCAGCAGACAGTATCACACAGGATAGGATTAGATACACAGGTCAGCAGACAGTATCACACAGGATAGGATTAGATACACGGCTCAGCAGATGGTATCACGTAGGATAGGATTAGATACAGCAGCAGTCAACTTTATGTGGCCTGTTCAAGAGTTGGAACTGCCAAAAATCTGTTCATCTTTGCACCGAAAGGAAAAACCAAAAATGTTTATCTAAAGGCTCTTGGATGAGTTGAAAATAAAATAGTATCAGTACTTGGGTAATCGTTTAGTTAATTTGTGTTGCAAATCTATAGTGTTTAATATATGATGTGAAATGTTTTTATGTGCAATATAATCATTATAATTTGCTATCACTAACCGCAGTTAGTTACTGTCCCCGGGCAGCTAGTCTATGTATATAACATGGAATGTGTGTATCACCAACCAATCCCTAAGCATCTTTCATTTCACCAGAGCTGTTTAATAGAAGCTGAGCTGTGATTGGTTGCTATGAGCAACAGTTTTCTCACTCCAGGACAACACCTCAGCTGACACTGACCTGGTGGGAGAAATCCAGCATCCCCGGGAACATAAGCTCCAGCCATTGTCTGCTCCCCAGACAGAAGCAGAGCGCACATGACAGAAATGAATCACCTGCTCCCGCGCCCAGATCCCCATCACACATCCTACATCCCATAGGCCCATCTTCCCTCTTAAAGGGATCTCCGGTATGGAAGTGACGGGATGATGTGGGATATTAGGGGTAGTAGTCCGGTGACTCTGGCTGACGGGATGATGTGGGATATTAGGGGTAGTAGTCCGGTGGCTCTGGCTGACGGGATGATGTGGGATATTATGGTAGTAGTATGGCGACTCTGACAAGATGATGTGGGATATTAGGGGTAGTAGTTCGGTGGCTCTGGCTGACGGGATGATGTGGGATATTAGGGGTAGTAGTCCGGTGACTCTGGCTGACGGGATGATGTGGGATATTAGGGGTAGTAGTCCGGGGGCTCTGCCTGACGGGATGATGTGGGATATTAGGGGTAGTAGTCCGGTGACTCTGGCTGAGGGGATGATGTGGGATATTAGGGGTAGTAGTCCGGCGGCTCTGGCTGACGGGATGATGTGGGATATTAGGGGTAGTAGTCCGGTGGCTCTGGCTGACAGGATGATGTGGGATATTAGGGTAGTAGTCCGGTGACTCTGGCTGACGGGATGATGTGGGATATTAGGGGCAGTAGTCCGGCGGCTCTGGCTGACGGAATGATGTGGGATATTAGGGGTAGTAGTTCGGCGGCTTTGGCTGACGGGATGATGTGGGATATTATGGGTAGTAGTCCGGTGGCTCTGGCTGACGGGATGATGTGGGATATTAGGGTAGTAGTCCAGTGGCTCTGGCTGACGGGATGATGTGGGATATTAGGGGTAGTAGTCCGGTGGCTCTGGCTGATGGGATGATTGTGGGATACTAGGGGTAGTACTCCGGTGGCTCTGGCTGACGGATGATGTGGGATACTAGGGGTAGTAGTCCGGTGGCTCTGGCTGACGGGATGATGTGGGATATTAGGGTAGAAGTCCGATGGCTCTGGCTGACGGGATGATGTGGGATATTAGGGGTAGTAGTCCTTTGGCTCTGGCTGACGGGATGATGTGGGATATTAGGGGTAGTAGTCCGTGGCTCTGGCTGACGGGATGATGTGGGATGTTAGGGGTAGTAGTCCGGTGGCTCTGGCTGACGGGATGATGTGGGATATTAGGGTAGGAGTCCGGTGACTCTGGCTGAGGGGATGATGTGGGATATTAGGGGTAGTAGTCCGGCGGCTCTGGCTGACGGGATGATGTGGGATATTATGGGTAGTAGTATGGCGACTCTGGCTGACGGGATGATGTGGGATATTAGGGGTAGAAGTCCGGTGGCTCTGGCTGACGGGATGATGTGGGATATTAGGGTAGTAGTCCTTTGGCTCTGGCTGACGGGATGATGTGGATATTAGGGGTAGTAGTCCGGTGGCTCTGGCTGACGGGATGATGTGGGATATTAGGGGTAGTAGTCCGGTGGCTCTGGCTGACGGGATGATGTGGGATATTAGGGGTAGCAGTCTGGTGGCTCTGGCTGACGGGATGATGTGGAATATTATGGGTAGTAGTATGGCGACTCTGGCTGACGGGATGATGTGGGATATGGGTAGTAGTCTGGTGGCTCTGGCTGACGGGATGATGTGGGATATTATGGGTAGTAGTCTGGTGGCTCTGGCTGACGGATGATGTGGGATATTATGGATAGTAGTCTGGCGGCTCTGGCTGACGGGATGATGTGGAATATTAGGGGTAGTAGTGTGGCGGCTCTGGCTGACGGGATGATGTGGGATATTATGGGTAGTAGTATGGCGGCTCTGGCTGACGGGATGATGTGGGATATTATGGGTAGTAGTCTGGCGGCTCTGGCTGACAGGATGATGTGGGATATTATGGGTAGTAGTATGGCGACTCTGACAGGATGATGTGGGATATTAGGGTAGTAGTCCGGTGGCTCTGGCTGACGGGATAATGTGGAATATTAGGGGGATTAGTTCAGTGGCTCTGGCTGACGGGAAGATGTCTAATTGACAACTCTCAATTATTAACCTGGCTTAAAGTCACCTTCCAATAGCAAGGTGGCTTCAACCCATTATTAACCCATTAGCCACCGCTACAGGGCAATGGGAATAGACGGGCTAAGTGCCAGAAAGGGCGCATCTAATTATAGATTTGCCTTTTTCTGGGGTGGCTGGGGCAGATGTTAGTAGCCAGGGGGGGCGCAAAATAAATGCACCCTCCTTAGGCTATTATTATCTGCCCCCACTTGCTGGCTTTGTCTGTCTGGTTGAGAAAATAGTGCGGGAGCCCACGCAATTTTTTTCAACGAATTTACACCTTTAATTAACCCCTACAGGTGTGAAATTTTGCACACATACACTCATGTAATTGTTAGTGAAAACCATATATCAAACTACATGAAATGACATGGTTAACTGTATGTAAACCATGTGTCATTTCATGTTGGGTCTGTAATTTCACAAAAGCCGGCAATTGAATTAGCGGCTATTATACTATGTAGAAGTGTATGAACGATAAATATATGTGTGTGTGTATATATGTCTCAATGACATATATATATGTATTCTATGTGTATATATCTATTCTTTCTATTCTTTATTTAAGCTGTCAGTGTGATTTTACAGTATAGCCGGGGATAAATTGCCGGCTTTTCTAAAGGACACCGGTGCGATTTAATCGCAAGTCACACGTGCGGTCCGTTTGTAATCCGATTTTTCATTGCACCCATAGACTTGCATTGGCGATTGTCAACCCACAATCGGTGTCAATCACTCGGACGACAAAAAATCGGATGGTGGGAGCTTCTCCATAGATTACCATTGGTCCGACTGCAATGCGATATTTCATCGCTTTGCAGTCGCCTGATTTTGTCGCCAGTGTGACCCCGGCCTAATACGTTGTATCAAACAATCAGGGAGAGGTTGCTGTCAAGACTGGATGCAATTGTAGTAAACCCTTAGTTGTGAGAAGTATTAGTTCTTAAGTGTTGTGTTTTTTTTTTAGCTTATTGATGAAAAGAAAAGAATTTTCTCATTCACTAAAGTAATCAGATGTTCTTGAAAATAGGGAGGAACTGAAGCACAGTCTGGTATAAAGTTGCAGAACTTTTCATTATACAGTTTTATTATTTTACTTAACCTATAATACTGTTTTATTTACTGAAATCAGGAATAGCCACTTAATAACCCGTGCCAGAAGGGTCATTAAAGGGGTTGTCTCATGTTTGTAAATGGTTACATTTTGTAAAGTGCTTATAAAAACAGTCAACTTTGCAATTTACTTATTAAAGAATGGGGGGCAATTGTAAGTACACAGTGCTATATAATCTGATGATTGCAATATACTAAGAGGATAACAACTTTGATAGGAGGAGGAGGAGTGCTTCTTTAACCCCTTTCTGTCATCGGACGTACTATCCCGTCCATGTGCCCTGGGACTTAATTCCCAGGGACGGGATAGTACGTCATAGGCGATCAGCTGCGCTCCCGGGGGGAGCGCAGCTGATCGCGGCCAGGTGTCAGCTGATTATCACAGCTGACACCCGGCACTATGTGCCAGGAGCGGTCACGGACCGCTCCCGGCACATAAACCCCTGGCACACCGCGATCAAACATGATTGCGGTGTACCGGGGGCACAGGGAAGCATCGCTCAGGGAGGGGGCTCCCTGCGTGCTCCCCTGTGACCCTCAGAACAGCGCGATGTGATCGCGCTGTTCTGAGGTCTTCCTCCCTGCAAGACCCCGGATCCAAGATGGCCGCAGGGTCCTGCAGGGAGGCGGCTTCCTCAGCGCCTGCTCAGAGCAGGCGCTGAGGAAGCCTGCAACACTGCCTGTGAGATCGCTGGTCTTACAGAGTGCTGTGCACACTGTGAGACCAGCGATCTGACCCTATACTGTAATGTCCCACCCTGAGACAAAGTAAAAAAGTTTAAAAAAAAAGAAAATCACAAGTGTAAAAAAAAAATTCAAAAATAAAGGAAAAAAAAATCCCCAATAAATTCATTTCTTTCTGTAAATAAAAAAAACAAAACAATAAAAGTACACATATTTGGTATCGCCGAGTCTGTAATGACCCGCCCTATAGAACTGTCCCACTAGTTTTTAGTGAACCCCTTAAAAAAAAAAAACAAAGCAAAAAATCAATGCTTTATCATCATACCGCCGAACAAAAAGTGGAATAACACGCGATCAAAAAGACCGATATAAATAAACATGGTACCGCTGAAAACATCATCTTGTCCTGCAAAAAGCGAGCCGCCATACAGCATCATCAGCGAAAAAATAAAAAAGTTATATTTCGCAGAATAAAGCGATGCAAAAATAATTATTTTATATAAAATTGTTTTTATTGTATAAAAGCGCCAAAACATAAAAAAATGATATAAATGACGTATCGCTGTAATCGTACTAACCCGAAGAATAAAACTGCTTTATCAATTTTACCACACGTGGAGCGGTATAAACGCCCCCCCCAACAGAAATTAATGAATTGCTGATTTTTGTTCATTCTAACCTCCTAAAAATCGAAATAAAAAGCGATCAAAAAATGTCACGTGCTCAAAAATGGTACCAATAAAAACGTCAGCTTGTACCGCAAAAAATAAGACCTCACATGACTGTGGGCCAAAATATGCAAAAATTATAGCTCTCAAAATGTGGTGATGCAAAAACTATTTTTTGCAATAAAAAGCGTCTTTTAGCATGACTGCTGCCAATCATAAAAACCCGCTATAAATAGTAAATAAGACCCCCCTTTATCACCCCCTTAGTTAGGGAAAAATAATAAAATTAAAAAAATTGTATTTATTTCCATTTTCCCATTAGGGTTGGGGTTAGGGTTGCGGCTAAAGTTAGGGTTAGAGTTGGAGGGCTAAAGTTAGGATTAGGGTTGGGACTAGGGTTAGGGGTGTGTTGGGGTTAGGGTTGGAGTTAGAATTGGGGGGTTCCGCTGTTTAGGCACATCAGGGGCTCTCCAAATGTGACATGGCGTCTGATCTCAATTCCAGCCAATTCTGCGTTGAAAAAGTCAAATGGTGCTCCTTCACTTCTGAGCTCTGCCATGCGCCCAAACAGTAGTTTGCCCCCATATACGTTATAAACTTCTGTGAAGCACTTCTGGGTTCAAAGTGCTCGCCACACATCTAGATAAGTTCCTTGTGGGGTCTATTTTCCAAAATGGGGTCACTTGTGAGGGGTTTCCACTGTTTAGGCACATCAGGGGCTCTCCAAATGCGACATGACGCTCGCAGACCATTCCATCAAAGTCTGCAATTCAAAACGTCACTACTTCCCTTACGAGCCCCGACGTGTGCCCATACAGTAGTTTTCTCCCACATATTGGGTATCAGCGTACTCAGGACAAATTGGACAACAACTTTTGGGGTCCAATTTCTCCTGTTACCCTTGTGAAAATAAAATATTGGGGGCGAAAAAAAATCATTTTTGTAAAAAAAAAAAAGATTTTTTATTTTTACGGCTCTACGTTATAAACTTGTGTGAAGCACTTGGGGGTTCAAATTGCTCACCACAGATCTAGATAAGTTTCTTAGGGGGTCTAGTTTCCAAAATGGGGTCACTTGTGGGGGGTTTCCACTGTTTAGGCACATCAGGGGCTCTCCAAATGCAACATAGCGTCCAATCTCAATTCCAGCCAATTTTGGTTGGAAAAAGTCAAATGGTGCTCCTTACATTCTGAGCTCTGCCGTGCGCCCAAACAGTGGTTCCCCCCCACATATGGGGTATTGGCGTACTCAGGAGAAATTGCACAACTTTATCTGTCCATTTTCTCCTTTTACCCTTGTGAAAATAAAAAAAAGTTTGTAAAAGATCATTTTTGTGACTAAAAAGTTAAATATTAATTTTTTCCTTCCACGTTGCTTCAGCTCCTGTGAAGCACCTGAAGGGTTAATAAACTTCTTGAATGTGGCTTTGAACACCTTGAGGGTGCAGTTTTTAGAATGGTGTCACTTTTGGGTATTTTCTGCCATATAGACCCCTCAAAGTGACTTCAAATGTGAGGTCGTCCCTAAAAATAATGGCTTTGTAAATTTTGTTGTAAAAATGAGAAATCACTGGTCAACTTTTAACCCTTATAACTTCCTAACAAAAAAAAAATTTTGGTTCCAAAATTGTGCTGATGTAAAGTAGACATGTGGGAAATGTTATTTATTAACTATTTTGTGTGACATATTTCTCTGTTTTAAGGGAATAAAAATTCAAAGTTTGAAAATTGCACAGTTCTCAAAATTTTCGCCATATTTGCTTTTTTTTCAAAAATAAACGCAAGTTATAGCGAATAAATTTTACCACTACCGTGAAGTACAATATGTTATGAGAAAACATTCTCAGAATCGCGAAGATCCGTTGAAGCGTTCCAGAGTTATAACCTCATAAAGAGACAGTGGTCAGAATTGTAAAAATTGGCCCGGTCATTAATGTGCAAACCATCCTTGGGGGTTAGGGGGTTAACTCAGAATACAGCAAACTAGAGTGTAAAATCATTGACACCAGCTTTATATGTACTTTTAAGTGTATAATGTTCGGCTTTCAAATGAAGACACCCTGAAGAGGTTAAAAGAAGTGACATAAGACTGAATGTCATTTTCACGGTGCTGGGCATTATGTTCATTTTTTGCAGCAATTCTTCAGGCGTTCGCCACCTGAAAAAGGCGTGTGGACATAACCTAACAGTGGAAACTTTGCATGTCTATTGGTTTCTGTGTAACCTCTTTCAGAATTACCAGTTGTACTCTTAGGCAGGGGTCACACTTGCGTATGTGATGCGAGAAACTCGCACGAGTCTCTCGCATCAACACCCGGCACTGCTGCCGGCACTCGGACCAGCGCGTGCGGCTGCATAGAAATACACGTAGCCGCACACTCCTGCGGCTGCCGGGTGTTGATGCGAGAGACTCGTGCGAGTTTTTCGTATCACACACCCAAGTGTGACACCGGCCTTAAAAGCGATCTTGTACCCTAACAGTGGATTGATGACCCTCCAGGTTTTTAGCTTTTATTGCTTTGGTTTTTTGTTCAGCCTTATCCACATATATAACATTTTCTGAGGTCTTACAAAATATTTTTTCACCAGGGCATGGTTTACTTTAACCAGTATTTGTCAGCAACTAGGCTTTGTCAATCCTTCAAACTTTATATCAGTCACTAACACAGGGGTTCACTTACTTTTTCTCCCTGCATTGTTTGCTTTGTGAGTTTTGGAAAAAAAAAAAAAACGTGAACTGTACCCGCTATTCCCGTGTTATTCATTTAGTTAGATTGTGTTGATTTATGGTTGTGACTTAGATAACAATCAAGCCACATTATATTAGTATTTAATGAAAATATTCCCGTAATTTCAGATTTACTTACTTTTTTTTTGCAATTGTAGATAAACAACATATAGTTGCAATCAAGGTAGTTTAATCTCCATTGCAAATTAGGTGTATTAGCAAAATTAACAAACTTTCTTTTGTTTGCAATAAACCAAACGCAATTTTAATAGCTCGGCACAAATAATATAACAAGTGGTTTCTCCAGACTCAACAGTAAATGCCACTTTTTATGACTGTTGCTGTTTCTACTATTCAGCTCCTTTGCACTTAGTAGAGCCCAACTAGCTGTTATGACCTGCTACAGATGTAATTCATAGCAAGACACCAGCTTCTGGCAGGATTCCTGAGGAATCTCAGCCTATTTCTCATGGACAAGGGCTTCCACCCCCCACTAACCTACATGAAATTGATTCATCTGCCTTCTGAAAATCCCACTTAAGATATTCTGTGGCATTCTAGTCAGGGGAATTTGATGGTCCTCGGGAATCTTCCAGGACTTCTTTTAAAACAAAGTATTTGCCCAAGCAACGACTTTGAGATATGTTAGGGACCTTTTGGAAGGTACTTTGATGCTCAAGCTTCACCTTCATCACACATAGCATGACGTTTTCTTATTGTATTAATCTTGTTCTTCAAATGCTGCAGATTTTCAGTGCTAGAGGAATCAAAGAAAGAAGTTAAGAAGCACCACCATGCTTCACTGTAGGCATGATGTTCTTTCTAGAATACGCTTCATTCTTCCTCCTCCAGACATACCACTGATCTAGTCGGAAAAGTCCCAGTTTTGATTCATTGCCGCACAGAATAGATTCCAAAAACTTCTGTGGTTCTTTTTATATGGATTTGAGAATACTGGCGCTAATGTTTCCTATTCTTTTGGGTCAGTAGAGGTGTATGTCTCGTAGTTCAGGTCTACAGGTCTTTTGCAGTTATTTGAGGTTTTCATATCGAACGTTTCACTGGCGATGAAGACATGGCTTGCACACAGTTTTTTCTGTGATAACATATGGATGCGAAACCTGGACAATAAAGACACAAGGCAGAAGAAAAATCGACGCCTTCGAAATGTGGTGCTGGAGAAGGATGTTATCAATACCATGGATGGCAAGAAGAACAAACAAATCGATTTTGGAACAAATCTAGCCAGACATGTTACTAGAAGCAAGGATCACCAAGCTACGACTTGCCTACTTTGGACACATCATAGGAAGAGAGCAATCACTGGAGAAATACATAATTGTCAGAAGAATAGAAGGAAGAAGACAAAGAGGAAGACCAGCAACCCAATGGCTTGATAATATTAAGAAAACGGCAGCGAAAATCCTGGTGGACCTATCTAGTCTTGCACAAGATCGATCTTCCTACAGAGCGTTCATCCATCAAGTGGCCATGGCTCAAGATGGAGCCGGGGGCCATTAAATAAATAAATGAGGGATTTTATTAACCTTCCTCATCAGGAATCTGGTGACAGACGGTGACGGCTTCCTCTTTCTGCCACATCCATTAGCGTAACCGATGTTCCTATAACTTTGAATTTGTTAATTCTGCTCCCAACTTTTTCTCTCGGAGCATTCAATGTCTTAGTATTTTTTTTTTATTCTTTCTTTGTTTATACAAGGCAATGAACCTCTTAACTTTTTGGACAACTTTTTTGACAGCCCAAGAATATTAGTGGTGGCCACTGACTATGAGAAATAGGCTAAGATTCTTACCTGATGTATTGAGATGCATCACATTTGAAGCAGGTCGCAACAGCCAATGATGCTCTGTTACGCGCTTATCATGAAGGGGATGGATAATTGTGAGACTGCATTAATCATTAAAAGTAGAATTTGGAGAAACCACTTGTTATTATTACTCCTGTTGAGCGATTTACATTATTCTTGATTGGTTTATTGCAAACAGCATAAAGTTTAATTTTGCTGATAAACATAGTTTGCAATTGGGATTGAATAATTTTGATTGCATCTGTAGATAGGGATGAGATGAATAAATAGAATAGATCATTCTTGGTGGTTGCGTTGAAAAGTATAGATGGGATTCATCATCATCATCATCATCCCCATCATCTTCTCACAGTTTTGTCTCTTCTCCCACAGGTCATGTAGTAGCGCAGGAATGTTTTGAAAATGGGAGTTTTGGTTTTTATGAGGAACCTGCTGCTGGCTCTCTGCCTCTTCCTGGTGCTGGGCTTCCTCTATTACTCTGCCTGGAAGCTCCACCTTCTGCGCTGGGAGGATTCACGTAAGTCTCTTCCTGTCTTCTTCTGTCTTGCTGCATCTTGACTGTCCATGATTCCCACTGCTACACTGCTAGACTTTCTCTTAGGGACAGCTTCTTCCCCCAGGAACCCCTCCATGGTTCTCCTCACTGTAACTCTTGGAAGTTCTGATAATTCTAAACTGAGAAGCTTAGAACTTTTGTATCGCTGGGACTCACTACAATATGGCATCCAGAAGAATCTGAATTCACCGGTGCATCTGCTGGTGATGAAGCTTTGGAGGCTGTCTTCTAGCTTCGGTGATGAAGCTTTGGAGGCTGTCTTCTCACTTCGGTGATGAAGCTTTGAAGGCTGTCTTCTAGCTTCGGTGATGAAGCTTTGGAGGCTGTCTTCTAGCTTCGGTGATGAAGCTTTGGAGGCTGTCTTCTAGCTTCGGTGATGAAGCTTTGGAGGCTGTCTTCTAGCTTCGGTGATGAAGCTTTGGAGGCTGTCTTCTAGCTTCGGTGATGAAGCTTTGGAGGCTGTCTTCTAGCTTCGGTGATGAAGCTTTGGAGGCTGTCTTCTAGCTTCGGTGATGAAGCTTTGGAGGCTGTCTTCTAGCTTCGGTGATGAAGCTTTGGAGGCTGTCTTCTAGCTTCGGTGATGAAGCTTTGGAGGCTGTCTTCTAGCTTCGGTGATGAAGCTTTGGAGGCTGTCTTCTAGCTTCGGTGATGAAGCTTTGGAGGCTGTCTTCTAGCTTCGGTGATGAAGCTTTGGAGGCTGTCTTCTAGCTTCGGTGATGAAGCTTTGGAGGCTGTCTTCTAGCTTCGGTGATGAAGCTTTGGAGGCTGTCTTCTAGCTTCGGTGATGAAGCTTTGGAGGCTGTCTTCTAGCTTCGGTGATGTGTGTCGACCCGCCACCACAATTGTGGGTTACCAGGGCAATGGGGTACTCAGAGCCGAGCCCGTAGAAGTCTATGGGGATTTTGTCACAGGTAGCTGTGGCTCGGTCTGTGGCCCGGGCGGTCTGGCGTATGTTGTTGTTGGGAATATTTACAGGGGATAACTATATACAGTTCGTGACGCCACCTGTAGTGTTCTGGTAACATGTACCAGCGCTGCTGTAGATCTCTGAGGGGATGGTGATGCAGCTAGATGTCGGGTCCCCTACAGGTGGGACTGGTCCCTCAAAGTCTATGTGAGTAGTGAAGTCGAGTGCGGTTAAAGAACACAGTCTCACACGGTCAGCGTCTTTCCATACCTTTACTGGCAAGATGTCAAGGCAGGTCCCAGGGAGGCTGATCCACGGAGAGTGTATTTTGAGGCAGCAGCTGGACAAGTTAGGGGCCTCCTTTATCTCCAATATAACGAGTGCAACTAGCATGAAGCGTAGTTCCCTCTAATCTTCAGCAATGCCTGCTGTACCTGCCCAGTCAGCTTAGTGTTAGGGGCCTTCCTGTGAAGGAGCTGAATCCTTATGTGGTCCTGCAGAACGCTAAAGTCTCCACTCCCCCTGACCCCAGCTACGTACCGACTATAAGGGGCTTGTCTGCCGCGACCTAGGGTCCGGTAGATTCCTGGTTGTCCTGTCACTGTGCCTGAAGCAACAGTGACTCTTCGGTCCCCAGTGACCGGTAGAAACGTGCTGGACTTCTGCAATCCGTTAAGCACAATCTTATAAATCCACTTGCCTTTCGCCTTGTCCACGCTGGTAACATAAGCACTCTTATTAGCAAAGGGTCGAGCAGTCACTTCTTTCCTTATCCTTCCACTTCAAGTTCACCACAGATGCTCAGTTATCACAGGCAGGAGCACGTCACTGTACCTGATACTGTCCTCTAGACAGGAATGCTGAAGACTTTCTGGGTTACAACTTGTTCCTTCCTTCAATGTATGCTGAGGAGATGACACAGCTCTGACCAGACTAAGGCGTATTCCAACACCTATACCAGACTCCACTTTCCAAGCTGATGAGTTAGCAATCTAGACTCCTCCACTGTAGTCCAGACGCAGACTCTCCACGTCCTTACTGCCCGAAGACAGGAACAGGAACTAACACTCCCTCACTGTCCGAAGACAGGAACCAGACTCACTAAAATCACTCCTACACATACCTTCTTGACCACTCCCTAGAGTATACTCCACTACCCCAAGGGTGTGTCCAACATGTGTAGAGTGAATGCATATTGAGCATTAAGCCGCTGCCTCTCCATACACTCTCCAGGGTACTACGTGTGCCTACCACCAGGGCTACACATTCCCCCATGGTAAACGACAGCACTCCCGGGCTGTGAAATACAAAAGACAGAAAAATTTTTGTTTATGCAATAACATTTGGAACAATAACATCTTCCCATCCGGGAGGTAAGAATACTTTGAACGTTACAAACTTTAATACAAATAGTATCAAATAGCATTTTCAATAAATAGATATACAAGATACTTGTGAAGGACCCGCACCAAACCTTCAACGTGGGTCCTGGGTGGGCTGCAGGACATCCAAGTGCAGACCTCACTCAGTGCCACACCACACGGGTTTTGTTTTTCAGAGGTAGATATGGATGGTTTTTGTAAAACCAAGATAGGGCACTGAGTGCAACTATATACAAGAATGTTCTGGGTAAGCATAGTCCTTTACCTCAAAAAGTCCATTTATAAAAGAAGACATAATAAATCACATTATCAAAAGTGCAAACTTTTTATCTATCAATTATCAATTATCATCTATCAATTTCCAATTACCCAGCCGGGCATTCTATAATTAGGAATATATATTTACTATATATAAGATCTGTGCAAACTTTTTCAAAAACACTTCAAACTTTCCGCTTTCTACTTGTGGTAGATCCGATAGGGATCTCACCAATTTTTTTCTTATTTATTTATTCATCAGCTACTAAGACATTTTCCACCACATCTTCCACCCCGGGGGCTGGAACAACGCAATGGGCCCTTGATCCCAGGACCAGCAAATCATGTGCTGCGATCAGGGTCTGGGTTGCGACAGTTCTGGTGCGAACCTCCAGGGGCGCAACGGTTACACTTTCTTCGCATGACACCGATTGCGTCTCCATTACAGTCAATGATATAGACCGCGTCAGGGTTTGCGATTTAGACTGGGTCGCATTTGGCGATATGGAAGTAGCTTTCACTTGCGATGAACTTTGGGTCGCATGTTGCGATGATTTTGACGGGGGCGATGCTGGGGCACGGCCGGATGCTACTGAAGCTGGAAACGGGGACGCTGCGGTAATGGTGACGGTACCGGCGTCTAGGACGGGGTCGCGGACGATGGCGACGTTCAGGGCATACCACCCCTTCATTCCCCAATGCCGCGTATAGGTGACTATGTCGCCGTTTACTAAGTCCCTCCCGGGATGGCCTTGTGGCAGGTGAGATTCCACGTCACGCCTGCTGACGAAGACCGCTGGGTAGAGGCCCGGTTCACGAATAAAGCCCCAGCCCTTCCGGAGCTGGAACTCAGTCACACACCCCTGCCGCCGCGGTTCCCGTAAGGTACCTTTGTCGCGTCGGACAGTCTCCTTGTCAGCAATCAGCTCGGCAAACTGTCGCTGGCGGTTCTTCTCGATTTCCCGCGCTTCCTCCTGCTGGCGCCTCTTCGTCTCCTCACGACTCCGCCATTCTTGCTCCCACTGGGCGGTGTAGGCGACGTCATCCAGGCGCGCCATCTCGTCCCAGTCCACATCTGGTAGTGACGGACAGGACCCCTCCGGTGTCCCTGCCGGGGACCGATAATCTGCTGCGGCCTCTTGGCCGGGCGGGCGTTCCGGGATTGGCTGTACCTCCTCAACCTCCTCCGCATCCACCGCTTCACCAGTGGGATCGGGAACGGTACTTTCGGGGGCAGCCTCCGGTTGCTCCTTCGCCTTGGGCAGCAGACTTTTCGGTACTTTGAATCGTGGGGGTTCATTGAGGGGAGAGGACGCCGTGTTCGTCATTTGCCACTTTAGCAGATCACACCGGCGCCTCTCAATCTCCTCCAGTCCAGGTTGGAACAACTTCTTTAGGCGTGAGTTCTCCTCCCGAACCTCTAACAACACCTGTTGCAGGTGCAGGATCACATAGGCCTCGGATGCCGATGGCAGCTTGGCGGGGGCACGGGGCCTGCCTTCCTCCGCTGCCCCGCTCGGCTCCACACGTCCTGCCTCCATCACGCTCCAGAAGATTCTCTCTTCTCGCTGTGGAGACATCCGGTCTCTTCCGTGGAGGTGGGGTTTGCGTCTCCTCCTCTTCGCAGGGAAGGTGAAGAGGAGGCGGACCTCCTTTGCTGTAGGGCAGGACCGCATGTTATAGTAGCACTTTGAGAGGGCAGGCATTTTCTTCGCGCCACAGGGGGGTAGACGCCCACGAAGGTACGCCCACCTTCTTCTCCAGCGCCTGAGGGCGCGAATATGGCGACAAAAATGGCGATTTTGGCGCCAAAAGTGCAAACAGTCCTTTTCACAAAAACAAGTTCTTAGGCACGCAGGGCTCGCAATTTCGCGGTTTGGTATCCTGTTCGTGACGCCAAAGTTTGTGTCGACCCGCCACCACAATTGTGGGTTACCAGGGCAATGGGGTACTCAGAGCCGAGCCCGTAGAAGTCTATGGGGATTTTGTCACAGGTAGCTGTGGCTCGGTCTGTGGCCCGGGCGGTCTGGCGTATGTTGTTGTTGGGAATATTTACAGGGGATAACTATATACAGTTCGTGACGCCACCTGTAGTGTTCTGGTAACATGTACCAGCGCTGCTGTAGATCTCTGAGGGGATGGTGATGCAGCTAGATGTCGGGTCCCCTACAGGTGGGACTGGTCCCTCAAAGTCTATGTGAGTAGTGAAGTCGAGTGCGGTTAAAGAACACAGTCTCACACGGTCAGCGTCTTTCCATACCTTTACTGGCAAGATGTCAAGGCAGGTCCCAGGGAGGCTGATCCACGGAGAGTGTATTTTGAGGCAGCAGCTGGACAAGTTAGGGGCCTCCTTTATCTCCAATATAACGAGTGCAACTAGCATGAAGCGTAGTTCCCTCTAATCTTCAGCAATGCCTGCTGTACCTGCCCAGTCAGCTTAGTGTTAGGGGCCTTCCTGTGAAGGAGCTGAATCCTTATGTGGTCCTGCAGAACGCTAAAGTCTCCACTCCCCCTGACCCCAGCTACGTACCGACTATAAGGGGCTTGTCTGCCGCGACCTAGGGTCCGGTAGATTCCTGGTTGTCCTGTCACTGTGCCTGAAGCAACAGTGACTCTTCGGTCCCCAGTGACCGGTAGAAACGTGCTGGACTTCTGCAATCCGTTAAGCACAATCTTATAAATCCACTTGCCTTTCGCCTTGTCCACGCTGGTAACATAAGCACTCTTATTAGCAAAGGGTCGAGCAGTCACTTCTTTCCTTATCCTTCCACTTCAAGTTCACCACAGATGCTCAGTTATCACAGGCAGGAGCACGTCACTGTACCTGATACTGTCCTCTAGACAGGAATGCTGAAGACTTTCTGGTTACAACTTGTTCCTTCCTTCAATGTATGCTGAGGAGATGACACAGCTCTGACCAGACTAAGGCGTATTCCAACACCTATACCAGACTCCACTTTCCAAGCTGATGAGTTAGCAATCTAGACTCCTCCACTGTAGTCCAGACGCAGACTCTCCACGTCCTTACTGCCCGAAGACAGGAACAGGAACTAACACTCCCTCACTGTCCGAAGACAGGAACCAGACTCACTAAAATCACTCCTACACATACCTTCTTGACCACTCCCTAGAGTATACTCCACTACCCCAAGGGTGTGTCCAACATGTGTAGAGTGAATGCATATTGAGCATTAAGCCGCTGCCTCTCCATACACTCTCCAGGGTACTACGTGTGCCTACCACCAGGGCTACACAGATGAAGCTTTGGAGGCTGTCTTCTAGCTTCGGTGATGAAGCTTTGGAGGCTATCTTCTAGCTTCGGTGATGAAGCTTTGGAGGCTGTCTTCTAGCTTCTGCTTTGCACTTTGTAGCGTTCCTTATGGCAATATCGGGGGTTTGTATGGGTGGAATACAGAGACTGATGAGCCTTCAGAATCTAGGATTGGTCCTCGGGTGGAGTTTCGGCGGCTCCAGTCATATAGAGGTGTAATATATTCTTCCCTGGGATATAATCATTGGAGGTTCCAGTTGTCGGACCTCCTGGACCAAACTACGATGATTAATCTAATCGATGAGCCGGCTGTGCTATTGGTTGGAGAACCTCTTTATATGCTGTTTAGGCTGGAGATGTCTTGATTATTTTTGGCGATTTCACAGTCCCAAGAAAAGACTTTTCTTTTCTCTTCATATCTGTAATTTATGTAAAGTGACGGTGCAGCCACCAGCCAATTCTTCTTGTGCATATTTTTGGGAATGGCGAGCGTCCTTGCAGTCAGATGCCGCTGACCGTAAGCTATAAAAGCATGATCAGCAAATTTACAAATTGATTGTTGCAGAGCCCCTATTAATTGTTTTTTTTAGAACATACAAACTTGTTGATAAGAGTCCTTTCTTTCATTTTTTTTTATTGATCAAGTGACTAACAATAAGACCTCGAGCGGTTTGGGTCTATAGGGAAGGAGGACGGCGGAGAGCTATGGAAGTTTGCACAATGATGAGTCCTGAACTAGAGGGTCTATAAGTGAGGGGGGTCCCGAAGCAGCTAGACGATTTCTGTTACCACCGATCTGGTAACATTGGAGCCCTTTAATAGCTATGGGCTGTGTTTGGTTTTCTGCTGAATCTTGAGATTATCTCTGCTTTTTCTGTAATGAATAGAAAAATGTCTTCAGTCCAGGGAGTCTTTATGGAAATTTCTGCAGCTAAAATTCTAATAAAGATGGTGATTAATCAAAGAAATGGAAGGTTTCAGTGATGAGGAATGGCCAGGATGAATAAAACGAACGAGGCAGAATGCAAAAGTCTGCCTCCTGTGATCCGCCTGTGAAAGTCTTGATCTGAAGGACAGTGCCGCCCCACACCGGGGGGCTTCCCAAGTTCTCGCCAGCTTTTTATGGCTTCACCTTCATGGATTCTGCAGGAGCAGATTCGGAGAGCTCTGATCACACAGGCGAAGTAAAAAGCGGCGCAAGCAGACAAAGGAAAGGATACATAAAAATCTGAATGCAATTACTGTACAGAAAGAGGAGAAAGTCTAATAAACTTGTATATCGAGGTTAGCCCCTGTATAATGAGTTCATTATTGTTCACCTCTAAAGAGAAAAAAAAAGAAAAGATAATTAAAACCTGTCCTGACCTCATACGTCTCACAGCTGAAGATTTGTTCCTTTTGTATCCATTGTGGACAATGCTCTGTAAGTCTAAAACTCCAGACTAGCGTAATTGACTTACGCCGCATGGCCTCCCATTTCTTCCGTTTTTTGCCGAATCCAGAAAATTTTTTTAATTCTGGCGTCTGTAAAAATCGTCTCTAGTAACGTTTTTTGTCTGCGCCAAAAAAAACAGACAGCGCTGGATGCGGCGCTTCCGACTGTTTGCTACAATGGAAGTCTATGGGCGCCGGAATGTGCCGGATCCGGAAAAAGACGGATCCGGTCACCGGATCCGGTTTTCAAGTCTGAGCATGCTCAGATCCAATTGGCCAGCCCCCAGGAACCGGATCCGTTGTAAAACGGATAAGAAAACGGAAGAAACAAATGGAAAACTGATGAAACTGAACCGGTTTTTAGCCGGATCCGTCTAGTGGATCCGGCTAAAAACCGTATCCGCTTCATCAGTTTTTACACAATTTGCATTGGATCCGGTGCTCCAGCACGTCGCCGGATCTTGCCTGACTGAAAAAAACTGATGTGTGAAAGTAGCCTTACAGGATTTGGGAATGTTTAGCTTGCAAAAAAGAAGACTGAGAGGAGACTTAATAGCTGTCTACAAATATCTCAAGGGCTGTCACATTGTAGAAGGATCATCTTTATTCTCATTTGCACAAGGAAAGACTAGAAGCAATGGGATGAAACTGAATGGGAGGCGACACAGATTAGATATTAGAAAAAACTTTTTGACAGTTAGGGTGATCAAGGAGTGGAACAGGCAGCCACGAGAGGTGGTGAGTTCTCCTTCAAACAGGCTGGGCAGACATCTGTCTGGGATGGTTTAGTGAATCCTGCTTTGAGCAGGGGGTTGGACCAGATGACCCAGGAGGTCCCTTCCAACTCTACCATTCTATGATTCTCTGACTCCCCCTGTTTGGTGCTAGTAAGCGCTGTATACTGTAACATCACTACTAGTAAGCTCTGCATGTTGTTACATCACCACTAGACAGTTCTTCATACCATTACATCACCAATAGACAGCGCTCCAAAGTGTTACATCACCACTAGACAACGCTGCATACTGTTACATCACCACTAGACAGCGCTGCATACTGTTACATCACCACTAGACAGCGCTGCATACTGTTACATCACCACTAGACAGCGCTGCATACGGTTACATCACCATTAGACAGCGCTGCATACTGTTACATCACCACTAGACAGCGCTGCATACTGTTACATCACCACTAGACAGCGCTGCATACTGTTACATCACCACTAGACAGCGCTGCATACTGTTACATCACCACTAGACAGCGCTGCATACTGTTACATCACCACTAGACAGCGCTGCATACCATTACATCACCTCTAGACAGCGCTGCATACTGTTACATCACTACTAGACAACGCTGCATACTGTTACATCACCACTAGACAACGCTGCATACTGTTACATCACCACTAGACAGCGCTGCATACTGTTACATCACTACTAGACAACGCTGCATACTGTTACATCACCACTAGACAGCGCTGCATACTGTTACATCACCACTAGACAGCGCTGCATACTGTTACATCACCACTAGACAGCGCTGCATACTGTTACATCACCATTAGACAGCGCTGCATGCTGTTTCATCACCACTAGACAGCGCTGCATACTGTTACATCACCACTAGACAGCGCTGCATACTATTACATCACCACTAGACAGCTCTTCATACCATTACATCACCTCTAGACAGCGCTGCATACTGTTACATCACTACTAGACAACGCTGCATACTGTTACATCACCACTAGACAGCGCTGCATACTGTTACATCACCACTAGACAGCTCTGCATACTGTTACATCACCACTAGAACACCGCTGCATACTGTTACATCACCACTAGACAGCTCTTCATACTGTTACATCACCACTAGACACCGCTGCATACTGTTACATCACTACTAGACAGCGCTGCATACTGTTACATCACCACTAGACAGCTCTTCATACTGTTACATCACCACTAGACAGCGCTGCATACTGTTACATCAACACTAGACCGCGCTGCATACTGTTACATCATCACTAGACAGCTCTTCATACTGTTACATCATCACTAGACAGCGCTGCATACTGTTACATCACCACTAGACAGCGCTCCATACTGTTACATCACTACTAGTTAGCGCTGCATACTGTTACATCACCACTAGACAGCGCTGCATACTGTTACATCACTACTAGTTAGCGCTGCATACTGTTACATCACTACTAGACAGCGCTGCATACTGTTACATCACCACTAGTAAGCGCTGCATACTGTTACATCACCACTAGACACCGCTGCATACTGTTACATCACCACTAGACAGCGCTGCATACTGTTACATCACCACTAGACAGCTCTTCATACTGTTACATCACCACTAGACACCGCTGCATACTGTTACATCACTACTAGACAGCGCTGCATACTGTTACATCACTACTAGACAGCGCTGCATACTGTTACATCACCACTAGTAAGCGCTGCATACTGTTACATCACCACTAGACAGCGCTGCATACTGTTACATCACCACTAGACAGCGCTGCATACCATTACATCACCTCTAGACAGCGCTGCATACTGTTACATCACTACTAGACAACGCTGCATACTGTTACATCACCACTAGACAACGCTGCATACTGTTACATCACCACTAGACAGCGCTGCATACTGTTACATCACTACTAGACAACGCTGCATACTGTTACATCACCACTAGACAGCGCTGCATACTGTTACATCACCACTAGACAGCGCTGCATACTGTTACATCACCACTAGACAGCGCTGCATACTGTTACATCACCATTAGACAGCGCTGCATGCTGTTTCATCACCACTAGACAGCGCTGCATACTGTTACATCCTACTAGTTAGCGCTGCATACTGTTACATCACCACTAGACAGCGCTGCATACTGTTACATCACTACTAGTTAGCGCTGCATACTGTTACATCACTACTAGACAGCGCTGCATACTGTTACATCACCACTAGTAAGCGCTGCATACTGTTACATCACACTAGACACCGCTGCATACTGTTACATCACCACTAGACAGCGCTGCATACTGTTACATCACCACTAGACAGCTCTTCATACTGTTACATCACCACTAGACACCGCTGCATACTGTTACATCACTACTAGACAGCGCTGCATACTGTTACATCACTACTAGACAGCGCTGCATACTGTTACATCACCACTAGTAAGCGCTGCATACTGTTACATCACCACTAGACACCGCTGCATACTGTTACATCACACTAGACAGCGCTGCATACTGTTACATCACCACTAGACAGCTCTTCATACTGTTACATCACCACTAGACACCGCTGCATACTGTTACATCACCACTAGACAGCGCTGCATACTGTTACATCACCACTAGACAGCTCTTCATACTGTTACATCACCACTAGACACCGCTGCATACTGTTACATCACTACTAGACAGCGCTGCATACTGTTACATCACCACTAGACAGCTCTTCATACTGTTACATCACTAGACAGGCTGCATTCTGTTACATCAACTGCATATAGTTACATCAACACGAGACAGCGCTGCATACTGTTATATTATCACTAGACAGCGCTGCATTACTGTTACATCACTACTAGTTAGCTCTGCAATTACTGTTACATCACCACTAGACAGCGCTGCATACTGTTACATCACCACTAGACAGCGCTGCATACTGTTACATCACCACTAGACAGCGCTGCATACTGTTACATCAACACGAGACAGCGCTGCATACTGTTATATTATCACTAGACAGCGCTGCATACTGTTACATCACTACTAGTTAGCTCTGCATACTGTTACATCACCACTAGACAGCGCTGCATACTGTTACATCATCACTAGACAGCGCTGCATACTGTTACATCACCACTAGACAGCTCTGCATACTGTTACATCATCACTTGATTGCTGCATACTCTTGTATCACCACTAGATGGCATCTTTGCTCTTTTCTATATTAAGCTCTGATGGCTGCTTTGTAACACTGTTTCTCCTGCAGTGACTGGGCTCCACTATGGCTGTGCTACAAGAAAAGCAATATTTCACTTCCTTGGTCACATTGTAGTTGCAGACTGCAGGAACACGTGGTGGTGTCATAGTCGGTTCTACCTGCGCCAAATGGACATTTTATTAAAGACACAGACAACTCTTTTTCCTTTATATATAGTAAAGCAGCTCAGTCTTCAGCCCCATCACAACTCACATTGTGAGACATTGACATTCAGGCTTCTAGGAAAGCTGGGTGTCCTCTCCAGCAGAAGCTCTAATAAGATCATTGAATACTTTATAGGCACCCCTGATATAATGAAGCTGGCTCGGGTGCAGGCCCAGAGACTAGGCTGCCAGGGAACGCTGCTGATGTGCTGCCATGATAATACTCTGTATTAATACATCCTTTACTCCTCTTTTCCTTTATGTGGATCGCCCGCCGGGCAGTCATACATTATAGGGGGGAGTGTGATGCTGGAGATTAATCACTCCACTTCCCTTTAATATTTGTAACAGATGCAGATTTTACGACCTTGACCTGTGTTATGGGCAAGTGGTCTACTGTGGTGGTCTCAAATAATTTCCCACAACACCGTTTTGTATGTGTTTTAAACAACTTTTTGGCAGGATGCTTGTAGAATAAAACTTAACTATATTAAAAGTACCGTAGACAAAGAAAACGTAATCCGCACCCAAAAACGGCTGCAAAATAACTGCAAAGGCGGGCATTTTAAACAGAGCGATTTTATTGCCAAGAAAGCAGTTTTCAGCTGCAGATGGAAGGAAGAGAGCCACAGGATTCATTACTGATGGGTAGGCGGAGCCCAGACGGGATAGTCACCTCAGATTAAAAGAGTGTTGACCGGCCCCTCCAGCTCGGGCTCCTCCTACTCAGCTTTCTCCAGTTTACAATTTGAGGTCTCAGAGGACGGTCGCTGCAGGAAGCAGCTCCTCAGAAGATTTTATTATTTTATATCGGACAAGAGACTTGGATCACCAAATGTGGTCTAGAGGTCTCAGGGGTCTCAGCGCTGCTGGACTCCCACCTCTCCCTTGGCGGATCTGTATTACCCTAAGGGTGGTCCCTGCAGAAACCTGCCAGCCCGGGGGGATGAGGATGGCTTCCCTGGCTGGGACACAAACCGCGCTTCTGGGGTCACTGCGTTCCCCGCCCTGGGGGGAAGCATGGGCATAGCGCCAGAAACCCCTGGGGGTCCCTGTGGCGCATGGCGGGGTGAGTACTCCACATTTTTATTAGTGTGTTGAGTGATTCACCGGCTGCTGCGGCAGCCGCTGGTACAGTTTCATGTGGTGATTTTTGTATTTTTGTCCGCAGGTGGATGCCTGCAGGACGGGGATCGCGGTACCGGAGAAGGGGAGTCCCGCGCTTTTTTTGAAGGCGGGGGGCGTGGCTTCGCGTCTCCCGGGCAGGAAGCGCTCTCTGAGCGCGCTTTCCTGCTTCCTTCTCTTCCGGCTGCCTCCTCAGTGCGGCGGCCATTACAGCGCACCGGGCTCCTCTTCCTCTCTGCTCTCCTGCACAAGCGAAGAACACAGCACCGCAAAACTGTGAGTCGCTTCTGCCCAATCGGGGCAGAAGCTTAGAGAATCTTTTTCTCTCCCCCGTAGCGCAGGTTGCCACACGCTGAGTTTAGCGACGCTATTTGGGTCGCTGGAGGTCTTTACGATACAAAATTGATCGCAAATATTTAGCGATTTAAGTGTGGTATTTTTTTGAGACGTTTTTTCTGTCTCTGCCTGCTGCCTCATTGAGGCTCCTGGAACTCGCACATCTGTCACTTGAATACAGGTTGTGAAGAGTTTTGTGATTTTAACCCTTATCAAGCGGTTAAATCTTAATGGTGGCTGGGGTAACCTTTTTTCTTTAAGAGTTAACCCTTCAGCGTCTGGTTAAAAGGTGTTACTATCAGGTGTAACCTGTCATTGTACTGGGTAAGACATGTCAGATCAGGGCACAGGTGCAGATCATCATCCAGCTCCGTTACGAGATCAGTCTCGCATATCTAACACACAGACCTCGACATCGAGTGCAGCGGTCGGAGGACCCAGTGACGCAAAAATGGAGGCTCTCACTCATTCGATTGATAGCCTGTCTAACCTTATAGGTTGTTGGGTGTCAGCCAAACCCCCTCATAGCAGGAAGCGTCATAGGCCGGTGTCTTTTCGCTCGTATAGCGACTCAGAGAGTTCTGACGTGGAGGGTTCCCCTTTAAGTTCAGAGGGGATATCCGAATCGGATAGAGAGGATCGGCAAATGCACTCTGCTTGTTGCTCGGGTCGTGTAGAGGCTTTAATTGAGGCAATGAGGGAGGCGTTGCAGTTACAGGAGGATGTAACTACTCGCCCTGGTAAGTCGGCCAGGATGTTCCAGGAGTCGCATAAGTCAGTCGCGACTTTGCCATCGATGATTGAGTTCAACCAGGCAGTGGAGAAGGAGCGTCTGTGCCCAGACAAGCGTTTTCAGGGGACTCGTCTTTTGGAGTCACTGTATCCGTGTACTACGGAATCTAATGATTGTTGGATTCAGTCTCCCGAGGTGGATGTCTCCTTATCTCAGCTTAGCAAATCTTCTTTGCTACCTATTAAAGGGAAGGTGAGTTTGCAGGACCCGCTAGACAGAAGAGCAGAGTCAGCGGCAAAGTCCATTTATGAAGCCGCGGGTTATGGCTTCAGAGCGATGCTAGGCTCCATGTGTGTTTATAAAGCTGCCCTGGTCTGGTTGGGCCATTTACGGAGGAAATGTGAACCTCAAGTACCTGAGGTGGATGGACTGTTTGAATTGTTAGAAAGTGCCTTACAATATGGACATGATGCAAACCTGGACACGGTGTCACTGCTGTCCAGGGCTCAATCCTCGGCGGTCTCAGTCAGGAGGGCACTGTGGCTTAGACAGTGGACCGGTGATGCGGTTTCTAAACATGGTTTGCTAGCCTTAGCTTACAAAGGCGGTCAGTTATTTGGATCTGACCTTACGGAACTGATTGCCAAAGCAAAGGCAAGGGAGACAGCTTTACCACAGCGAAGGACTGTGGCTTCTACGTCTGGCAGGCCTAGTACCAATAGTGGTCGACGGTCCTTTCGTTCCAGGGGACGATTCGGTCAGCCCTCATGGGGGTCGGGTCATCCCTCTTTTTCGGGAAAAAAGACAAATCAGAAATCCCGCGCTCCCTGGAAACAGAGTTTCCGTCAAGATAAAAGGGAATCTGACAAAAAGCCCACTAAGGCAGATTGACGCCAGGGTCCCGCTCGAGGGCTCTCGAGTGGGGGTCGCCTGCTCCAATTCAAAGTGACTTGGGTTTCCCGTGTCCCAGACTCCTGGGTGACACGGGTTGTGTCAGCAGGCTATTTCATAGAGTTTTCTTCCTGACCCCCGAACAGTTATTGCCAGTCTCGCATGCCATCAGAGCCCGGGCTATGTGCCGCTTTACTGCAGGAAGTCGAGTTTCTTCTGCAGAAGGGTGTGGTGGTTCCGGTTCCACCAGAAGACAGGGGAAGAGGTTTTTATTCCAACCTCTTTGTAGTCCCCAAAAAGGAGGGAAAGTTTCGCCCCGTCCTGGATCTCAAAAGGTTGAATCGGCATGTCCACGCCCGAAGGTTTCGCATGGAGTCGCTTCGCTCCGTAGTGGCAGCATTGTCACAGAACGATTTTTTGGTGTCAATCGACATACGCGACGCCTATTTGCACGTTCCAATCGGAAGGGCTCACCAGCGTTATCTTCGCTTTGCCATAGGACAGGATCATTACCAATTTGTGGCTCTACCATTCGGTTTGGCCTCGGCACCCAGAGTCTTTACAAAGATTCTGGCACCTCTCATGGCTATACTTCGAAGGCAGGGAGTCACGATCCTCCCCTATCTGGACGATCTTTTGATTGTGGCATCCTCGAAGGAGGAGGCGGTGACGGCTCGCAATCTATCCCTTCAGCTCCTGGAGGACTTCGGGTGGCTGGTCAATTGGGAGAAGTCGTCTCTGGAACCGTCACAATCAATCCTGTTTCTGGGATGCATTTCGACACAGTACGAGCAGTGGTGTCTCTTCCTCCAGACAAGCAAGCATGTCTTATCCGACATACGCAGGTGATGAGGTCTTCAGTGACAATGTCTCTTCGAAGATGTATGCGTCTTCTGGGGTTGATGGTGGCTTCAATGGAGGCTCTTCCGTTTGCCCAGTTTCATTCCAGGGCGCTCCAAGGGTTCATTCTAAATCGCTGGGATCGGTCGCAGACCTCACTGGATTGCAGTGTGGTTATCTCCCGCAAGGTACGAGAGTCTCTGGATGGTGGATCCGTTCGACAGAATTGTCTCGGGGGAAGTCCTTTCTTCCTCTGAAGTGGTCAGTCATAACCACCGATGCCAGCCTGACGGGCTGGGGGGGCGTTTGGAACGATCTCTGGGTTCAGGGAGTATGGTCGCCAGAGGAGTCTGTCTTGCCGATCAACATCCTCGAATTGAGGGCAATTTTCCTTTGCCTCCAACACTGGACGGTCCCTTTACACGGTCTGCCTGTCCGAGTGCAGACAGACAATGCGACGGCGGTCGCTTATATCAATCACCAAGGCGGGACGAGGAGTTCCAGGTTTATGGTGGAGGTATCTCGGATCCTGATATGGGCAGAGTCCAGGGTCCCAGCCATCTCTGCGATCCACATCCCAGGATTCAGAATATCACGGCGGACTTTCTAAGTCGCGAGAGGATGGATCCCGGAGAATGGAGTCTCCATCCGGACATTTTTGCACTGCTGTGCTCCCGTTGGGGAACTCCTCAGGTGGATCTGATGGCATCCAGGGCCAATGCCAAGTTACCGACATTCGTGTCCAGGTACAGGGATCCGAAGGCTGTAGCGGTGGATGCTCTGGTGGCCCCGTTGGACCAATTCAATCTAATCTATGTGTTCCCGCCGATTTCTATGCTACCTCTGGTACTCCGTCGGATCAGGCTGGAGAGGATCTCAGCTATTTTGATAGCTCCAGATTGGCCAAGGAGGACGTGGTTCTCGACACTGGTGTCGCTTCTAGCGGCACCGCCATTTTCACTTCCTCTTCGTCCGGACCTGTTAACCCAAGGGCCCGTCCGTCATCCAGACCTGAAGTCTCTGCATTTGACGGCGTGGCTCTTGAAACCGAAATTTTGACCCGTAGAGGTTTTTCAGCCGAAGTCATTGCTACTCTGCGTGCTGCTAGAGGTCCAGCTACTACTAGGATTTACCACAGGACTTGGGAAGCCTTCTTTTTGTGGTGTTCGAGTTCTTCAAAGAACCCGAGAAAATTTTCTATTCCCAATTTGTTGGCTTTTATGCAACACCGGTTGGACAAAGGTTTGGCCATTAGCACCCTGAGGGGTCAGGTTTCGGCTCTGTCTTTACTGTTTCGGAGGGCTATCGCCTCGCGTAGGGACGTGCGTTCCTTTTTTCGTGGAATAACCCGTCAGTTTCCACCGCGGAGAACTCTTGTATCTCCTTGGCGGCTCAGTCTTGTTTTGGAGGCTCTTCAACATCAGCCTTTTGAGCCTATGGATTCGGTTAGCCTTTATTTACTTTCTTGGAAGGTGGCCTTCCTAGTGGCAGTTACCTCTTTGAGGAGGGTTTCGGAGTTGGCGGCTCTTTCTTGCTCGCCTCCCTTCTTGGAGTTTCACCCGGATCGTGTGGTGCTTCGCACTCGGGGCGACTTCCTACCTAAGGTGGTGTCGCGATTTCATGTTAACCAGGATATTGTGTTGCCTTCTCTTTGTCCGAGGCCAAGGACTGTGAAGGAACGGGCCTTGCACACATTGGATTTGGTGCGGGCTTTGAAATTCTACTTGAATGTTACTCAAGGATTTCGGAAATCAGACTCTCTGTTTGTTATTCCAGCAGGTCGTCGACGTGGTCAGCGAGCTTCCAAGGATTCTATAGCTCACTGGATTCGGTCGGCCATTTTGGAGGCTTACCGACTTAAGGGCGAACCTTGCCCGATTAAACTTCGAGCTCACTCCACGAGGGCTGTGGGCTCATCGTGGGCCTTTCATCAAGGGCCTCGGCGGCTCAGCTCTGCCGGGCGGCGACCTGGCGCTCCGTTCACACTTTTACAAAATTTTATAAGGTGGACGTTAGTGCTTCCGCTGATGCAGCCTTGGGACGTAGGGTCCTGCAGGCAGCGGTAGTTTAAGAGTCTAGTTAACTTGTTTGGCGCCTGTTGCGCTTTTATTCAGGTTGTTGGGTTTCTGCCTATTTTGGTTTTGTTTCCCACCCTAATGTTTTGAACTGCTTTGGGACGTCCCATCAGTAATGAAGTACTGTGTCTCCCTCCCTTCCATCTGCAGCTGAAAGACGGATTTTGGTAAGAACTTACCTGTAAAATCCTTTTCAGCGAAGGAAGGGAGGGAGACACAGATCCCTCCCATGGCAGAAGTGTGTTGTTAATTTACAGAAGCAGCGTGGCCCTTCTCTGATAGCGATTTCTGGGCTGAGGTCGACGCGCTACGGCTCTGTTCCAGCATTGCCAGCTCATCGCAGTGGTCAGGTTCCGTGAGTAGTACCTGGAACTGTGTGGTTTTTTTGCCTATCTGCATGCATAACCTGTATTCTTGTGTTTTTTGTCTCTGAAGTTCTTCAGAAGGGGTTATATTGCTCCGCTGGTGATATTGCTCTTCTTTAAGCTTGTGTACAACTGAGTAAGCTGAGTAGGAGGAGCCCGAGCTGGAGGGGCCGGTCAGCACACTCTTTTAATCTGAGGTGACTATCCCGTCTGGGCTCCGCCTACCCATCAGTAATGAAGTACTGTGTCTCCCTCCCTTCCTTCGCTGAAAAGGATTTTACAGGTAAGTTCTTACCAAAATCCGTCTTTTTCCTGTAGTCTTTATTGCACCATCTTAGTTTCCTCTTGGTGGATCGTGTCTTCTGTCATTTCTCCAGACATCTGCTTCTCGTTGCTGCTCTCATTTATTTATTTATATATATATATATATATATATATATATATATATATATATATATATATATATAAGTGATCTGAGCCGCTTTCACCATTCTCATAGCAGAGCTGGGGTGACGCTTCCTGCTGGTCTCTGGTGGGCTTGGAAGAAGCCTGTTTATTTCCAGTTGGTGCAGGTCCTGGGATAATGTATACGGGGGGATTGTACAGTAATAAGGGTGAAATTAAAGCAGGATCATGTTGTCCTGTTCCAGGTTGGCTGCCGGCCATGTCGGCTTATTATAGGACACGAGCAAATGACGTGTGACAGTAATATGTTGCTCATCTTGATGGAGACCAGAGACTGAGAGTCACATCGTGGGAAAAGTAAGGCGACCAGCAGCAGCGCAGGGACAGACCAGCGGTACGATACGAGCCCCGATCAGTAAACCTTTATCATTTAATATGCAATATACTCAAAAAAGAGAGAGGACAGCACCTCCAAAAATCGTACAATGATCCCATGCCTCTCGGCAAAAATATATATAACTGAACATGAGGTTCTTAGTTTAACATTCTGATCAGACTGTTTGAAGCCCACTGCTACGTCACGG
Source organism: Oophaga sylvatica (assembly GCA_033576555.1). Classification (NCBI taxonomy): domain Eukaryota; kingdom Metazoa; phylum Chordata; class Amphibia; order Anura; family Dendrobatidae; genus Oophaga; species Oophaga sylvatica. Next base: position 85,140,828 of record JARQOD010000009.1, read on the forward strand.
CAAACCCCGTAGTGGGTCCTACCGCCCTAACGGAGTGGAGCCGCACTCTGGCCACCGCCACAGCAGCAATACACCAGCAGGGCAGATGGCCTGGTGCCCTACAGCGCCCGTGCTGCAAGACTGAGTCCCCATGACTCCAGACCACGCCGCCCCACCAGCACAAAGCCACAGCAACAATGGCCGCCACACAGCACCCACACCAAATGAAGGGAGCACTGAAACTCACCTTCCTCCAGCTCTTCAGTAAGAGCCAAAATGGGCTAGATCCCTTAATATGCAGTCTCCTGCTAATTAAAATCACCTATGCCAAATGGGAGGAGTGCACATCCAAAGGAAAAAAAAAAAAGGACAGAACATGCAATATGCTCAAAAAAGGTTTGCCGTGACGTGGCAGTGGGCTTCATACAGTCTGATCAGAATGTTAAACTAAGAACCTCATGTTCAGTTTATATATTTGCTGCCTTTTTGTTTCCTTTTGACTTTTGTCAGGAGGTTGGGAGTTATGTCTAATACTCTGGTGTAATAAAGGTGTATATTCTGTTCTTTTGGAGCACTCGTCATTTGGCATCCATATCCCTATTGTTTTTCGGTGAAAGATCGTGTAATCAGTGTGGCTAATTAAGCAGGGCTCGGCAGGTATTTGCATCAGTGATGACTCAGGGGTGAATTTTAAGTATAGTTTTCCATGCAGCGAGTGTGTGCTGCCTCTCGCACATAGAGATGACATCTGTCTCATGAGATCACCGTAGCCTTTCGGCTGGCCATACACATACCTGTCGGCCCCAGTTCAGACTAGTCTTCAGATGTGTTCTTTAAGATGACGCTCCGCAATAAATCTGGAAAACAGTTCCTAGATTAAAAAAGCAAACCTACATTTTTTCATCCATAATTCTAACTGTGTCATTTGTTTCCTCCCAGCTCGGGATACTTCCTGCCTTTCATCATCCTACACTCTCACTTTCTAGTTACTGACATAGAAAGTAGCTGTCTGACATCTACCGCCGTCGGCCATTTTACAAAACACACTTCGTTCATATTTTGTCGTTTGGTCACTCTCCTCTTCTCGGCTTTTCCTGGCAACCAATCATTTTGCACACACAAAAAAGGGAATTTTCATAACAAATTCATTCAAGATCATGTTGCAAAAATGTGTACACCCCCAAAGAAAGACATAAAAGCAAATATAAAGTTTAGTCTGCAAAATTCTTAGGAACAAGAATTCATCCACAGGTAAATCTAATTATTCATTACACAGTTGTCCAGTAGAAAGATGAAAAAGTCGTTACTTAACAAAGAAAACCTTCTTCCCATTTCATGCTGTCAGCAATGGCACCACATGGAAGAGAAATGTCACAAGACCTGATAAAGAAAATAATTTACGCAAGAAAGGTGAAGACTACAAGAAGATCAGCAAAGCTTTACTTATCAGACAGATACTGGAGAAAAAGTGATACAAAGATGGAACTGCAATCATCTCACAGAGACGTCCAAATCGACCACAGAAGTTAGCACCTAAACAGGATCGTTTTCTGATGAGATAGGTTGAAGAAAATCCACATGTAAGTTCACTGCAGTTAGCTAGAGAAGTAGAAAGCCAAACCAGGGTTGATACAATGTGTAAGGTTCTTTGTCTCTTTTGACATGTTCTTTGAAACTCAGTTTTCCGTCGGCCATTTTGCTTTCTGTCTTTCTGCAGTCTCTTGCCCTCAGTTAATATGGAGTTTCCAGTTTTCATGTTCCCGCCCTGATTCTCTCCCTCTTGCTTCTTAACACTAGGACTACTGGACTCGTGACCCCGCCTAGAACTACTGAAAGGAGTCATTTTGACTCCTTGCTTGTTTTCGTTTATTTTTAGAGTTTCATTTGTGGTTATTTATTAATAATTATATTTTTTGTAATGTATTATTATAGTGAGATCCAACAGTAATGCTTTTGATTGTTTTTTTTCTGCTTTTCTTATTTTTCTACAGAAAATAACAATAATTATAATAGACGTTTTTCAAACATTTTTTTTTATTCAAGTGCACACATATAAACAACAACTGAAGAACAAAAAGCAGAGAAAATGTAGGTGGAGGAGCATAAAAATGAAAATATGGCGCAGAATTCACCTTCTAAACATTTGGTGTTTCGCATTTTAGGCATTGCCTTTGATTTATGGCAGTACATTGCCCACACAAAGACTTACCACAAGTCTTACAATTGCCGACAGATCTATTTTTCTTGCACTTTTCTTTGATCTGGCAAAATTTTGTTTGAACCATCACTTCTGAGCATGTAGAAACTTGGGACGTGGAACCCTTTTCCCTATCTGTGACATAAGGACCACTCAACTCTCTCACAAGCGTTTGCAAAAATGCCTTGCGTGACAGTTTTTGGTGGGTTATCTCATTGAATATTATCCATGCATTTATACCCGCAAAGTCTAAGGCATTTTCAAATGCATGAACAGGCCATCTCCTTGTGCATGTTCGTGTGGTATATTTTCGTGCCATCTGATCCACTACATCTACTCCATATTTTGTTTCATTGTAAAACTTTACCGTTTCTGGAGTTTTTTAGCGGAATCAGACGCAACAACAACATCTGGATGGACGGAACTCAAAATGACAACATTTTTGTTGGCTTTCCTTGATATACTGTAAGTGTAAAATTGTCTTCATTTCTAAACACTTTAGTGTTGTACAATTCCTCTTTCATGGATTTTATTTCTTTAGGCACTTCTCGCCTTATCTTGTTCAGTGTTCCCACGATGGTGTTCCTTTGCTTTTTAGCTGTTTAGCTAATTTTACTGAAGTAAAAAATTACGGTTGAACATTGCGACCTTTTTTCAAAAAGGGTCCAAAAACCATACCCATGGTCCCTAAAACTCCCAGCCGGGTGTGTCATCTTTTGCTAGATAAGGGAACCTTTTGCCGATATTTGCTCTCCTTATCAACAGCTACCTATTTGTGGCCAATTTACTGGTTTGGAAGGCATGTACTGCTGAATGGACATAGTTTTGCTTGGGAAAAAGTTGTCATCCCCGTTTGTAGGGCCAGGTTGAACAACGCAATACAATTTTCAATAAACCTGTCCCACACAGTAGAAAAGGCAAACTTGTCCGTTGCAGTCTCTTCCCCGATAATTTTCCATCAAATCTGGAGAAACCTCAAATTTCAACAAACGGTCCCCTAGACTTGTCGCTTTGCAAAACGGTATTCCCCATCATTACACCAAAACTGCTAATGAGTACGGGTTCGTGCCAGATATCCCCGAGCAAGAATATCGCCAATGAATGCATCTAGCTCCCATCAGATAAGGAAACTGTAAAAATTATTGTTTCCTGCATGCTTCGCAAGCGTACAGTTCTTTTAAATTGTCAATTAAATGAACAAAAATTACTAAGATAAGAGCCTAGAGAAAACAAGCATTTTGTTCAGCTTACAACAGTAATACAAGCAGGTAAAACACAAGGAAAATTGGAAAAGTTGACATTTAAATTGAACTACATCATATGAATGGGGTAAATAAACAGAGGAAAAAATGATGCACAAACTTTATAGCAAATTTGGACAAAGGGACCTCAAAAATAGTAGGGTCAAAATGACTCCCTTCGAGTTTTGGTAAATTTTGAAAAAAAAAGCGCAAATTTTTCACCAAAATTATTTTTTCCCAAACAAAATCTTTTTTCACATCATATTGAGGAAAAGTCACCGGTTTTTCAAAGCCGGAATTCTGAAAAATGTAGTCACAGAAAGAAAAAAAAAAAGAAAGGATCAAAATGACTCCATCAGATTCTAGTGTTAAGCACCTCGTGAACAATCAGTGTCCTGAATCGCCAGTCAGTCTGTCCTATCCTGGAAACCTTGAACTTGACTCCAGCTATTCCACTGGGGGAACTTTTGAACACTTTTGGATCTGGAAACCTGCTGTTTGGTGGTCCATGTTTCGGAATTTTCGGTACAGGAAAAAGTCCTGAACCGCTTTGGGATTTTTGTAGGCTTGAAATTATCTGGCCTGCTGTGTCTCCTGACTTGTCCTCAAACTGTGTGAACTTTTCAGCATCTTGTATAAGTAATACAAGTCTTTTCATTTTAAAACCCATGTTCCGTGTTTCCTGACCCAAGCACAAACGCTATAAAACTGTACCTTTCATGCAAGATTCAGGGCCAATGTTTGTGTCTGTGGGTCTGGGGGAAAAACCGGTTCTGTGACTGTGGATTCAGATGTCCGTTTAAATACCTTATGTGATGACAGTGGTTGTGACTTCTCACAACCATCCAGGGACGCTTCCCTTAAAATTTTACTCTGCAGTGTTACCACAGGAAACACTATTGTTTTTTTTTTTTTTTTTGTTTTTTTTTTTCCTTTCTCCTTCCCCTTCTGCTAAAAATTCTGGAAGATGGAAGGCCCCCATAAAGGAACTTTGCGGGTGACTGATACAATTTTCAGAGTACAACTTTAAAAACCCGTTTTTTTGCAAGCCTACAGGCCTCACTAATCAAATTTGCAAGGTTTGGCAGCTACCCAGGAATTCGAGCCAGGATTGAGGCTCTGAGGGAACGGCCCAGGCTCCTCCTAACCCCGATTCTGGATCCCCAAATACCTCCTTTTTTTGGCGGTAACGGAGAAACAGGGGATTTATTAATCAATCAATTTATTTTTTTTCTGCACAGCTTCACAATTTCCCACTGAACGATCCAAAGGCTACTTTAACAGTTTCTTCCAAAAATAAGGCCTTGTGTGGGGCAAACCCTCTGATTGAGACTGGATGATTGTTTGAACACCTGATGCTTTTTATTTTGCCTGGGGCAGGTTTTGATGACCCCAATCGAGGTGGCAACAGCTGGCGCCATGTTAACTTTGCGCCAAGGTAAGCTTCAGTAGCCGAAATTCCCGGATTTCAGGAGAGGGCCTTTATAACCACTTGGGACACTTCCGCTAAAAATCTATTTTTCGGAAGGGTTGTCTCCCACTGTTAAGGATAACTTGCTCTGCCGACCCTCCCACTGCGTTAGGAACTTTATTAATATTGTATTGTATTGGTCTCTGACTGAACGGACAAGAGAGATGGTTCGAAAAAACGCACTAACCTTTACTACCTCCCTCCTCACTAAGGACCTTTGAGTGGAACAAGGGAACCAAAACTGAACCCATGCAGGTGGACTCTTTACAAAGACGGGTAAGTGATGCACGCAAAAACATGTATAAGGAAAATCTTGTTTCTACTTGGTAAGTCAGGGCACTTCTTAAACGCCCCAGGTTCCATAAACTACTGCAGCAGTCATTAGTGGTGTTGGAGAGGAGCTCTTCATTCCGAGCCTCAGGTCCGAGGATCTGCTGCAAAGGATCTTGATTCTCGGACTTAAACTCTATTAGTTCGGGGACGAGACGGTATAAAACGCTGCAATTTTTTCAAGTTTCCTCAGCGAGCCCACTGAGTTGTAAAAGAAACAATTCTCATTCTTTTTTTCCATCAAACTTGGGGGTTAAAACCGTCTGGGTGTCTACTCTGCTATGATCGACTCAGGAGCAAGTGGAAATTTATGGGGATCTCCTTTGCTCGAAAAAAGGGATACGTTCATGAAGAAGGGACTCCTACGATGGGGGCTGTGGAGGCTCTCTACTGACTTTGGACCAGTGGATCAAGAAACAGAGCCTTTTTGGGGGTTATGGGGGAAAAATCATCAGGGGGAAAAAGTCTTTTTTGCTGATCTTCTCCCACTTT
>JARQOD010000009.1:85146637-85230484 GCA_033576555.1 Oophaga sylvatica
TTTACTGTTTCGGAGGGCTATCGCCTCGCGTAGGGACGTGCGTTCCTTTTTTCGTGGAATAACCCGTCAGTTTCCACCGCGGAGAACTCTTGTATCTCCTTGGCGGCTCAGTCTTGTTTTGGAGGCTCTTCAACATCAGCCTTTTGAGCCTATGGATTCGGTTAGCCTTTATTTACTTTCTTGGAAGGTGGCCTTCCTAGTGGCAGTTACCTCTTTGAGGAGGGTTTCGGAGTTGGCGGCTCTTTCTTGCTCGCCTCCCTTCTTGGAGTTTTCACCCGGATCGTGTGGTGCTTCGCACTCGGGGCGACTTCCTACCTAGGTGGTGTCGCGATTTCATGTTAACCAGGATATTGTGTTGCCTTCTCTTTGTCCGAGGCCAAGGACTGTGAAGGAAACGGGCCTTGCACACATTGGATTTGGTGCGGGCTTTGAAATTCTACTTGAATGTTACTCAAGGATTTCGGAAATCAGACTCTCTGTTTGTTTATTCCAGCAGGTCGTCGACGTGGTCAGCGAGCTTCCAAGGATTCTATAGCTCACTGGATTCGGTCGGCCATTTTGGGAGGCTTACCGACTTAAGGCGAACCTTGCCCGATTAAACTTCGAGCTCACTCCACGAGGGCTGTGGGCTCATCGTGGGCCTTTCATCAAGGGGCCTCGGCGGCTCAGCTCTGCCGGGCGGCGACCTGGCGCTCCGTTCACACTTTTACAAAATTTTATAAGGTGGACGTTAGTGCTTCCGCTGATGCAGCTTGGGACGTAGGGTCCTGCAGGCAGCGGTAGTTTAAGAGTCTAGTTAACTTGTTTGGCGCCTGTTGCGCTTTTATTCAGGTTGTTGGGTTTCTGCCTATTTTGGTTTTGTTTCCCACCCTAATGTTTTGAACTGCTTTGGGACGTCCCATCAGTAATGAAGTACTGTGTCTCCCTCCCTTCCATCTGCAGCTGAAAGACGGATTTTGGTAAGAATTACTGTTAAAATCCTTTTCAGCGAAGGAAGGGAGGGAGACACAGATCCCTCCCATGGCGAAGTGTGTTGTTAATTTACAGAAGCAGCGTGGCCCTTCTCTGATAGCGATTTCTGGGCTGAGGTCGACGCGCTACGGCTCTGTTCCAGCATTGCCAGCTCATCGCAGTGGTCAGGTTCCGTGAGTAGTACCTGGAACTGTGTGGTTTTTTTGCCTATCTGCATGCATAACCTGTATTCTTGTGTTTTTTGTCTCTGAAGTTCTTCAGAAGGGGTTATATTGCTCCGCTGGTGATATTGCTCTTCTTTAAGCTTGTGTACAACTGAGTAAGCTGAGTAGGAGGAGCCCGAGCTGGAGGGGCCGGTCAGCACACTCTTTTAATCTGAGGTGACTATCCCGTCTGGGCTCCGCCTACCCATCGTAATGAAGTACTGTGTCTCCCTCCTTCCTTCGCTGAAAAGGATTTTACAGGTAAGTTCTTACCAAAATCCGTCTTTTTCCTGTAGTCTTTATTGCACCATCTTAGTTTCCTCTTGGTGGATCGTGTCTTCTGTCATTTCTCCAGACATCTGCTTCTCGTTGCTGCTCTCATTTATTTATTTATATATATATATATATATATATATATATATATATATATATATATATATATATATAAGTGATCTGAGCCGCTTTCACCATTCTCATAGCAGAGCTGGGGTGACGCTTCCTGCTGGTCTCTGGTGGGCTTGGAAGAAGCCTGTTTATTTCCAGTTGGTGCAGGTCCTGGGATAATGTATACGGGGGGATTGTACAGTAATAAGGGTGAAATTAAAGCAGGATCATGTTGTCCTGTTCCAGGTTGGCTGCCGGCCATGTCGGCTTATTATAGGACACGAGCAAATGACGTGTGACAGTAATATGTTGCTCATCTTGATGGAGACCAGAGACTGAGAGTCACATCGTGGGAAAAGTAAGGCGACCAGCAGCAGCGCAGGGACAGACCAGCGGTACGATACGAGCCCGATCAGTAAACCTTTATCATTTAATATGCAATATACTCAAAAAAGAGAGAGGACAGCACCTCCAAAAATCGTACAATGATCCCATGCTCTCGGCAAAAATATATATAACTGAACATGAGGTTCTTAGTTTAACATTCTGATCAGACTGTTTGAAGCCCACTGCTACGTCACGGCAAACCCCGTAGTGGGTCTACCGCCCTAACGGAGTGGAGCCGCACTCTGGCCACCGCCACAGCAGCAATACACCAGCAGGGCAGATGGCCTGGTGCCCTACAGCGCCCGTGCTGCAAGACTGAGTCCCCATGACTCCAGACCACGCCGCCCCACCAGCACAAAGCCACAGCAACAATGGCCGCCACACAGCACCCACACCAAATGAAGGGAGCACTGAAACTCACCTTCCTCCAGCTCTTCAGTAAGAGCCAAAATGGGCTAGATCCCTTAATATGCAGTCTCCTGCTAATTAAAATCACCTATGCAAATGGGAGGAGTGCACATCCAAAGGAAAAAAAAAAAAAAGGACAGAACATGCAATATGCTCAAAAAAGGTTTGCCGTGACGTGGCAGTGGGCTTCATACAGTCTGATCAGAATGTTAAACTAAGAACCTCATGTTCAGTTTATATATTTGCTGCCTTTTTGTTTCCTTTTGACTTTTGTCAGGAGGTTGGGAGTTATGTCTAATACTCTGGTGTAATAAAGGTGTATATTCTGTTCTTTTGGAGCACTCGTCATTTGGCATCCATATCCCTATTGTTTTTCGGTGAAAGATCGTGTAATCAGTGTGGCTAATTAAGCAGGGCTCGGCAGGTATTTGCATCAGTGATGACTCAGGGGTGAATTTTAAGTATAGTTTTCCATGCAGCGAGTGTGTGCTGCCTCTCGCACATAGAGATGACATCTGTCTCATGAGATCACCGTAGCCTTTCGGCTGGCCATACACATACCTGTCGGCCCAGTTCAGACTAGTCTTCAGATGTGTTCTTTAAGATGACGCTCCGCAATAAATCTGGAAAACAGTTCCTAGATTAAAAAAGCAAACCTACATTTTTTTCATCCATAATTCTAACTGTGTCATTTGTTTCCTCCCAGCTCGGGATACTTCCTGCCTTTCATCATCCTACACTCTCACTTTCTAGTTACTGACATAGAAAGTAGCTGTCTGACATCTACCGCCGTCGGCCATTTTACAAAACACACTTCGTTCATATTTTGTCGTTTGGTCACTCTCCTCTTCTCGGCTTTTCCTGGCAACCAATCATTTTGCACACACAAAAAAGGGAATTTTCATAACAAATTCATTCAAGATCATGTTGCAAAAATGTGTACACCCCAATGAAAGACATAAAAGCAAATATAAAGTTTAGTCTGCAAAATTCTTAGGAACAAGAATTCATCCACAGGTAAATCTAATTATTCATTACACAGTTGTCCAGTAGAAAGATGAAAAAGTCGTTACTTAACAAAGAAAACCTTCTTCCCATTTCTGCTGTCAGCAATGGCACCACATGGAAGAGAAATGTCACAAGACCTGATAAAGAAAATAATTTACGCAAGAAAGGTGAAGACTACAAGAAGATCAGCAAAGCTTTACTTATCAGACAGATACTGGAGAAAAAGTGATACAAAGATGGAACTGCAATCATCTCACAGAGACGTCCAAATCGACCACAGAAGTTAGCACCTAAACAGGATCGTTTTCTGATGAGATAGGTTGAAGAAAATCCACATGTAAGTTCACTGCAGTTAGCTAGAGAAGTAGAAAGCCAAACCAGGGTTGATACAATGTGTAAGGTTCTTTGTCTCTTTTGACATGTTCTTTGAAACTCAGTTTTCCGTCGCCATTTTGCTTTCTGTCTTTCTGCAGCTCTTGCCCTCAGTTAATATGGAGTTTCCAGTTTTCATGTTCCCGCCCTGATTCTCTCCCTCTTGCTTCTTAACACTAGGACTACTGGACTCGTGACCCGCCTAGAACTACTGAAAGGAGTCATTTTGACTCCTTGCTTGTTTTCGTTTATTTTTAGAGTTTCATTTGTGGTTATTTATTAATAATTATATTTTTTGTAATGTATTATTATAGTGAGATCCAACAGTAATGCTTTTGATTGTTTTTTTTTGCTTTTCTTATTTTTCTACAGAAAATAACAATAATTATAATAGACGTTTTTCAAACATTTTTTTTATTCAAGTGCACACATATAAACAACAACTGAAGAACAAAAAAGCAGAGAAAATGTAGGTGGAGGAGCATTAAAAATGAAAATATGGCGCAGAATTCACCTTCTAAACATTTGGTGTTTCGCATTTTAGGCATTGCCTTTGATTTATGGCAGTACATTGCCCACACAAAGACTTACCACAAGTCTTACAATTGCCGACAGATCTATTTTTCTTGCACTTTTCTTTGATCTGGCAAAATTTTGTTTGAACCATCACTTCTGAGCATGTAGAAACTTGGGACGTGGAACCCTTTTCCCTATCTGTGACATAAGGACCACTCAACTCTCTCACAAGCGTTTGCAAAAATGCCTTGCGTGACAGTTTTTGGTGGGTTATCTCATTGAATATTATCCATGCATTTATACCCGCAAAGTCTAAGGCATTTTCAAATGCATGAACAGGCCATCTCCTTGTGCATGTTCGTGTGGTATATTTTCGTGCCATCTGATCCACTACATCTACTCCATATTTTGTTTCATTGTAAAACTTTACCGTTTCTGGAGTTTTTTTAGCGGAATCAGACGCAACAACAACATCTGGATGGACGGAACTCAAAATGACAACATTTTTGTTGGGCTTTCCTTGATATACTGTAAGTGTAAAATTGTCTTCATTTCTAAACACTTTAGTGTTGTACAATTCCTCTTTCATGGATTTTATTTCTTTAGGCACTTCTCGCCTTATCTTGTTCAGTGTTCCCACGATGGTTGTTCCTTTGCTTTTTAGCTGTTTAGCTAATTTTACTGAAGTAAAATAATTATCGGTTGTAACATTGCGACCTTTTTTCAAAAACGGGTCCAATAACTTCATTACCACATGGTCAGCTAAACGGTCCTCAGCACGGCGTGTGTCATCTTTGCCTAGATAAGGGAAGCCATTTGCCAGATATTTGCTCTCCTTATCAACAGCTAGCCAATATTTGTGGCCATATTTATCTGGTTTGGAAGGCATGTACTGCGTGAATGGACACCTAGTTTTGCTTGGGAAAAGTTGCTCATCCACCGTTATGTATGGGCCAGGTTTGTAACACGCAATACAATTTTCAATAAACCTGTCCCACACAGTAGAAAATAGAGCAAACTTGTCCGTTTGCAGTCTCTCCGATCGAGTAGATTTCTCATCAAATCTGAGAAACCTCATAATTTCAACAAAGCGGTCCCTAGACATTGTCGCTTTGCAAAACGGTATTCCCCAGTCATTACACCAAATACTGCTAATCGAGTGACGGTTCGTGCCAGATATTCCACGAGCATAGAATATCGCAATGAATGCATCTAGCTCCTCATCAGATAGAGTAAACTGTAAATTATTGTTCCTGCATGCTTCTGCAAGCGTACAGTTCTTTATATGTGTCAATATATATGAATCAAAAATTAGCATAAGATAAGAGCCTAGAGTAAACAAGCTATTTTGTTCAGCATTACACAGTAATACAAGCAGGTAAAACACAAGGAAAATGTGAAAAGTTGACATGTAATTGAACTACATCTATATGAACATCAGGGTAAATAAGACAGAGTGAAAAAATGATGCACAAAACTTTATAGCAACATTTAGTGACAAAAGGACCTCAAAATATAGTAGGGAGTCAAAATGACTCCCTTCAGTAGTTCTTGGTAAATTTTGAAAAAAACGCGCAAATTTTTCACCAAAATTATTTATTCTCACAAAATCTTTTTTCACATCATATTTGAGGAAAAGTCACCGAGTTTCAAGCCGGAATTCTGAAAAATGTAGTCACAGAAGAGAAATAAAAAACGAAAGGAGTCAAAATGACTCCCTCAGTAGTTCTAGTGTTAAGCAGCCTCAGCTGAACAATCAGTGCTCCTGAATCAAGCCTCAGTCAGTCTGTGACCTGACTCCTGGAAACCTTGAACTTGTACTCCAGCTATTCCCTACTGAGGAACCTTTGAACACTTTTGGACTCTGGAAACCTGCTGTTTGGTGAATCCATGTTTGCAGAGGAATTACGGTACAGAGAGAGATCCTGAACCTGCTTTGGAGATTTATTGTAGTGCTTGAAATTACTCTGGCCTGCTGTGTCTCCTGACTCTGTTCCTGCAAACTGTGTGAACTTTTCAGCATGCTTGTATGAAGTAATACAAGTCATTTCATTTCAACCTATGTCTCCTGTGTTTTCCTCGCACCCAAGCACAAGACGCTATAGGAACTGTACACTATACATGACAAGATTCAGGAGCCAATGTTTAGTGTCTGCTGGGTCTGGGAAAGCCGTGTCTGCTGTGACTGTGGATATCAGATGTCCGTTTAAATACCTTATGTGATGACAGTGGTTGTGACTTCTCACAACCATTCCAGGTGAGCGCATTCCCTTAAAATTTTACTCTGCAGTGTTACCACAGGTAAACACTATTGTTTTTTTTTGTTTTTTGTTTTTTTTTTTCCTCTTCTCCTTCCAGCACTTCTGCCTTAAAAGATCTGGAAGATGGAGGCCCGCATAAAGGAACTTTGCGGAGTGACTGATACAATCCTTTCAGATGTACAGACTTTAAAAACCCGTTTTGCAAGCCTACAGGACCTCACTAATCATAATTTGCAAGTGTTTGGACAGACTACCCAGGAATTGCGAGCCAGGATTGAGGCTCTAGAGGAACGAGCCCAGGCTCCTGCCATAACCCGAGTTCTGGGATCCCCAAATTACCTCCTTTTCGTTTTGGCGGTGAACGTGAGAAATTCAGGGGATTTATTAATCAATGCAATTTATTTTTCTCTGCACATGCTTCACAATTTCCCACTGAACGATCCAAAGTGCTTACTATAATCATGTTGCTTACCAATAAGGCCTTGATGTGGGCAAACCCTCTGATTGAGACTGAGGATGATTGTTTGAATCACCTTGATGCTTTTATTTCAGCCATGGGGCAGGTGTTTGATGACCCCAATCGAGGTGCAACAGCTGAAGCAGCCATGTTAACTTTGCGCCAAGGTAAGCGTTCAGTAGCCGAATATGCCCTGGATTTCAGGAGATGGGCTCTTGATACCACTTGGGACACTTCCGCTAAGAAATCTATTTTTCGGAAAGGGTTGTCTCCACTGATTAAGGATGAACTTGCTCGTGCCGACCCTCCCACTGCGTTAGGTAACTTTATTAACTATTGTATTCGTATTGACGCTCGTCTGACTGAACGCTGACAAGAGAGATGGTTCGAAAATAATCGCACTAACCTTTTACTACCTCCCTCCTCAGCTAAGGAACCTTTGAGTAGGATCACAAGGGAACCAGAACCTGAACCCATGCAGGTGGACTCTTTACAAAGACGGGTAAGTGATGCACGCAAAGAACATCGTATAAAGGAAAATCTTGTTTCTACTGTGGTAAGTCAGGGCACTTCATTATAAACTGCCCCAGCCGTTCTCATAAGACTACTGCAGCAGTCATTCACTGTGAGTGTTGCGAGAGGAGCTCTGTCATGTCCGAGCCTCAGGCTCCAGAGAGATCTGCTGCAAGAGATCTTGATTTCTCGGACTTAAACTCTATTAGTTCTGGGGACGATGACGGTATAAACGCTGCAATTTTTCAAGTTTCCTCAGCGATGTCCCAGCTGAGTTGTAAAAGAAACAATTCTCATTGCTTCCTTTCCATCAAACTCTGGGTTAACTCAGTCTGGGTGTCTAGCTCTGCTATGATCGACTCAGGAGCAAGTGGAAATTTTATGGATATCTCCTTTGCTCTGAAACAGGGGATACGTTCAGTGAAGAAGGCTACTCCAGTACAGATGGAGACTGTGGATGGCTCTCTACTGACTTCTGGACCAGTGGATCAAGAAACAGAGCCTTTGAGGGTCCTTATGGGTAAAGATCATCAGGAGAAAATGTCTTTTATGCTGATCTCTTCTCCCCACTTTCCCATTATTCTAGGGCTACCATGGCTGCAGGCGCAGAATCCTACGATTAACTGGGAGACCAAGGAATTACACTTTCCGGAGAAACAGATGAGTCAAGGAGTTTCAGCTTGCTCTGTTCCTAAAGGAACCATGTCAGTCCCTGAACTACCAGCTGTATACCAGGACTATGTGGATTTATGTGACAAGAAGAACGCTGATCAGCTTCCTCCTCACCGTCCATATGATTGTCCAATTGAATTATTGCCTGGAGCCGAGATACCTTTTGGTAAGATCTACCCCCTAGCGGGGCCCGAGCTAAAAGCTTTGAAGGATTATATAGACGAAAATTTAGCCAAGGGCTTCATACGCCCCTCTTCATCTCCCGCAGGTGCACCTATCTTCTTTGTGAAGAAGAAAGATGGATCTCTGAGACCCTGCATAGACTATAGGGAACTCAATAAGGTTACTATTAGAAACCGTTATCCATTGCCTTTAATCCCTGAGTTGTTGGAGAGAGTGCGGCATGCCAAAATTTTCTCTAAACTGGATCTCCGTGGGGCCTATAACTTGGTCCGTATTAGACCTGGGGATGAATGGAAGACTGCTTTCAGGTCACGCTATGGACACTTTGAATATCTAGTTATGCCTTTTGGTCTGAGTACCGCCCCAGCCACTTTCCAACACTTCGTGAATGATATCTTCAGGGATCTCCTAGATACATTTGTGGTGATTTATCTGGATGATATTCTAATTTTTTCTAACTCCACAGAGGAACATCATGGACATGTGAGAATGGTCTTAGAACGCCTAAGACAAAACCATCTCTACATCAAACTTGAAAAGTGTGAATTCCATAGGACCGAAATTCAATTTCTGGGGTATGCACTATCTACGCAAGGGATTAGTATGGATGGAAGCAAGACCCAAGCCATCAAGGATTGGCCAATTCCTAGAAATGTGAAGGAGGTGCAGCGCTTCATCGGGTTTGCCAACTTCTATAGACGTTTCATTAAAAATTTTTCTGAGGTAGTGTCACCTATCACCCAACTTACCCGGAAACAGTCTAGGTTCTCCTGGACCCCGCAAGCTCAGGAAGTATTTTCCTGTTTAAAGGATAAATTTACCACCTCACCTATCTTAGTACATCCCAACCCCGAGCTTGCCTTCATAATAGAGGTGGATGCTTCAGACTGTGCCGTTGGAGCTATACTCTCTCAGAGAACAGGTGAGAAGAATGTCTTGCATCCCTGTGCCTTCTTTTCCCAGCAGTTGTCTTCGGCTGAGAGGAACTACGATGTGGGCAATAGAGAATTGTTGGCCATTATTGCCGCCTTCAAGGAATGGAGACACCTTCTTCAGGGAACTGCACAGCAAATAGTCGTCCTGACAGACCATCGTAACCTTGAATTTATCAGGTCGGCTAAGTGCCTGACTCCTCGCCAGGCTCGCTGGAATCTTTTCCTAAACCAATTTAATTTTGTCATTTCTTATAGACCAGGATCGCGCAATGGAAAGGCTGATTCACTCTCTAGGATTCATTCAGCAGAGACACGTCCACTTACTCCTCCTAAGACTGTTCTTCCTGACTCTAGATTCCTGGGAGTGATTCATAATCAAGACCTACTTAAGGACATCAAGGAAGCATACCATGCGGATTCTTTGTTGGCTCAACCCCCAAGGGACGTAAGTCTTGTCTTTAAGAATGGTGTGTGGATTCAGGGACAACGTCTGTATATACCTGAAACAGTCAGATTGAGAGTATTGCAACTCATCCACGATTCCAAGATAGCCGGGCATAGGGGAATTCTAAAGACACAAGAATTTCTTTCTCGTTTCTTTTGGTGGCCCACTTACAGGAAAGATGTCTTAAACTATGTCACTTCATGTGAAGTCTGTGCAAGATGCAAAACACCTCGCTCCTCACCAACTGGTCTGTTGCAACCTCTTCCCACCCCGTCCCGCCCGTGGGGATCCATTTCTATGGACTTCATTGTGGAGTTACCAACCTCTCAAGGAAAGAACACCATTCTAGTGGTGGTTGACCGTCTAACAAAGGCAGCTCATTTTATCCCTTGTGTCGGCTTACCCACTGCAAAACAGACATCAGACTTGATGATTAAGAATGTGTTTCGCTTACATGGAGTACCGGATGAGGTCATTTCGGATCGAGGGGTGCAATTCACTTCAAGGTTTTGGCAAAATTTCTGTGCAGCATTGGACATTAAAGTAAACCTTTCTTCTGCTTTTCATCCTCAGACTAATGGACAGACAGAACGAACCAATCAGACCCTGGAGCAGTATCTCCGCTGCTTTATCTGCCACCTACAAGATGATTGGGTGGATCTACTTCCACTGGCTGAGTTCTCTTATAACAACTCTCAGAGCGCCTCCACTAAGCATTCTCCTTTTTACTCCAATCTAGGTTTATCATCCTAACATTCTTCCTCGATTTCCCATAGATAAGCCCTTGCCGGCAGTGGCTGAAAGAATCACTTCTTTACAAAAGAATATGGATCTTCTAAAGGAAAATCTAGAATTGGCTCAGGAAAGGTACAAGAAAGCAGCAGATAAATTTCGTAAACCTGCACCAGCTTTCAAGGTAGGAGATTTGGTCTGGCTGTCAACCAGAAATCTTAAATTAAAGATTCCATCGTCTAAATTGGGACATAAGTACATTGGACCTTATAAGATCAGTAAGATTATAAGTGCTGTTGCTTGTCGTCTTCAACTGCCCAGAACTATGAGAATCCACCCTGTCTTTCATGTATCCCTACTAAAGGCTGCAACACCCAATACGTTTCCTGGACGTTCTTCTCCTTGCCCTGACCCAGTGCTGGTCGATGGTCAGGAAGAATTTATGGTGGAAAGGATTCTAGATTCCAGGTTGTACAGAAATCAGTTGCAATATTTGATTAAATGGCAGGGCTACCCAGTGGAGGACAACTCATGGGAACCAGTCAATAATGTAAATGCTCCTCGCCTGCTCCGCCAGTTTCATCAGAGGTACCCTGACAAGCCTGGTCTGAGGTCATCCGGAGGATGTCCTTAAGGGGGGAGTAATGTAAGGTTCTTTGTCTCTTTTGACATGTTCTTTGAAACTCAGTTTTCCGTCGGCCATTTTGCTTTCTGTCTTTCTGCAGCTCTTGCCCTCAGTTAATATGGAGTTTCCAGTTTTCATGTTCCCGCCCTGATTGTCTCCCTCTTGCTTCTTAAGCAGCCTCAGCTGAACAATCAGTGCTCCTGAATCAAGCCTCAGTCAGTCTGTGACCTGACTCCTGGAAACCTTGAACTTGTACTCCAGCTATTCCCTACTGAGGAACCTTTGAACACTTTTGGACTCTGGAAACCTGCTGTTTGGTGAATCCATGTTTGCAGAGGAATTACGGTACAGAGAAGAGATCCTGAACCTGCTTTGGAGATTTATTGTAGTGCTTGAAATTACTCTGGCCTGCTGTGTCTCCTGACTCTGTTCCTGCAAACTGTGTGAACTTTTCAGCATGCTTGTATGAAGTAATACAAGTCATTTCATTTCAACCTATGTCTCCTGTGTTTTCCTCGCACCCAAGCACAAGACGCTATAGGAACTGTACACTATACATGACACAATGTGATGTACACCCAGAGGAACGGCATGCATTGGTCATCCACAAAGGAGGCCCCTCCTATAGCCCATGCACAAAGAAGCTGCCTAGAATTTGTCAGGGCCCATGCTGAACAATATAAAGACTACTGGGGTTCTATACTCCGGAGTGATGAGAACAAGATAAATGTTTTTGGAATTGATGACTTCAAAACTGTATGATGAACGAGTGCAAATAAAGCTGCATACTGCCTACAGTGAGACATGGTGGTGGCAGTGCCCTTATGTAGGACTGCGCGAGTGCTTCTGGTGTCAAGGAGCTACATTTCATTGATGGTATCATGACTTCACAGATGTACATCTCTATATTGAAAGAGATTATGCTGCCCAACCTTGGTAGACGTGTACTTTTCCAACATGACAATGATCCAAAACAAAACGCACATCTGTTGTATTTCTGAAGAAGAACAGGGTGAAAGTGATTCAGTGGCCAAAGGGTCTCGTGATCTGAGCAGAACCTAACACCTATGGAGAATTCTGAAGAGACAAGTTGTCATCACTCTCCATCCAGCAGCATCAAGGCTCTAAAAGAGCTCGTTCTTGAACAAATGGATAAAAATGTTGCAATATGTCACCAACATTTTTTTTGTGAGTTAATTTGCTTTACTATATATATATATATATATATATACTGTATATATATATATATATATATACCTTGTGCTGATCATCACTTATTCTTTTCTGTCCGAGCCACAACTAACAGAGAATAATTCATTATAAGCTGTGGCTCAGTGGTAGAGCAACAGCTAGGAACGTGGAGACTAGAGTTCAAGTCCTCAGTATACAGGAACTATATATATCCAATGTATCTCTATGGATATGTATTATAAGCTGTGGCTCAGTGGTAGAGTAACAGCCTATGAATGTGGAGACATGGGTTCAAGTCCTCAGTATACAGAGACCATAGAGATACATTGTTATATATCCAATGCATCTCTATGGATATGTATTATAAGCTGCGGCTCAGTGGTAGAGTAACGGCCTATGAACGTGGAGACATGGGTTCAAGTCCTCAATATACAGGAACTATATATATCCAATGGATCTGTATTATAAGCTGTGGCTCAGTGACAGAGCGCAACGGCCTATGAATGTGGAGACATGAGTTCAAGCCCTCAATATACAGGAACTATATATATCCTATGGATCTGTATTATAAGCTGTGGCTCAGTGGTAGAGTAACAGCCTATGAATGTGGAGACATGAGTTCAAGTCCTCAATATACAGGAACTATATATATCCAATGTATCTCTATGGATGTGTATTATAAGCTGTGGCTCAGTGACAGAGCAACGGCCTATGAATGTGGAGACATGAGTTCAAGCCCTCAGTATACAGTGACCATAGAGATACATTGTTATATATCCAATGCATTTCTATGGATATGTATTTATTATAAGCTGTGGCTCAGTGGTAGAGTAACGGCCTATGAACGTGGAGACATGGGTTCAAGTCCTCAGTATACAGGGACTATATATATCCAATGTATCTCTATGGATATGTATTTCTTGGGATTTATTCTGACGGAATATAGGATGTACAAATGTCTTTTTTCGGCTGTTATGGCTGAGTGATCAGTGCGTTCTGAGCGCCAAAAAGGCAGTAACAAAGCCGTTAGGTCACGTAACTTCTTGTAACTGCAGCTTTGAATGTGACTGGAGTATAAAGCATCGTGTTAGTTAAGAGCACAAGATCGGTGCATGTTTCCAGCGGCTCTGAATATTTATTGTGGATCTAAACCGCAAAATTCCTTAGTTGGAATTAGATTTTGTTTCTATCTAAAAAATAAATATTTTCAATTAGTGGAACGAATCGGTGCAGATGTTTATCTTCTGTGGATTCCATTCATCTATTTCCTCGGTAATGTGTCTGCTGACAGTAAGGTTTGGATTGGAGTGACAGATTGACCACATGGCTGTTCCTGCAGGCGGAGTGTTACTTAGTGTACACAGCCATGGGGGGGACTCGCATCCCGGCATCTGGAAAGGATTGGGGAATGTTCAATTAATTGAACCGCCATTATTTACTGTGAATCTTGGGCTCGGGGCAGATCTGTGGTTTATGGACGGGGAAGATTCATTGGGGTTTAATAATGGGCTTTTATGAGCAGGTGCAAACAGGGACCACCCAGAGTAGATGTGTGACCCCTGACCCGGGCGCAGGCATTCATCCACGTACCTGAGAACAAATATTACTGGTAATAAATATGTCCGCACTCAATTGCTACATTTACACATGATTTATTGGAGTCTTGTGCTCAGATTATTACAGGGAAGGGTCCGCGCCGGTGGCACTGACCTAAAATTCATGGGAGAGAATTTAATTCTGTTCTTTTAAAAGCAAATGACAAATGAGAAGATTATCGCTAAGAGTAATGGTAAATTATTATTTGTTCCCACGTCCAGATAACCCCAATATATTCACGACCCTATAGCTCATACATAGAAGAATCCGTATCCAGTCCACTCTGGAGTAAAGTTTCTGGAGGATTTTTTAATTTAAAATGGAAGAAAGGGGGCACTCCGTTCTCCAAGATTTGTTAAAAATCCACGTGCAAAAATAACATAAAAAACATTAAACTACTGACGCGTTTCGGAACACAACGCCTTCGTCATAGGGTCACATTATATTCTGAAATGCGCCAGGTGGTTTGATGTTTTTAATGTCTTTTTTTGCGCATGGATTCCTAATGAGGTGTTGAAGTGAGGAGACCGAAGTGACGATTTTCATCCATTTTTTAAGTCCTCCCCTGCCTGCTCAGGCTGCCGTGCACCCAGGATGCCACTAATGCAGGTGTGATGAGCGGTCGTTTTTCATGTTGGATGTGATTTTTTTAATTTGCCACTTTTTTTTTTTTTAAAGGATTTGCGACTTTTGGTATTGAAAAGTCCCAAAAAAACAGTTAAAGACAAAAATAAATTACGTTTTTGATTTTGCGCCAAATTCGTGAACCACGTGCACCATTTTGAAGAACAAGTGCCACAAGACAAAAGAAAAGTGACTTATAAATGAAATGGCATTAACTAGCAGATATCATGGAGAAATAGAGTGCATTCAAGAACATGACATTTGGGTTTTAATGAATTATGAAATTATGGGTTTTCGGCAGCAGTTGCCCGAAAATCCGTTCTAGTTTCACCATGAAGATGACTCCAGGAATAATGCAATATGTTATATATGAAATATAAAAATGAGTGAAAAAAAAGTGAATAAAGTAAAAATGTAAATAAAAGAAACATTTTCCTGTATACAGTATAAGATCATGTGGTATTGCGCCATAAGAACACGTGTTTTTCCCTTTGCAGCCACCAGGGGGAGCAGCTTGGCTGTCGCTTCCCCACTGCTGTCGTTTGAATCCTGGAAATAATTTACAGCGTAAAAATGAAAACATAACTATATGTGGGCCCTTCCTGAGCTAGGTACTTGTGTTTTTTTAGTATTTCATAACCCAGTGCACATTGAGTGGAGCTGGCAACACAAAAAGTCAATTTTATCCGTGAATCAAATGTTTTTTAAATGTTGTGACTTTTTTTTATACCACCCAGACGTACGTTTCTGAAAAAAATAAAAAGTGCATGTGGGGCTTACAGGGAGGGGGTAAGGTGGGCTACGACCACATAAATGTACTTTCATTTATTACAGAAAATGGCATGAATTATCAGTTATGATGCCTAGACTGAACAAAACACTAAATTTATTAAGGGACTTTGTGTTTCTCGCCTGTAGATTTTATGAAGCCCCCATATACATTATACTGACTAATCCCAAACCCACCAATACACATTGGCGTGGCCGACAGTGCACTGTTTATGGGGGCCCAGACAGGATTTTTGGGCCATTTAAGGATCTAATATGTTCAATTTCAGACTGGTAGTCCTTGTGTTCTCCCCGAGTAATGAAACCTAGAGTTATCTAGCAGTGGCTATCTCATAGACAACACAAGAGCGCCCACTAGAACAAGCATTCCTGTGTATGGGAGAGAAGGCAGACGTAGCTGCTAGCCGAGCAATCGAATAAACAACCATCTCAGGTGTTTAGAAGACTTAAAGGGAGTGTGCCAGCAGGTTGTTGCTATTTAATCAAAGAATAGCATGATGTAGAGTCTGAGACCCTGATTCCAGGGATGTATAACTTATTAGTCTATGTGCTGTAGTTTTATCAGCAGGAGATTATCATTAGAGGACTAGGTTTCACATGCAGATCAGTCAGGCTAATCTGCATAACCCACCCCCACCACTGATTGGCAGTTTGTTGATAGTGTACTCAGGAAGCTGCCAATAAGAGGTGTGGGCGGGGTCATACAGAGCTCTGCATTCTGAGCACTGCTACATCTACAACAGAGAAAACAGGGATTCTATCATAACTTCACCAAGCAGCTAAGTAAGTGAAACATTGCTGGAATCAGGGTCTCTGCCCCTACTTCATGCTTCTCACAGATTACATAGCAAAAACCTGTTGACGGATTCCTTTTAAGACCAGTATATAGATACACCGAATTTATCAAAGTGACTCCTGCTAGATGCTACATTATTGTATCTTTAGACACTTTTGTCTAACTTTATTCCACCTCTTTGCTCATTTTAAACCTTTTTTGTGTTAAAAATGTTGGCGCAAATTCGGCACATTTTGGATCACACCCCCTGCCTGTCAAGGGAAGAGTAAAAAACTTCTTAATAAACTCTATAAATGTTGCATGTGCAAATATTCCCCTAGTAAGGAAGAAGACTGGAACGCTGATACCATGTGATGGAAGTAGCAGTGGTAAGAGCTGAGCTCGAAGGGGCAAATGTCCGACGCTGGCGAGTAGATGAAATGCAGCCTTGCATGCAGTTTGAATGTGACTTTAGTTGATATTTCGTATGTGGAAGTACAAGGTGAGGAAGAAGGTGAAACTATACTTACAGATAAGTAAGAAGAAGGGGGAAACCCTGCAAAGAATCCTGCTGCTCTGCATGAGTGATACTCTGCAGCTGGATTTAGAACAAAATTGTTGTTCGTTTCATGAGTCTGGTAGTTTTGCACTTGGGTAATTTGTGGACAAGATGTTTGCTGGATTTTTATTTTTTCCTCTTGAGTCCGAACTCAACAGCTGCTATTCCTGTCCTCCTGCCAGATGTTGTAACCTGACGGAGCTGTCAACAGTCAAGAGGTTAATTCCAGCAGTTGACATGACCGAGCAGCAGGGGATGTTAACTTCCATTGTCCACAACTATCAAAGAGATGAACGTTCCGTAGCTGCGCCCCGCTCCGTGTAGGAACTGTCATCCATATTGGTCGTCACTCAGCGTTCCGAGAAACAGATACAGTACATTGACTGATAGTAAAGGACAACTTGGAAAGTTTTCTTTCTCCCGTATAACTTGTCAGATTTACTTTTCAGGACTCCAAAAAAGCTCAGTGGCGGCGCATAGTAAATGTCATCCAGCTTTCCTGGAAACCGATGCACAAGACGCTATAAATCGGGCCGATGTGGGGGTGACGAGTGGTAGCAGCTAATGCTGCAGTGCGTAGAGTGGAGTTTGGGATTTGCTGCCTTCTCTTCTCATCACTCGAGTGTCCCCTCCGGGTGTGACTGCAGTGGCCGTTCCTGCGGCGCAGACCTCACGGTGGATGATCTTCTGGTCGGTGACTACATCTCTTTGCTCTGGGAGTTTTCCTCTCATTACTCATTATAGTAAAGATTGAAAATTCAGTAGAGCGTAAGGTGTTTTAGGTGCTGGTCCCGGCAAGATGCGTGAATCATCAAATGCTTAGTGTGAGACGTGGCGCCCAGAGACTTGAGTAACGCCATGAATGTTTCGGCAGAATATACATAAAAATGGGTTATAGAGATATAGTTTGACACAACAGGTAGCAAGGGCCCTATAGCAAACTCCAAAATGTAAGTTTATTTTTGTCTCCCTAATACTCAGGGATAATATACACAGTGATGTCACAGTACAGAAATAATGCACAGAGCTGTCACAGTACAGGGATATTAAACAGTGATGTCACAGTACAGGAATAATAAACACAGTGATGTCACAGTACAGGGATAATAAACAGTGATGTCACAGTACAGAGATAATAAACACAGTGATGTCACAGTACAGGGATAATAAACAGTGATGTCACAGTACAGAGATAATAAACACAGTGATGTCACAGTACAGAGATAATAAACAGTGATGTCACAGTACAGGGATAATACACAGTGATGTCACAGTACAGAGATAATACACACAGTGATGTCACAGTACAGAGATAATAAACACAGTGATGTCACAGTACAGAGATAATAAACACAGTGATGTCACAGTACAGGGATAATAAACAGTGATGTCACAGTACAGAGATAATAAACACAGTGATGTCACAGTGCAGGGATAATAAACAGTGATGTCACAGTACAGAGATAATAAACACAGTGATGTCACAGTACAGAGATAATACACACAGTGATGTCACAGTACAGAGATAATAAACACAGTGATGTCACAGTACAGAGATAATAAACACAGTGATGTCACAGTACAGGGATAATAAACACAGTGATGTCACAGTGCAGAGATAACACAGAGCTGTCACAGTACAGCGATAATAAACACAGTGATGTCACAGTACAGGGATAATACACAGTGATGTCACAGTACAGAGATAAACACAGTGATGTCACCGTGCAGAAATAACACAGAGCTGTCACAGTACAGAGATAATATACAGTGATTTCACAGTACAGGGATAATAAACACAGTAATGTCACAGTACAGGGATAATAAACACAGTGATGTCACAGTACAGGGATAATAAGCACAGTGATTTCACAGTACAGGGATAATAAACACAGTGATGTCACAGTACAGGGATAATAAACACAGTGATTTCACAGTACAGGGATAATAAACACAGTGATTTCACAGTACAGAGATAATATACACAGTGATGTCACAGTACAGAGATAATACACACAGTGATGTCACAGTACAGGGATAATACACACAGTGATGTCACAGTACAGGGATAATAAACACAGTGATTTCACAGTACAGGGATAATACACACATTGATGTCACAGTACAGGGATAATAAACAGTAATGTCACAGTACAGGGATAATAAACACAGTGATGTCACAGTACAGGGATAATAAACACACAGTGATTTCACAGTACAGGGATAATAAACAGTGATTTCACAGTACAGGGATAATAAACACAGTGATGTCACAGTACAGAGATAATAAACACAGTGATGTCACAGTGTAAAAATAACAGCTGTCACAGTACAGAGATAATATACAGTGATGTCACAGTACAGTACAGGGATAATAAACAGTGATGTCACAGTACAGTGATAATACACACTGACATCATAGTACAGTGATAATGCACATAGTGAGGTCACAGTACAGGGATAATGCACACAGTGATGTCACAGTACAGCTATAATGCACACAGTCATGTCACAGTACAGTGATAATGCACAAAGTCATGTCAGTGCAGGGATAATGCACACAGGGATGTCAGTACAGGGATAATGCACACAGTCATGTCACAGTACAGTGATAATACACACAGTGATGTCACAGAACATGGATAATACACACAGTGATGTCACAGTACATGGATAATATACACAGTGATGTCAGTACAGGAATAAAAAAACAGTGATGTCACAGTACAGAGATAATACACACAGTGATGTCACAGTACAGCGATACTAAACAGTGATGTCACAGTACAAAAATAACGCACAAATGTCACAGTACAGTGATAATACGCAGTGACATCATAGTACAGTGATAATTCACACAGTGAGGTCACAGTACAGGGATAATGCACACAGTCATGTCACAGTACAGGGATAATGCACACAGTCATGTCACAGTACAGTTATAATGCGCACAGTTATGTCACAGTACAGTGATAATGCACAAAGTCTTGTCAGTACAGGGATAATGCACACGGATGTCACAGTACAGTGATAATGCACACAGGGATGTCACAGTACAGGGATAATGCACACAGTCATGTCACAGTACAGGGATAATATACACAGTGATGTCACAGTACAGAGATAATACACACAGTGATGTCACAGTACAGTGATAATGCACAAAGTCATGTCAGTGCAGGGATAATGCACACAGGGATGTCAGTACAGGGATAATGCACACAGTCATGTCACAGTACAGTGATAATACACACAGTGATGTCACAGAACATGGATAATACACACAGTGATGTCACAGAACATGGATAATACACACAGTGATGTCACAGTACATGGATAATATACACAGTGATGTCAGTACAGGAATAAAAAAACAGTGATGTCACAGTACAGAGATAATACACACAGTGATGTCACAGTACAGCGATACTAAACAGTGATGTCACAGTACAAAAATAACGCACAAATGTCACAGTACAGTGATAATACGCAGTGACATCATAGTACAGTGATAATTCACACAGTGAGGTCACAGTACAGGGATAATGCACACAGTCATGTCACAGTACAGGGATAATGCGCACAGTCATGTCACAGTACAGTTATAATGCGCACAGTTATGTCACAGTACAGTGATAATGCACAAAGTCTTGTCAGTACAGGGATAATGCACACGGATGTCACAGTACAGTGATAATGCACACAGGGATGTCACAGTACAGGGATAATGCACACAGTCATGTCACAGTACAGGGATAATATACACAGTGATGTCACAGTACAGAGATAATACACACAATGATGTCACAGTACAGGGATAATACACACAGCGACATCACAGTACAGGGATAATACACACAGTGATGTCACAGTACAGGGATAATACACAGTGATGTCACAGTACAGGGATAATGAACACAGTGATGTCACAGTACAGGGATAATACACACAGTGATGTCACAGTGCAGGGATAATACACAGTGATGTCACAGTACAGGGATAATGAACACAGTGATGTCACAGTACAGGGATAATAAATACAGTGATGTCACAGTACAGGGATAATACACAGTGATGTCACAGTACAGGGATAATATACACAGTGATGTCACAGTACAGGGATAATACACAGTGATGTCACAGTACAGGGATAATACACAGTGATGTCACAGTACAGAGATAATACACACAGTGATGTCACAGTACAGGGATAATAAATACGGTGATGTCACAGTACAGAGATAATACACAGTGATGTCACAGTACAGGGATAATACACAGTGATGTCACAGTACAGGGATAATATACACAGTAATGTCACAGTACAGGGATAATATACACAGTGATGTCACAGTACAGGGATAATACACACAGTGATGTCACAGTATAGGGATAATGCACACAGTGATGTCACAGTACAGGGATAATGCACACAGTGATAATGCACACAGTCTTCTCATTGTACAGAAAAATATAATTTCATACCATGTCCATCAGTTAAAAAAATAAACTGCTAAAGAATAAACTCGTCGTACTTGGCAGTTTTGATGGGACGAGCTGATTCTCCCTGACAATTGATGCCTCGTTCCCACAGGTATGAAATCCTTCCTTTCTCCTCTTTATCACTGTGGGTGACGCTTGATGAAGCCTCTCGCTGTTGCTTTGCTCCCTCCACCTGAGGGAGAAGGTCCAGACTACACTGCCAGACTGCGCTCAGCGACGACCGAGACTCGATTTCATTTCTGTCTTCTTCTGAACAGCAGATGAACAGACATTAGAAAATCCCTTGCTCTTAGGACCACCAACTAATGGTGAAAAGTCATTAGTGAAATGGTCTCGCCCTGAAAGTGTCAGGAGACATTATAGGTTCTGCAGTAGGCCGTCAGCACTCCTGCTAAACAACCGAAGAGCAGATACTGACACGTTGCCCTGTGATTGTCCGGCTATAGACAATAGGTGGAAGGTCAATATCATGGAATAAGTTTATGTAGACACTTTGATCACTGCTGAGAGACGAGACCCCAAACCATCTGTGACCTCAACCCCATGAGCGAGTGCTCCGAGAGGTTACATAAGTCAGACCTTTTGTCTGAAGTGTAATCAGGATGGAACATAGTGTATCTGCTTTATGGAAAAAATGTTTAATAATACAATTTAAGTAAACGCTGGCTTTACCCTCACATAAACAGCAGGAGCTCTTCAAAGCGGAGACCTAAACTGTTTACATAACGTGACTCATTCATGTGCATGTTCTCCGCAGTCCCGTTATCCCGACTCTGAGCATCCCATCCATGAAGCCAGATTTACCTTCCATGTCGAGGTTACTGATGAGGGAATATTAACTATTCAATAAATGAAATAGTATGGGACCGATCAGGATTCCTGCTGAGGAAGGGTGCACTTACATTGGGTTTGCATCTGTATGCATCAGGAAAGATTCTGCGTATACTTACAATATACCCAGGGCCAAAAGTGTCCTTGAGGTCTTCATCAGGCTTACATATGACATTATACCTTCTACCATGTGAAGTGGCGCAGTCTTCTTTACTGAGGCACCCTGCAAAGAAAGTATGCTTCACAGTATACAGTACATGAGTTGTTTTTTTTAACATTGGACATATTCGATTATATGTATAAAGTATCAAACATCCAGCACTGGATAAAATAGATATAAGTGCATGCCTCAAGGACCCAATGCAATGGTCCTAAATTCACGTAAAAAAAAGTAAGAATAGGAGGCAACATTCCAAAATAAAGTCTAGCAGATCCAGGTAGGATAGGGTTAAATCCTAGCACTGCGGATCTTGATGATTTGCACCTGACTAGCTTTAACTATGACCAAGGGCTTGTGAGCATAGTCAAGTGTGCGGCTGGTGAGTGTCCAGCCAAAGTGTGAGCTACTGTATAGTTGGGAGAGAGACGTGCTGGCCTCACTCTGAGATTCTGGGAGGCTTCTTATACCCTCATTGTGGGGCCTATTGTGAATGGGTGGATCAAAGTGTCTTTTTGGCGTACAGAGGATCTTTGGGCTCACTAATGCTCCTTCCGTCTTCCAGTCATCCCCGTGGCCCCGGAGCAGAAGCGAATCTCTGCTTAAGTTCCTGAAATGCAGAGACTGCCTCAGGAGGCCAATTCACCACATCAGAACCCTAAAGATAATAGAATGAGCAAACGCTGGGGCCCAAACTATCCAAAAAGAAAAGGACAGGAAGGGCACTCACTGCAATCCCAGAAAACCCTGAAAAACACCAACTCCGAACCTCAGTGGCAAGCTGATCCTTTTTGAAATTCTGAAACTTAGCTCGATCCCCTAAAAACAAATCTGGCATGGGGATCCTAGGTTCAAGCCATCTGTGATTGGGTCCAACCTACTTCATTAAAGGCTCTTCAGAGATTTTTGGGTTTTGCCAATAAATTTACGATAAAAACTGTTGTGAATGGGTGGATCAAAGTGTCTTTTTGGCGTACAGAGGATCTTTTCTCCCAATGGAGTTGGTGTTTTTCAGGGTTTTCTGGGATTGCAGTGAGTGCCCTTCCTGTCCTTTTCTTTTTGGATAGTTTGGGCCCCAGCGTTTGCTCATTCTATTATCTTTAGGGTTCTGATGTGGTGAATTGGCCTCCTGAGGCAGTCTCTGCATTTCAGGAACTTAAGCAGAGATTCGCTTCTGCTCCGGGGCCACGGGGATGACTGGAAGACGGAAGGAGCATTAGTGAGCCCAAAGATCCTCTGTACGCCAAAAAGACACTTTGATCCACCCATTCACAACAGGGGCCATTGCCTGTCGCTTATACTCTGACCCTTGGCCGAGTGTGTTTGACCCTGTTGTGCCAGTGCTTTGTGCCTGTGCTACATTTCGTCTGTCTGGTTCTGATTTGGCTGTGTCCCTGTTTTGAGTTTTTCCTGTCCCTTTTGTACTCTGCTTCTCTCTCTGTGTATGACCCCCTGGCTACGTCCTGACTACGCTCTGCCTGCTTCTTTTGTACTCTGCTGCTCTCTCCGTGTATGACCCCCTGGCTGCATCCTGACTACGCTCTGCCTGATTCTCTTGTACTGCGCCTCCCTCTCTGTGTATGATCCCTTGGCTACATCCTAACTATCCATTCTGTCTATGCCCCTTGGTAACTTTGTCCCGTAGTTACCCTTCTGGGAGTTTTCCTTCACCTCCTAGCTCTCCGGAGCCTAGTCCATGCCCCACAGCAGTCACATGCTTCAGTACCTGGTTGTCTGAAGCACACGTCTTCACTGTTGCTGCTCCGCTCCACAGGTATCTTTGGGCACAGTGTGTTTACTCAGGACACACGCACTGGCTCAGTAAGCAAGTGCAGTGCGGTGTTACTGACAGTGAGCCCACACTTTCATATATGTGTCTGCTGAATTAACTGTTTACTTACTGATATATCTTTGTGCCCAGAAGAAGCTGATTTGGGGTTTTAAATCCCTTGGGAGATTTATGAAAGCTATAAAACTATGTTTGGACCATATCGAGGAAAAAATTCTGGCACGTGCACGGCATCTTGAATAAGATTGGTCCGAGTGTGATCCAATGTTTTGACGGACCGGACTAAGACCGAAGCGACAGTCGTCTGGATGAGCCCTTAAGCAGAAAGACTGACTCTTTGATTTATAAGGCAAACTCTATTCCCTATTGAAGGAAATAAAGGGATTTCCTCGTCTGAGACGTCATTGATCTGCCGCACCGTGGAGAGCACTTATAGCTGATGTGTAGGGCAATTACAGCTCAGCGAAGCTCTTGGATTTCATTGACATCCACATTGTACATTCACACTAAACATTGATTGAAGCTTCACGTAAATTGTCCGGTCAGCAGTTCTAGAATGGAGTTGATTTGGTGCAATTGTCTTGAGATTTGCAAGTAACTGGATGTTTCTAAGTTAAAGGCTTTTGATCATTGAAATTCAGAAATTGTTCTAGTGAGACTTAAAGGAATATGTCCGGCAAGGAGAGACTTTACGCCTTGTATGAGAGGCCTCTAACTAGGATCTAAGAGGTAACATCTCTCCAGGCCACTGGAAGGAGACTTAGTGGCCTTGTAATGCTCTTCTGTGACTTTTAGGATTGCTACTTCCAATAATTGGCAATAGAGTTAAGTCCTCTTTCTCTCTGAAGAGGCAATTTGCATATCTCTCGTTTTATAAATCTATACGGTTCCAGAGATATGTTTTTTTTTTATTTAATAGTACTTTTTATGGTCTTTACCAAGGGTATTTAGCTCACGGGATCCTCTGGGGTGTGTGTCTACATGTCTCTGCATTATTACCAAGGGAGTGACGCTAAATACCCCAAAAATGAAGATTAAATATAAAAAGCCCTTTATGTCTAGAACCATACGGCAGATTTAAAAAAAAATGGTATAATCGGGAATAAAAGCAAAAACTGGTCACTTTGGACCTGGTCACAGGCCCTCTATTTATGGGAAGCAATGCAGCTCTCAAAAAAGAGATTTAGCCGCAATGGATGTGTCCCAGGCTCAGTATTTGTGTTCACACAGTAATCTCCATGGCTGATAACATGGTAGGAAAGATTACGTTGGAAAATATTCCAGTTGAGTAATATTAAAACGATCCATACAAATTAGATAAATATTGCATTATGTAACTTGAAAAATATGTATGAAGTCAGAAGAATTCTCCTAATGTGTCCAATCAAGCGGAAGAACGTTGGAAGAAAGCAGAGCTTGGATCTGTCTTATGGATTCTTGAGCAGGTCACTTGATATTCAGACTTCTACATTAATGGGTGGAGATGTTTTGAAAGTGAAAAAATAAAATTGTATAGGATCTTGATCAGACCTGTTGGTATACTGTCTAGAATTTTACATTTTCCCAGTGATTCTCCATCCATTGTCAAAGCATGAAATAGAAACATTATAGGATAAACTGCAGGAAAGAGCAGGAGCCTCTGGAGACATCAGTGAAGGTTTGTTACTTTGTGTTCTTCGTATCACATGAATGTAGTTTACATGGAACGCGTTCAATGTCTCTTGTGATAATAAATCTCACATAGTTACTGTAAACCATAAAGATCATTATGTCGATATCAAACTTTACTGGAATGCAACGTCACTAAAGTAAACTGTTAGAATCTTGAAAACGGTGTTGGATGTGGAAGGATTTACTTTGATGTAGCTCCACCGACCATTAATTGTTAGAATGACATCTGATAATGTCTATGACTACACTGCACATTATGGGAAGTTTTGTTTTGATGAGAGTAACCCAGATTTGCCCTGGACATCAACAATATTACCCATGCATACAAGAGAATAACCAATATAATTCCTACTATATTTCTAGTCCTATGTACAAGAAAATACTATGATACTGCCCCCTTAGCACAAGAATATACCATAATTCTGCCCCTATGTACAAGGATATAACTACTATGATACTGCTCCTATGTACAAGAATATAACTACTATAATACTGCCCCTATGTACAAAAATATAACTACTATAATACTGCCCCTATGTATAAGAATATAACTACTATAATACTGCTATGTACAAGAATATAACTACTATAATACTGCCCCTATGTACAAGAATATAACTACTATAATACTGCTCCTATGTACAAGAATATAACTACTATAATACTGCTCCTATGTACAAGAATATAACTACTATAATACTGCCTCCTATGTACAAGAATATAACTACTATTATACTGCCTCTATGTTCAAGAATATAACTACTATAATAGTGCCCCTTTGTATAATAATATAACTACTATAATACTGCTATGTACAAGAATATAACTACTATAATACTGCCCCTATGTACAAGAATATAACTACTATAATACTGCTCCTATGTACAAGAATATAACTACTATAATACTGCCCCTATGTACAAGAATATAACTACTATTTAACTGCCTCTATGTTCAAGAATATAACTACTATAATACTGCCCCTATGTACAAGAATATAACTACTATAATACTGATCCTATGTACAATAATATAACTACTATAATACTGCTCATATGTATAAGAATATACTATGATACTGCTCCTATGTACAAGAATATACCAAAATATTTAGACTTGAGAGTCCTCAGTGGTTGATACCTTTTAATGGCTAACTGAAAAGATGGTAACAAATTGCAAGCTTTCGAGACTACGCAGGTCTCTTCATCAGGCAAAGACTAAAACAAAAACTGAAGAATCACATATTTATACACAAGAGGACACAGGAATAATGCAATAGGTAAGACAGGTGACGTGAAGCAGAACTGTCATTATGGCAGAAGGATGAACATAAATATGACTAGTTCATAGATAAGGAGTGAAAGTTTTATTACCCTCTGATTGGGGTCTGGTATTGTGTTGTGATGACCCTAAAAGGTCAGGGAAGCAGATTCCTTAATTGTTGTAGAAAGACAAGAGCCACCAGAATATCAAGGAATCACCTGCTACATTACAAAGCTAAAGAAGAAAATAACCGGGTGCCTCTAGTGGTCACCTACAATCCAAGTCTGGAGATGCTAAGGGGAGCTGCACGGAAACTACAACCTTTACTACAAAAAGATGCCCGATTACAATCCATATTTCCAGACCCCCCACTACTATGTTTTAGGCAGCCCCCAAATCTAAGAAGCATCATTGTCAGAAGCTCCCTGTCCTCCCCAACAGCTGCAGGTACCTTTCCTTGCAAACAAAAGAAATGCAAAACCTGTACATCTATAATGACCACGGACAGGATAAAGATCCCCAACTCCCATCAGGACTACAAGATACCAGGTACTTTCAGCTGCATCACATCTAATGTGGTGTACCTAATTATATGTACTAAATGTCCAACTGGGGGTCTGTATGTGGGGGAGACCGGGCAAAAACTGAGAACAAGGATGAATTCTCATCGCCACACAATAAGAGAAAGGAGAATGGATTTACCTGTGGCAAAACACTTTTGTATGCCCGGTCATAGCATGACGGATATGGAATTACTTATATTAAAATCTAACTTCAAATCTGAGAAGGATAGAAAAGTCTGGGAATATAAACTTATGATGACCTTTGACACTCTTAGTGCTGGGATGAATATATCCCAGAGTTTTATGTCTTTCTACAACAATTAAGGAATCTGCTTCCTTGACCTTTTAGGGTCATCACAACACAATACCAGACCCCAATCAGAGGGTAATAAAACTTTCACTCCTTAGCTATGAACTAGTCATATTTATGTTCATCCTTCTGCCATAATGACAGTTCTACTTCACGTCACTTGTCTTACCTATTGCATTATTCCTGTGTCCTCTTGTGTATAAATATGTGATTCTTCAGTTTTTGTTTTAGTCTTTACCTGATGAAGAGACCTGCGTAGTCTCGAAAGCTTGCAATTTGTTACCATCTTTTCAGTTAGCCATTAAAAGGTATCAACCACTGAGGACTCTCAAGTCTAAATATTTTTCTATCTACTGGCTAACACGGTACGAAGATACACATCTTTCCTATATCAAAATGGAGGATACCAGAATGTACCGCATCTTTATGGAACTGAAACCACTT
Source organism: Oophaga sylvatica (assembly GCA_033576555.1). Taxonomy (NCBI): domain Eukaryota; kingdom Metazoa; phylum Chordata; class Amphibia; order Anura; family Dendrobatidae; genus Oophaga; species Oophaga sylvatica. The sequence goes on from JARQOD010000009.1 coordinate 85,174,776, forward strand.
CTGAAGAAACGTGCACAAATGGACAGCGACATTTTTTTCTTATCTAAATGCAAAAAGGAGAATCTAATTCCCAAAGGACTCTGGATTACAAACCCAATTCTTCACACCTACAATACCCATTATGCACAAAACCTTTGTCACAGGACTTCTGAAAGACTAAGGAACCATCTTTTGCATGTCTGCTACAGCATAAGGAGTAAAGTCCAAGGACAATTTGAAACTCTGAGGAAAACACTTACAGAAAGCACAGAGCAAAAATTACAACAATACTATAACAAACTACGGACCTTTCTGATTCAAAACAAGGAAAAGAAACTACACAGATTGCGCCTCCATTCCGGACTCTATACAAACAGATACAAAACAAAACCAAAACCTGACAACTCTGACAACCACTCCATTCCAGACACAAAAGCATCTAACTGTGTCATCAATCTCTCAGATTACAAACCCAACAAAGTGGAGCTTGCCGTGCTTTCTAGAGGACTCTCATTTTGTCCTACTAAGGCCCTGGATAAAACCGAACTCTGCAGTGATATGGAACATTTTTTCAGGAGACTGCGCCTGAGGGAATACTTCAATGATACAGAAGATTCAGAAAACACTCGGACTGAAGGAAGAGGGATCCCAATAACCAAGAAGAGGTCAGACTGGACACCTCCACCTGGACGTAACCCTCATTTGGATAAATATATAGACTCATTCAGACATTTGATAAAATCCACCATCATAGCCACCAACAAGAGACAAGCCTCCAACATCAGTGCCCAGGAGAGAAAGGCCATACAGTCTCTGAAAACCAACAAAGAAATCATCATTAAACCTGCTGACAAGGGAGGTGCAATAGTCATGATGAACACATCAGACTATATGAAGGAAGCAAACAGACAACTTACGGACACACGCTACTACAGAAAACTGGGGTCGGACCCTACACAGGACTATTACAAGGAACTAAGCAAGTTGGTATCTTGTCTGTCTGACAAATCCATAAGGGCTGATGACCTGATACCAGAAAGTCCAAGAACAGGGACATTTTACATGCTTCCCAAAATCCACAAAGCCGGAAATCCAGGGAGGCCGATTATTTCATGTGTGGACACCCTTACTGAGCAAGTATCTGGATGGGTAGAGGGTGTTCTTAAACCCCTGGTAAAGGATACACCCAGCTACATTCAGGACACAACTGACCTACTGAATAAACTAGCAGCAATAGGTTCTCTACCAGAAGGAACCATCCTGGCCACCATGGATGTGGAATCTTTGTACTCTAATATCCCACACCAGGATGGATTAAATGCCTGCAAAGTCTTCATGGGAAACACCGGGAATGATGCTGATTCTGTGGTGAAACTCACAAAATTCATCCTCACCCACAATTACTTCGAATTTGACAACAAGATCTATCTTCAGGAGACTGGCACAGCTATGGGAAGTAAAATGGCTCCACAGTATGCAAATCTTTTCATGGCCAAGCTTGAAAGCGAATTTTTGTCCTCATGCCCCATCAGGCCTCGGGCCTACTACCGCTACATTGATGACATTTTAATCATCTGGACGGAGTCTGAACAACAGCTAAAGACGTTCCATGAACAGTTCAATCAATTTCATCCCACCATCAACTTAACACTTAACTACTCCAGCACTGAAATTAACTTTTTAGACACCACCATTAAGCTAAAGAACAATGAAATAGAGACATCCCTGTATCAGAAGCCAATCGACCGTCCAACATATCTTAAATGGGACAGTTTCCATCCAAAACACATAAAAAACTCTATTGTCTACAGCCAAGCCATCAGATACAACCGTATATGTTCCAACCCCATGGATAGAGATGAACACCTTGGTCGCCTCAGAAAGACTTTTTTGAACCAGGGCTACCATCCAAGAACAATTGAAAACCAAATTACAAGAGCCACCAGAATATCAAGGAATCACCTGCTACATTACAAAGCTAAAGAAGAAAATAACCGGGTGCCTCTAGTGGTCACCTACAATCCAAGTCTGGAGATGCTAAGGGGAGCTGCACGGAAACTACAACCTTTACTACAAAAAGATGCCCGATTACAATCCATATTTCCAGACCCCCCACTACTATGTTTTAGGCAGCCCCCAAATCTAAGAAGCATCATTGTCAGAAGCTCCCTGTCCTCCCCAACAGCTGCAGGTACCTTTCCTTGCAAACAAAAGAAATGCAAAACCTATACATCTATAATGACCACGGACAGGATAAAGATCCCCAACTCCCATCAGGACTACAAGATACCAGGTACTTTCAGCTGCATCACATCTAATGTGGTGTACCTAATTATATGTACTAAATGTCCAACTGGGGGTCTGTATGTGGGGGAGACCGGGCAAAAACTGAGAACAAGGATGAATTCTCATCGCCACACAATAAGAGAAAGGAGAATGGATTTACCTGTGGCAAAACACTTTTGTATGCCCGGTCATAGCATGACGGATATGGAATTACTTATATTAAAATCTAACTTCAAATCTGAGAAGGATAGAAAAGTCTGGGAATATAAACTTATGATGACCTTTGACACTCTTAGTGCTGGGATGAATATATCCCAGAGTTTTATGTCTTTCTACAACAATTAAGGAATCTGCTTCCCTGACCTTTTAGGGTCATCACAACACAATATCAGACCCCAATCAGAGGGTAATAAAACTTTCACTCCTTATCTATGAACTAGTCATATTTATGTTCATCCTTCTGCCATAATGACAGTTCTGCTTCACATCACCTGTCTTACCTATTGCATTATTCCTGTGTCCTCTTGTGTATAAATATGTGATTCTTCAGTTTTTGTTTTAGTCTTTGCCTGATGAAGAGACCTGCGTAGTCTCGAAAGCTTGCAATTTGTTACCATCTTTTCAGTTAGCCATTAAAAGGTATCAACCACTGAGGACTCTCAAGTCTAAATATTTTTCTATCTACTGGCTAACACGGTACGAAGATACACATCTTTCCTATATCAAGAATATACCATAATTCTGCTCCTATGTACAAGAATATAACTACTATTATACTACCCTATGTAAAAGAATATATTTACTATAATACTGGTCCTGTGTACTAGAGTATAACTACTATAATACTGCTCCCTATGTACAAGAATATAACTACTATAATACTGCTCATATGTACAAGAATATAACTACTATAATACTGCCCCTATGTACAATTATATAACTACTATAATATTGCTCCTATGTACAAGAATATAACTACTATAATACTGCCCCTATGTACAAGAATATAACTACTATAATACTGCTCCTATGTACAAGAATATAACTACTATAATACTGCCCCAATGTACAAGAATATAACTACTATAATACTTCTCCCTTTGTACAGGAATATACTATAATATTGCCCCTATGTACAAGAATATAACTCCTATAATACTGCTCCTATGTACAAGAATATAACTACTATAATACTACCCCTATGTACAAGAATATAACTACTATAATACTGCCCCTATGTACAAGAATATAACTACTATAATACTGCTCCTATGTACAAGAATATAACTACTATAATACTGCTCCCATGTACAAGAATATAACTACTATAATACTGCTCCTATGTACAAGAATATAACTACTATAATACTGCTCCTATGTACAAGAATATAACTACTATAATACTGCCCCTATGTACAAGAATATAACTACTATAATACTGCCCCTATGTAAAAGAATATATTTACTATAATACTGGTCCTGTGTACTAGAGTATAACTACTATAATACTGCTCCCTATGTACAAGAATATAACTACTATAATACTGCTCATATGTACAAGAATATAACTACTATAATACTGCCCCTATGTACAATTATATAACTACTATAATATTGCTCCTATGTACAAGAATATAACTACTATAATACTGCCCCAATGTACAAGAATATAACTACTATAATACTTCTCCCTTTGTACAGGAATATACTATAATATTGCCCCTATGTACAAGAATATAACTCCTATAATACTGCTCCTATGTACAAGAATATAACTACTATAATACTACCCTATGTACAAGAATATAACTACTATAATACTGCCCCTATGTACAAGAATATAACTACTATAATACTGCTCCTATGTACAAGAATATAACTACTATAATACTGCTCCCATGTACAAGAATATAACTACTATAATACTGCTCCTATGTACAAGAATATAACTACTATAATACTGCTCCTATGTACAAGAATATAACTACTATAATACTGCCCCTATGTACAAGAATATAACTACTATAATACTGCCCCTATGTACAAGAATATAACTACTATAATACTGCCTCCTAGCTGAGAGGTTGTGTGTTTGTAGTTCTCCTGATGTCTGGAGCAAGCCCAGGGAGGGGCCACCCTGGGCGGGGAAGCTCCCCAGGCAAGGCCCAGGCTTCCCGGCCTACACTGGGACAAGCCTCCCAGGCCTCTTCTAATGGGAATGTTATTCCCAGAGCCACTGTCAGAGCAGTGAATGCAGCGAGCCAAAGCTGCAGCAGTTCTGTGAAGGAGGAAAAAGCCGTCAGTAAAGTTTTGGGAGGAAAACCTTCTCCAAGTCCAGCAAAGAAGCAAGAAGGAAAAGTGTCAGTCAGTGATGGGTTACAGCACAATGTGAAGTCAGGTAACTCCCCAGTCAGCAAGCAGCTCCTGCCAGGTGCACAGTTGAGATCAGCCCCAGCTGTGCAGATCACCTCTCCTGCTCCCAGGCAGAGACGGACGTCTTTGGAAAGACAAACCATCCAGGAGAACTTACAGCAGCATGGCAGTATGGCGCGGTCAGGACGCACACGGTCGCAGTCAGGTGGCAGCAGTAAAAGTGCTGTGGAGCCTGGAGCCATGAAACCAGCGGTGGTGAAAATTAAGGAGACGTCTGGGTTCAAGCAGCCGGGGACATCGCTGAATGCAGGATCCCAGGAGGAGACGCCACGTGCACCTGAGCTTCAGCTCGCAGAGGAGATCCCAGGACTGGTCAAGAAGTTCGGTGAGTTACAGCAGCAGAAAGACTCACTACAGATGCAGATAGACACTTGCTTTAAGCTAAAGGCTATTAATCCCGGGAGTCATGATTTTTATGATGAGACTCTGAACACACTGGGTGTATTGCTGGCAAAAGTGGTGAGGGACATGGACTGCGTCCTAGAGAGGATGGGGCCCCTGGCGGAGACTTATAGGAACCAGGAACTGTTTAATTCACAGAAGCAGAACTCTGCAGGTTCCAGGTCAGACATTGTCCCAGGTGGACCCCAGAAGCAGGTGCGGCCAGTGCTGCAGCCTGCAAGTTTCTGCTTCCAAAAGGGGCAAATGCCGCACCAGCAGCAGCCTGTAGTACAGACCCCAGCAGACGTACCACAAGTCTCAGAATGCCCAGCAAAACTGCCTGCAGCAGATCCAAAGCAGAAGCATGTAGTGCAGATTCCAGCAGAGGTACAACAAGTCACAGAATGCCCAGCACAACAGCCTGCAGCAGATTCCAAGCAGCAGCATGAAGGGCACATTCCAGTAGAGGTACAACAAGTCGCAGAATGCCCAGTACAGCCGCCTGCAGCAGATTCCAAGCAGCAGCATGGACATTTTTCAGCAGAGGGACTACAAGTCTCAGAATGCCATGCACCACAGTTGGGCAGTGGACATGTGCCGGTAGTTCCTGATGGTGCCCAGCAGGGCTCTGATGCTGGGGATAACCGCGCTGTATCTGAGGGGTCGGGGGTTTGGGGGAGCACAGTATCTTTGGTGGACGCTGCGCAGTCTGATAGTGACATTGATGTTGATGATAATGTACATGATAATGTCTGTGATTTCCCCCCTTTAATTCCGAGCACACAAGGTGTAGCAGCCCCCCCTGCTGCTGACCCTCACCCCGTCAGTCAGTCTAGTGTGACCCCGCAGGTTCCCCCAGTAATGCCTGGAGTCGTGGCGCTCCGTCCTTCACCTCTGGTGCCAATTATACCGGCCAGGCGTTTTAAACGGAGAAACGTTGTGCGTTTCCGGCACAGAGGTGCCAAGGAGGATCTGCCAGATAGAAGGTTTGTGGTCAGGGAGCTCTTGTGTCGCCAGATGGGGTTTGCGCCAGTCAGCATCTTGGCGGTGATTAATCTTCCAGACAGGCAGGGCTATGACGTCAGCTTTAAGCTCATGAGTGACCTGGACAGGTTCTGGTCTAATTTCCCCAAGTTTAGAGACACTGAGGGCTGGAGTAGTTTCAGCTTTATTCCTATCTCTAAGCCAGATACCGTTACGGTAAATCTCATCTTCTGGAATGAGTCTGTTCCCCCGCAGGACATTGTGGTGTGGTTCCGGAGGCATTGTGACCTGGTCTCTGACCTCACCAAAAGCAGAGACAATGATGGTATCTGGACGGGAGGGTGGAGGGTTTTGGTGAAACTGTGCCAGTGCGATAATATCACTGCCCACTTACCCAACTCCTTCTTTATTGGGAGGGAGAGGGGTGTGTGTTTCTATCCTGGGCAGCCTCGTAAGTGCTTCAAATGTGGCAAGGCGGGTCACCTGGCAAATATGTGTACTGTGGTGAAGTGCAACCTGTGTGGGGAGGTCGGCCATGTGGCTGCAGACTGCCAGAACATCAGGTTCAACCTCTGTGGGAAGATCGGTCACCTCACAGGGACTGTCCTGACGCCTGGCACAATATCTGTAAGGACTATCCTGATGAGGATTTGGTGGCAGGGGCAGAGATTCTGGAGGAGGCAGCTTTACTGTCAGGGGAAATACTGGCCAGACCGGAGGCCCACCAGGGGTCTACTCAGGTGACACCAGAGCAGCAGGGTTCAGAGGGTGCACAGGGGAGTATGGAGGTTGTCCCTCAGGGGCAGCAGTCACAGGGAAGCATTACTTCAGTACTACCATCTGTGTCTCAGACTAAAAGGAAGAAAAAGGACAAGACCTCCCGTAAACCTGAGAAGGAGTATGACACTGGCCAAGGAGCCAGGAAGAAGGTCCAGAGTTCTGCAGGTGTAATGGACTTATCTAATAGGTTTGGTGTTCTGTCTGAGTCTGACGGTGATTTTGAGGATGACCTTAGAAGAATTGACGCAGAGTTTGATAGGGACGTAGAGGACTGTCCTCCGCCCAAGCGGAAGCCATTACCTGAGGGCTCTCGGGTAGAGTCTGAAATGGAGACCGGCGGTGACCAGAATAACTCCGACTCAGATCTGTGACGCTGTCAACTAAATAATGTCCGAGCCCAGATAGATAAAATCATTAGGAAAATTAGGAAATGTTAAGTTATGGAAGGATGTGTCACTGGGTTGAAATATGATGTTTTTTTTTTTTTTTTCTCCAACCAGGTGTATGGACTCTTTAAGATAATTTTATATGTATAATCCGGATATGTAATGAATGTATGTACAATCCAAGTGAATTTAGTTTTGTATTACTGGAGGAATGTCAGTATATTTGTATTTGTTTGGTTTTTACAATAAAAATTGCCCCTATGTACAAGAATATAACTACTATAATACTGCCCCTATGTACAAGAATATAACTACTATAATACTGCTCCTATGTACAAGAATATAACTACTATAATACTGCCCCTATGTACAAGAATATAACTACTATAATACTGCTCCTATGTACAAGAATATAACTACTATAATACTGCTCCTATGTACAAGAATATAACTACTATAATACTGCTCCTATATACAAGAATATAATTACTATAATACTGCTCCTATGTACAAGAATATAATTACTATAATACTGCTCCTATGTACAAGAATATAACTACTATAATACTACCCCTATGTACAAGAATATAACTACTATAATACTGCTCCTATATACAAGAATATAATTACTATAATACTGCTCCTATGTACAAGAATATAATTACTATAATACTGCTCCTATGTACAAGAATATAACTACTATAATACTACCCCTATGTTCAAGAATATAATTACTATAATACTGCCAGCGATATATCTAATAGTATAATTCCATACTACTGATTAAACATTTTTTTTATTTATAATGTAGTAACTTTCCCTTGAAGAAGAATGCATGATTTATGTGATTAGTAGAATTGATGTGAGGTAATTATAGGTTATATATTTACATGACAGCGTAATAGATCCTTTTGACAGTTAGCAGAATGAAGCCTATGAGCAGTTTTGAGCATTTTTCTAGTTCCTTTTCTATTAGTCATTGAGTCTGTGTTGTCCGCCTCGTTGTCAGGCCTTTCTGGAGATAATAGCCAGTCAACAAGTGTCACCGTCTTCGGTTTCCTTTGGCGTATTTGTGTTTTTTTTTCTGTTTTTAAAAAGTTTAAAGAATGTGCCGTCCCCAGACGTGACAAATAGACACCTGTCTCACAGACAGTCCCCCGCAGGGAGAACAGACACACGGTCAGGTTGATGTTTGTAGTGTTTTTTCCTAAGACTGTATCTGGAGTCATTCTTCAATTTTTGCACAAGGTCGTCTCTATTTGTCATTCCCCAGTGTCATCCTTTCCCTGGTACAGTATGTCTCGTATGTAAACTGTCTCTGTTAGTAGTAGATCAGCAACATGCAAGAGAGAACCAGCACTGGGGCGTTTTTGTGTCACAATGATAAACTTTCCTAATTCTTGAATGTTTGCTGCATAGAAATCTGAGATGACATCAAAATCTTCCTCCTAAGTGAGCGCTTAAAAGAAATAGTCCCATAGTCAGAAACAGTGTCCCCAAGTTCCCTTCTTAGGCCCCATTCACACTTCCATGTTTCCAGTACGATTGTCCCACACATAGCCATTATAACCTATGCGGCTATGCACATGTCCATGTTTTTCCGGCATCACAAATGATAAGGGACAATACAAATCTTTGGGTCCATGAACAACACGGATGTCATTCGCGAGCCAACCGTGTGCTATCCCTGAGTCATCCATGTGCCGTCTGTGTGCCATCCGTGTGCCATCCAGGTGTCATCCATGTGCCATCCCTGAGTCATCCATGTGCCGTCCGTGTGTCATCCGTGTGCCATCCCTGAGCCATCTGTGTGCCATCCATATGCCATCCATGAGTCACCCACTTGCTGTCCATGTTTAACAATGCAAAGTATAGGAAAAGCTTTGTAATTTCTTTCTTTCTTTATCCATACCGGAACAGCACTGATGACCAAACGCATAGTAAAATTCCAGCCCACTGCACCTTAAACTTTACCTTGCCTCCAAAACTTTCACTAACTTTCTAGCTTCCTAAACCAGGAAGTGGTTCCCTTTTTACTTGTCCTGTCCCCCTCCCACACTGGGCTAGTCCCAAAATCTTACATGTATCTTCCCCTACTGTATCTACAAAGCTAAGCACTAACCTATGTGTTATCCTGTGCTTACCCTATACTTTCCCTACACCTGAGCTGAGTACATGACTCACAATAGGCATTACCTTTATAGTATTTACACCGCAGCATCAGTGCCAACAATACTATTCATTAGTTATATTGCATTACTTAAAAATCGCATGACACAGTACACACTTCACATGGCACAATAAAACACCGTAAAACCGCACAACACTATTTTTATCACTCTAACGCTATCTTCAGGGGCAGGGCAGTCCAAACCCTTACACCTTTCAGAGTCTATGGCGCTGACGGTAATAGCCATACTGTACCTAAGTGAACATTCTCAGATCCTCATCGATGCAATCGGCAGTAGTGGAAACCTTATGTATAAGGAGGTCTTCCTCGAGTCTTCCCTTATCTCAGTACAAGCAAGTTCCAAGATTCCTCCCAGATGTGATTTGTTCAGGACAGGAACTGGTGATGCACTATGAGCCTGGAAATCATTACAGAATGAACGACTCAGGATACCATTACTATCATTGCCAAACTGACTTTTACATTTGGGTCCATAATATGAGGAATTAATTCAACATTCGGCCAGATTTGAGCTACGTCATTATCTTTGTCACCTTTGCCGGCTGGGGATTCACTCTTAAGCATTGTTGTAACTTATGTGGCCAATTTACTCGGGTTTAGATCATGATGATACAGTTATGTTTCTGGAAATGATGCATATTGTAATCTGAACTGTATGGGACGGTTTGGGTCTAATTTCTGCTTCATTATTTATTTTTTTGACGAAGGTGAGAAAAGTTAAGGATTTCCAGCTATCAATGGTGTCATCCCCAGGTCTAATAACATCTCCAAGTGGAACCAAAATTTCACAGATCCATTAATGTCTGTTCATCAAGTCGTTAAGGTTCGTCCTAAGACAAAGTATTTTTTCTTACAGGACCAGTAAGGAAGTCTGATTATTTCATGGACCCATAGACTTGCATAGTTGATCCGACCCTCGTATAAAAATCGGATATGACTACAATATTTCTCGTGGACCACTTGGTCCAAGGTAAAGATCAGACATGTGCACAGCCTCAAAGAATAACATGAGTATGAGTGCTATCCATGGAAACCCCAGATAGCACTCATATAAGATAATCGGTTGTGGGAATGCGCCTTAAACTATCAAGGAAAATCTTTATAGCGCTACATCTCGGTTAGAGTCCGTCAACTTGGCTTCAAAACTGACGGCAATTCTGAGATGTTTGATTTTAGTTAACCAAATAAATGCTGGTGTCACAGTAATGTTAGATGTGTATCTATTTGTTTTACTCACTTATACAGCGCCATTAGTTCCACAGCTCTTTACAGACATCTACCCCCATTGGGACTCACAAAATAAATTCCCTATCAGCTTGCCTTTGGAGTGTGGGAGGAAATTGAGGAACCCAACGGGAACACAGGGAGAACATACAAACTCCTTGCAGATGTTATTCTTGGTTGGATTTGAACCCAGGACCCCAGTGCTGCATATCAACAGTGCTAACCACTGAGCCACTGTGCTTCCCCGGGTGTATGTGAAATGACTTGTTCTGTAATGTACAATTACAAACCCCTGGGAATTCAGAGAATATAAAGTATAGGTCATTTTGGAACTGTAAATGCTATGATGGCATTGGCAAATTGGAAAAAGAGGTAAGGTACTGGATGGTAGATGTGTGTTGGTATTGTAAGCTGTACCAGTAACACTAGGTTACTAAGAGGGTTTAATGGGATTGGATTTTGGGTCCGGGTTTTTTGAGCAATCAAAAGAATTTGGCTGGGAAGAGTGAATACTATGATCCAGTCCAGGGTTTACAGGCCTATTAACAGCAACTGGGTTAGCTAAGCAGTGTGGAGGTGGGTTGAGACTGGAGAAAGACAGAGCCGTTGGTTAGTCTGCTCTACAAAGAGAGATGTGCTGGAGCCAAACGGAGAGTTGTTTGGTGAACACGTTTAATACAAATTAGAGCTGCTTCTGGAAATATCGAGGTTGGTGATCCTGCTACATACATGTTTCATTCTGCCTGAAGAAAAGGACTGTTTGTTATCTTTTGATACTGAAGTAAGGCTGTTTTCTTTTTGAAGTGGAAAAGGTTATGATAGACAATAAACGACACGCCGTTTTGATATAAAGTCCTGTATCGCGTGTATCCCGAGTGGCTACCCGAGAAGTGAAAAAGTTAACTATCCCACCCGTAAACTGTACGGTAACAGATCTCACATACAGTAATATACCCCAGTCCTCAAGAACTGTAGCATGTAGATACCCATTGTTTCTGTATTGTAGTTTGTTGAGGCCGTGGTGTTCTGCTCCTCGGGGAGTCAACATGTCTGTACTGATTCATTTGTCATGATGAACTGACATAAGTCCAATAAACTAACAACATAAAGAGGAAAAGATGATACAATCTGCCAAAAATGTAAAGAGCTACTACATCTTCTCTTCTGTGAGGTTTTTTTTCGGGAATCATGAGATCTTTCACACAAGGGTTATTCATCTCAATATTAATTCATGTTTAGACAAATCCTATTAATGAACTCTTCAGTGTTGAGTACATTTTACTTGTTGGGCGAGATTTGTCAATTTGGAATTTGAAAAGAAAATGTCAGGACATCTGAGCTGAATCCCAGGAGAGCTGTGATTTTGCTGTTAAAAAATGGGAAAAAATCTCATGTAAATTGCATATAAGTGTATGGCAAAGGAGTCGTGTGCGAATTGTGATCAGCGGTAGAAAATCCCTAATTTATGGAAACCCATGCGACTGTGTTGCAATACATTGCAGCGTGATTTCAGTGTCGCGTGACACATGTCGCCGTGCAGCCCTAGCGTTAATATTAATCTGTGCCAAAAAGCGCAAACATATACACTTCACTGGACACTTTTCCAAATTGCCTAGAAAAGGAGTCATGACCTTGGAGTTTAATAATGCTTCACATTTAGGGCTGGTGCACGTGACTTTATTTTCTGAGTGAGATTTGACAAAAATCGGATCACACTCGGACCAATGTTATTCTACGAGGATGTGCAAATTTTTGATATTTTCCTCGGACCGGCTTGTTCCAAGGAAAAAAAAATTGCAGCATGTTCCAGTATGAACCCAAGCAAGTAAGTGAGTCCATGAAAAATATCGGACTTCACTAGGATGACATCTGAGTGTAGTCTGATTTTCGCCAACTGACAGAATGGAGAAGATGGAGAAATTTTCTTTTTCCATCTCCTCTGTGAAGGAAACCTGGTTCCTTCCACGTCACCAATGTGATGTAACTACACAGTCACAGCTCTCCGGCGCCCCCTTTGTCTCTCAGGTCAGTAAGGGAACTGCATGTAGAGCAAATGGCCGCTGGGGAGGATGACCTGTTACCCGCTGGGTATTCTAAGATTCGTGATCAGAGTAAAAGCATCAGCCCAAAATTAAATTTATGGTTTAATTGCCTTAAGGGCGCACTAGATAATTACAGAAATATACAGTAAGCTGTACAACAGAATTACAGTGGATTTGCAGTCAGAGTAAAATATAACAATAAGGTACAAGGCTTAGAGGTATTAAGCTAAAGGTCAATTTTACCATGCTGTAGGTTGCATGTGGACGCCAGGAACTCTGCGGTCCACAGGTAATAATCTTAGTTACCGGACAGTCCCCAAAACGTGTGCCGCTGCTCCCTTGGGAGATCTGTCCCCTGTTCCTTCTTAGATCTTCATCGTCTTGTTCTGTGAGAATAGAGGGAGTCTGCCATCCTCTTGCAGTTCTTAAACCTGCTAGGTCCCTCCACTCGGTGTCAGAGGGTGGTCTAATAATCTCCACCCTTCAGCTCCCTGCAGAATTTATTCCCAATATCTAAGAAAGGGTTAACTTTCTCCAGGATGATCGGATCAGGACACGAGAGGTACCAGTGAATGCAGTTTGTTTTGCCTGTCGCGTGGAGATCAAACATGGCCCGATTGGCCCTCAATAAGTGACCCAATCTCTATATCCTAGGTCCCCGAGCCATCACCGACTCAGGAGTCGCACTGTCAGATGCGCGAGGTCCGCAGGATCGTGCAGATATTTTTTATGAGTCTGTACCCTGAAAGGCGTGCTCATAATTCATAATCCTAGAATGGAGTCGTAGTGGCTGGGAGAATCAATGGATGTGTTTTCTGTGTTTAGCTGACAGGTATAATCTAATTGAAGCCCCCAGGCATCTCCAGGCCCCATGCTGGCGTGGCTCCTGACTCCAGCTTTGAAATCCTGTTCTGGCCTGATCTACTTAGCATACTAAAGTACCTTGTTATTCAACAGTGGAGCACTAAACCCTGTTTTCTTCAATTTGCCTACAGGCCATGGAGGTTAGGAGCAGTTAGCTGCCTGTGGCTCTGTGAACTCAGACAAAATGGCCCCTGGGACAGGCCAAGCTCAGACATGAGGCAAGCATTATGCCCCATATTCAAGATGGTGGCTGTTCCTTCATCACATCCTCATCCGAGAAAATCGGATCACACTATGATCTAATCAGAATAATTGGCTCGATTCTCTCGGATGAGCGATTACACGCTGGCCTTATTATTTGTAGGCACCAATTTTTTATACAAAATAATGGCCTAAAATAATGAATCTAACAGTTGGTAGAACTGTCTGGTTCATGGAAGATACATCGTGTTCAGCTGGCAAGTTACACTGTATCGATTGCACATTAGTAAGTATGGACAAGCCTTTGGTGACTTTTTAGTTGCCTGTCCTTTGTCTACTAGGGAAAACTGTATCACAATCCTTTCCTTCTGCTTGTATGTCATAAAATGCTTTTGTTTTGGGACCCATCTGAATGTGAAATGAGTGAAGTTAACATAAAAGAAGTGGAAAAATATAATCTGACGTATTTTCTTTTCTCAGTTCATAAAATTACCAACTCAAGGCATTTACTGCCTTGAAGGCCTCTCACAACTCCAGCTATGAAAATACTTTATTGTTGAAATTACAAAACCCAGGATGTATTCGTAGGCACGTGACTAAGTCTCGGTCTGTGCTCAAGATGCAGAGCGCGGAGAAGGGATTTTTCTTTCTTTTTTTGTTTTAGTTGACTTTTATTGTTGAATATGTTTTCTGTAGAATTTGGATTCTGGGTATTCTGGAGCAAGGATTGTGTTTGTTGTGTTTCCAGTAGGGTGGGCAAAGAACCAAAATATCTGTGAGAAAGCATGAACAAATCTGAATTAATTCTAGGATATTGACAGGACACATGACTGCGGCATTACACGGCTATTGGCATCTGCTATAAAAAAAAATACAGATTTCACATGTGTGCTGATGTTCCGTGCTAGAGACATTTCATAGACTAGCAAATGATGGGAATGATTAGCGTCTACAGAAACTATTGATGTTTTGTATAGTTAATTAATTACAAGAACCTCACTGCTCTGATACATCATTGGTCTGTGTCTTGTAATAAGACTAGCAGAACACTGAATGCTGAATAGTGAGTGCAGCTCTGGAGTATAATAAGGATGTAACTCAGGATCAGTAATTTAATGTATGTACACAGTGACTGCACCAGCAGAATAGTGAGTGCAGCTCTGGAGTATAATACAGGATGTAACTCAGGATCAGTAATGTAATGTATGTACACAGTGACTGCACCAGCAGAATAGTGAGTGCAGCTCTGGGGTATAATACAGAATGTAACTCAGGATCAGTAATGTAATGTATGTCCACAGTGAGTGTACCAGCAGAATAGTGAGTGCAGCTCTGGAGTATAATACAGGATGTAACTCAGGATCAGTACAGGATCAGTAATGTAATGTATGTACACAGTGACTGCACCAGCAGAATAGTGAGTGCAGCTCTGGAGTATAATACAGGATGTAACTCAAGATCAGTACAGGATCAGTAATGTAATGTATGTACACAGTGACTGCAGCAGCAGAATAGTGAGTGCAGCTCTGGAGTATAATACAGGATGTAACTCAGGATCAGTAATGTAATGTATGTACACAGTGACTGCACCAGCAGAATAGTGAGTGCAGCTCTGGAGTATAATACAGGATGTAACTCAGGATCAGTAATGTACTGTATGTACACAGTGACTGCACCAGCAGAATAGTGAGTGCAGCTCTGGGGTATAATACAGGATGTAACTCAGGATCAGTAATGTACTGTATGTACACAGTGACTGCAGCAGCAGAATAGTGAGTGCAGCTCTGGAGTATAATACAGGATGTAACTCAGGATCAGTAATGTAATGTATGTACACAGTGACTGCACCAGCAGAATAGTGAGTGCAGCTCTGGAGTATAATACAGGATGTAACTCAGGATCAGTAATGTAATGTATGTACACAGTGACTGCACCAGCAGAATAGTGAGTGCAGCTCTGGGGTATAATACAGAATGTAACTCAGGATCAGTAATGTAATGTATGTCCACAGTGAGTGTACCAGCAGAATAGTGAGTGCAGCTCTGGAGTATAATACAGGACACAGGAGCGTCTCTGTGAACCTCCATGCTGATGATTACTGAAGTGGAGGGGAGCTATCTCAGTCTGGGTTAGAGGTACCCGGACACAGGAGTGTCTCTGTGAACCTCCAGGATGATGACTACTGAATAGGAGTGGATCTCTCTCAAGTCTGGACGTCGGGTGGACCTTCAGACATAAGGAGGAGTATCTGGAAAACTCCATACTGGTAACATATATCATATGTGTTGTTTTGGGCCTAGGCTGATAGAGCCGGGTTCCTGATAGAAAGGGAAAAGCTATATAAGTGTAATTAGTGGCTAGACAAGCCTAGGTCTTTTGTTTATGCTTTGTTTTAATCTGTTTGCTGTGGACTTTAATAAAGCTGGTTGCGGCCAGTTTTGCACCAGAACTGCTGTCTGAATGAACTGTTTCCGGGCCATTCTGTCTACCCAGACAGCGATCCTAGAGCTAAACCCCCTGGAAAGCTTACAGTACACAGTGGCTGCACGAGCAGAATAGTGAGTACAGCTCTGGGGTATACTGCAGGATGTATCTTAGGTTCAGTAATGTAATGTATGTAAACAGTGACTTCACCAGCAGAATAGTGAGTGCAGCTCTGGAGTATAATACAGGATGTAACTCAGGATCAGTAATGTATGTACACAGTGACTGCACCAGCAGAATAGTGAGTGCAGCTCTGGAGTATAATACAGGATGTAACTCAGAATCAGTACAGGATCAGTAATGTAATGTATGTACATAGTGACTGCACCAGCAGAATAGTGAGTGCAGCTCTGGAGTATAATACAGGATGTAACTCAGAATCAGTACAGGATCAGTAATGTAATGTATGTACATAGTGACTGCACCAGCAGAATAGTGAGTGCAGCTCTGGAGTATAATACAGGATGTAACTCAGAATCAGTACAGGATCAGTAATGTAATGTATGTACATAGTGACTGCACCAGCAGAATAGTGAGTGCAGCTCTGGGGTATAATACAGGATGTAACTCAGGATCAGTAATGTATGTACACAGTGACTGCACCAGCAGAATAGTGAGTGCAGCTCTGGAGTATAATACAGGATGTAACTCAGAATCAGTACAGGATCAGTAATGTAATGTATGTACATAGTGACTGCACCAGCAGAACAGTGAGTGCAGCTCTGGAGTATAATACAGGATGTAACTCAGAATCAGTACAGGATCAGTAATGTAATGTATGTACACAGTGACTGCACCAGCAGAATAGTGAGTGCAGCTCTGGAGTATAGTACAGGATGTAACTCAGGATCAGTAATGTAATGTATGTACACAGTGACTGCACCAGCAGAATAGTGAGTGCAGCTCTGGGGTATAATACAGGATGTAACTCAGGATCAGTAATGTAATGTATGTACATAGTGACTGCACCAGCAGAATAGTGAGTGCAGCTCTGGAGTATAGTACAGGATGTAACTCAGGATCAGTACAGGGTAAACTATGACATAGTGATTAGAGATTAGCATATACTTTCAGCTTGGTGCATGTTGTTGCAACATTTGTTGTGTCCAACAAAGGGAAGAAGATAGGCAGATACACGGTGGGACCCCAACATAAACTTAATAGACATAAGGCATCTGCTTAAACCAGGAGTATTTTAGTTTGGTGTTTGGTGCCAGAGATTTAATGTTACGTCGCTAATACCATTCATTGTGATCTGAGTCAAATATTAACCTCATCAATACAAGTCCATAGGTCCATATAACAATCAGACCTCCCGTGGATGCCAACTATGTGCAGTCCGTGTGCCGTCTGATTTTTATGATTGTTTCATAGAATCTTGAGAAAAATCCTCAAATGTAAATAGATAAATACATTGTGAAATACTTATGGTAAAACTGACACACTGATGAAAATCTGATCCCAAAACACTGATAAATATATTTTCCTTTTTTTTTGTGTATGAGAAAAAACACCAACGTTTGAATGAGGCCACAAGAATCTTCTTCCACCATCTGCCCAACATCTGACTAAGTTCATTTGTTTTTGTTGTATTTTCCCACTTATCCGTAAAGTTCTGCCAAAGTTGTCTCCATGATAATAACACTAAAAGTCAGGAGGTGATTAAGTAAAAATAGTTTTAATATGAAAATGAAATTCTTGTTAAAAGAGCTTTAATTTGTGTCTGTAAATCGGCCGTGTTCCAGGATACGGGGTTCATGCATTACGAGGGATCACAAGCTTAATTAATACCATTCCGCCAGTCTTAACGAGGAGCCGCACATCGGTTCAGAAGACCTGGTCTGCATTATGATAAAACTGTAAAGCAGCCGATCCGTAAGTTCAGTCTCTGAGTTCTCTGGCCTCCGTCTCTGAGAAGCATTGCTAGTATCTCCTTATAAGCAGATGGCGGCGGTCAGCGCGGCGGGAACGCTCATGTAAGTGACAGCGTTGCCTTATCTACTCGGAGCCGGACTCATATTAGAAGCATTTTCTTGGATTCAACATAGACTTCTCCAATAGATTAACAGATACACGTGAGCCTCTTTGTATTATAGTGATTTACTGGCGATTATGGGGAAAGTAAATGGCGCTCCTTTTTTTTTTTCTTTACCATTTTGAGTTTTTGTAGAGATGAGAGAATTGATTTGCAGGGCTCCCGTCCTGCGGCAATGCAATATCGACCTAGCCACCGGTCAAGAGTACTGCAAATCAATTCTCATCTGTACCATTATCTGCTAGAAGATCTCGTGATCCACAGAAACATATAGGCCCCGATTCATCAAAGCTTTTACGCCAAAAAAGTGCTGTAAAAGCTTTGAAAAGTTGAAGCAAATCGGAGTTTTTTTGCAACAATTGGAGCAATTTTGCAACAACTGGCATTTCAGAAGAGCTGGGGTGGGACAGGGGCAGGGGCGAAAAGTCACAGCTGGTCTAATTGATGAACTATGGTGTTCCGCATGCCAAATATCTCACTCCAGTACTTGACCAGAGTAAGCTTTTTGGCGCAGGGCACGGAGGTGCACACCACTCGTCATACGCTCCAGTGCACCTCTTCATGAATGGAGAGTGTAATATTACATTATAAGATAATGAAGTCACCCTTGCATCACCAGCCTTCCTTATGATGATGATCATGTACCATCTGGGCAAGTAACTGCTGCAGCCGATCATTAGACGGCGCATGAAGCCTCTGTACTTCCTTGCGGCTGATCACGTGTTTGCCGCCAACAGCAAAATCTTCTTTCTTTGTCAGATATGTTTAACAAGCGTTTGAGCAAACAGGACATTCCTGGTACCTTCGTTGGAAGTACGGTGATGTGTCGTGACAAAGCCTCATAGTTCGCTGAGCTTAAGTCTTTTTGATTTTATGTTCCCGAGAAATTTAAAAGAAATGGTACAAAATCAAGTAGTAATAATAATTAATAGTAATAATATTAATATTCATAATAATCTACTCTATAAAATTCTAACGGTTAAAATCTAACAACACACTTGTCATGACAGGCGCTCAGTTGCATGGGGCGATTATCGTGTAGAATATTGCACTGCTGTGTAAAATTTTGCAATCAACGACCGAACAATCAGCAATAATTTTGAATGTTTATGATTAATAAAAAAGGAAAAAAAAACACTATTGTTCCATAGAAATGACAAGTCCTTATATTGTGAATCAGTGTTCGATTTTCAGACGTTAACTCCACATGTAAAAGGGCCCTTCGTCACATGTCTGACAGCGAGCCTAGATGTGCAATCAGCAGAACTTTATCAATAGCTTTGCTTATGAATGACAGAAAACCCAACATTGAATATTGGCCCCAAAACAGTCCAGCTTAATATACACAAGACTAATTGACTCCTTTAAGGGGTAATCCCAGCTCAGATGTTTTATAGCATGTGTAGAGTATTGTCACAAATGTGTCAGATGCAATAGACAGTTGCTCTACATCTGGCTGCAGAAGGTCTCTGCGTTTGGCATTGCAGACGCCTTCTTAATCCTTATGACTTGGACCCAGTGGCAACTTCCCTCCGGCTCTATTTGACACACTTGAGCCTTGGTGTTTATAAACTCCCAGCCTTTTTCAGGGAGTCGCCAGGGATGAGGGGAGGGTAGGCAGGGTGTTATAAGATCTGCCTAGGGGTCTCCACTCCCCCATTCCCTAGTGCTTGGGCTTCCTTCCCCTCATCCCTTCGTGTTGCACTTAGTCTTTCCCACACTGTGCGTGACAGGCGGCCACTGGCCAAGGGTTGGAGTTGGACCACCATCACCATCTATCTTGCATTTATGGCATTTTCTGTGGGTATACATCTTGGATGGCAATTTCCTTTTAAAATAACAAACTTTTCAATAACCATATTGTAAATATTAAGTAGGCAATAGTTCAGAGTTGGAAGGCCCCTTGCAAAAGTCCCCACCACACAAGGACACTATGACTAATCTCCAGGATTTTCTGGAAACCAACATGATTACCATGTTCTATACTAGTGTCACGCTGTCTAATGATATGTATACAATGTCAGTAAACTATTAATACAGGAACAACACTCTATACAACAACTAGTATAGCAACATCAGCATGTAAGTATAGAATAGATTTACCTGACACGATATCTGCTGAACTCAGGGTTAATCTTGAGGACTTGATGAGCTGAAACAGGAAAGAGGTGGACCGGGATCTAACCTGACCCTAAACTGGGGTCCTAACTAATCCCTCACCTTGGAGGTACTGATAATGGTTCAGAGGTCCAAGTCTCCAACCTAACCCTGTCTCCTATCAGACCCTGAACCCTGTAATCAGTCCTAAGAAGGATCCTGACTACCACCAAAGGGATATGGGCTGATCTCAGCTAAATACACAGATTAGACATATAAGACAGACAGGATAGCACTCTCTTGCATACACACTCATACACCAAAGGAACATAAATGGTCTGGGAAATAAACTCTAACCAAGTTGAGCTTAGAACAACTAAGGAGCTCACAACTAAAGTCTATACAGATTCATTCCTATCTGTGGTCTGCATGAAGGTTTCACTGGCAACTCCCCAAGCAGACAACCAGGAATTTAAAGGAAACCAATCAACAAATAATCAATTGCAGCCGGTAGAAACTGCACCCAGTCCCAGCACCGAGCACAGACAGAATTAACTCCCTAGCTGCCAAACACAAAGAAACAGCAGATCAGCTGTGAGAAGTCAAAATGTGCAACCGCGACGATCTTCGTGGCAATGCACACATGACAGTACCCCCCCTTCTACGAGGGGCCTCCGGACCCTCAGGGCCAGGCCTGCCCGGGTGAGTTCTGTGGAAGGTCCGAACCAAACGATCTGCGTTAACATCAGACGCAGGGACCCACGTCCTCTCCTCTGGACCATACCCCTTCCAATGCACCAAGTACTGAAGGGACCGGCGATTCAGACGTGAGTCAATGATCTTTGATACTTGAAATTCCAAGTTACCATTGACCAACACAGGAGGAGGAGGTAGAGGTGACGGTATGACTGGTGCCACATACCTTTTAAGTAATGACTTGTGGAACACATTATGAATTTTAAACTTAGGAGGGAGGTCCAGACGAAATGCCACAGGATTAATTATGGAACTGATCCTGTACGGCCCGATGAATCTGGGACCCAGTTTCCAGGAGGGCACCTTAAGTTTTATATTCCTGGTAGACAACCATACCAGATCGTTCACATTCAGATCTGGACCAGAAACTCTCCTCCTATCAGCCATACGTTTGTAACGGTTCCCCATCGCACTCAGATTATTCAATACACCTCTCCACACAGAAGCAAGTGACGACGAGAAACGCTCCTCCTCAGGAACCCAGAAGGGCCCCCCCCATTGAAAGTACAAAACTGGGGATGGAAACCATATGCCCCAAAAAACGGGGACTTACCAGTGGACTCGCTCCGCCTGTTGTTAAGAGCGAACTCTGCCAGAGGCAAGAAAGAAGACCAGTCCTCTTGGTTCTCTGAGACAAAACACCGGAGATATGTCTCTAAGCTCTGATTCAGACGCTCTGTCTGACCATTGGTCTGCGGATGAAAAGCCGAGGAAAATGATAATTGCATCCCCCGACGTAAACAAAATGCCCTCCAAAATTTGGACACAAACTGAGACCCCCTATCTGACACCACATCAGAAGGCAACCCATGAAGTCTAACGATCTCCCTAATGAACACCTGCGCCAGAGTTTTAGCATTAGGGAGTGCAGGAAGAGCAACGAAATGTGCCATCTTACTGAACCTGTCAACAACCACCAGTATGACAGTATTCCCTGACGACGGAGGAAGGTCCGTAATGAAGTCCATAGATAAATGAGTCCATGGACGCTCCGGAAGTTTCAAGGGTAAAAGGGTCCCAGACGGACGGGTATGAGGGGTTTTAGAGCGAGCACACACACCCACATGACGCGACAAAAGTTATAACATCTTTATTAGCATTAGGCCACCAAAACCGGCGAGAAAGGAGATCTAAAGTAGCCTTACTCCCTGGATGTCCTGCTAGAGCAGAATTATGATGTGCCTCAATAACCTTTTGTCTCAACAGATTTGGGACAAACAGTCTCCCTGGAGGTCCTGCAGGGGCGTCCCCCTGAGCCTCTAACACCTCCTCCTCAAGCTCAGAAAATACAGCCGACACTACCACCCCCTCCTGAAGGATAGGACTCGGGTCATCCGTTTTCCCGGCCCCTGGGAAACTGCGAGACAAGGCATCAGCCTTTACATTCTTAGACCCCGGGCGATAAGTGACGACAAAATTAAACCTGGTAAAAAACAACGACCATCGAGCTTGTCTGGAATTCAGACGCTTAGCGGATTCCAAATACAACAGGTTCTTGTGATCAGTAATAACGGTAACCGGGTGGACTGCCCCCTCCAAAAAGTGACGCCATTCTTCAAAAGCTAACTTAATGGCCAAAAGTTCCCTATTGCCGATATCATAATTCCTTTCGGCGGACGACAATTTCTTAGAAAAGAAAGCGCACGGATGCCATTTACCAGGGGACGGACCCTGGGACAATATAGCACCCACCCCTACGTCAGACGCATCCACCTCCACAATGAACGGCTGAGATGCATCTGGTTGGATGAGAACGGGTGCCGAAGCAAAACATTTCTTCAAAGAGGAAAAGGCTTGGCAAGCTTTGTCCGACCATTTAGAAAAATCCGTCCCTTTTCTTGTCATGTCAGTGAGAGGTTTGACGACAGATGAGAAATTACAAATAAATTTCCGGTAGTAGTTAGCAAACCCCAAAAAACGCTGCAGAGCCTTAAGATCCCCTGGCTGATCCCATTCAAGCACTGCTCTCACCTTTTCAGGGTCCATACGGAAACCGGAGGCTGACACCAAAAAACCCAAAAACTGAAGTTCCTGTACGGCAAATACACACTTCTCCAGTTTGGCGTATAGTTTATTGTCTCGCAAGATCTGCAACACCTGTCTCACATGCTCCTGATGAGACACAAGATCTGGCGAGTAAATTAAAATGTCGTCCAAATATACAACCACAAACAGCCCCACAAGGTGACGAAAAATGTCATTAACAAAATGTTGGAATACTGCTGGTGCAGTAGTCAGACCAAAAGGCATGACAAGGTTCTCATAATGTCCCTCCGGCGTGTTAAACGCTGTTTTCCACTCATCCCCCTCTTTTATCCTAATCAGATTATACGCCCCCCTGAGATCCAATTTAGAGAACCATTTGGCGCCAACAATTTGATTGAAGAGATCAGGAATAAGAGGGAGTGGATACGGATCTCGAACAGTAATCCGATTAAGTTCGCGGAAATCCAAGCAAGGGCGTAGGCCTCCATCTTTCTTCTTCACAAAGAAGAACCCCGCGGCTACTGGGGAAGATGAAGGTCTAATATGCCCTTTGGCCAGACTTTCAGAAATATAATCTTTCATAGCCTGCCTCTCAGGACCAGAAAGATTATACAACCTAGCTTTAGGCAATTTAGCATCAGGAAGGAGATTAATAGAGCAGTCATACACGCGATGAGGAGGCAACTCCTGACACCCCTCCTCAGAGAAAACATCCCCAAAATCCTCCAAAAAAGGAGGCAATGTACTAGGCACGACCGCACTGATGACTGTGTTCATGCAGTTGCTTTTGCAAAACTCACCCCATTGGCTTATTTCTCTGGACTGCCAATTAATCACAGGGTTATGTTTAACCAACCAAGGAAGTCCCAACACAATGGGAGTAGGTAGACCCTCCAACACATAACAAGATAATTGTTCCCTATGTATTGCCCCTACCCGAAGGTCAATGTTATGAACCTCATGAACAAAGCTACCTTGGCCGAGAGGCCTGGCGTCAATGGAGAATATAGGGATCGGTTTGACCAATACACTCAGATGCATACCTTGAGCCTGAGCAAACTGAGCGTCAACCAGATTAGCCCCGGAACCACTATCAAGAAGAACAGACAATCTCTCCACTCTCGTACCAACCACCACCTCCACTGGTACAAGGAACTGAGAAGAACTGGCGGATGAAATACATACTCCCAGGTTGTCGTCCACCACACAACCTGGGATTAACAGTTTTCCGGCGACTTTTGGCTCAACAAGGCACGGGATGGACATTCTCCAACAAAATGTCCCTCTTTCCCGCAGAAAAAACATCTTCTAGTCCTGCGGCGTACCGCCAATCCCCTCCTACGAAATGATGTCCCTCCCAACTGCATAGGCTCATCCGAACAGACAAGGGGAACCTCAACATAAGGGACTTTAGTGGTAGGTGGAGAAACAACAGGGAGTGGGGTTACCTCACCCCTCTCCCGAAGCCGTCTATCAGTACGGATAGCTAAGGCCATAGCAGCCTCCAGTGAATGAGGAGATTCATACTGAGCCAAAACGTCTTTTAATTTATCAGAAAGCCCATGACAAAACTGGCTCCTAAGAGCTGGGTCATTCCACTGAGTATCTGTGGCCCATCTACGAAACTCAGAAGCAAATTCCTCTGCAGGACGATCTCCCTGCTGTATCTTACGTAATTTTGTCTCAGCAAGAGAGACCCGATCTGGGTCATCATATACCAATCCCAGGGCAGTAAAAAATTGATCTACAGACAGTAGAGCCGGGGATCCCGGAGGAAGGGAAAATGCCCAGGATTGAGGGTCCCCTTGCAGAAGTGAGATAACAATTCCCACTCTCTGCTCATCACTCCCTGATGATCGAGGCCGAAGCCGAAAATACAATTTACATGCCTCCCGGAAGGTGAAAAATTTGTCTCGCCCACCAGTGAACCTGTCCGGGAGAGCTACTTTAGGTTCAACTCTGGTTTGCTCCAGGGGAGACAAAACTTTGGACTTAATGTCCGTCAGCTCCATGGATAATCCCTGCAACTGCAGAGCCAGCTGGGCTACTGGATCCATGGTAACTGGAGATAATTTTTATGGCCAGTGAAAATGTCACGCTGTCTAATGATATGTATACAATGTCAGTAAACTATTAATACAGGAACAACACTCTATACAACAACTAGTATAGCAACATCAGCATGTAAGTATAGAATAGATTTACCTGACTCGATATCTGCTGAACTCAGGGTTAATCTTGAGGACTTGATGAGCTGAAACAGGAAAGAGGTGGACCGGGATCTAACCTGATCCTAAACTGGGGTCCTAACTAATCCCTCACCTTGGAGGTACTGATAATGGTTCAGAGGTCCAAGTCTCCAACCTAACCCTGTCTCCTATCAGACCCTGAACCCTGTAATCAGTCCTAAGAAGGATCCTGACTACCACCAAAGGGATATGGGCTGATCTCAGCTAAATACACAGATTAGACATATAAGACAGACAGGATAGCACTCTCTTGCATACACACTCATACACCAAAGGAACATAAATGGTCTGGGAAATAAACTCTAACCAAGTTGAGCTTAGAACAACTAAGGAGCTCACAACTAAAGTCTATACAGATTCATTCCTATCTGTGGTCTGCATGAAGGTTTCACTGGCAACTCCCCAAGCAGACAACCAGGAATTTAAAGGAAACCAATCAACAAATAATCAATTGCAGCCGGGAGAAACTGCACCCAGTCCCAGCACCGAGCACAGACAGAATTAACTCCCTAGCTGCCAAACACAAAGAAACAGCAGATCAGCTGTGAGAAGTCAAAATGTGCAACCGCGACGATCTTCGTGGCAATGCACACATGACAACTAGCTACTAGTCTTTTCTTCTTAAACTGGTGTAAAAATGGCAAATGTCCCAACATTTTGCAACATTTTACAACAGAATTTTGGCAAAAACTAAAGGATCGAGGCCCAAGTGTTTTGATCCCTTTACTTTGTAACAGAAGGAGTCTTCCTAGCGTTAAGAGTAAGTACGGTAATAGGTTGTGGAGGAGAAGTGGAGCACTCGACAAACATTAGTCTCATTCATTATAATGTCCAATTGAAAAACTGACATCAGTTGTTGCAATAGGCGTCAAGTTTGTTTTTCTTGTCGACAGGCCCACGTGTCTTATTGTCTCGCTCCCAGTGCTGATTGCATTACATTCTCTTGTTTTCTAGTATGAATGCCAAGGAGAAAGTTCTTGGTGTCTTACAAATGTGAATATTTTGGGCCAGGTCCATGATGTGTGTAATGATGGAGTAATCTTAATGTGCTCTTTGGCATCACATAATATGAAGACACAGAATCAGAAGTGAACTCTGGAGATCCAGACGGATGTTTATCGAGGTGTCGTTGCTGTTAGGACACTTACACATTCATGAAACGTCTCTTCTGTGATCAGAATATATATGAATGACTTCAGTCCCATCACTTGTGCTTGGATGTTTTGGAGCTGTCAGTCATTTTGTATTTTTTTTCAACATTATTTTATTATTACAGTTCATCTGAATATCAACTGGCTTGAGTAAAAAAACAACTCTTGTTATAAGTTGTTAAAGAAAAAAATAGTAAAATCCATAAAGACATCTCCATAGGGGGGATATATCACCCTCACATATGGGAATAATTATAAGTGGGGAAGTGAGAAAGAGCTCACTCTTTAATCTCCATTGAATTAGGACCTCCTACCGTGAACAGGTAATTACAACAGTGGATCTGCTGAGAGCCAGCCACCAAGGCTAGGATTCGGATTCTCAGGATTCGGATACTCAGAGGCGGAGACATAGACTGTGATGCAGGTAGCTGCCACGTACCACTCCTAGGCAGAACCCGGTACTGCAGCTGTTGACCCCAGGGGTCAGGTTTGCTGACACTGATTATGACTATGTTCAGACACACCGATAATGGATACTGGATCAGGAAATGGCCGCACACGGATCAAGGGATAATGTTCAGGCACTGGCCACACTGGAGCCAGGGGACTTCGGTAACAGGACTGGCCGCATCGGGAGCAGGAGACTTTGGAATCAGGATTGGCCACACCAGGACAAGTGGACAACATTCGAGCACTGGCCTCACTGGGACCAGCAGACTTCTGGAACAGGACTGGCCGCACCAGGACCAGGGCACAACGTTCAGGCACTGGCTGCACCAGGACCAGGGGACTTCAGGAACAAGACTGTCTGCAGCAGGATCAAGGATTTGGGTTCAGGACTCTAGCCGCACAGGGGCCAAGGATTCGGAAAGGGAACAGGACACTGGCCACACTGGGACCAGGGGACCTAACAGCTGCACTAGTAGAACATTAACTACCTA
The DNA here is from genome assembly GCA_033576555.1 of Oophaga sylvatica. Classification (NCBI taxonomy): domain Eukaryota; kingdom Metazoa; phylum Chordata; class Amphibia; order Anura; family Dendrobatidae; genus Oophaga; species Oophaga sylvatica. The sequence continues at coordinate 85,202,226 of JARQOD010000009.1, forward strand.
ATAGCTCAACTTGTTGCTTCCCAACTCCCTAAGGGAGAGGGAGTCTTTTATACAGAATGGCTGCCAGCAATTCTTTGGGGACCATCTTGCAGACCACGGTAATTATGCTAAATGCTTTCAGCGACAGGCTGAGTGCATTCAACTTATGCGCACGCTGCCCCTTTAAGAGCAGATGAGACGCATATACCAAGAAGAGGCAGGAGCAAAACAGAGAACCACGCCGCACGGCCGGGGCAGTGAGTAAACTGGCGTCCCTGCACGGAAGGAGAAGGGGACGCAATGCAGTGGCGCCGCCTATTGCGCTACGTCTATGAAGTTTTTTATTCTCTAAATCGTTCTGAGTATGCAATGTAGTGAAAGTGCAATAATATACTTGCCAATTACCATTCAAATTCCGTTTCCAGCTGTGCTCTGGTCCTCTTCTTGCTCTTGTAGTTGCAATTCCTACTCGCAGATCACACTGGGATTTCTGTGTGCTCCATAGGTTTATATTGTAAAAGCGATTTCATGCATAAACCCCAGTGTGATCCTGCAAGTTGGAATTGCAGACACGTGAGTGAGAAAAGGACCGGAGTGGTGCTGGAAATCAGGGAAGACGGTGATCGGTAAACATACTAACACACTCTGTTGCACAGGGCAAGAGAGGACCAGAGAGAGAGCTGGCTGCACATGGACTTGGCTGCTTCTATAATCCCCATTCTGTTCTGCTCTTGCATCCTCAATCCTTAGAGTTTATTAGTGCAGCATAAATAGATCCCTCTACTCTCACTAGAAGGGGGTCTCGGCTGTGACTCAACCCTTACCTATCAGAAGTTTATGGCATATGCTATGGATACTTTAATTTCTGTGTAATTAAAATCCTTGCATCTTTCTAATGTACCTTTGTCTTAAAGAGTTATTCTCACAGTTGCATTTTTTCTCAGAAAGCACAGTAAATCCACTCTAAATATAGAAAGCCCAACATAAATTTTCTTTCTTGTACCTTTGTGTATTTTTCATCTGTTAGCCCCGCTGTGCATCCAGTTTCCAGTAGCTGAATCAGCGGACATATTATTACACTGCTAAAACTACATTTCCCTGCGGCACTTGCTTCTCCTCAGTGCTGGGGACCCCTCTCTCTCCTGTGTGCTCCTCACTGGCCCCACTTCTATGAGTAATCCTTTAACTAATCTCAGTGTAAAATTCACTTTATAATTTTGTGCACTCTCTGCTCCTATGCAGTACTCTGCCTCAGCAATTTTATCTGCCTGTGTGGCTTTAAATCATTTTTAGCTGGTTTCTCTCAGAACTCAACAATCCTATACTCCTTCGCAATGGAGCTTTCCATTATTAGGCAGTGCAAAGTTGAGCTGTGCTTGTTGCCTGCTGCTGAGAGATCAGTAAAATGAAACTGCAAACGGTTTTCTATTGATGCATATGGCAAAAAATAATCCTCTGCCATATGTATCAACAGTAGAAAAGGATATACAGATAAAACTGTTGCGCTGCTGGAGAAGAAGATATCCAGTGGCAATGGTGGAGTTGAACAAAGAGCAGTTTTATTAATCTACGCGTTTCAGAGTTGAACAAACTCCTTTATCAGGAAAAATCCTTAATGAGCATGCATCAACAGAATAGCCTTTGCAGATCTGTCAGTAGTAGGCAACAAGCACAGCTCAACTGTCAATTGCCTAATAATTACAAACTCTGTTGTGGAGTACTGCAGGATAGTTGAGTGCTGATGGCAAAAGATAAAATTGGTCCGGCAGGGTACTGTGCAGGGGTACGGGAAGAATACACTCTATGTCAGTACAGAAAGCAGAGCTGAAGTATGCAGGTGTAAGTTCAGCTGAGAGACCCTGCACTGCGCATGATTGACCAGGAGCACCGAAACTACAGCGGGACAGTTTCAATGGCAACTGAAGGGTAAAAAGAGCCCCGGGGGGACATCTTTTGGGAGGGTGATTATGTGGAAACTGGGAAAGATTTAAATCAGTGTTATATTGGCACAAATGAATAAAAAGGTGTACGTTATTATAAGGCCACATTGTGATTTTGGGAATAATCCTTTAATTTCTAAACACTTTTAAACTTCCTGCTTGCTGTATCACTGCTCATAAAACTGAGTTTAACCTCCTTAGCTCACTGTGAATTGACAACATTGGATAAATGGTAGTAGACGATTTGCTGTGTGACCCTAAGACAGGATGGGTCTTGACAACAGGCAGAAAACTTAGTATTTAAATTGCAGAATGTTACCATTAGAATCTAGTAATGTTTCATTTCAATAACACTGGCCGATCCCTTTTATACAGCGTCCTTCACCTTTAATGACTAAACAAAGTTCTGCTTCATGTAACAGTTCTAGATATTTATATCCAGTTCATGAATCTCAGGAAATCTGCAGCTTCATTTTTAAAGATTATTTATATTTCTATATTTGGAAAACTTTTGAAGATATTTTTAAAACGGATTTAAGACTTAAGCAAATAAATAAAGTGTATAAAAGGAATGAGCGGATCTGGTGAACAGGATAGAAATAGTCACAGGGCCATGTATCTATTGTAGCCAACGTGATGATAAGAGGAGCTGGCCGGTTAGTCATTATTAGGAGTTTATAGTGTTATATATGAGAAGTATTTCCATAGAATCGGGGTTGGACAAACTCCAGGAACCTTACTTCTATAATGAGGAGATATTTACTAATGGTGACCAACGTTTTGCTTTTTTGTCCAACCGGCTCCTATATCCTATATTTGTCTTTTTGACTTCCAAAGAACTGTTTTATGCATCCGTCTTGGATAATTGGAGACTTTTTGGATAAACAAGTTCCCCTTTACATGGTTATAGGAAGTAAATAAAAGGGTATAAGAGTAAAGGAAGGGAAAAAAGTAAGATTCTTATTTAAATATCTTCATTTTTTTTTAATCATAAAGAAAAAGGATTGAACTTGTCCTCTTGTGTTACAGATTCAATACTTCACGCCTTTGACTCCGTTGGATACAGTTTAGGCCCAGGTACAATCCCTCCATTCAGCCATGCTCCCTACTTCCTGTCTGTGCAACACAACCTATCCTTTTCTGCCTCCGCAGAGCTTTAACGCCCTCCCCCTTGCATACGGTAGCCACGTTGGGAGGCACAGAGCATCGTTGAGAAGAAGCTGATTACATGCAGAGCACCAATGATTTGGGCTGAAGTTGCCAGAGATTACATCTCAGGCTTCCATTCCAAAAGCGTTGGATGCTGATCCCATCTGAAAGGATGAGCAGATGACTCCATACTTGCTGGATTTCTTACAGGAGATGAGGCAACTTCTTGAAAGCCTGAGATCTATTCCCTGGTGGTGATTTGGGTGTGTGTAGACTTCATGCATGTGTGAGTTGTTTTATTTTATCTACTTTTTTTTTTACGGGAAATTACATTTGCATTAGAGAATCATTTTAGGATGTAGGATTGGAATTTCCACGCTTCACGCGGATTGTTCTCGGCTGAAATTTAAATATTGGCAAGTTCAGCATTGAGGTTATTTCAAGTGGAACAACTTCCCTGAGCGTTCAGGGAGTCCTTGTAAAAACTGTGTAAGGCCGGCGTCACACTAGCGAGTTTGATGCGAGTTAGTCGCATGACTTACTCGCATCAACACCCGGCACGGCCGCTCTCGGACCAGAGTGCGCGGTGGCATAGAAATATATGCAGCCGCACACTCGGGTCCGAGAGCAGACGGCCGTGCCGGGTGTTGATGCGAGAAAGTTGTGCGACTAACTCGCATCAAACTCGCTAGTGTGACGCCGGCCTAAATGTAGAATTAAGTCATATCTGACACCAGACTCAATCTGCCATCCCTCCCCAATTCTTTGTCATTCATCCTATCAAGAAGTGTGACAATTAAAGATGACAAATGTCTAGAAGCTGAGCACCCATGAACCTTCGCTTAGTGTTTTTAAGATATTTTCTTTTATTTTTTAAATACAATGTATCTCTGTAAAAACCAACAGTATCAGCAACTCCTCACACTTTAGGGGTTGTCCGGTCATTTCCTAAACTCTTCTGAACTCTCACGCTGTCAGGATTCCAAGTTCAGACGGCGATGTTCACAGTTTGGTTTTGCTGCGTTTTTTTTTTTTTTTTTTTCTGTAAGCAAAACCTGCTCTCCTAGCGGTAAAAAAGCTACTTAAAAAAGCAGGTTTTTGCTGCTTTTTTTGCTTCGTTTTTCATCCTGATAGTTTATTGCCTGTTCCTGAGTTTTCTGCACCAAAAACGCAGCAAGACCTGATTCTTGTATTTTTGCTGCTTTCTTTTACACTTACTTGCTGCTTTCTATGGGAGAAAAAAACGCTGCAAAAACTGTAAAAGAAGTGACATGCTTCAGTTTTAAAAAAACGCCGCAGTTTTTCGAATTCAGTCCGGAAAAAAAACAATGTGTGTGTATGAGATTTCTAAAATCTCATAGCTTTTGCTTGTAATGTAAAATGCAGCTTTTAATTAGCATAAAAAAAACGCAACGTGTGAACATAGCTTAAATGTGCGCAGCCTCGCTCAGTGCACTTGTATTGAGCACGTCTAGTCGGGATGTGGCTGGATGTATGCAAATCGTATACTTGTGGTCACTAGACCGCACGATCTCGCTGCAGACACCGAGCAATCCTGACAGTGTGCTGTGCGCGGGCTGTAAGGAGTAAGGCCACGTTTACACGTTCAGTATTTGGTCAGTATTTTACATCAGTATTTGTAAGCCAAAACCAGGAGCAATCAGAGGAAAAGTATAATAGAAACACGTCACCACTTCTGTATTTATCACCCACTCCTGGTTTTGGCTTGCAAATACTGATGTAAAACACTGACCAAATACTGATAGTGTGAACGAGGCCTAAGAGTGACTGCTGGCTTTTATCAGAAGACTGGACAACCCTTGTAATGTCCTGGGCTCCAGGCTGATACATATTGACCACATATCATTTGGTGATCAGGACTCTGTGTTTTTACCCTGACATGTTCAAAAGAGTATCTGATCTGCAGGCTGGATGTTATATATAGAGCAGGAGGAGCTGATCAGATTGATATACACTTTGTGGGAAAGGTTTCAGTAACCCATATAAATAGATAAGAGGCCGTATATATACATAAAGCAGGCGGCAGTGACAAATGGAAAACTTATCACAAGTCCGGTGGAATTTTCAATAATCCACATGTGCAACAACAGACAATGTTTCGGCTCCACTGAGCCTTTCTCAAGCAAAGTCTTTGTCTCTGGTCGAGCCGAAACGTTGCCTGTTGCACATATGGATTATTGAACGTTTCACCGGCCATATATGCATACACAAATACCATTGATTTCAATAAATTACTAGTTCTACTGACTCTTTTCCCACAAGTCTATGTTTCATTCTGCTCAGTTTCTCCTTCTTTATACCGTACGGTTCACAGGTCGGCCTGTTTGTGCAACGTGACACGTTCCCTTTAAATGGAACAAGAGAATGTTCTCATCCGCCGAGAGCATGAAAGCATTAAATCTTTAATCCACAAAGTATATGAGAAATTAGCAGAATGACGATATATGATTTGTCCCATATTTCCCGGAAGACTTTGATCTGTTATTTTGCTCCAGACCTTTACCATCTATCTACTCTTATAACGTGAGTTACTATTGCCCCTGTAAATCGATGATTACTAATTAGGGGCCACAACTAACACCAACATTTACGCTTAATTAGTTTTCAAAGTTCAGAACAATCCTGAAATTTGCCAGAATCTTCCAACTCTTCATGTTGTTCTACTTTAAATAACACAAAATGAAAGGCATTTGGCTCTTAATGTAACACATGAGTGTGGAGCAGCGCTCAGAGGTTTTCACCATATTTGGTTTATTGTCCCTTTTCCTTCCAACATGTCAGACGTTTGTGTCTCCGATGCTCTGCTGTCTTTTCCAGCTTTTGCTGTATTCCCTGGCTCTGGCTCTTCGAGGATCAGTCCTTTTCCTTGCTTCTGAAATCAGCTTGCCGCCATTGCTGTTTCCTAGCGGGCTATAATACAATTTTGTAGCATGTGAGACATTTGCGTTCCTGCCATAAGCTTTATCTGCTCTGTTTGGGCCTTTTCTGCTGTAATGTTTCCATTATTCGCACTCATCTAATAATATAAGAATGTTCTGGGATCCTCACTAAGGCCGGGGTCACACTTGCGAGTGTGATGCAAGAAACTCGCATGAGTCTCTCGCATCAATACCCGGCACTGCCGCCGGCACTCGGGACAGGAGTGTGCGGCTGCATAGAAATACATGTAGCTGAACGCTCCGGTCCGAGTGCCGGCGGCAGTGCCGGGTATTGATGCGAGAGACTCATGCGAGTTTCTCGCATCACACTCACAAGTGTGATCCCTGCCAATATCACAGTATTGCATTAATATGACAGAGAACAATTAGCAGCATTACCATGATGGAAAATATAAATAATTACACATAAATGCTGCTGTTAGGAAATTGAAGGACCTATCACTATAGTGACATGAAAACAATTTGGTTGAAAACCAGGAAACGACAACAGATCCAAGAATTATGAAAATATACAAAAAACTTTATTAGTTACATAACATATGCTAAAAGGACAGGTGTACTTAGATAATGAACAAATAGAGGGGTGTGATGTCTATCATAGACATCCACAACTGAATACACCCACCTGGATTCCCTGACAATCATGGGCTAATACAAAGCACATATGAGCCTATAAAATTGCAGCAGCGGTCATATATTCTAGAGAACCTAAATGTATAAGCTTGCAAGTGCATATAGTAGGATATATGCCACCACATGTAATAACACAATACATATAGACATAATTATGTCAGATGAAAAATTCCACTTTAGGTAAATCATATTGTCCTGTGCCAAAAAATCAGCGCTTTGAAGTAAAGGATAGAGCCCATTGTCAAAATACAAGTGCCTATAAGCTAACCACAAAACACGTGGAAAATAGACCATGCATAGCCAGATATGCTGGCAAGGTATTAAGGTGGATGAGGAAGCGTTACCTCTGAAAACGTGAAAGCCGGCGCTTGTAGCAAAGAAACCAGGTGAGTGCAAACGTGCCCCGACGCACGTTTCGGATGTTACTCCTTCGTCGGACGGCGGCCGGCAGAGATTTTGTGGAAGATGAGACAATTGAACGCCGCTGGTTGTTTTTTGAAAACCACACAAGGAAATGTTGTCAATTTTTTTTTTACTACTTTGGATAATGAAAGGTTTATTTAGTATTTTGTTTTTATGGAGACACCAGGGACTTGTTTATGTGTAGGAATAAATCCACAACTTCATTCGCAGCCGGGTTTTAGGTTTGACCTCAATGGATTTGGAAGACGTGACTCACAGCTGCTCACTGTGCACTAGCGGCAGTTGTATGCTCGATGCATCCTGCCTGGCCTTGGTTATGGCTTCTCTGATTATTGTAGATATCTGCCTTTTTTTTGTACCTTTTTTTTTTTAGCAGGAAATATTCTACCTTTTCTGAGCACAGGATAGTCCTGGTAAAGTGAATAATTCCAGCATCCGCAATTGAAAAAAAATAATATAATAAAAAAACATTTATTTGAGCACTCCAAAATTTCAAAGACAAAGTGATTAAAGGAAACACTTTACTTACGCGTTTCAAGCCCATTCATAACTTAAGAACCCTGCATGGGCTTGAAACGCGTAGGAAAAAGTATTTAATTTAACTTTTATTAATTCTATATTGTATCACACAGGATTTGTGTTTTTCACTTTGAGAAAATAAGCTGAAGTGTGAGAATTTAATGTCCCTTTGTATCATCACTGATCGCAGTGGAAATAAAACCCAGACGCCTGGATTGCCATTAATTTGAACCCCATAGAAATTAATGGAACCTGTCACAATTTGTCCCAAAAAGCACAAATGGCAATTTAAGTCCTAAATGACATTTATACAATAGACTAAGCTTTTGTATCTGCCTAAAAACACGGATACTGCTGGAACGGAAACCGAAGTGACTCGATCTGTACCATTAAGCTATGTTCACATGTTGCGTTTTTGCTGCGTTTTTTTTTTTTGCTTTGTTTGTTTATGCGAATTTTAAGCTGCGTTTTACAGTACCAGCAAAGTATATGAGATTTCAGAAATCTCGTGCACACACATTTTTTTGTTCCTGGCTGATTTTGCATTTTTTTCAAACGGCAGCATGTCACTTCTTGCAGCGTATTGTCAGCGTATTTTCAGCCTTTTTTTCACCCATATGAAACAATAGGTAAGTACAGAAATGCAGCAAAAAAACGCAGGTATCAGTTTTTGCTGCGATTTTGGTGCAAAAACCTAAGGAAGGTAAATCATACTTTTTTGGCGGGCCACTAAACTTCAGCAGCATGCACAAAAGACAACAAAAACGCAGCAATAAAAACGCAAAACCTGCTTCATGTAAGTAGCTAATTTACTGCAGCAAAAACGCGACATGTGAACATAGCCTTATAGTGAATGGTTTGTTCCGGGTTCCATCTGAATTATATATTTTCGGGCATTTAAATGAAAACCCTGGCGCAGTGCTCAGTGATGCCATCCGTGTGCAATCCGTTTTTAACCGTTTTTGGCTAGAAGAAGCTCTGCAATTTTTTTTTTTTTGGCGTAGAAGAAAATCGCTGATAAAGAAAACAAACATTGATTAAAATTGTGCTTTTTGGGGGGTGAGAGTTAATGCAGATGTCTGTGAATCTTGGTCCAATCTCAGGCCACAATGCACAGACTGGCTGGCTGTGAGAATAAGAGTTCTGAAATCTCATAGACTTTGCTGGTACTGTAAAACGCAGGTGAAAATTTGCATACAACACGCATTAAAAAAAAACATTAAAAAAAACGCAACGTGTAAACACAGCCTTAGGTTAAATTCATACAGGCACAGGAAAAATCGGTAAAATTTCATCCAGTAAACATGAATCATATCCCATCTATAGGTCCGTTCTTTTCTTCGCAAATCCGTAATTAAATGTATGGTGTATATATAAAATTACGCAAATATAAATACAGCTCTTATGCAATTAATTGCAATGGATGCCATATGGATGGCGTCTTTATTGCATCCATTCTTTTGATCCGACACATTGATTAACAAACAGATAATCCCTGCATGTGCTGCTGTTGTTGAACAGCCGCTAGACATGCAGTCGTGGGGACTCAGACATATTTTTCAAGCACACAGAAGATCCTCGGTTAGGACCCGAGCATGCTCAGATAACACCTGATCCCAGCAAGTTCGTTCAGGACTAGATATAACCTAAGGAGGTGAACCGCAGCAAAATCTGCACGTAAACACTCAGTATTGTTGTTGCTGTTTTAAAGAGACCTTTAGAAAAATTGTACAAAATTAGTACAACCTCTATAGAAAACCACATCACAGGGCTACATATAAGGCCGGCGTCAGACACAACTACAAAAAATCGGACCGTTTTAGTCGGTCGATTATCGGAACAAAAAGCAAACATCACACATCCGCCTGGCATCCGATTTTCCTTCAAAGATGCGATTTAGTCGCATGTGTGTGTACCTTGTAACATCCGATTTTCATCCGACTTGCGAGAATTTCTCGCAGGCTTGCAAAACTGACATATAATGGATCCAAAAGAATAGTATTTAAATCACAAAAGAAAGAATAGATATATACACATAGAACACATATATATATATATATATATACATGTCATTGTGACATATATATATATATATACATATATTTATAGTTCTTAACTTCTACATACTGTAATAGCCGCTAATTCAATTGCCGGCTTTTGTGAAATCACAGAAGCCAATGATACATTGTTTAGACACAGTTAACCATGTCATTTCCTGTATTTTGATATATGGTTTGAACTTACAATTACATAAGTATATGTGTGCAAAATTTCAGACATGTAGGGTTAATTAAAGGTGTAAATTCGTTGAAAAAAAAATGCGTGGGCTCCCGCTGTATTTTCTCCACCAGACAGACAAAGCAAGCGAGTGGGGGCAGATAATAATAGCCTAGGGAGGGTACATTTTTTTGTGCCCCCCCTGGCTACTAACATCTGCCCCCAGACACCCCAGAAAGGGCAAATCTCTAATTAGATTTGCCCTTTCTGGCACTTTGCCCGTCTATTCCCATTGCCCTGTAGCGGTGGCGAATGGGTTAATAAGGGGTTAAAATGACCTTGCAATTGAAAGGTCACTTTAAGCCAGGTTAATAATTGAGAGCTGTCAATTAGACAACTATCAATTATTAATCCTATTGTATGAAAGAAAAATCAAACACACACAGTTTAATAAAAAAGAAGTTTAATTAAATAATCACACAGTTTTTGACCATATTTTATTTTCCTGCTAAAACCATTTCCTGTAATAAAAAGAAAATAAAAAAGCAAAATTATTCTTACCAATCCGATGTACAGTCAGGTCCCACGGTGTAATCCATCAGAAAGGGTTAACAGGTTATAGCTCGCAGAGAGCTAATGCTGTCTGCTGAGCTCTTACCCCCCGAATGAATAACTTCCTCTCCCAGCGAAAGGAGAGGAAGAGATGAATGAATGAAGCTTAATTGATTTATTGCCACTTTCACTTCAGTGACCTGACCTAAGGTGAAAGTGGATACAATCAATTAAGCTTCATTCATTAATCACATCCTCTCCTGTCGGCAGGAGATAAGCTCATTCATTCAGGAGCTATCAGCTGAGCACGCAGCATTAGTTGCGCTGCCTAGCTGATTGCTAGTTAACCCTTTGTGAAGGATTACATCGTGGGACGTGACAGATCGCCAGATAGGTAAGAATAATGTTGTTTTATTATTTTATATTTATTTTAGGAGATCAAGGGCGTCGCACGGATTAAGAGTAAAATAAAAGATGGTCAAAAAAATGTGTTTTTATTTCATTAAAATTATTTATTCTTAAAGTGTGTGTGTTTTTTTACTTACTTCAATAGGATTAATAATTGATAGTTGTCTAATTGACAGCTCTCAATTATTAACCTGGCTTAAAGTGACCTTTCAATTGCAAGGTCATTTTAACCCCTTATTAACCCATTCGCCACCGCTACAGGGCAATGGGAATAGACGGGCAAAGTGCCAGAAAGGGCAAATCTAATTAGAGATTTGCCCTTTCTGGGGTGTCTGGGGGCAGATGTTAGTAGCCAGGGGGGGCACAAAAAAATGTACCCTCCCTAGGCTATTATTATCTGCCCCCACTCGCTTGCTTTGTCTGTCTGGTGGAGAAAATACAGCGGGAGCCCACGCATTTTTTGTCAACGAATTTACACCTTTAATTAACCCCTACATGTCTGAAATTTTGCACACATATACTTATGTAATTGTAAGTTCAAACCATATATCAAAATACAGGAAATGACATGGTTAACTGTGTGTAAACAATGTATCATTTCATGTCGGCTTCTGTGATTTCACAAAAGCCGGCAATTGAATTAGCGCCTATTACAGTATGTTGAAGTCTAGGAACTATAAATATATATATATATATGTCACAATTACATATATATATATATATATATATATATATATATATGTATTCTATGTGTGTATATCTATTCTTTCTATTCTTTATTAAAGCTGTCAGTGTGATTTTACAGTATAGCCGGGGATGAATTGCCGGCTTTTCTAAAGGACACCGATGCGATTTCATCGCAAGTCACACAGTGTGGTCCGTTTGTAATCCGATTTTTCATCGCTCCCATAGACTTGCATTGGCGATAGTCGACCCACAATCGGTGACAATCGCAGCATGCTGCGAATGCACACGGACGTTTAAAACGGACCACAAAAAATCTGATACTGGGAGCTGCTCCATAGATTAACATACGGCAGACTGCAATACGATATTTCATCGTATTGCAGTCGTCCGATTCTGTCGCCAGTGTGACGCCGGCCTAAAGGCTTCAATCAGTGTGGTTTTCCTGTGAAGCCCGTACATCAGAGAACACCATCATCACTACTGCATCAAAAACACAGCAAAAATGTAAGTTGTTCCAAAGTTGTTTTTTTTGATAATGCAAGATTTGCTGTGATCTGTTTTTCATTTATTTGACTTACAGCTTAGAAATGTTACGCCGTGCATAAGAAAACATGCAAGTGTGAACTTAAAGGGAATCTGCCAGCAAGACCTTGCAATGTAATCTGAGAGGACAAAGTTATGGGAGCAGTGACCCTGATTAAAGCTATGTGTCACTTTTGCTGTTTTAAACAATCAGTATTTTATCAGCAGGAGATTATCACTACAGGACTAGGTGTCTGGTGCCTCTTAGTCCAACCACGCCCCCACTACTGATTGGCTGCTGTGTACAATCAGTGATGTGGGCGGGGTTATACACAGCTCTGCTAGATCTGCAGCCGGGGAAACTGTGATTCTATCACAACTACTGCACCCAGTAAACTAAGTGACACATTGCTGGAATCAGGATCTCTGTCCCTACATCATACTGCTGTCAGATTCAAAGCAAAATCCTGATGACAGATTCCCTAATGTTCTGGTGAATAGTTGCCCTCAACATTTTTATAAGTGCAGAATCCTATAATTATTTTGTCCCTGGTACCATGACCTAGTAATGCTGCGAGGTCCCTGATGCTACTAGTGCATAGTAATATAAAGTTGCCAACAGCTGGTGAGCCGCGTGTGACTCCTGAACTGGTTGGATAATACTGTTACTGAAGAAAATAATAAGATACACCCTTTGTATAGTGAGACTGGTTACAGCAATCATCATGATATGTCATGACACTCCCTACAAGCCTCTGTGTCCTGGCTTTCTACCACTTTACCACCCGAGACGCCATGCATGTGGTCTCACTGCCGCATTCTTAGGGTGAGTTTCCACGGTCAGGAAACGCTGCGTGTTTGGCGCTGTGCGCTGGCGCAGCGCCAAACACGCAGCGTCCAGATGTTACAGCATAGTGGAGGGGATTTCAAGAAATCCCGTCTCCACTATGCGTAACAATACGCAGGTGACAGACCTGCGTAAACGGACATGCGGCGCGTCTTTTTAGACCGCAGCATGTCCTCGCGTATTGCGGCGACGGTGCGTCGCCGCAACAGAATTAACACAGGGCTATGTAGCCCTGCGCTCTTTCCGGAGGTGTTCCGGAGGTGTCCTGAACACCTCCGGAAAGATCGCGCGTCATAAAGGGGGCGGGGCTTAGACGGAGCGGAATTTCCGCTCCGTCCAAAGCGCTGTGGTTCCGGACCGTGGAACCACAGCCTCTGAGGTTCGAGGAGCGTCCTTCTGATATCAAGCCGTAATTACAATCTTGGAGATTGGGAATGCACAGGAAAGAATGGGTGTAATTAGTTGAGTTTCTGTTACACAATATCTCGCACTTTATAGGTTTTACTGTTTTGTCGGCTCCAGGCGGAGTAATAGAGTAAGGCTGGAGTCACACACAACCACAAAAAATCGGTCCGTTTTAGACGGTCGACAATCGGATCAAAATAAAAACATCACACATCCTTCTGGCATCCGATTTTCCTTCAAAGATGCGATTTAGTCGCATGTGTGTGTACCTTGTAACATCCGATTTTCATCCGACTTGCGAGATTTTCTCGCAGGCTTGCAAAACTGACATATAATGGATCCAAAAGAATAGTATTTAAATGCCAAAAGAAAGAATAGATATATACACATAGAGCACATATATATATATATATATATATATCATTGTGACATATATATATACATATATTTATAGTTCTTACACTTCTACATACTGTTATAGCCGCTAATTCAATTGCCGGCTTCAGTGAAATCACAGAAGCCGACATGAAATGATACATTGTTTCCACACATTTAACCATGTAATTTCATGTATTTTTATATATGTTTGAAACATACAATTACATGAGTATATGTGTGGTAAATTTCAGACATGTAGGGGTTAATTAAAGGTGTAAATTCGTTGAAAAAAAATGCGTGGGCTCCCGCTGTATTTTCTCCTCCAGACAGACAAAGCAAGCGAGTGGGGGCAGATAATAATAGCCTAGGGAGGGTACATTTTTTTTGTGCCCCCCCTGGCTACTAACATCTGCCCCCAGACACCCCAGAAAGGGCAAATCTATAATTAGATTCGCCCTTTCTGGCACTTTGCCCGTCTATTCCCATTGCCCTGTAGCGGTGGCGAATGGGTTAATCTCACCTTAATGTCACCTTAGTATTGAAAGGTGACCTTAAGGCAGGTTAATAATTGATAGCTGTCAATTAGACAACTATCAATTATTAATCCTATTGTATGAAAGAAAAATCAAACACACACAGTTTAATAAAAAATAAGTTTAATTAAATAATCACACAGTTTTTGACCATATTTTATTTTCCTGCTAAAACCATTTCCTGTAATAAAAATAAAATAAAAAAGCCAAATTATACTTACCAATCCGATGTACAGTCAGGTCCCACGGTGTAATCCATCAGAAAAGGTTAACAGGTTACAGGTCGCAGAGAGCTAATAATGCTGTCTCAGACCTGTATTCCCCTGAATGAATAAGTTCCTCTCCCAGCGAAAGTAGAGGAATAGATTCATGAATGGAGCTTAATTGATTTATTGGCAATTTAACTTTAGTGACCTGACCTAAAGGGAAAGTGGACACAATCAATTAAGCTTCATTCATGAAACACATCCTCTCCTGTCGCCAGGAGAGGAACTTATTCATTCAGGAGCTTTGAGCTGAGCATGCAGGATTACTTGCACTGCTTGGCTCAAAGCTAGTTAACCCTTTGTGAAGGATTACAGCGTGGGACGTGACAGATCGGCGGAATAGGTAAGAATAATGTTGTTTTATTTTTTTTCTTTATTTTAGGAGATCAATGGCTTCGCACGGATTAAGTGTAAAATAAAATATGGTCAAAAAAAGGTGTTTTTATTTCATTAAAATAATTTTTAATTAATGTGTCTGTGTTTTTTTAATTTACTACAATAGGATTAATAATTGATAGTTGTCTAATTGACAGCTATCAATTATTAACCTGCCTTAAGGTCACCTTTCAATACTAAGGTGACATTAAGGTGAGATTAACCCATTCGCCACCGCTACAGGGCAATGGGAATAGACGGGCAAAGTGCCAGAAAGGGCGAATCTAATTATAGATTTGCCCTTTCTGGGGTGTCTGGGGGCAGATGTTAGTAGCCAGGGGGGGCACAAAAAAATGTACCCTCCCTAGGCTATTATTATCTGCCCCCACTCGCTTGCTTTGTCTGTCTGGTGGAGAAAATACAGCGGGAGCCCACGCATTTTTTTTCAACGAATTTACACCTTTAATTAACCCCTACATGTCTGAAATTTACCACACATATACTCATGTAATTGTATGTTTCAAACATATATAAAAATACATGAAATTACATGGTTAAATGTGTGGAAACAATGTATCATTTCATGTCGGCTTCTGTGATTTCACTGAAGCCGGCAATTGAATTAGCGGATATTACAGTATGTAGAAGTGTAACAACTATAAATATATGTATATATATATATGTCACAATGACATATATATATATATATATATATATATATATATGTGGATTCTATGTGTGGATATGTATTGATTCGATTCTTTATTAAAGCTGTCAGTGTGCTTTTACAGTATACAGTCATGGCCAAAAGTTTTGAGAATGACACAAATATTATATTTTCACACATGATCTGCTGCCCTCTGGTTTTTATGTGTGTTTGACAGATGTTTTGATCACAGACAGAAATATAATAATTGCAAACTTATGAGTAACAAAAGCTTATATTGACAGTTAGAATGAGTTAATGCAGCAAGTCAATATTTGCAGTGTTGACCCTTCTTCTTCAGGACCTCTGCAATTCTCCCTGGCATGCTCTCAATCAACTTCTGGACCAAATCCTGACTGATAGCAGTCCATTCTTGCACAATCAATGCTTTCATTTTGTCAGAATTTTTCGGTTTTTGTTTGTCCACCCCTCTCTTGATGATTGACCACAAGTTCGCAATGGGATTAAGATCTGGGGAGTTTCCAGGCCATGGACCCAAAATCTCTATGTTTTGTTCCCTGAGCCATTTAGTTATCACCTTTCCTTTATGGCAAGGTGCTCCATCATGCTGGAAAAGGCATTGTTGATTGCCAAACTGCTCTTGGAGGGTTGGGAGAAGTTGCTCTTGGAGGACATTCTGGTACCATTCTTTATTCATGGCTGTGTTTTTAGGCAAGACTGTGAGAGAGCCGATTCCCTTGGCTGAGAAGCAACCCCACACATGAATGGTTTCAGGATGCTTAACAGTTGGCATGAGACAAGACTGGTGGTAGCGCTCACCTTGTCTTCTCCGAATGAGGCGTTTTCCTGATGTCCCAAACAATCGAAAAGGGGATTCATCAGAGAAAATAACTTTACCCCAGTCCTCAGCAGTCCACTGCCTGTACCTTTTGCAGAATATCAGTCTGTCCATGATGTTTTTTCTGGAGAGAAGTGGCATCTTTGCTGCCCTCCTTGAGACCAGGCCTTGCTCCAAGAGTCTCCGCCTCACAGTGCGTGCAGATGCACTCACACCTGCATGCTGCCATTCCTGAGCAAGCTCTGCACTGCTGGTAGCTCGATCCCGCAGCTGAAACACTTTTAAGAGACGGTCCTGGAGCTTGCTGGTCTTTCTTGGGCGCCCTGGAGCCTTTTTGGCAACAATGGAACCTCTCTCCTTGAAGTTCTTGATGATGCGATAGATTGTTGACTGAGGTGCAATCTTTCTAGCTGCGATACTCTTCCCTGTTAGGCCATTTTTGTGCATTGCAATGATGACTGCACGTGTTTCTTTAGAGATAACCATGGTTAACAGAAGAGAAACAATGATGCCAAGCACCAGCCTCCTTTTAAAGTGTCCAGTGGTGTCATTCTTACTTAATCATGACAGATTGATCTCCAGCCATGTCCTCATGAACACCCACACCTGTGTTAATGGAGCAATCACTGAAAAGAGGTTAGCTGGTCCTTTTAAGGCAGGGCTGCAATGATGTTGAAATGTGTTTTGGGGATAAAGTTAATTTTCTAGCCAAATATTGACTTTGCACGTAATTGCTGTTAAACTGATCACTCTTTATAACATTCTGGAGTATATGCAAATTGCCATTAGAAAAAGTGAAGCAGTAGACTTTGTAAAAATTAATATTTGTGTCATTCTCAAAACTTTTGGCCATGACTGTAGGCAGGGATGAATTGCCGGCTTTTCTAAAGGACACTGATGCGATTTAATCGCAAGTCACACAGTGTGGTCCGTTTGTAATCCGATTTTTGATCGCTCCCATAGACTTGCATTGGCGATAGTCGACCCACAATCGGTGACAATCGCAGCATGCTGCGATTGCACTCGGATGTTTAAAACGGACCACAAAAAATCTGATACTGGGAGCTGCTCCATAGATTCACATAGGTCCGACTGCAATACGATATTTCATCGCATTGCAGTCGTCCGATTTTGTCGCCAGTGTGACTCCAGCCTAATAGTCACTTCACCTTTAGCGAGTGCCAAGCCGATCCTCAAAATCCCAGAAGGGTTTGATCATGAGCCCATGGTAATAAGGCAGGGAAGTAGGAAAAAAAGCAACTCGAGCACGAGCCTCACTGCAACCTGGATAGAGTTAAAGGGAATCTGATTTGTGCTATGAGAGCATCATAATGCATGGGCATAGACCTGGATTCTAGCAATGTGTCACTTATTTGTCTGCATTTTAAGAAAATCACAGGTTTTTTTTTCCGCTGCAGATCTGTAAATGCTGAGCTCTGCATAACCCCGCCCACACCACTGATTGGCCGCTTTTTTGTGTACACTATGTATAACCAGAAAGCTGCCAATCAGTGGTGGAGGCGGGGTTGGACTACTTTCCAGCAGGTTTACTAGTCCTCCAGCGATAATCTCCTGCTGATAAACAGTTATTTTAGCAAAACTACAGCACACAGTCTAATAAGTGACACATCACTGGAATCCTACTGCTCTAAGATTAGGTGGCAAAAACCTGGTGACAGATTTCTTTTAAAAGTGAAAATCACTTGCATGGAATGGAACTGCCGCGCTCACATGTACTTATTATAAATTCTTGTTTTTGGCACGTAACAATTCTATTCATCTAGATTACGGAAATGTAACTTCTTATTAATCTTTGGATCATAAATATTAATCGTTTGCACATAAATGATAAAAGCCCTTTATTTACACCACGTTGACTGGAGAATGCTCAGTAATCGGTGAAGCTTTTACCGCATTTAAGATGTGTTAGATTTTATAGCAAAAAAAGAAAAAAATAGGTGTAAATGCTGAATTCAGCTCACCTTACAAAAGCGTCAATGATCCAGAGGAGATAGGATATGCATTTATTGTATATATGAACCCTTAACAAAGGCAGTCTCTGCTCAGGGTGTGGTGCAAGGAGTGTAAGAAACACACCGGACTGTCTTCCAGGTCCAAATAAATGAGAAAGATCCAATAGGATTGGGCTCCAGCACCAGGGAAAAAAGGTATAAAACATAATTTTTACTCTGAGTTTAAAACACAGTCAGAAAAGTAAAAAAAATAAATAAATGGATCTGTAAGAGTACGCGTTTCAGGTTTAGGTATGTTAACCCGAAACGCGTAAACTTATGGATCATTTCCTCTTTTTTTATAAAACCTTTTTGCACTTTTCACACTATGTTTTAAACCTTTTTTCTTGACGCTGGAGCCCAGTATTATTGGATCTTTCTCATTCATTTTGTGGCAAGAAGCTGGAGTGCTTGGTAGAACCAGCAGACAGAGGGTGCCTGCAATATAACTCGTATCCCCTGGGTAAAGAGAGATGAGGGGCTGAGATGCAGGTCTAATAGGGATAATGTACTCCATAGGGTGCATTCTAAGAATATTAAATGTCCCCAAGGAGTATTTCGATCCTCTCGGATAAACTGCTATTGGACTGACCCCTCGTTCTTCCCATGCCATAGAAAGTCTATTATTTCTTCACCTTCTTTTGTCTGCTGTGGTCCTGACCCCAAAGAACAGTTCCTGAAGCCAAAATATGAGAGTCCATCTTCATCTGAAGCGTGGATTCAATGGAAAGCAGCGGAGCGGCACTAATGAAATAGCGCTGTCTGTATGGTTCTTACATTTCACTCATATAAATACATCCAGACAAGATCTCACTTGTGATAACCCTCAGACACGGGATTATTTTTCTGTAATCTGAGTCTATTCTGAGCAGTAACGGATGAGAGTGATCTTATTGTTACAAAGGAAACGTCTTTGTGCACGCGGCTGTTTCCTCTTATATACATGTGGACACATTGCTATATACTATTAGATAGTACTGATATATGATCGTGTAGACTTGGAAAAAAAATGGAATAGATTGCTCACTCCGATTAGATTCTCGGGTATGTGTAAAGCTAGAAAATCTCTGGATAATGCTTAATATGACCTACAATGTGTCACAACGTCTTACACTTGAGGGTCCCAGAGTCTCTCATTAATGTACCGTCTTATTGATGTACGAGCTGATCTGTTGTTGAGACGACTCTTGTGGGTACACTTGGCCTTCAAAATTTTGGAGAAAGGTGAATATTAAAGCTCCTGGTCTTTGCTGAAAAAGTTAAAGTTGGGAAATCCGGTGAATAGTCTTAAACATGCACCTTATATATGATATGCATTACACTGTACAGGTATGTGGTCATTTCCTGAAGAAGAAGTGCTTGAAACTTTGAAACTCATTGAATAAATGCCATATGTTTGAATAAAGCTTGGGAGGTATCCACAAATTATTCTTATTTTTATGTCTACGTAGTGTAAGAGGGTGTCAGGAAAAGTGGTTGAAAGCGTGTTTGTGTCACTGAGGCGGCTGGATTCGGTGATATAACTCCCGGGAAGTCTTTACAAATAACACTAGGTTACTGAGTAGCTTAAGTAGATTTTTCGGTCCGGGATTTAGGAGCGACCAAAAGAGCTTGGGTGGGAAAGGTTGCACCTATACTCCAGTCTGGGTTTTACAAGCTGAATGAAAGGTGGCTGAAACAGCTACGAGTTGTGGTTTTGTGCTGGAGCTGAACAGAGGAGTGTTGTTGTTGGTGAAAGCATTTAAAACTCTTTTACCTGCTACTGCCTATAATGCTGAGATTGGTAATACCTTTACTAATACGTTTACTTTTTTTGTATTGTGCTGAAGAAAGGAATGTTTATTATCCATTTGTGCTAGAGAAAGGCTGCTTTCATTTTGGAGCTGTAAAGTTTATGAAGAACAATAAACTTTGTTTTCACATTGAAAGCCTGTGTGTATCCAGGCAACTACCATTTACTTGACATGGAGCAAGAGGATTTCATCAATAATGTCCTCTTGCAGGCAGAAGCCTAGCGCTAATAAGAGACAGGCAGTATACTCTAATGGTGCATGTAGACGAGTAGAAAATCCACAAACGTTCCTGATTATGCACTTGTGTAACTGCCAATGATTAAGCAATGAACAAGCAAAAGGCTCGTTTTTTAGGTGATCGGATCATTTATGATGGCAAAAAATACTGAATTGGAATAGAACGATTGTAAACAGATCGGTAAATGAGTGCCGAATGACTTGTGTAGGAAAATCGGTCATTAATGGTACAATGATGACCTGAAATGCACCATAAAAGACACACTGATAGGATTATTAGGAGCGCAAACTGTCAGACAGCGACTGCAAGAAGCTTAGAGCTGCTCTGTAAGACTCATTTATGGCCTTTAGTGACATTACTGCATGCATGGCAATTACTATATCTTCTATAGATAGCTGACTTCAAAATATTCCATCCAAACCAATTTTTTCTCCTTGCATTTTATTCCAAAGCTTTAAAAAGTGGCCCAAAATGATTCCTTGTTCTCTTGGATTCCTGTTTGTGGATAGTGTAATGTATAAGAGTATTATTAAGAATGAATGGAGTCTTGATCTTAAGATGCCCATACAACTGTAGCAAGTGCCAAAAAGATGCTCAAAATCTAGCAAAGCTTTGACTAAGGCCTCATTCACACAATCGATTTTCTCACCTGCGAAAAATTCGGATCAATTATTTTGATCAGAGTTTGATCCGAGTGTCATCAGTTTTTCTCATCCGTTAAAAAAGACAAGTCTCTCCACCTTCTCCTTTCTGACAGTCCTTGAAAATCGGACTGCACTCGATTGTCATCCAAGTGCGGTCCGGTTTTTTTTTTTTTTCCCACGGACCCACAGACTTGCATTGCCAATTTTTATACAACCCTTTGAACAAAACTGGACATGTTCATGGACCGCAAAAAGTCATGGGCAAGTGAATCGCCCCTTACATTCTCATAGGTGCGAGTGGCATCCGCGAGAACCAATCTACAGTCACCAGTCCTTTCCTGCTCAATTATTGTCTAGTCTGCAGGTGATCGGTCAACTTACAAATTTACTCATCTAAAGCGATGATATAAGCAGGTTTCATAGTGTTGATGCAGTGAATTTGTTGGAATTTTTAATGGTTATTTTTATTATTCTGGAGTTGGTTTGAAGTGCGATAGAAATGGAAAATTGTAACTTTTTTTAAGCAAATTTCCAAGTGATGTTTGATGCCAGAAAAAAACGTGTTGATAACAGAACAAACGGCGGCACAAAGTTCACATGACTGAAGTGTTTGCATTTGTAGATGATCCGGTGTCACAGATTGCGAGGTGCAGAGGAGGCGAGGAAGTGACTCACCCCATTAAATTGCTTTCGGATAGCCGCCAGGCGTAAAGAAAAATTTGGAGAATTGTTCTGTAAGTCAGGTGTGACCGGTGGATTGTTTTCTAGGTTGCGTAACCAGCCCACATTTATGGGGACGCCTTTTCTTTTTTTTTTTTCAAGAATTCTGTTCATAAAATATTGAAAACATACTGGGCTTTCCTTTTTGAATTTTCACTGTATCAATACCAATAAATTACGTCAAGCATGAAAAATGTTTTAAATTTAAAATATGAATTTTTTACCGGTTTCCATGCAAAAAATTTTGCTGTATAAATTCTTCTGCAAGGTCGTTAATCAACGACTGAACCACATGCGAGTTTCCCTTTTTTATGTCATGGCCAGGCAAGGAGATAGAGGTAAAAAATACATTATTATTCTAAGCTTCAGGACCATGGAAAGGGCATTTGGAGGTCATGGAAGAGTAAAGGGTATGCCACACTAAACAATATCGCTAACGAGATCGCTAAAAAACGTCACTATTTAGCGATCCCGTTAGCGATATTGTTCAGTGCGGCAGCTTCCAGCGACGAGCTTCCTGCTGTGATCTCGCTCGTCGCTGGAATCGCTCCGGACCCTATTTCATCGCTGGCGCTCCCGCTGGGTGAGTATCTTATCGCTGTGTGGCACCTTTTCTTAGCGATTTAGCGGTACTTTTGTACCGCTAAAGTCGTTAAGAAGATCGCTAACGGCGATAGCGTCGTTAACTATATCGCTAAATGTGGCCGCATTTAGCGATATAGAAACAATCCCGCTAGCGATCGCATTAGTATGCGTCGTTATCGTGATCACTAGCGGGATTGTTTAGTGTGGCAGTACCTTTAGGCTCTACGGCAATTTATCATGCTATGCAGTATTACATAAAATTGTACAAGCGGCACTGAATTTTGCAATATTGTATCACAGCAAGAAACATGTTTACAAATAAACAAATACAACATCCCCTGTAGACGATGCTGCGTGCACTAATCAAATGAGAATGAGAAAGAATGAAATATGATGTACAATAATGACAGAAATTCCAAAAAATGTTTACGTGATAGCTGTAATGTAGACACCTATATGATTTTATGCCACACATAGCTATACAGTGGGGAAAATAAGTATTTGATACGCTGCCGATTTTGCTAGTTTTCCCACCTACAAAGAATGGAGAGGTCTGTAATTTTTATCTTAGGTACACTTCACCTGTGAGAGACAGAATCTAAAAATAAAAACGGAAAATCACATGTTATCATTTTCTCCATAATTAATTTGCATTTTATTGCATGAAATAAGTATTTGATACAATGGAAAAACAAAACTTAATACTTGGTACAGAAACCTTTGTTTGCAATTACAGAGGTCAGACGCTTCCTGTAGTTCCTGACCAAGTTTGCACACACTGCAGCAGTTATTTTGGCCCACTCCTCCATACAGATCTTCTCCAGATCTTTCAGGTTTCGGGGCTGTCGCTGGGCAACATTGAGTTTCAGCTCCCTCCAAAGATTTTCTATTGGGTTCAGGTTTGGAGACTGGCTAGGCCACTCCAGGACTGTGAAATGCTTCTTACAGAGCCACTCCTTAGATGCCCTGGCTGTGTTTCGGGTCATTGTCATGCTGGAAGACCTAACCATGACCCATCTCCAATTCTCTTACTGAGGGAAGGAGGTTGTTGGTCAAAATCTCGCGATACATGACCCCATCCATCCTCCCTTCAATACGGTGCAGTAGTACTGTCCCCTTTGCAGAAAAGCACCCCCGAAGTATGATGTTTCCCCCACCATGCTTCACGAGTGGGACAGTGTTCTTGGGGTTGTGCTCATCCTTCTTCTTCCTCCAAACACAGCGAGTAAAGTTGATACCAAAAAGTTCTATTTTGATTTCATCTGACCACATGACCTTCTCCCATGTCTCCTCTAGATTATCCAGATGGTCATAGGTAAACTTCAAACAGGCCTGGATATGTCTTGGCGTCAGCAGAGGGACCTTTCGTTCGTTTTCTGAAATGCTGTGTTACTTCTACACCAGATATAATGGAACATACACCTTCGAAAAAGTTCAACTTTTCTCTCGTCAGTCTACAGCGTATTCTCCCAAAAGTCTTGGGGATCATCAAAATGTTTTCTTGCAAAACTGAGATGAGCCTTTATCTTTTTATTTCTCAGCAGTGGTTTTCATCTTTGAACTCAGCCATACAGGCCATTTTTGCCCAGTCTTTCTTATGGTGGCGTCATGAACATGGACCTTAACTGAGGCAAGTGAGGCCTGCAGTTCTTTGGATGTAGTTGTGGGGTCTTTTGTGACCTCCTGGATGAGTCATTGCTGCACTCTTGGAGTAATTTTGGTCAGCCGGCCACTCCTGGGAAGGTTCACCACTGTTCTATGTTTTCGCCATTTGTGGATAATGGCTCTCACTGTGGTTCGCTGGAGTCCCAAAGCTTTAGAAATGGCTTTATAACCTTTTCCAGACTGATAGATCTCAATTACTTTGTTTCTCATTTGTTCCAGAATTTCTTTGAATTGCGGCATGATGTCTAGCTTTTGATGATCTTTTGGTCTACTTCACTTTGTCAGGCAGGTCCTCTTTAAGTGATTTCTTGCTTAGGAACAGGTGTAGCAGTAATCAGGCCTGGGTGTGCCTAGGGAAATTGTACTCCGCTTCCCAAAGATGTGATAAACCACAATTAGTGGCAATCACTTTCTCACACAGTGCTTTGTAGGTTTGGATTTCTTTTTCTCTTAATAATGAAGACCTTAATTTAAAAACTGCATTTTGTGATTACTTGTGTTATCTTTGTCTAATATTTAATTTAAACTTATTTGTTCATCTGAACCATTTAAGTGTGACAAATATGCGAAAGAATAGGAAATCAGGAAGGGGGAAAACACTTTTTCACACCACTGTAGTGCGTATAAACAAAGGAAATAGAGTAATAAATGGTTGATTTTACTAAGCTGAAACCATTTTAACATAAACAGTTTTAATGTTTTGTTTAATATAGAGCTATAGTGTATGTTTGTATGATTTATTTTTTTGTTTTAACTGATCTTGAATTATAGCATGTTTTTCAGTATTTGTGTCTAAGGAGTAACGTGTCTCCTTGTGGAAAGTGACATGCCAGTGTAAGGAGACTTTCAGGCCATGCAATGCTCCTCTGGGAAATTAAATATGCAAATTGCCTCTTCAGAGAGGAAGAAGACTAAAACTGTAGTGTCGCCTATTTGAAATAGCGATCCTAAGAGTCAATAGCGGCCCATTAATGAGCCTTGTCACATGCTTGTGATAAAAGCCTAACCAGAATCTCAATTTGCTGAGATGTGTTTCGGGGTGCTGCCCCTCGTCAGTGCAAAGCAGGAGATCTGATTTGGGCTATATGAGATGAAATTGAGATTCTGGTTTGACCTTTTTATCCTAAGTCCTGTGTCAAGGCTCGTTAATGGGTCGATGATGACTTTTAGGATTGCTACGTCTAACACTAGAGTTCACGTCTGAAGAGGCAGTTTGCGTATTTCAGTATTTATAGGGCCCGAGTATAGGATTTGTTGTATCCATACAAATCTCTTAGGTCTATTTAGGGGCCTTAATGCTTACTGCTGATTATATATTTTTTTAATCTCCCAAGTTCTAATTTGTACAATATAAAACATCTGATTTCTTCTTCTCGCTTTTGCTGCTGCGCAATTTTCTGTTTGTTCTTTTCAAAGCTTCCTCCTTTCTGATGTCGTTTCCAGACTTTGAAATAAAGTAAAGATAAAATGAGAAAAGCAGTCTATGGATACTATCTCTAGAGGTGGGCAGATCTTTCTGGGGGATTGTGTTAATTTTTCACCTTATTGGAATATTACAAATATTACTATGGAATGTCAGAATATATACGGGGTGAGGGTTTGGCCCCGTTATGGTCTGATCCTCCCCCAGTCTGTGGGTTTGGCCATAGAATCGGAAAGATCATACTTAGAACTAATTTCATTCTGACATTTCTGGGACCGTTAATTGGCCCTTTTAATTGCAGACTCCATCTTGTAACGTTGCTGACCCCTATCTACCTCTCAGGCTGTGCAGGCACATCTGCCTCTGCTTGCTTTCTTACGCTGCCCTTATAGCCTGATTATTGAATTACTGAGGGAAAGATTTCCTTGTTAAACAGGACGGAGAGAGAGGAAAGCTGGAATCTCGACTCTTCCCAATGTGACCCCAACGCACATTGTACCGGACCGAACAGAGTCCAAAGAGACCAAAGACCTGGGGTTGTTCCGGAATCGTCACCAATAAGTAGGTGTTTGAGGTCATTTTTCAATGAGTTTTTATCCTTTCCTAAAGATTAAGTGAGTATTATTTTGTGTGAAACGTAACTAACGATATTTCACCCCTAAGCTATTTTTTTATTTTTCACATTATACCAATTTCTGCCGTTCCATGTAACATGCTGATTCTACAAATCCAATACTGGAGACCGATGATAATCAGTGAAGATTCATCTCTGATCACACTGTGCACTTCACAAACCAAATTAGAAGGATTGTCCAGGACTTTGATATTAATGACAGTGGCCGGATGGACAAAGTGTACAGAGACGGGAATGCACATTAATTGGAAGCAGAGCTGCAGCACCACCAGAAAAGCCAGCACTGAGGAAGGTGGAGGGGCTGTAAACCACTGATTCATGGGGGTGCTGGATGACAGACCCCAACTAATCAGAAATTGATCACCTAAGGTTAAGTTGTCAATATTTTAGTCTTGGACAAGCCCTTTAATGTCTATAATGAGGTTGGTCACTGTATACATAAATGGCATTACTTATTCTGTACCAATCCTGAATTATATCCTGCATTACTCAAGAGCTTCACTCACAATTCTGCTGGTGCAGTCACTGTGTCCATGCATTACATTACTGACCCTGTATTGATATATCCTGTATTATACTCTCCAGAGCTGCACTCACTATTCTGCTGGTGCAGTCACCGTGTACATACATTACATTACTGATCCTGAGTTATGTCCTGTATTATACTCAAGAGCTTCACTCACAATTCTACTGGTGCAGTCACTGTGTCCATGCATTACATTACTGACCCTGTATTGATATATCCTGTATTATACTCTCCAGAGCTGCACTCACTATTCTGCTGGTGCTGTCACTGTGTACATACATTACATTACTGATCCTGAGTTATATCCTGTATTATACTCCAGAGCTGCACTCACTATTCTGCTGGTGCAGTCACTGTGTACATACATTACATTACTGATCCTGTACTGACCCTGAGTTACATCCTGTATTATACTCCAGAGCTGCACTCATTATTCTGCTGGTGCAGTCACTGTGTACATACATTACTGATCCTGAGTTACATCCTGTATTATACTCCAGAGCTGCACTCACTATTCTGCTGGTGCTGTCACTGTGTACATACATTACATTACTGATCCTGAGTTACATCCTGTATTATACTCCAGAGCTGCACTCACTATTCTGCTGGTGCAGTCACTGTGTACATACATTACATTACTGATCCTGAGTTACATCCTGTATTATACTCCAGTGCTGCACTCACTATTCTGCTGGTGCAGTCACTGTGTACATACATTACATTACTGATCCTGAGTTACATCCTGTATTATACTCCAGAGCTGCACTCACTATTCTGCTGGTGCAGTCACTGTGTACATACATTACATTACTGATCCTGAGTTACATCCTGTATTATACCACAGAGCTGCACTCACTATTCTGCTGGTGCAGTCACTGTGTACATACATTACATTACTGATCCTGAGTTACATCCTGTATTATACTCCAGAGCTGCACTCACTATTCTGCTGGTGCAGTCACTGTGTACATACATTACATTACTGATCCTGAGTTACATCCTGTATTATACTCCAGAGCTGCACTCACTATTCTGCTGGTGCAGTCACTGTGTACATACAGTGTAGAATAGTAGAATAATGAGTAGAATAGTGAGTGCAGCTCTGGAGTATAATACAGGATGTAACTCAGGATCAGTAATGTAATGTATGTACACAGTGACTGCACCAGCAGAATAGTGAGTGCAGCTCTGGAGTATAATACAGGATGTAACTCAGGATCAGTAATGTAATATATGTACACCGTGACTGCACCAGCAGAATAGTGAGTGCAGCTCTGGAGTATAATACAGGATGTAACTCAGGATCAGTAATGTAATGTATGTACACAGTGACTCCACCAGCAGAATAGCGAGTGCAGCTCTGGAGTATAATACAGGATATAACTCAGGATCAGTAATGTATGTATGTACACAGTGACTCCACCAGCAGAATAGCGAGTGCAGCTCTGGAGTATAATACAGGATATAACTCAGGATCAGTAATGTAATGTATGTACACAGTGACTGCACCAGCAGAATAGTGAGTGCAGCTCTGGAGTATAATACAGGATGTAACTCAGGATCAGTAATGTAATGTATGTACACAGTGACTCCACCAGCAGAATAGCGAGTGCAGCTCTGGAGTATAATACAGGATATAACTCAGGATCAGTAATGCAATGTATGTATACAGTGACTCCACCAGCAGAATAGCGAGTGCAGCTCTGGAGTATAATACAGGA
>JARQOD010000009.1:85230584-85267104 GCA_033576555.1 Oophaga sylvatica
AAATTGAGATTCTGGTTTGACCTTTTTATCCTAAGTCCTGTGTCAAGGCTCGTTAATGGGTCGATGATGACTTTTAGGATTGCTACGTCTAACACTAGAGTTCACGTCTGAAGAGGCAGTTTGCGTATTTCAGTATTTATAGGGCCCGAGTATAGGATTTGTTGTATCCATACAAATCTCTTAGGTCTATTTAGGGGCCTTAATGCTTACTGCTGATTATATATTTTTTTAATCTCCCAAGTTCTAATTTGTACAATATAAAACATCTGATTTCTTGCTCGCTTTTGCTGCTGCGCAATTTTCTGTTTGTTCTTTTCAAAGCTTCCTCCTTTCTGATGTCGTTTCCAGACTTTGAAATAAAGTAAAGATAAAATGAGAAAAGCAGTCTATGGATACTATCTCTAGAGGTGGGCAGATCTTTCTGGGGATTGTGTTAATTTTTCACCTTATTGGAATATTACAAATATTACTATGGAATGTCAGAATATATACGGGGTGAGGGTTTGGCCCCGTTATGGTCTGATCCTCCCCCAGTCTGTGGGTTTGGCCATAGAATCGGAAAGATCATACTTAGAACTAATTTCATTCTGACATTTCTGGGACCGTTAATTGGCCCTTTTAATTGCAGACTCCATCTTGTAACGTTGCTGACCCCTATCTACCTCTCAGGCTGTGCAGGCACATCTGCCTCTGCTTGCTTTCTTACGCTGCCCTTATAGCCTGATTATTGAATTACTGAGGGAAAGATTTCCTTGTTAAACAGGACGGAGAGAGAGGAAAGCTGGAATCTCGACTCTTCCCAATGTGACCCCAACGCACATTGTACCGGACCGAACAGAGTCCAAAGAGACCAAAGACCTGGGGGTTGTTCCGGAATCGTCACCAATAAGTAGGTGTTTGAGGTCATTTTTCAATGAGTTTTTATCCTTTCCTAAAGATTAAGTGAGTATTATTTTGTGTGAAACGTAACTAACGATATTTCACCCCTAAGCTATTTTTTTATTTTTCACATTATACCAATTTCTGCCGTTCCATGTAACATGCTGATTCTACAAATCCAATACTGGAGACCGATGATAATCAGTGAAGATTCATCTCTGATCACACTGTGCACTTCACAAACCAAATTAGAAGGATTGTCCAGGACTTTGATATTAATGACAGTGGCCGGATGGACAAAGTGTACAGAGACGGGAATGCACATTAATTGGAAGCAGAGCTGCAGCACCACCAGAAAAGCCAGCACTGAGGAAGGTGGAGGGGCTGTAAACCACTGATTCATGGGGGTGCTGGATGACAGACCCCAACTAATCAGAAATTGATCACCTAAGGTTAAGTTGTCAATATTTTAGTCTTGGACAAGCCCTTTAATGTCTATAATGAGGTTGGTCACTGTATACATAAATGGCATTACTTATTCTGTACCAATCCTGAATTATATCCTGCATTACTCAAGAGCTTCACTCACAATTCTGCTGGTGCAGTCACTGTGTCCATGCATTACATTACTGACCCTGTATTGATATATCCTGTATTATACTCTCCAGAGCTGCACTCACTATTCTGCTGGTGCAGTCACCGTGTACATACATTACATTACTGATCCTGAGTTATGTCCTGTATTATACTCAAGAGCTTCACTCACAATTCTACTGGTGCAGTCACTGTGTCCATGCATTACATTACTGACCCTGTATTGATATATCCTGTATTATACTCTCCAGAGCTGCACTCACTATTCTGCTGGTGCTGTCACTGTGTACATACATTACATTACTGATCCTGAGTTATATCCTGTATTATACTCCAGAGCTGCACTCACTATTCTGCTGGTGCAGTCACTGTGTACATACATTACATTACTGATCCTGTACTGACCCTGAGTTACATCCTGTATTATACTCCAGAGCTGCACTCATTATTCTGCTGGTGCAGTCACTGTGTACATACATTACTGATCCTGAGTTACATCCTGTATTATACTCCAGAGCTGCACTCACTATTCTGCTGGTGCTGTCACTGTGTACATACATTACATTACTGATCCTGAGTTACATCCTGTATTATACTCCAGAGCTGCACTCACTATTCTGCTGGTGCAGTCACTGTGTACATACATTACATTACTGATCCTGAGTTACATCCTGTATTATACTCCAGTGCTGCACTCACTATTCTGCTGGTGCAGTCACTGTGTACATACATTACATTACTGATCCTGAGTTACATCCTGTATTATACTCCAGAGCTGCACTCACTATTCTGCTGGTGCAGTCACTGTGTACATACATTACATTACTGATCCTGAGTTACATCCTGTATTATACCACAGAGCTGCACTCACTATTCTGCTGGTGCAGTCACTGTGTACATACATTACATTACTGATCCTGAGTTACATCCTGTATTATACTCCAGAGCTGCACTCACTATTCTGCTGGTGCAGTCACTGTGTACATACATTACATTACTGATCCTGAGTTACATCCTGTATTATACTCCAGAGCTGCACTCACTATTCTGCTGGTGCAGTCACTGTGTACATACAGTGTAGAATAGTAGAATAATGAGTAGAATAGTGAGTGCAGCTCTGGAGTATAATACAGGATGTAACTCAGGATCAGTAATGTAATGTATGTACACAGTGACTGCACCAGCAGAATAGTGAGTGCAGCTCTGGAGTATAATACAGGATGTAACTCAGGATCAGTAATGTAATATATGTACACCGTGACTGCACCAGCAGAATAGTGAGTGCAGCTCTGGAGTATAATACAGGATGTAACTCAGGATCAGTAATGTAATGTATGTACACAGTGACTCCACCAGCAGAATAGCGAGTGCAGCTCTGGAGTATAATACAGGATATAACTCAGGATCAGTAATGTATGTATGTACACAGTGACTCCACCAGCAGAATAGCGAGTGCAGCTCTGGAGTATAATACAGGATATAACTCAGGATCAGTAATGTAATGTATGTACACAGTGACTGCACCAGCAGAATAGTGAGTGCAGCTCTGGAGTATAATACAGGATGTAACTCAGGATCAGTAATGTAATGTATGTACACAGTGACTCCACCAGCAGAATAGCGAGTGCAGCTCTGGAGTATAATACAGGATATAACTCAGGATCAGTAATGCAATGTATGTATACAGTGACTCCACCAGCAGAATAGCGAGTGCAGCTCTGGAGTATAATACAGGATATAACTCAGGATCAGTAATGTATGTATGTACACAGTGAGTGCAGCTCTGGAGTATAATACAGGATGTAACTCAGGATCAGTAATGTAATGTATGTACACAGTGACTCCACCAGCAGAATAGCGAGTGCAGCTCTGGAGTATAATACAGGATGTAACTCAGGATCAGTAATGTAATGTATGTACACAGTGACTGCACCAGCAGAATAGTGAGTGCAGCTCTGGAGTATAATACAGGATGTAACTCAGGATCAGTAATGTAATGTATGTACACAGTGACTGCACCAGCAGAATATTGAGTGCAGCTCTGGAGTATAATACAGGATGTAACTCAGGATCAGTAATGTAATGTATGTACACATTGACTCCACCAGCAGAATAGCGAGTGCATCTCTGGAGTATAATACAGGATATAACTCAGGATCAGTAATGTATGTATGTACACAGTGAGTGCAGCTCTGGAGTATAATACAGGAAAGCTTGGCATGGGTACTGACAGTCACTCAGCTGTATGTAAACTTGGAAATACTGTAGACAATAGAAAGATGAACACTGAATTGATTTGAGTTCAATAGTAAAACTTTGATGAGTGACCTCTTCTCAGCGCTCTTCGTTCCTGAGCATTTAGACTTTTATTACTACACATAGAAGGGAATATCCTAACATTTCTCCAGATTCTGTTACAAGTCTGTTCACTGATTTTGATATTCTTAGCGCTTTGTTTGCAGCCGAGCTTCAGCCTCTGATGGATATTTTCTTTTTAATTACACTTTGAATTTCTGAACTCTGAGAAGTTCAAGATTTTCTAGTTGTTTCTCCCCAATGTTCAATACTGATATTCATTAACCATCATAAATATCTGCCCTGAGGGAGGATGTCATCATCGCTGGATCTTCTGTGCTGATCAAAGTGGCTGGTGTGTGTGAGAATGGGAGCAGAACAACGGACCCCTTTTTGGAAGGCTGCAGTCATACAGAGGACGGATCCACGTTTGCCGCCGGCGGTTAATGCCGCGCGGATAAGATGTAACTCGCCGCGCACAATATGCTTCTCATGTATCACAATGCGCATTCATTGGGTTGTTCTTTTTACGTTCGCCGTTCGTGACACGAAGCTGTGATTAAACACCTCGTGGTCAAAATGGGTCTTTAAGAGGAAACATCGTCGTAAAGCGTGCCGCTAATGAGCCTCAGTCAGAGCCTGGGGGAGGCCGATATAACCACTACAACTATAGATGCAAATCTACAATAATAACATAGTGATGTTCAATTACATTGTATATTATTCTAGTAGCCACTAATGATATAGACAATGCAGTGGGATTTGTCACAAAAGATCTGACTAATGACATTGTAATAATCCAGTATAGTATACAGTGGCATGGATAAGTTTGGGCACCCCTGGTCAAATTTACTGTTATTGTGAACAGTTAAGCAAGTTGAACATGAAATGATCTCTAGAAGAGCCTGGGGTCACGTGTCATAACAACATCCCGGGTGCCACGGGGAGAGCGAGTGCCAACACGGCGGGAACGGCACCAGCACGGGAGGTTAGTTTAGGCTTTTTTTTATTTTATTGGAGCCAAGCGTGGGGTATGAGAGGAAGTTGTCCAACTAGTGGACAACTTCTTTAATTAGCCTGTTAGGGTTTTGGCTTCTTCAGGATCATCATTAAGAAAGGCCAGGTGACGCCTCACTAGCATATCCCATTATTCCTTGTGTTCTTTAGCCCAAACAAGTCTCTTCTGCTTGTTGCCTGTCCTTAGCAGTGGTTTCCTAGCAGCTATTTTACCATGAAGGAGAGTGATGGGGTGCTACGCCAGATGACCTGGCCTCCACAGTCACCAGACCTGAACCCAATCGAGATGGTTTGGGGTGAGCTGGACCGCAGAGTGAAGGCAAAAGGGCCAACAAGTGCTAAGCATCTCTGGGAACTCCTTCAAGATTGTTGGAAGACCATTTCCGGTGACTACCTCTTAAAGCTCATTAAGAGAATGCCAAGAGTGTGCAAAGCAGTAATGAAAGCAAAAGGTGGCTACTTTGAAGAACCTAGAATATAAGACATATTTTCAGTTGTTTCACACTTTTTTGTTAAGTATATAATTCCACATGTGTTCATTCATAGTTTTGATGCCTTCAGTGTGAATGTACAATTTTCATAGTCATGAAAATACAGAAAAATCTTTGAATGAGAAGGTGTGTCCAAACTTTTGGTCTGTACTGTATATATATTTTTTTTCTTTTTGCCTAAAATACAACGGAAATGTGTCATTTTTAACTCTAGGCCTTTTAGAGATAATTTAATGTTCAACTTGATTAAGTGTTCACTAATTTTGACCTGGGGTGCCAAAACTTTTAAATGCCACTGTATATAATACATGTCTGAAGGCCAAATTATGTGTACGTGTGATGATATACCTATACATAATACAAAATAATAACACGATACAAGAAAAAAGAAGAAAAAATGTTGGACCTGGTATAAAAAAAAATGACACAAGTTGCAAAAATAATTTTATGGCATTGCAAACAGACAAAATTTTGGCCCAAATTATTAACCCAAAATGTAAAATAGCGGCGCGTGTCGTGTATGTGAATGCTTTGCTGAGCCTTGAAATATCAATTATCATTCATGGCTGTTAGGAAATACCTGACAGAGCAGAAGCGATAATTCAGTGTAAGCACCAGGATGCTATTATTACTATCATCGTCACATGGGACCCCCCGCCCCGTCAGCGGCTGCCGCTACCTTCCTGATCAGGTAATTTCAGGTTTACACAAGCTCTTAGGAACTAAAAAAAGAGAAAACTTGTCCTGAGGGTTTCATTGCGGTGATTACAAAACATAAATCTCAGAATACATGAAAGTGAGTGACGTGAAGCAATAAGCAATAAGCCACAGGATCCACCGCAGCCGCACAATCCTGCACGCTAGCGGCCGTAAATCCTGACGTGAGTCATCACCGGCTGAGCGATCTTCCGTTTATCACTTTATATTAGGAACCTCAGTTTCCTGCAGTGATAAATAACAGATGTAACCACGCCGGCTCCTTATGTCAGTGTGCTGGACAGATCAGCACTCGATATTATAACAGGGTGACAATATTGTGAAATCCAGGAACACTCAATCCTTCTGTAACGTTCCACATGATGAGGCGCCACGGATGCAGAGATACAATGTGTATTCCATCACAAAGGCGCTTCACATTCCCAGTATCTGCAAACACAAATGTAACACTATCATTATTACAACACGTTTCTCTGCTTCTAATGAAGATCATTAGGGTATGTGCACACGTTGCGGATTCACTTGCGGATTTTTTCGCGCGGATTTAGCTAAATCCGCATGTAAAACGTCCTGTGTTTTACTGCGGATCTTCTGCGGTTTTTGTGTAGATTTCCCTTGCTGTTTTTCACCTGCGGATTTCTAGAATGGAGCAGGTGTAAAATCGCTGCGGATTCTGCACAAAGAATTGATATGCTGCGGATTCAAATCCGCGTGGAAAAATCCGCAGCATGTGCACAGCGTTTTTTTTTTTACATTGGTTATAATGGTACTGTACAACGCAGCAGAATCCGCAACGTGTGCACAGACCCTTAGATAAGAAAACACAACTTTTTTTTGCAAGGCTTAAAAAACTGATTTAAACTGGATTTGTTTTTTTAACATTGAAGTCTATGGAAAATGGATCCGTTAAGTAGCCATCCGTGTTCTTCTCATTCAGACATCTATGTCGTGCACATGAAAACCATAGATCAATTTTCATCAGTTTTTGATCCACATGTCACTTTTTGCCATTAGGCCACATTCACATGTTCAGTATTCAGTCAGTATTTTACATCAGTATTTGTCAACCAAAACCAGGAGTGGAACAATCAGAGGAAAAGTATAATAGTAACACGTCACCACTTCTGTATTTTTCACCCACTCCTGGTTTTAGCTTACAAATACTGATGTAAAATACTGACCAAATACTGAGCGTGTGAACGTGGCCTTAAGTTTCATCAGTTTTTCTTGTATGCAAAAATGAATAAATAAGTGAACCCCTGATTGAGGTTTCTTAATCTTTTCTAGTAAATAGTAAGTGAAAAATGGACAGCAGTAGGATGCAGCTAGCTAGGGAGGCATCCGTGTGTGGTCCGAGTGTTTTTTTCAGACCCCTAAACTTGAATTTGCAATTTTGATTCGTGACTAGGGTGAAAATCGGAAATTTCTCCAGTTTTTTTTTTGCAGACACTTGATGTGAACAGTACGATAGACTATAATAGGTTTGTGTCCTATCGGTGAAGCTCACAGATAGACGACGTACGTGATTCCTCCATCCATGAGGCTCCTGGAACACATGAGCCGGAGGAAGAATTTATTTAGCTTCCAGTTTGTGCTGCTCATCACTGACCCTACACCCGAGTACTCTCCTGTCCGGGAATGTAGTAGATAGATGTCGTGAAGGACTGTATGACATGAAAGCATTCCGTCCTCAGCTTCTAGAAAAGTGACGATCTGGGGTCGCAGAACTAAGGCAGCTGGGGAGATAGCCCATAAATCAGCCGAGGGTTTACATCATCAGGTAGATATGAGTTTTTTATGTTAGTCCCAGTCATCGTGTCGGACGGTGCAGGACATGAGTGTTCCCTTTACTGATCGATCACCCATGATCTAGAACTGCTTCCTAATCAGTCGCGCACATCTAGTTTATTTGGATGAAACCTATTCCAATGCGGTTAGGTTTCCGTTATGGTTGTACCGATTTTTATGTGCTCTTTTTCCTTCGATCATTGATCTGATATTCCAGAAATCTGATAATCCAGCACTTGTTTCTCATAAAAAAAGAATAATAATCTTGAATGTCACAATATCAGAAGACTGAGCAGAGAAAAGCAATTAAGAGGCAATTTGATAATATGGAACCTAGTAGGCAGGTCATACTGAAAAGCGCACATACACCAAAAACTCACTTATTATATTCCATGATTATTAAAAGAATCAGATATTTAATCTAATAATGATGTAGGGGCAGACAGCCTGATTCCAGCGATGTGTCACTTACTGCGCTGCTTGCTGCAGTTTTGATAAAATCCCTGTTTTCTCTGCTGTAGATGTAGCAGTGCTTTGAATGCTGAGCTCTGTATAACCCCGCCCATTCCCCTGATTGGCAGCTTCTTGTGTATATTGACAGCAAGCTGCCAATCAGAGGTGGGGGTGGGGTTACACAGATTTGCCTCACTAACTTGCACGTGACACCTAGTCCTCTAATGATAATCTCCTGCTGATAAAACACTGATTGTATTGAAACTACAGCAAGATGTTGAACACATGCCTTGAATCAGGGACTCTGCCCCTATATTCTGTTGCTCTAACAGACAGTCTGTTGCGAACACAGACAGGAGAGGGCCTGTGCAAGAACAGTTTATGGGCCACTCTTTGTGTGTGTGACAGAAGATACTTACTGCTTTGGCAGGGAAGCCGGGCCCCCTTACCTATTGTGCCCCATGTGTTGTGTTATGGTATCTGAGGAAGACAGGAACAACAGCAGGGCAGCAGAACACCTGAGATGTTGGTAACTGTTGGGTTGCAGATTCCTAAACTAACGACACAACTAGAGGTAGCCGTGGAGCGTTCCTACGTTGATCCTAGACGCCTCGTCACAGCCTGAGAGATAACTACACCTAAAGGCAGAAAGATGAAAGCTATCTGCCCCGGAGCAGATCCCCAAAGAAAATAGGCAGCCCCCAAACATATAATGGCGGTTAGACAAGATGAAAATACAAACATAGGCAGAAAATAGATTGAGCAAACGCTGGGCCACAAGCTGACTAAATAGGATAGGAAAGGAGAGATTACTTTCTGCAACCCAGAAAACCCTACAAAAATCCAACAATTCTGATTACAAAAATACTGAGAGCACACGATCTCGCCACCCGCTAAATCAGATCTCAGTGTGAACAAAACCAAGCTGTAGCCGCTGAAAAAACAGGAAAAAGCAAATGAGCAAATAACAGTGGCTGCAGATAAACTGTGAGGAGCTCAGGCCCCAGGAGGGGACCTGGCTGACCTCCACAAAAGTGCAGAAAACAATGCAAAAAGCAAGCACAAAAAGAAAAGCAAAAAATATCTTTATCTGAAAGCAGGAGATGCAGGCAGGACTCCAGCAAACTTCCAAATGAACCAGGAACCACAATTGAGACAAGAACAATTGATCACCGGCAACCATCATGGAGGGAACCTCCCTTATATCAGACCAGTCAGTGAACCCAGATTGCCATTCCTCGCTGAAAGGTTCATTACTGTCTGTAACCACCAGAGGGAGCCTCTGCTCAGAAACCATCTCTAGCACATTCAT
This sequence comes from Oophaga sylvatica, assembly GCA_033576555.1. NCBI lineage: Eukaryota > Metazoa > Chordata > Amphibia > Anura > Dendrobatidae > Oophaga > Oophaga sylvatica. The sequence continues at coordinate 85,240,131 of JARQOD010000009.1, forward strand.
AACACCCATGTGTATAAATGGTATGCCTGCCCCATTATAATGTCAGGGAAAGCTCTGATCTTCAGGGCATTTGCTCTATTGGCCCTTTTTTAATTTGCCACTCAGAGTTTAGTTTCAACCAACGTTATCCAGTAGGAATGATGTAACCAGGATTATAGGCAGGTGCGGTATCAGTACAGTAAAGGATATGCCACACTAAACAACATCGCTAACGGGATCGCTAAAAAACGTCACTATTTAGCGATCCCGTTAGCGATGTTGTTGTGTGCGGCATGCAGCAACAACGTGGCCCCTGCTGTGATCTCGTCCGTCGTCCTGATCGTTCGGGACCCTATTCTGATCGTCGGCGTCCCGCTGGGTAAGTATATATCGCTGAGTGTGGCACCTTTTTTAGCGATTTAGCGGTACTTTTGTACCGCTAAAGTCGTTAAGGAGATCGCTAACCGCGATAGCGTCCTTAACGACATCGCTAAATGTGGCCGACACTAGCGATATTGTAAACGATCCTGCTAGCGATCTCATTAGTATGCGACGCTAACGAGATCGTTAGCGGGATCGAGTAGTGTGGCAGTACCTTAAGTCCTGACCATTTAGATGAAAAACCAACTTATTTATAAACTTTTGCCCTCTGCTTTTTACTTTTACAGTGCACGAAACCTTAGATTAGCAGTTGGAGGCTAATGTGAACACTGGGAATCTCTGACCATATTGTCTCTAATCCAATGATTCAGCCATGAGTCACCATGTTACATTTCACATAATAACCCGCACTCTAAAATTGATCCCCATTACATTGTGATTCATCCCTTAATTAATTGTGGTTGTGCAGCAGAACGTGTACTGGAACCGCCTCAAATACAGTGGGTTTGGAAAGTATTCAGACGCCTTTAAATTTTTCAATCTTTGTTTCATTACAGCCATTTGGTAAATTCAAAAAGTCAATTTTTTTCTCATTAATGTACACTGCACCCCATCTTGACTGAAAAAAAACAGAAATGTAGAAATTTTTGCAAATTTATTAAAAAAGAAAAACTGAAATGTCACATGGTCATAAATGTTCAGACCCTTTGCTCAGACGCTCATACTTAAGTCACATGCTGTCCATTTCCTTGTGATCCTTCTTGAGATGGTTCTACTCCTTCATTGGAGTCCAGCTGTGTGTAATTAAACTGATAGGACTTGATTTGTAAAGGCACACACCTGTCTATATAAGACCTCTCAGCTCACAGTGCATGTCAGACCTAATGAGAATCATGAGGACAAAGGAACTGACCAAAGAGCTCAGAGACAGAATTGTGGCAAGGCACAGATCTGGCCAAGGTTGCAAAAGAATTTCTGCAGTACGCAAGGTTCCTAAGAGCACAGTGGCCTCCATAATCCTTAAATGAAAGAAGTTTAGGACCACCAGAAGTCTTCCTAGTCCTGACCGTCCATCCAAACTGAGCAATCTTGGGAGAAGAGCCTTGGTGAGAGAGGTAAAGTAGAACCCCAAGATCACTGTGGCTGAGCTCCACAGATGCAGTAAGGAGATGGGAGAAAGTTCCACAAAGTCAACTATCACTGCAGCCCTCCACCAGTCGGGCCTTTGTGGCAGAGTGGCCCAACGGAAGCCTCTCCTCAGTGCAAGACATATGAAAGCCCGCATAGAGTTTGCTAAAAAGCACATGAAGGACTCCCAGACTATGAGAAATGAGATTCTCAGGTCTGATGAGATGAAGATAGAACTTTTTGGAGATAGTTCTAAGCGGTATGTGTGGAGAAAACCAGGCACTGCTCATCACCTGCCCAATTCAATCCCAACAGTGAAACATGGTGGTGGCAGCATCATGCTATGGGGTGTTTTTCAGCTGCAGGGACAGGACGACTGGTTTCAATTGAAGGAAACACGAATGCAGCCAAGTACAGAGATATCCTGGATGAAAACCTCTTCCAGAGTGCTCTGGACCTCAGACTTGGCCTAAGGTTCACCTTCCAACAAGACAATGACCCCTACAGTACTACACCAAACTGAATGTTGACCCAACTCCAAAATATCTGAGGGAGTTGAAAAGAGTCATCAAATGTCTGTGTACAGACTCCATAAACCTTCTGGACTTAATACCTGAGAATCCAAGGATGGGAACTTTCTATATGCTTCCCAAGATTCATAAGCCAGGCAACCCAGGGAGGCCAATCATCTCAGGGGTGGGAACACTCACTGAAGAAATCTCAGGGTGGGTAGAAAACATCCTTAAGCCGCTGGTAAGGAAGACAGCCAGCTATATACAGGACTCTACAGACCTGCTGAATAAGCTATCGACGATAGGTTCTCTCCCCGACAGCACCATCTTAGCCACGATGGATGTCGAATCCTTATATTCTAACATCCCACACGAAGATGGACTAACTGCCTGCCGAATGTTTCTTGAGGCCAATGGGATCCCTTCCGAGTCTGTAATAACACTCACCAGATTCATCCTCTCACACAACTTTTTCTCTTTCGGTGAGGAGCTATATCTACAACGCACAGGCACCGCTATCAGAAGTAAAATGGCACCCCAGTATGCCAACCTCTTCATAGCTAAACTGGAAAATGACTTTTTAACATCCTGCTCCATCAAACCATTTGCCTATTTCCGTTACATAGATGAGATCTTAATAATCTGGACTGAGTCCGAACAAGAACTTCTAAATTTCCATGACAAATTCAACAAATTTCATCCTACCATAAACATGACATTGGACCACTCAAAAACAAAAATCAACTTCCTAGACACCACCATAAAAGTCCAAAATGGTTTGTTTCCAAACATCAGTGTATCGGAAACCAATTGACCGTCCCACATACCTCAGATGGGACAGCTTCCATCCTAAACACATTAAAAAGTCCATTGTCTACAGCCAGGCCCTCAGATACAACCGTATCTGTTCCAGTCCTAAGGACAGGGATGAACACCTAACCCAACTTAAAATGTCATTTTTAATTCAAGGTTACCATCCCACCTCCATTGATGACCAGATCATTAGGGCCACAAGGATCCCTAGAAGTCAATTACTTCAATACAGGAAAAGAGAGGAAAATCATTGTGTACCTCTGGTAGTGACCTACAACCCACAGCTTGAAATACTGAGAAAAACGGCTAAGAAACTTCACCATATACTACACAAGGATGACCAGTTAAAAATATTATTCAAAGACCAAGTCCCCAACACACAGCAAAACTATAAGATCCCCGGGACATTCACATGTTCCACCTCTAATGTGGTATATTTAATTCTATGCAATATATGTCCTGTGGGTGGCCTCTATGTTGGAGAAACAGGACAAAGACTGAGAGCAAGGATGAGGTCTCATCGTCATACGATTTCAGACAAAAAAAAACCATCTACCTGTGGCCAAACATTTCTGTGGTTCAGGACACAACATAGACAATATGAAAGTTGTCATTTTGAAAGGCAATTTCCAATCACAAAAACATCGCAGGATTTGGGAATACAAATGCATTAACATCTTTGATTCTGTTCACACAGGACTCAATTTGTCAGGAGGATTTATGGCACACTACCAAATCTGAGCAACTTCCTCCAAAAACAATGAAGACACCACCAGTCCTTTGATCTCACATGCATATGGGGTCCATAATACTTTCACACCACTTATCTAATCTTACCTAATTAAGGATTCTCTCTATAAGCTCAGTGTTTGTTTATTTAAATGTCCATGTATCACACCATGCCTGTGTTTTTCACTGTATATAATTGGGTTTCTTCAAATATTTTGTTATACCAGCCCGATGAAGAGACGTAAGCAGTCTCGAAAGCTTGCCCTGTAATATTATTCACTATATTTTGTTATCCATTAAAATGTATCATAGCCACAAGATTCCTATTTTGCTTCTCCCACTGAGAACACTCTATATGTATTTTTCTACTGGCTAACACGGTATCAAACCAATTTTTTTCGTTTAATGACCCTAAGCACACAGCTAAAATAACAAAGGAGCGGCTTCAGAACAACTCTGTGACCATTCTTGAGTGGCCCAGCCAGAGCCCTGACCTAAACCCAACTGAGCATCTGTGGAGAGACCTGAAAATGGCTGTCCACCAACGTTCACCATCCAACCTGACGGAACTGGAGAGGATCTGCAAGGAAGAATGGCAGAGGATCCCCAAATCCAGGTGTGAGAAACTTGTTGCATCATTCCCAAGAAGACTCATGGCTGTACTAGCTCAAAAGGTTCTTCTCCTCAATACTGCCCAATAAATAATAAATTTGCAAAAATTTCTACATTTCTGTTTTTTTCAGTAAAGATGGGGTGCAGAGTGTACATTAATGAGAAAAAAATGAACTTTTTTGAATTTACCAAATGGCTACAATGAAACAAAGAGTGAAAAATTTAAAGGGGTCTGAATACTTTCCATACTCACTGTACAATCATACAGGGATACTATGAAGTGAAATCTCCTGCGAAACATGTAGCGTTTCCCCTAAAAACTTGGAGACTTTCCTGCTGCAAGTAATGTGAAGTTCATGGTTAGACTTGAATCAGCCGGTTAATTATGGGATTAGGTTATCATGGGTAGAACACTGTTGTTTTGCAAGATTGGTATCTCGGGATCATATCTAATACAGTATGTAACTCAGGATCAGTAATGTAATGTATGTACACAGTGACTGCACCAGCAGAATAGTGAGTGCAGCTCTGGAGTACTGTATAATACAGGATGTAACTCAGGATCAGTAATGTAATGTATGTACACAGTGGCTGCACCAGCAGAATAGTTAGTGCAGATCTGGAGTATAATACAGGATGTAACTCAGGATCAGTAATGTAATGTATGTACACAGTGACTGCACCAGCAGAATAGTGAGTGCAGCTCTGGAGTATAACACAGGATGTAACTCAGGATCAGTACAGGATCAGTAATGTAATGTATGTACACAGTGACTGCACCAGCAGAATAGTGAGTGCAGCTCTGGAGTATAATACAGGATGTAACTCAGGATCAGTATTGTAATGTATGTACTTCTGCTCCCGCCGTCTACTAACCTCCCTAAATCTGACATTTCCCTCTCCGTGGGCGGCACCATAATAACACCCCGGCAGCAGGCTCGCTGTCTGGGTGTTATGTTTGATACCAATCTCTCCTTCACCTCCCATATACAATCTCTTGCCCGCTCTTGCCGCCTACACCTAAAGAACATCTCTAGAATCCGCCCTTTTCTCACCATGGAAACAACAAAAACCCTCACTGTAGCATTGATCCACTCCCGCCTGGACTACTGCAACGCTCTATTACTTGGCCTCCCCATTACTCAACTATCCCCTTTCCAGTCCATCCTTAATGCAGCAGCCAGGGTCATCCATCTGGCTAATCGGTACTCGGACGCGTCCGCTCTTCGCCAGTCCTTACACTGGCTGCCCATTCATTATAGGATCCAATTCAAAGTACTTGTTCTCACCCACAAAGCTCTCCACAGTGCAGCACCCCCCTACATCTCCTCCCTCATTTCTACCTATCGGCCTAACCGACTGCTGCGCTCTGCAAACGACTTTCGACTAACCTCTGCACTAATCCGTACCTCCCACTCCCGACTCCAGAACTTCTCCCGCGCTGCGCCAATCCTCTGGAATGCTCTACCCCAAGAAATTAGGACTATCCACAATTTGCATGGTTTCAGGCGCTCCCTCAAAACACATTTAATCACATTCACTAATCAAAGTCATTCTATGTGTAAGTGTGTGTGTGTAGCCCATTCACTATCTCCATCCATCCCTCACTCCCTCAAGATGGCTGGACCATCATTGTAAATGCACCATTGTATATACACACCTGTACTGTACTTTGTATCTCCCCCACTCATTGTAGATTGTAAGCTCTCACGAGCAGGGGCGGCTTATTTTGCTTTAATTATTGTATTGTTAACGTTGTTACTTATGACTTATGTTTTGAAACTGTTAAACTGTAAAGCGCTGCGGAATATGATGGCGCTATATAAATAAAATTATTATTATTATTTATGTACACAGTGAATGCACCAGCAGAATAGTGAGTGCAGCTCTGGAGTATAATACAGGATGTAACTCAGGATCAGTAATGTAATGTATGTACACAGTGAATGCACCAGCAGAATAGTGAGTGCAGCTCTGGAGTATAATACAGGATGTAAAGCAGGATCAGTAATGTAATGTATGTACACAGTGACTGCACCAGCAGAATAGTGAGTGCAGCTCTGGAGTATAATACAGGATGTAACTCAGGATCAGTAATGTAATGTATGTACACAGTGACTGCACCAGCAGAGTAGTGAGTGCAGCTCTGGAGTATAATACAGGATGTAACTCCGGATCAGTAATGTAATGTATGCACACAGTGACTGCACCAGCAGAGTAGTGAGTGCAGCTCTGGAGTATAATACAGGATGTAACGCAGGATCAGTAATGTAATGTATGCACACAGTGACTGCACCAGCAGAATAGTGAGTGCAGCTCTGGAGTATAACACAGGATGTAACTCAGGATCAGTAATGTAATGTATGTACACAGTGACTCCACCAGCAGAATAGTGAGTGCAGCTCTGGAGTATAATACAGGATGTAACTCAGGATCAGTACAGGATCAGTAATGTAATGTATGTACACAGTGACTGCACCAGCAGAATAGTGAGTGCAGCTCTGGAGTATAATACAGGATGTAACTCAGGATCAGTAATGTAATGTATGTACACAGTGACTCCACCAGCAGAATAGTGAGTGCAGCTCTGGAGTATAATACAGGATGTAACTCAGGATCAGTACAGGATCAGTAATGTAATGTATGTACACAGTGACTGCACCAGCAGAATAGTGAGTGCAGCTCTGGAGTATAATACAGGATGTAACTCAGGATCAGTAATGTAATGTGTGTACACAGTGACAGTCACTACACAGTCACTACACCAGCAGAATAGTGAGTTCAGCTCTGGAGTATAACACCGTATGTAAGTTGGGATCAATATAACCAACGAATATATGTACACGTTGGCTATATCCTTGCAGAATAAGGGATGCAACCTCAAAATTAGTGGACTGTTATCTCTGTTGAATCTATCTACACGTGAGCTCCGCTGTAGCTTGGTTGCCTGATCTCTTCAGGCTTTACCTTTGGAAGGTTGAATATGCTGTTTCTGTCCAGTCAACGTGCAGATGGTAAAGGTATCCTTACAGTATCAAAATCACTGGTGATTGCATGGAGAAGATCCAGTGAGAACACAAAAATGATCGGGGAAGTGTATCACAAGGAGTGAGGAGGAAGAACCTTCATAAATGGTAGGAGCCTGAAGTGTGACTTTATAGTACCATATGGATCTGACTTATAATGGGTTGTTCAGGATTTTCCTGTTCATAATAAAATTGACATTTGTCTATGTTCAATGTGTTTGCATTGACAGACAGACAGAAGATGCAGAGCAAGGGCCGCTGTTCTGTTGGTCCCTATTCATTTTTGTCTATAGAGAGACATGTTACTGGGAGATCAGATCAACCAGTAGAACATATACTTTATGTATTAGCACAATTATGGTGAGGATTGGTTGCGGGCTACAGTGATGTGCAGTTCCAGGGAAAGTGAACAAGACAGATCATGTTTATCAGCTCGATTTCCTTGCCCTTATTCTTGGTTTCTGTACTCCTCCTTTCTTCGTTTCTTTTTTACATTGTTGACAGGTTAGTGGTTACAATCTCCTGTCAGACATTAAACCCTTGCTCTGGCATCTCTTTCCTTCTCATTTTGCCGTGAGGCAATTCCAGGGAACAGAGAACTAATTGACTTGGCTGTCAGCCTGTGTACAGGAGCAGCTGCAAACCTGTAAGATGCACTCGGGCTCCATGTATGTTATTTTATGTCTTGACTATGTTGCACCTCTCCGATTAAACATCAAGTCTATGCCGTTTTTTTTCCCCATTAAACTGCATCTCTGATATAACTTTGATTTGTTTGCAAGTGAGTAAATTGTTTCTGTTACATTAAGGATATGCAGACTGATGTATCTAATGGATATAACTTCACTGCATCAAAGATAAAAGATAAGGCAATTTTGGAAATAGTCTTATGTAAAAAAAATTCTTCTTGATTCGTATATAGAGCGCAAAGTTGTGAGTGGGCGACTTGTTTTTTTTTTCAAAAACAGGGATCTATCAAAGTCTGATCTTCACAACACATGTTTTTGGAAGTGTATTATGGCACGAGCAAATGACATTTCTGAGGACTTCAGAGGAGCTGTTGGTGGTCAAACTGGAAAAGGTTACAAAACATCTCTAAAGCGTTTAGGCTCTACTAATCCACAGTCAGACAGATTGCGTACAAATGGAGGAAATTCAAAACTAATAATATACTCCTCATAATATAATACTCTGCAAGGTAACAAAGGAATCCAAGGTCACCTCTAAGCAACTAAAGGCCTCTTTCACATTAGCTAATGTTAAAGCACATTGATGCAAAATCAGGAGGACACTGAACAACAACGTTGTGCACAGCAGTATTGCAAAGAGTGAGCCACTGCTCTCCAAATCGCAGTGCAGAAGGAACAATGTTTTATGGATGTATGAGAGCAAAATAGAGCTTCTTGGTTTAACCCCAAATTTTTAATTTTCGCGTTTTCCTTTTTTCTGTCTTATTTCAACATTATATATATATATATATATATATATATATATATATATATATATTTGCATACTGATCTGACATTTTTATATCACTTTGGGGTACACATGTCGCTTTGATTTCTTTTTATTTTATCTTTTTGAGAAATGTGGCGACCAAAAAGCAGCAATTCTGGCATTTTGATTTTTTAACGTTTGGTTTCAATAATTTTATATTTTGATAGATTCTTTTTGGACACAATATTACCAAATTATTTTTTTAAATGAGATAAAGGTGGATGTGTTTTTTTTTTATATTTAAAAACTTTTTTTTTTACTTTATTATTTAGTCCCCTTAGGGAACTTGAACCTGTGGTTATTGGATTGCCTATAGCACAGGCGGACAGAGACAGAAGAGGGCCCCTGTGCAGTAACAGTATATGGGCCCTTTACAGTCCAATAATTCATCATAATGCACACTGCCACCTGCTTGGAGCTGAATATGGACTTCTTTACCTTTGGGGCCCCTGAGCGGCTGCATCGGTTACACCAATAATAAGTCCGCTCCTGGCTTATAGTATATACTGAAATACCACAATAATACAGTAGTATGGCAGTATATAGTGAAAAGTCTGTTCTCTGTGGAGCTAGGCCTGTGGCTGGACCTTTAGCAATTTCCAGGCTGCCAAGATTACCAATCTGTTCCCTACGATCCGGATTATTTTTTCCTCAATAAAAAAAAATATTTTTACCTCGTTTGATTGATTTATTTCTCTTTTCCTACTTTTCAGACTTGTGGAAAAATCTGATATCATTTTAGGTCAAATTTATCTAGTTATATGGAAACTTCTAAAGGGTTCACAAACTTTTAAGCACCTTTGTAGATCTTTATGCAAGGATTGCTTTAATCTGTACGCCTTTATTTCATATATAAAAATTATTGAAAAATAAGTGAACCATGGCAAATTATTGCAGTCTATCACATGTTATCTAATTGTTCCCGAGAGTGAAAAAACAGCAGGAAAGAATTGTAATATCCAGAATTTCATACAAGAAACTTTTATTAGTTTCAGAGGTAACAGAAAAGATATAATCAGGATTGTTTTGCTTTGCCGCTTCCTGCCACGTCCAGATGACTCTGATATTGGCACATCACTGGCACGCTTTGTACTTTACCATTATAGCCAGCATGTAAATGGGAATTTTGATACTTTGTACAACTTGTTTTATCTATATCCTGGCTAAATATAAATGGGACATTTATTGCTTTCTGAGTATATTTCTACATCCATCTTTTATAAATGTCAGTTTGAAGGAGCAGAAATGTTGCGTGGATTGCAAGTTCCCACGCTTCGCCGGCTGGTTGGTCTTGCACATTGCATCGGTGGCTATTCGATATGTATGTCTTGTTCTAAGCCTTCCAGGTCGTGGGGCTGGAGACATATAGGCACACTCTTTATTATACAGATTCCTATTCTTAGTCGTTGTGTAAAATATACATTGCATGAGTGATGGGTAACGCTATCTTTATGTAAATATTAGCGAGCCATTTTTTCCAAGAAACGTCATGACCGATGAGGAGAACAGGTCACGTCCTACTTTCTGGGTCGTTCTCTCTCGGACAGGTTATTTGAGCGTCCCAGTGCATGTGTCACAACCTCACGTAATACTGCGTTAGGTGGCAAAGTGGTAAAGACTTCCGAATTTCAGCACTGCGGTTCTTGCACGTTACTGCAACATCTGCAGATGAAAATTGGAAGAGCATTTCAAAGACAGAAGACTTGCTGTAGATCAGGTGTAAGCGCTGGAGTCATGAGTTCGGATTCCAGCCAAGGTCGTATGCATTGGGTTTGCATGTTCGCCACGGGATCCAGCGACTTTCCTCTAAAGTAGCTTCTCATATGTATTAGATTGCTGTCTGTTGAACATTCGGCTCACCTGAGTGCTCCTGGATTTTACATGAGAAAGCCACTGCCAGATTCTGCTGGCAGCAGCTTTCCTCCCAGAACGACCATTGGAAATATGACATGCTAGATCCCTTTATTCTATGACAATCATTATCTGTCAGATGAGAGTCGGGAGGCCCCCATACACATTAGACTGTTGTCCAATCACGCCAGTAGTGTCTGGTTTGGCCGACATTACAACACTCCGCAGCAGAAATCTGAGTTTCCGTGACGGATTTCTGCTGCAGATTCTGGTAGTTCTACATGCTCTAATACGGGAAGGCTTGCAGCTTTCTCCCAATCTCCATAATCTTTATTTTTCCATCCACAGGCTTATGAGATAAAATTACTATGTTATAACTGAACTTTGTTTTTTTTCAGAATATGATCGTCTCGGATTTCTACTTAAATTGGATTCTAAGCTGTAAGTAAAATTATTCTTCAATCACTTGTTGCTTGTGATGTTTAATGCTGCAGGCTGGGAGTGGACAGCTGTAGGCAAGAAATCTGAAGCGCAGCGCTGTGACATCCCATTAGAAAGCGCTATCCCATTCAGCAAACATGAGAGAGAATAAATGTGAATTTATGCTAACCAGGGATGGATAAACCCCAGATTTCTTACAGTTCTGTCTACTTTATAAGGGAATCTCTCCACAAGTTTTTCCTCTGTTATCTGACAGCAGCATGAGGTAGGGCCAGAGACCCTGATTCCAGCGATGTATCAATTAGTTTACTAGATGCAGCAATTGCGATAGAATCACAATTTTCTCTGCTGCAGATTTAGCAGAGGTGGGAATGCTGAGTCTGGTATAACTCCGCCCACACCAGTGATTGGCTTCTTTCTGTGTATACTGTATATTGACAGCTACTAATCAATGTTGGGGGGCGTGGTTGGACTAGGAAGCATGAGACCCCTAGTCCTGTAGTGATAATCTCCTGCCGATAAAACACTGATTTTATTAAAACAGCAATACACAGCCTAGTGAGCGACATATCGCCGGAATCAGGGTCTCTGCTCCTACATTATGGTGCTCTGAGATTACATAGTCAAAAACTGCTGCTAGATTCACTTTAATGGGTATTGTGATTTGTATTGTAATTATTGTTACACTTGAATATACTTTTATATCTAGTGTGTTCTTAAAGGGGGTTTCCACAGTGAACATTATGTTGGCTTGTCACTCTCTCATCATCGTAGGTGATAAATATATGAACTCTTGGGGTCGCAGTGACGGGACCTCTACTGTTAGCTTGGGTGGGGGTTTAAGGCGGTAGTGGCAGTGAGGAGGAGGGGCAGTCCAACATGCTCTGTAGGAGTTTGTTTAAAGGGTTGTCTGGTCTAAAATGATAACTCTGCAGTCACTCTGTGTGACAACCCCTTTAAAGTCTAGGAGGCTGTCGGATTTACCAGAGTACTCATCTATAGTTAAAAGAAATGGAGGTACCAGGACCCCTGTTCTGGCGATTGGTGGTCCAGTGCTAGCCCCCCACCTTCTCAAGTGATTAAAGATTTACTAGGAAGAAAACTCTTTTTAATGGAGCTAGTATCTGAGTTGTCGTCTTAAAAACCACTTGCTTTTTTTTTTATGAGTTGCCCAATAATTAAGAGGAACATTCGGATGATCTTACATCTGGAGCCATCATGTGCTGGATCAGCAGAGGATGGAGGAGAATGTGAGCCATCAATTCTCTCGACACTAATGACTTCAATAAATAAGGGAAAAAGAGAAAACTATGAGTAGATTCTAACGATTTATCAATCCACATGATGTAGAGCTATAATTAAATCCAGGTACAACTCTTCTAATGCCAAATATGTCTATTATAATGGGTTGTCTCCACTTGATAGCCTCTTCTGTAGAGCTGGTCATACACAGGAGAGAACTGTAGGCTTTCTTTTCCAGCTCTCCCGTACACATGAATGCTTGTTTGCCCATCACCTATTGTTTCAGCATAGAAGTCTTGTTATTTCTAATGGGAAGATGAGAGACATCCACTGCTAAACACATTAGTCAATGACTTATCTCCAGAGAGAGCGAAAGGATTGGGAGTCGAAATTCCAACTGCCAGATCTAGGACGTTCCCTGATGGTTAGCCCGTTCTGCCGAAAGTAGTGGGTTCAGCCGTATGGGGGCCTTAAGGCATGCAGCCCTTATTATCAGCTGTTAATGCGTTTGTCGGCTTGGCATTTATCACAAGGAGAAACATTTCGCTTAGAGCCTTTCTCAGGGGTCTCTCACCTAGCTAAATAAGACCTCCTGCTTTGCACTGATGAGGGGCAAACATGCCAAAACATGTCTCACTTGACTTCTTACCCTAAATCAAGTGGCAAGGCTCATTCAAACATCAATATTGACTTTTAGGGCGCAGTCAGACAGGCGTATAAATCGGACTGAGATCGGAAAACCGTGCATAGGATTGTCCAGCCGCTCACCCGACCAGAGTGTGACATTTTTATGTATTTCTATGCAGCGGTCACGTTGGCCATTTCTTTCACTGCGTTCCAATCTTGATCCGATTTATACGGCCGTCTGACTGCGCCCTTAGGATTGCTACCACCAGTAGGTAGCACTATAGTGGTTAGCACTGTTGCTTTGCAGCACTGGGGTCCTAGGATCAAATCCCACCTAGGACAACATCTGTAAGGAGTTTGTATGTTCTCCCCGTGTTTGCGTGGGTTTCCTCCGGTTTCCTCCCACACTCCAAAGACATACTGATAGGGAATCCAGACTGTGAACCCCATCGGGGACAGTGATGATAATGTGTGTTAGTGCGGAATATACAGGTAATACTAATATTAAGTCATGTTCCTCTATGAAGAGGCTACTTGCAGATGAGAAGATGTAGGAATTACTCCAAGGGCAATGTAGTATTGGATTACGCAAACTGAACGCTCAAATCACGTTAACAAAAGAAATTCATGGGTAGCCTGGAACAAGAGCTGAAATTAGCTTGCTATCCCTCAATTTTTCACAGAATTTTAAGGACACAAAGTTTTGAGGACATGCACCACAAGGATGAAGAAGAGTTGTTAAATTGTTAGTTTGCAAAAGGATTTTTACATTGAAATGCATGAATGAATGGTAATAAAACTTTCACACTCCTTATCTATGAACTGTTCCAATATTTATGCTCATCCCTCTGCCATAATGACTGTTCTGCTTCACGTCACTTGTCTTACCTATTGCATTTTTTCTGTGCTGTTTTGTGTATAAATATGTGATTCTTCAGATTTTGTATTAGTCTATGCCTGATGAAGAGACCTGAGTAGTCTCGAAAGCTTGCAATTTGTTACCATCTTTTCAGTTAGCCATTAAAAGGTATTAACCACTGAGGACTCTCAACTCTAAATATTTTTCTACATTGAAATGCAGAATTACGGAATATTTTCTCTCTCCTTTTTCTTCACCATAGTGCTGATAGAAATGATAAAAAGGGAAGGTAAAATAACAAAAATACTGGAAAAAAAAATAATAATTTAAAACGTGTTACTGCTCTCAATTAGAGAAACAAAATATTTGACTTGAAGTTCAAACCTTTTAATCATTGAAATGAAATAAATTAAGTTTTGCATTAAATGTCCAAGAATTAGATCTTTTCATAAGAGATGATATACCAAAGAGTCATACGGATGAAAAATTCTCCATTTTTTTCTGGTTAAAATTCGGGAAGATTATTTTATTTTATGTAACCTCAGAGCTCGTGCACACGACACTATTTTCGGTGCTAGCGCTGTCCTTTGAAAAATTGGATTGCACGCAAACCAATGTTGTTCAATGAAGTGGTGGAGATTAACTTTTTTTTTTTTTCACTCACTGAATCTGCGTGTGAAAAAAAAAATCACAGCATGCACGATTTTCCTCCAAGAATTGGATGAGACAAAAATCGGATGCTATAAGGAGGGAGACACAGTAAAGCGACCGTTTTACGGATACATGGCAATTATGTAACATAGGAAATGGTAAATGGTCTTGGAAACGATTAATAGCTGCGGATTGTGCACGGATGATGAGAACAAATTGTCCCACTTTTTTAGATGAAATTCAAAATGATTTAAAAAAATTAGCAACTTTTTTTTTTACATGGAACAAAAAAATGGGTAATTAACTGATAAGCAAGAAAAATATATAAATGAGATTCACAGTTTAAAGGGAAAATATAATACAAGTATTATTCTCACTGTAAAGTGGTATTGCCAGATATATTAAAATATAACCTTTAATTTCATGCTTAAAAATATCAGTAGGTGAATAAATAGAACCACAACTACAAAAACAATATCTATAAAGACAACACACACAGAAAAAAAGCCAGGGGGAGGAGCCTGACCCTGCTCTACTGCTGATTGGCCCTGCCTAGCAGCGGAGGTTGGCATCCTAGAGTTGCGCAATTGGCGCCCCTGCTCAACGACGGCTGACCCTCCTGACCCTATGAGGCCCTGGAATGAAGGGGTGCAGAAAAAGTCATAAAGATGAACTAATATACCAGTATCAACCACAATTCCATGAGTATCAGAGGGTCAAAGAAGGTCAAATCCACCCTTCAATTGCATAAAGCACAGATATAACCACGCACTTATATCAGTATCACTGGTCAGGTTTATACAGATAATCTGACCAATACAGGGCTGCAGGACTAGTCAAACATTGTGCTGTCTCTGCCTGGCAGCGGAGGTTGGCACCCTATTGTTGCGAAACTGGCGCCCCCACCCAACGGCGGCTAACCCTCTTAGCCCAATAGCTAGAATGGATACTCAATATATGGAATAAAACCATTCTTAAGAAAAAGTGCTCAGTGCATAGAGGTATGTCAGATGCTTAAACTGGGGCAATAATAGCTTGAGAAGCTTAATAAGGTAGTTCAGCTATAGAGAAATACACATTTGAAATAGCTCAACATGCATTATACAGGTAGTCTAGCAGTAGAGAAATATACATTAGAATAACCCACGTATAAAATTAATTGAATCAGGGCTAATCATTTTAATCTGCGATAAAAGCATATAGCGCTTGATAACATGGCAGATCAACGGTAGTCCCCATTAAGAAAGTATACCTCAATGGAAAAAGAAGTTGTAAAGTTCAAACTTTAAATACAAAGTCACAAATTTGTTTCCTTCAAGAGAAAAAGAAAATTACCATAGCAATTGACGCGTTTCGCCTTACAAAGGTTCATCAGGTGTGAAAAAATGGTAATGTTTCATAAAAAGAGAACAAAGTTGTCCATATATCTAACTGAGATATCTAACATGATGTAAGTGAAGTCCAAGGCACGCAAGGTCCAATCCCTTCCGATGAGGCACCTTTAATTTTAACCAGGTTTAATAAAAAAAGAGATTCCCTTTAACCACCTCAGATGCCAACAGACAGTGCAACTAAGCTACAGTCATTGATCATAGCATTAGGAACAGTCGAAGCCCGAGCTCCAAATGAAAGGAGTTGGATTTTCCAATACCGTAAGGCATAATATTTTAAATACACTCGTTTCACGAAAATCTTTCAGTGTAAACAGGCTGCCGATCACCCGATCAACAAGCGAAACGCTCTTGTGTGCCATGAGTACAAAGTATCATCCACTTACACAGAACTTGCGCCAACATCACGTGTTCAACACTATCCAAAAAAATAAAGGATTCCTCCAGGATTTACAACTACAGGTGACAGCGACGCATTATAGTCGGCTGCATGTCTGGTATCAGTAAAGGGGCGTACAGATGGAATGTATGAGGCGGGAGCCGCTGTCATCTAGGCGATAAATCATCAATGTAGCGGACGTGGCCAGAAATCCCCTGCAACAAAGAGATGAAGTTTAAATCATAAATTTACCATTTCCAGCTAATGCACCTTGAGACAAGATGGATAAGAAGACGCAGATGTGAGATTTCCATTAAGCAGAGGATGGAAACATAAGACAAAATCGCCTATCATCACCTCCGCTCCTCGATGACATAGCACGTCAGCAACAAAATCCGACTTCTGCTACCGTATCGAAAGGAAGATCCGTGTAATCAATACATAATAAGGCTGGGCAGACAGGATAGATTTTCCTTCACCCCACACAGGGTGATGGTCTATATAGTTGGTCCACAGGTTCCGTGGACACATCAACATATGATCCTCCAAAATATGCAATTAAGGACCAGCTGATCGGAGCAGCTACCCGTAAAATAAAAAGTACCCGTAACCATTGGCCGCAACTTAATGTAACTTCTATCCTTCGCTATTCCAGAGTCTCCAGAGATTGCAGCCATGGATGTAACCTTATTTCTTCCATCAATGGAGAGAAGTTTGCTACTTTGTTAGGCAGTTGAGAAACAAACATTTTATTGCTCTCGGTATGGGCTTTTTTAGATTCTTTATCAGCAGAGGAAGGATTATAACAACAAGTAACACCTCAATAAACAGCTGATAACACCTGCTCCACCAATCACAATAGATGTCACAGCTAACCCACCATTCAAAATTATCTTTGCACACACTCATTAGATGCTTCAATTAAATAGTTCTTTGTGGTTAATGTGCATGTGCATTTCCTGAAACATCAGGAAGTTAGAGTTTTAGAAAAAGCCCTAGTGTGAAAATTCCATGATTTTTATTTATTTTTATTTTTAATACACTCTCATATGGAAAAAATAAAAACATTGCCAAAATGATACAAAAAATCTAATGCAAGAACGTGGCTTAAACTGTAGGTCATTTTTGATGATTGCGTTATTATAATTATTCTGCTTGTAAATACCTGTATGCATTGAGATTTGGTTGTAAACGTGCACAGGATATACATTACATACAATGTCGCATGAATGAAGCAAAAAGATAGGTGTCTGCATGTATGGAGGATCCAGTGACATGGCGTCTCATTGTGTGTTCGGTGCCTGACTCCATATTACATTACTATTGTATGTGCACTACAAGAGAGCCTTCACTCATCCCCAGATCCTGCGCCTCACTGACTCCTTGCTGCCGCTTTTCCTTCCTCATTTCCCATCCCGGCCACAATTAATTAATTCTTGCTGTAGGACCCTGAATCGTATGGGAAAAGACAGAGAGGGCAGAGAGGAGGTCGGATACTCTTACAGTGCAATAAACTCCTAGAATTCTCATTATGTCTGTTTCCCATTACCGTGAAGATAAACTGAATCGCTTGAGATGCACCACGCATTTTCATCCCTTGAGTAATATGATGTGATCAATTATTTAAAGTGCCGTGATACACGTGAATAAATATAACTCGAGTCCAATGAGATAATCTGCTGCACTAATTTACAACTGATTAATTTAAGAAACTTTAACATCTACAACTGTGGATCCGACTACACGCCACTTGACTGGAGTACAGATTTCTGTGCCTATATCATGGGTCCAGCTATGTAGGTGTTCCGTGTTACATAGAAGTACGGTACATCCATAGAACTACAGATTTATTAGAGCCCGGGCTATAGTAGAGTTTAGCTGGTGAAAGAACAATTGCAATAATATTGACTAGACCATTATTGGCCATTGGAATTTAGTAGTGATTGCAGAGATATAAAAGCGGGGCGGACATACAATTGGTGCAATCTATGCAGCCGCACAGGAGCCCAATCGGAAAAGGGGACCACTACCACCTCCAAAAGCGGCTTATATCATAGATGCATAAAAGGGTGCGTTGTGATAAACTATGGACTGCAAAGGGCCAATGCACAAGGGCTTGTTCTGTCTGCTTCAGTATAAAAGTGTCTAAAAAGTACCTCCTTACATTGCCCCTTCTATAGAAAGTGCACATGGTCTTTTTTTTACTGATTGGCTGACAAGCCCGAGAGCAGCTTTTATTACATTGCTTAAAATTTAAACATCTTGGGAACGCATATTTAGCCTTCACATCACCCCAAAGTTCCAGAAGCGGAAAATTACTCTTAAAGGGGTTATCTGGGGCTATTGTATTTTTTTTTTACTATCGTATACTTTACTATTATGATTTACTTTTTTTATTATTTTTGTAATTACTATTGTTACTTTATTTTACTATCTTTTATTTTATTTTATTTTTAGTGATGAGCGAATGTGCTGGGATAAGGTGTTATCAGAGCATGCTGGGGTGATTTTGGCATGCTCGAATAATATGTTTGCGTCCCTGCGCCTGCTTGACTATTTATTTGACTCTTTTTTGCTCTTTTTTTTTGAGCAACTAACAGGAAGGTAGTTGCTAACTACCTGCCTGTTCTGCCTGCCGACAATCTCTGCCGGCTCTCAGCGGTCATATACCGCTCCTTCCTGCAAATCTGCTGCTTCCACTGACATCATGTCCAGAGAGCAGTTTTTTCTCTGTTTACGGGGCGTCGCTGCCAATGCCATGCTGATTGACAGCCGGCTCCCCGCTGTGGGGTGGTGGCTGTCAATCAGCATGAGGCTGTCAGTGACGTCCTGTTGACAGCAGAGAGGAAGCTGCTCTGTTGACGTGGAGCGGCAGTCAGCAACCTCCCTGAGCCGGCGCCGTAGTTGGCAACTACCTGCCTGTTTGCTAGTTTTTAGGCCCGTAGTAAAAAAAAAATAAACTGGTCGTGGATAACCCCATTAACTATATAAGCATTAACTAGAGAAAAAGTAAAGATAAAGCTGAAAGGCGAATTCGGCAGAGCAGATGTAAACGTGTCCTCAGTAGTCTGTCATCGTGTCTAGACTAATGGCTGTGATTCAGCAGTTTCTACTCGCATTAAAGGCCGTTTTAAGGCTTCAGGTTTTCCCTTTAATCATTGCATTAAAAATTTACTCAATTTAAATAAAATGTGGTCTCTACAAGCCTTCTTATATTGATGATTCACGTAATCTGAGGTAACCCGGTTACTAAGGACTGTCGTTGTTAGACATGGCGTCCCTAGCGACCAAATTGTCAGCCATGACTCAGACGGCGGCTTTCCATCAGTCACCTCATTCCCAGGGCAGTTTGTATGAGTCATCATCATTTTCTATGTTAGGTGGAGTATTTCTTTAAGGTGAAATATGACCGTGTAGGGTTTTCTGCCTCTTGCTCAGATATCCTGCCCAAGGCCTCCAGATGCCGGATAGTACGTGACACGACACAAGGGGGTGGCGTATTCATATAACTCTCTGTCTCCACCTTTTTCTGAAGTAAAAATCACGTCGCTGTCACATTACTCATTGATGAAACCGAAGTGAAGGGGTTTTCGCCCCCTTCGCACATAGGCCTCATTCAGACGTCCATTTTCCACATATGTGTTCCATCCTTGGTTTCCACGGGCAGAACTCAATTCGTACCGGTTCTAATCTATGGAGCTGTTCACACGTCCTAGTTTTTTTTGCGTTCCGTGTCCATATTGTGGACCAAAATGAACCATACAAGTGTATGGGTCCACGAAAATCACTGGCATCCGTGTACTGTCCGTAATTAACATTGCAGCGAACAGGAGAAGCTTTGCAGTTTATTTTTTCACATGTGAAAAACAATAATGAAACTCTGATGGTAAAAACCAACGCTGCCCAAACACTGATGATAGACGACATGACTGATGTCTGAATGAGGGCTTATATTGCACAAGGGCCCAGCAGACAGATTGGTTCCATACGTACAGTAAAACACATCACACCTGGTCTTTATAATAAATAGGCTGCTATTTAAAGTTGTGAAGAATTTCCACCTCTGCAGATGGACGTCCATGTGTTCAGCACATTTTAGGAAAAATTACAGACATTTTGACAAATATTTAGAGTTGAGAGTCCTCAGTGGTTGATACCTTTTAATGGCTAACTGAATGTGATGCACGGCACACGGTCCAATGTGATGCACGGCACACGGTCCGCCACACAGTAGCCCGGGGTATCACGGCTTGTGATCCCTCCGTTGCCACAAATGTGACGAAAACGCGGCACACACACGATGGCTGCTGCCGTCCGACCCAATGTGTCAGGAATAGTCTGCAGGGATTTATAATTATCCCACTTCCACTTAGGAACTTGCAGCTCTCTGGCGCCCCATTACCCTCAGGTCAGTCAGGGAACTGCACCTAGGATAATTAGTTTCCCCGGGCCGCTTGGATGTGTGCTGGCTATTGGGCACGCTGCAGTGAGGGAATTATAATTACTCCGGGCCACAGCCAGGCAATACACTTATAAAACCCGCTCCGTCACTGCCAACGCCACCCCACAGTTCAACACTTTACACCCTTCTTTTTAGCTGCCACCAGCTACGATTTACTTAATGAACAATTTATCAAGAGGGTCCGTAGCAACCCCAAATCAGTAGCGTAGTACTTCAGGCACGTGCAAAATCGTTTATAGAGCAGGAGAAACAAACTAATAATTTTATAGGTTTATTCCTAAAATTGCAGGCAGTGTTTATACAGTTTAAAAAAGATGTAACAAGCTGAGACAATACAATTATGTACAATACAGTTAAAACAAAACAGGATTAAAGGTGAAAAACTTACATGGTACTTAGGTAGTTACAGGCAAGACAGGCTGGGGGAGGAGCCACACGTCATAGTTCATTTGCAGATCTGTTAAGGGTATGCCACACTAAACAACATCGCTAACGGGATCGCTAAAAAACGTCACTATTTAGCGATCCCGTTAGCGATGTTGTTGTGTGCGGCATCTACCAGCGACGTGGCCCCTGCTGAGATCCTGCTGTGATCTCGCTCGTCGTTCTCATCGTTCCGGACCCTATTTTTATCGTCGGCGCCCCGCTGGTAAGTATATATCGCTGAGTGTGGCACCTTTTTTTAGCGATTTAGCGGTATTTTTGTACCGCTAAAGTCGTTAAGGAGATCGCTAACCGCGATAGCGTCCTTAACGACATCGCTAAATTAAGCCGCTACTAGCGATATTGAAACTATCCCGCTAGCGATCGCATTAGTATGCGTCGTTATCGTGATCGCTAGCAGGATAGTTTAGTGTGGCAGTACCTTTAGTCACGTCATCACAGCCTGGAATTTTGACAGTATTACACCCTGTGCACACTGCATACGATCTGGCATCCATTCACTTTCAAGGCTTCATGTTTTCTTGGGATCTGTTTTGCCATCATGCACACTAATAAACACTAATTGACACAGTGACAGCCTATTATCATTTTTTTGTATTATGGTGGACAGATCAAAGTCAAATTGCATCCCGAATGTTATCTAGAAGAAAACCAATCCCAGTGGGAGCAAGAATTGCAGATAACCGTTTTGAAAAAAGAAAATATGTGAAGGGTAAAACATTGTTAATTGATGTACAAAAGACGAAGAATGTGTCATATATGAGCCTTGAAATACAAATAAAAAAAAAAAAATATTGAACAGGTACAGTATCTACTCTTTTAGGGCGTATTCACAGGTCAGTGATTGGTGGTGAAGGTGCCACTTTAGGCCACAGTGCACACTTATCTTTGCAGCTTCGTGAGGTTTTCCCGATTCCATGTTACTCTGACTTCTGTGCTTATAAATCTCCATGCTCCACGGGTTCGATCTGTGCCATGAGGTTGGATTTCATTAGACAGATGTGAGGGTTTAACCAGTGAGTGAGTGAAAACAAAGCATCAAGTTCTGGCTTTCCGAAACTTGATCATCCCCAGAAACTTAACATCTGCACCACCCGGTATACGATTGCCCCTTCTTCTCCCACCCCATCCCAATCATCCTCCAGACCCAACTAATGAAACTTGACCCTAAGCGTAGAGACTCATAAAATATGGCCAGAGTTGTGCGGAGGCATGAGGTTTATGTTTCTTTTGCTACTTTTAATTGTTTTACTATATAAAATGAAAAAAAAAACATTTATCATGTTCTCTCCTGAATGAGTTGTAGACCAAGGGGCCTAAAAAATATTCAGTCCCAGGAGCAGAGACAAAAGCCAATTTTCTGTATAAAAAAGTATTTACTCTATCGAAAACAGCTAGAATTGCTTGACACAGGAAAGCTGGCGCAGATGCTTGTTTACATAGTTTCCGTTCACTATTTTATGGCATGTTCTTCTCATCGAACATCATTTTTGACTTTGGTTTAATTTATTACAAGAGTATATCACATTTTTAAAGTATAGGAATTTTTTTATCATTGTCAATTCAGAACAGGTGTACAATCTAGTTTTTGTCGTATGCTTGTGTTGCAAACTTTTGTCAGTAACTAGACTCTTTTTAACGGCCTTCAGTTCGAACCATGGCGACTTGATGGATGATCAATCTTGTGTAAGCCTAGATAGGTCCACCAGGGTCTTCTCCACCTTTATCTTGATAGTATGAAGTCATCGGGTTGCTGGTCTTCTTCTTCACATTGTTCCTTCTATTCTTCCAACAATTATGTTTTTCTCCAGTGATTTGCTCTGTTCATTTGATTTGTCCAAAGTAGGCAAATCGTAGGTGATCCTTGCTTCGAGTGGCATGTCTGGCTTGATTTGTTGTAAAATTTATTTTTTGTTCTTCTTGCCTCCATGGTATAAAAGATCTCCTACAGATATTGAAATTTGTTCATGCTTGAGCCAAAATATACATTTAAAAACATTTAAAATACATAAAAAGAATTAGCCAGACAAAAAGACAAAAATAGGGATTTAGTCTCCCCCATCTGTCACAATAGGGCACCTCTACAGTAAATGGCCAGCAAGTCGTATAAATATAAATAACAGTATAATGAGTTTTGGAATTACGTAACATACCCAAGGAAAGTAATAATAGAATATGATCCAAGTCTGTATACATTTGTACTAACCACAAAATGTAGGAGATCGGTATAACAAAATACTACCAGCGCAGAAAAAAAAGTTGATCAACAGTCCAAATGGAAAATATTGTGCTAACCTATAAAAAGATTAGGTGCATAGATAGGGGTAGAAACCCCACGCGAATCGCACTAAAGTTGTGGCTTCATCAGGGTCAAAGTGCAATGCAAGAGAATTCTGAAGTACTACTTATACTTGTATATGCATAAATTAGTTAAATTATTGCCAACTGCGGGAGGTAGTGTCCATGTGGTCAACTTCATTGGGCGTTTGTTCAAAACCATATTTTGTTTGTTATACTGATTTCTACCTCCTGTCGCCTTCAACTCAAAAATATTTCAAGAATCCGTCCTTTCCTCAACCCTCAATCTACTAAAATGATTGTGCACGCCCTCATCATCTCCCGCCTCGACTACTGCAACACCCTTTTCTCTGGCCTCCCTGCTAACACCCTCGCACCTCTCCAGTCCATCCTTAACTCTGCTGCACGACTAATTCACCTCTCTCCTCGCTACTCGTCCGCTTCTCCCCTCTGCAAATCTCTTCACTGGCTCCCATTCCCTCAGCGTATCCAGTTCAAATTACTAATACTGACCTACAAGGCCATCTATAATCTGTCTCCTCCTTATATCTCTGAACTAATCTCCCGATATCTTCCCTCACGTAATCTCCGATCCTCCCAAGACATCCTTATCTCCTCCACACTTATTCGCTCCTCACCCAACCGCCTCCAAGACTTCTCCCGAATATCCCCTATCCTCTGGAATTCTTTGCCCCAACACATCCGACTATCAAACTCATTCGGATCCTTCAGACGGAACCTGAAAACCCATCTCTTCAGGAAAGCCTACAGCCTGCAATGACCCTGCTGCCTCCTCACCACTACCGGAGTTATTGCCTCAACCAACACCAGAACTGCTGCAACCCCCCGACCTACTGTCTCCTGCCCCACAATCCTGTAGAATGTAAGCCCGAAAGGGCAGGGTCCTCTCCCCTCTGTATCAGTCTGTCATTGTTAGTTTGTTTACTGTAAGTGATACCTGTAATTTGTATGTAACCCTTCTCATGTACAGCACCATGGAATTGTATCGACCCGCCACCACAATTGTGGGTTACCAGGGCAATGGGGTACTCAGAGCCGAGCCCGTAGAAGTCTATGGGGTTTGTGTCACTGGCAGCGGTGGCTCGGTCTGTGGCCCTGGCGGTCTGGCGTTTGTTGGGGAAATATTTACAGGGGATAGATTTATATACAGTTCGTGACGCCACCTGTAGTCTTCTGGTAATTTGTACCAGCGCTGCTGTAGATCTCTGAGGGGATGGTGAGGCAGCTAGATGTCGGGTCCCCTACAGGTGGGACTGGTCCCTCAAAGTCTATGAAGTTAGTGTAGTCGGGTGCAGATAAATAACACAGTCTCACACGGTCAGCGTCTTTCCATACCTTTACTTGTAAGATGTTCAGGCAGGTCCCAGGGAGGCTGATCCAAGGAGAGTGTATCTTGAGACAGCAGCTGGACAAGTTAGGGGCCTCCTTTACTTTCAACACAATGAGTACAACCAGCCTGAAGCGTAGTTCCCTCAATAACTCCAGCTAATCCATAGCTGTACTGCCCAGTCAGTTTTGTGGTAGGAGCCTTCCTGCGAGAGAGCTGAATTCCTGTCTTGTCGTGCACGGACTCAAAGTCTTCACTCCCCTGACCCCAGTTACGTACTGACTATATGGGGCTGTTTGCCGCGACCTAAGGTCCGGTAAATCCCTGGTTTTCTTACCACTATGCTTGAAGCTAATAGTGATCCTTCGGTCCCAGTGACCGGTTGCAATGTGCAGGACTTCTTCAATCCAAAAGCACCTTTCCAATAATCTTTCCACTGTGCCTTTCGCCTTGTCCTCGCTGGTAGCATAAACACTCA
This sequence comes from Oophaga sylvatica, assembly GCA_033576555.1. Classification (NCBI taxonomy): domain Eukaryota; kingdom Metazoa; phylum Chordata; class Amphibia; order Anura; family Dendrobatidae; genus Oophaga; species Oophaga sylvatica. The sequence continues at coordinate 85,265,279 of JARQOD010000009.1, forward strand.
CACTTGCATAAAGTCGGGTAGTCACTTCCTTCATTCACTTCCTTCAGAGCTAGTTACAGATTCTCAGTTATCACTAGGCAGGAGCACGTCTCTGAACCTTTCACTGTCCTTTAGACAGGTGACTGAAGTCTTTCTGCACTAAGCTTCTTCTTTCTTTCAATGTATTCAGGTGAGGTACAGCTCTGACTAGGCTGAGGTGAACTAGACCACCTGTACTAGACTCCACTTTCCGAACTGATGATAGAGCAATCTGGACGGCTTCCTCCCTCCAGCTAGACTCCAGACGTCTGCTCTGTCCGAAGACAGGAAACACACTCACTCCTCTAAAATCACTCAACCAATATACACCCTGACCACTCCCTTACAAGTAACTACACTTACCCTAAGGGTGTGTCTAGTGTATGTTGAGTGAATGGGTATTTAGCATTAAACTGCTGTCTCGCCACACACTCTCCAGGGTACTGCGTGTGCCTAACACCAGGGCTACACATTCCCCCATGGTAAAAGACAGCACTCCCGGGCTGTAAAATACAAAGAGACAGTTTGTTTATGCATGAAAACATCAACAATAACATTAATTCGTCCCATCCGGGAGGTGAGGATATCTTGAACGTTGCAAACAACAAAACATTATAGAGAAATACAAATAGTATTAAGGCATCAAAACATTCAATAAATATACAGTATTCTTGTGAAGGACCCGCACCAAACCTTCAACGTAGGTCCTGGGTGGGCTGCAGGACATCCGAATGCAGACCTCACTCAGTGCCACACCACACGGGTTTTTGTATTCAGAGGTAGTTGTGCTGGTTTTATGTAAAACCAAGATAAAGCACCGAAGCGCAACTATGTACAAATAAGTTCTGGGCTGGCACAGTCCTCAACCTCAAAGTCCATTGTTAAACAAAGACACAGATATAATATCACATTATAATAATACTAAAGTGCAAACTTTCTCTGTTTACCCAGCCGGGCATTCTACTGTTAGAAATATATATATATGTTATATACGTTATACTCATTCAACTTGTGCAAAAATTTGTAAACATTCTTAAACTTTTTACAGCTTTACTTATGGTAGACCCCTATCTGGATCTCACCGATTCTTCTTTACTGTTTAATTACTCATTTACTTCAAATACATTTTCCACCCCGGGGGCTGGAACAATGCGATGGTCCCTAGATCCCATTACTAACAAGTCATGCGCTGCTATTAGGGTCTGAGTCGCCACAGTTCTCGTGCGAACCTCTAGGGGCGCAACAGGTACATTCTCCTCACGAGACACCGATTGCGTTTCAATCACAGTTAACGATATGGATTGTGTCATGGATTGCGATTGAGACTGGGTCGCATGTTGCGATGTAGATATGACTTTCATTTGCGATGAACTTGCAGGGGGCGATGCTGGGGCACGGCCGGATACTGCTTGAGCTGGAGACGGGGACGCTGCGGTAGTGGCGACGTTACCTGCGTCTGGGACGGGGTCACGGACGATGGTGACGTTAAGGGCATACCATCCCTTCATTCCCCAGTGCCGTGTGTACGTGACAATGTCTCCATTTACTAAGTCCCTCCCGGGATGGCCTTGCGGTAGGTGGGATTCTACGTCCCTGCGACTAACAAAGACCCCTGGGTAGAGGCCCGGTTCACGGATGAAGCCCCAGCCCTTCCGGAGCTGGAACTCAGTCACACACCCCTGCCGCCGCGGTTCCCTCAGGGTACCTTTCTCTCTCCGGACACTCTCCTTGTCCGCGATCAGCTCTGCATGTTGTCGCTGACGGTTCCGCTGAGCTTCCCGCTCTTCCTCCTGCTGGCGTTTCTGCTT
>JARQOD010000009.1:85267204-85486493 GCA_033576555.1 Oophaga sylvatica
GTTCCTGGGGTTTTCGTTCCGGACCCTTTTTTTATCGTGGGGCGCCGCTGGTAAGTATTATCGTGAGTGTGGCACTTTTTTTAGCGATTTGCGGTATTTTTGTAGCTAAAGTCGTTAGGAGATCGTAACGCGATAGCGTCCTTAACGACACCCGAAATTTAAAACCCGTACTAGCGATTGAAACTATCCCTGCGATGCTTAGTATGCGTGTTATCTGACGCTAGCAGGATAGTTTATGTGGCAGCCCTTTTAGTAGTCATAAAAACCGGGGAATTTTGACAATTAACCTGTGCCACTGTTTTGATCTGGCATCCTTTCCTTTAAAGGGTTCATGTTTTCGGGGATCGTTTTCCCTCATGACACAAAAAACAAAATTGACAGTGACCCCTATTATCTTTTTTTTGTATTTTTGGGGGACGTTCAAAGTCAAATTGCACCCCGAATGTTATCTAGAAGAAAACCAATCCCAGGGAGCAAAAATTGCAGTCCGTTTTAAAAAAAGAAAAATGGGTGAAGGTTAAAAAACTTTTTAAAATTGATGTCAAAAACGAAAAATGTGTCAATATACCCTTGAAATACAAATAAAAAAAAAAATTTTGAACAGGACAGTATCCTCTTTTAGGGCTTTCACGGTCAGGATTGGTGGTGAAGGTGCACTTTACCCACTGCACACTTATCTTGCAGCTTGTGAGGTTTTCCCGTTATTTTACTTGACTTCTGTGTTTTAAAAAATCTCCATGCCCCCGGGGTTCGATCTGTCCCATGGGGTTTGGATTTCATTAACGATGTGGGGTTTTTAACCGTGAGTGAGTAAAAACAAAGCATCAAGTTCTGGCTTTCCAAAACTTGATCTCCCAAAACTTAACATCGCACCCCCCCGGTATACGATTGCCCCTTCTTCTCCCACCCCATCCCAATCATCCTCCAGACCCAACTAATGAAACTTGACCCTAAGCGTAGAGACTCATAAAATATGGCCAGAGTTGTGCGGAGGCATGAGGTTTATGTTTCTTTTGCTACTTTTAATTGTTTTACTATATAAAATGAAAAAAAAAACATTTATCATGTTCTCTCCTGAATGAGTTGTAGACCAAGGGGCCTAAAAAATATTCAGTCCCAGGAGCAGAGACAAAAGCCAATTTTCTGTATAAAAAGTATTTACTCTATCGAAAACAGCTAGAATTGCTTGACACAGGAAAGCTGGCGCAGATGCTTGTTTACATAGTTTCCGTTCACTATTTTATGGCATGTTCTTCTCATCGAACATCATTTTTGACTTTGGTTTAATTTATTACAAGAGTATATCACATTTTTAAAGTATAGGAATTTTTTTATCATTGTCAATTCAGAACAGGTGTACAATCTAGTTTTTGTCGTATGCTTGTGTTGCAAACTTTTGTCAGTAACTAGACTCTTTTTAACGGCCTTCAGTTCGAACCATGGCGACTTGATGGATGATCAATCTTGTGTAAGCCTAGATAGGTCCACCAGGGTCTTCTCCACCTTTATCTTGATAGTATGAAGTCATCGGGTTGCTGGTCTTCTTCTTCACATTGTTCCTTCTATTCTTCCAACAATTATGTTTTTCTCCAGTGATTTGCTCTGTTCATTTGATTTGTCCAAAGTAGGCAAATCGTAGGTGATCCTTGCTTCGAGTGGCATGTCTGGCTTGATTTGTTGTAAAATTATTTTTTGTTCTTCTTGCCTCCATGGTATAAAAGATCTCCTACAGATATTGAAATTTGTTCATGCTTGAGCCAAAATATACATTTAAAAACATTTAAAATACATAAAAAGAATTAGCCAGACAAAAAGACAAAAATAGGGATTTAGTCTCCCCATCTGTCACAATAGGGCACCTCTACAGTAAATGGCCAGCAAGTCGTATAAATATAAATAACAGTATAATGAGTTTTGGAATTACGTAACATACCCAAGGAAAGTAATAATAGAATATGATCCAAGTCTGTATACATTTGTACTAACCACAAAATGTAGGAGATCGGTATAACAAAATACTACCAGCGCAGAAAAAAAAGTTGATCAACAGTCCAAATGGAAAATATTGTGCTAACCTATAAAAAGATTAGGTGCATAGATAGGGTAGAAACCCCACGCGAATCGCACTAAAGTTGTGGCTTCATCAGGGTCAAAGTGCAATGCAAGAGAATTCTGAAGTACTACTTATACTTGTATATGCATAAATTAGTTAAATTATTGCCAACTGCGGGAGGTAGTGTCCATGTGGTCAACTTCATTGGGCGTTTGTTCAAAACCATATTTTGTTTGTTATACTGATTTCTACCTCCTGTCCGCCTTCAACTCAAAAATATTTCAAGAATCCGTCCTTTCCTCAACCCTCAATCTACTAAAATGATTGTGCACGCCCTCATCATCTCCCGCCTCGACTACTGCAACACCCTTTTCTCTGGCCTCCCTGCTAACCCTCGCACCTCTCCAGTCCATCCTTAACTCTGCTGCACGACTAATTCACCTCTCTCCTCGCTACTCGTCCGCTTCTCCCCTCTGCAAATCTCTTCACTGGCTCCCATTCCCTCAGCGTATCCAGTTCAAATTACTAATACTGACCTACAAGGCCATCTATAATCTGTCTCCTCCTTATATCTCTGAACTAATCTCCCGATATCTTCCCTCACGTAATCTCCGATCCTCCCAAGACATCCTTATCTCCTCCACACTTATTCGCTCCTCACCCAACCGCCTCCAAGACTTCTCCCGAATATCCCCTATCCTCTGGAATTCTTTGCCCCAACACATCCGACTATCAAACTCATTCGGATCCTTCAGACGGAACCTGAAAACCCATCTCTTCAGGAAAGCCTACAGCCTGCAATGACCCTGCTGCCTCCTCACCACTACCGGAGTTATTGCCTCAACCAACACCAGAACTGCTGCAACCCCCCGACCTACTGTCTCCTGCCCCACAATCCTGTAGAATGTAAGCCCGAAAGGGCAGGGTCCTCTCCCCTCTGTATCAGTCTGTCATTGTTAGTTTGTTTACTGTAAGTGATACCTGTAATTTGTATGTAACCCCTTCTCATGTACAGCACCATGGAATTGTATCGACCCGCCACCACAATTGTGGGTTACCAGGGCAATGGGGTACTCAGAGCCGAGCCCGTAGAAGTCTATGGGGTTTGTGTCACTGGCAGCGGTGGCTCGGTCTGTGGCCCTGGCGGTCTGGCGTTTGTTGGGGAAATATTTACAGGGGATAGATTTATATACAGTTCGTGACGCCACCTGTAGTCTTCTGGTAATTTGTACCAGCGCTGCTGTAGATCTCTGAGGGGATGGTGAGGCAGCTAGATGTCGGGTCCCCTACAGGTGGGACTGGTCCCTCAAAGTCTATGAAGTTAGTGTAGTCGGGTGCAGATAAATAACACAGTCTCACACGGTCAGCGTCTTTCCATACCTTTACTTGTAAGATGTTCAGGCAGGTCCCAGGGAGGCTGATCCAAGGAGAGTGTATCTTGAGACAGCAGCTGGACAAGTTAGGGGCCTCCTTTACTTTCAACACAATGAGTACAACCAGCCTGAAGCGTAGTTCCCTCAATAACTCCAGCTAATCCATAGCTGTACTGCCCAGTCAGTTTTGTGGTAGGAGCCTTCCTGCGAGAGAGCTGAATTCCTGTCTTGTCGTGCACGGACTCAAAGTCTTCACTCCCCCTGACCCCAGTTACGTACTGACTATATGGGGCTGTTTGCCGCGACCTAAGGTCCGGTAAATCCCTGGTTTTCTTACCACTATGCTTGAAGCTAATAGTGATCCTTCGGTCCCCAGTGACCGGTTGCAATGTGCAGGACTTCTTCAATCCAAAAGCACCTTTCCAATAATCTTTCCACTGTGCCTTTCGCCTTGTCCTCGCTGGTAGCATAAACACTCACACTTGCATAAAGTCGGGTAGTCACTTCCTTCATTCACTTCCTTCAGAGCTAGTTACAGATTCTCAGTTATCACTAGGCAGGAGCACGTCTCTGAACCTTTCACTGTCCTTTAGACAGGTGACTGAAGTCTTTCTGCACTAAGCTTCTTCTTTCTTTCAATGTATTCAGGTGAGGTACAGCTCTGACTAGGCTGAGGTGAACTAGACCACCTGTACTAGACTCCACTTTCCGAACTGATGATAGAGCAATCTGGACGGCTTCCTCCCTCCAGCTAGACTCCAGACGTCTGCTCTGTCCGAAGACAGGAAACACACTCACTCCTCTAAAATCACTCAACCAATATACACCCTGACCACTCCCTTACAAGTAACTACACTTACCCTAAGGGTGTGTCTAGTGTATGTTGAGTGAATGGGTATTTAGCATTAAACTGCTGTCTCGCCACACACTCTCCAGGGTACTGCGTGTGCCTAACACCAGGGCTACACATTCCCCCATGGTAAAAGACAGCACTCCCGGGCTGTAAAATACAAAGAGACAGTTTGTTTATGCATGAAAACATCAACAATAACATTAATTCGTCCCATCCGGGAGGTGAGGATATCTTGAACGTTGCAAACAACAAAACATTATAGAGAAATACAAATAGTATTAAGGCATCAAAACATTCAATAAATATACAGTATTCTTGTGAAGGACCCGCACCAAACCTTCAACGTAGGTCCTGGGTGGGCTGCAGGACATCCGAATGCAGACCTCACTCAGTGCCACACCACACGGGTTTTTGTATTCAGAGGTAGTTGTGCTGGTTTTATGTAAAACCAAGATAAAGCACCGAAGCGCAACTATGTACAAATAAGTTCTGGGCTGGCACAGTCCTCAACCTCAAAGTCCATTGTTAAACAAAGACACAGATATAATATCACATTATAATAATACTAAAGTGCAAACTTTCTCTGTTTACCCAGCCGGGCATTCTACTGTTAGAAATATATATATATGTTATATACGTTATACTCATTCAACTTGTGCAAAAATTTGTAAACATTCTTAAACTTTTTACAGCTTTACTTATGGTAGACCCCTATCTGGATCTCACCGATTCTTCTTTACTGTTTAATTACTCATTTACTTCAAATACATTTTCCACCCCGGGGGCTGGAACAATGCGATGGTCCCTAGATCCCATTACTAACAAGTCATGCGCTGCTATTAGGGTCTGAGTCGCCACAGTTCTCGTGCGAACCTCTAGGGGCGCAACAGGTACATTCTCCTCACGAGACACCGATTGCGTTTCAATCACAGTTAACGATATGGATTGTGTCATGGATTGCGATTGAGACTGGGTCGCATGTTGCGATGTAGATATGACTTTCATTTTGCGATGAACTTGCAGGGGGCGATGCTGGGGCACGGCCGGATACTGCTTGAGCTGGAGACGGGGACGCTGCGGTAGTGGCGACGTTACCTGCGTCTGGGACGGGGTCACGGACGATGGTGACGTTAAGGGCATACCATCCCTTCATTCCCCAGTGCCGTGTGTACGTGACAATGTCTCCATTTACTAAGTCCCTCCCGGGATGGCCTTGCGGTAGGTGGGATTCTACGTCCCTGCGACTAACAAAGACCCCTGGGTAGAGGCCCGGTTCACGGATGAAGCCCCAGCCCTTCCGGAGCTGGAACTCAGTCACACACCCCTGCCGCCGCGGTTCCCTCAGGGTACCTTTCTCTCTCCGGACACTCTCCTTGTCCGCGATCAGCTCTGCATGTTGTCGCTGACGGTTCCGCTGAGCTTCCCGCTCTTCCTCCTGCTGGCGTTTCTGCTTCTCCTCACGACGCTGCCACTCATATTCCCACTGGGCGGTGTAGGCGACGTCATCCAGGCGCGCCATCTCGTCCCAGTCGACGTCTGGTAACGACGGACAGGACCCCTCCGGTGTCCCTGTCGGGGACCGATCATCTGCTGCGGCCTCCTGGCCGGGCGGGCGTTCCGGAACTGGCGGTACCTCCTCAACCTCCTTCGCCTCCACCGCTTCACCGGTGGGATCAGGATCGGTACTTTCGGGGGCAGCCTCCGGTTGCTCCTTCGCCTTGGGCAGCAGAATCTTCGGTAACTCGAATCGTGGGGGGTCGTTGAGGGGAGAGATCACCGCGTCCCACAGCCGCCGCTGCTCCAGGGTACGCCGGCGTCTCTCGATCTCTTCAAATCCAGGTTGGTGCTGGACCATCTTCTTCAGGCGTGCATTTTCTTCTTTTGTTTCTAGCAACGCCTGCTGCAGGTGCAGGAGCACGGATAACTCCGGTGCTGGTGGCAGCTTGGCTGGGGCACGGGGCCTGCCTTCCTCCGCTTCCCTGCTCGGCTGCACACGTCCTGCTTCCATGATGTTCCAGAAGATTCTTTCTTCTTCCTCCAGAGACGTCCGGTCTCTTCCGTGGAGGCGGGGTTTGCGTCTCCTCCTCTTTGCAGGAAAGGTGAAGAGGAGGCGGACCTCCTTTGCTGTAGGGCAGGATCGCATGTTGTAATAGCACTTTGAGAGGGCAGGCATTTTCTTCGCGCCACAGGGGGGTAGACGCCCACGAAGGTACGCCCACCTTCTTCTCCAGCGCCTGAGGGCGCGAATATGGCGACAAAGATGGCGATTTTTGGCGCCAAAAGTGCAAACAGTCCTTTTCACAAAAACAACTCCATAGGCACACAGGGCTCGCAATTTTGCGAGTTTCGCATCCTGTTCGTGACGCCAATTTGTATCGACCCGCCACCACAATTGTGGGTTACCAGGGCAATGGGGTACTCAGAGCCGAGCCCGTAGAAGTCTATGGGGTTTGTGTCACTGGCAGCGGTGGCTCGGTCTGTGGCCCTGGCGGTCTGGCGTTTGTTGGGGAAATATTTACAGGGGATAGATTTATATACAGTTCGTGACGCCACCTGTAGTCTTCTGGTAATTTGTACCAGCGCTGCTGTAGATCTCTGAGGGGATGGTGAGGCAGCTAGATGTCGGGTCCCCTACAGGTGGGACTGGTCCCTCAAAGTCTATGAAGTTAGTGTAGTCGGGTGCAGATAAATAACACAGTCTCACACGGTCAGCGTCTTTCCATACCTTTACTTGTAAGATGTTCAGGCAGGTCCCAGGGAGGCTGATCCAAGGAGAGTGTATCTTGAGACAGCAGCTGGACAAGTTAGGGGCCTCCTTTACTTTCAACACAATGAGTACAACCAGCCTGAAGCGTAGTTCCCTCAATAACTCCAGCTAATCCATAGCTGTACTGCCCAGTCAGTTTTGTGGTAGGAGCCTTCCTGCGAGAGAGCTGAATTCCTGTCTTGTCGTGCACGGACTCAAAGTCTTCACTCCCCCTGACCCCAGTTACGTACTGACTATATGGGGCTGTTTGCCGCGACCTAAGGTCCGGTAAATCCCTGGTTTTCTTACCACTATGCTTGAAGCTAATAGTGATCCTTCGGTCCCCAGTGACCGGTTGCAATGTGCAGGACTTCTTCAATCCAAAAGCACCTTTCCAATAATCTTTCCACTGTGCCTTTCGCCTTGTCCTCGCTGGTAGCATAAACACTCACACTTGCATAAAGTCGGGTAGTCACTTCCTTCATTCACTTCCTTCAGAGCTAGTTACAGATTCTCAGTTATCACTAGGCAGGAGCACGTCTCTGAACCTTTCACTGTCCTTTAGACAGGTGACTGAAGTCTTTCTGCACTAAGCTTCTTCTTTCTTTCAATGTATTCAGGTGAGGTACAGCTCTGACTAGGCTGAGGTGAACTAGACCACCTGTACTAGACTCCACTTTCCGAACTGATGATAGAGCAATCTGGACGGCTTCCTCCCTCCAGCTAGACTCCAGACGTCTGCTCTGTCCGAAGACAGGAAACACACTCACTCCTCTAAAATCACTCAACCAATATACACCCTGACCACTCCCTTACAAGTAACTACACTTACCCTAAGGGTGTGTCTAGTGTATGTTGAGTGAATGGGTATTTAGCATTAAACTGCTGTCTCGCCACACACTCTCCAGGGTACTGCGTGTGCCTAACACCAGGGCTACACAGAATCAATGGTGCTATAGAAATAAATATTAATAATAATAATAATTTCCTATATTTTGTGGTTAGTACAAATTCTTATGTACTTGGATCATTTTCTATTATTACATTTCTTGGGTATGTTATGTAATTGCAAGACTCATTATATTGTTATTTAATTTATATTCACTGTAGTGGTGCCCTATTGTGACAAAGGAAAATACTAAAACCTTATTTTTGGCTTTTTGTTTGGCTATTTCTTTTTAGGAATTTTAAATATGTTTTGGCTTTTGTTTTAATAAATTTTGATGTTTGTTGGTGATGTCTTGGATGTGCATACTTGTCTCTCCATTTATCATACTTCTTTTGGTATGCTCAAGATTGATACCTTCTTATTGTGTGGCGACTGTCATGGTTCTGGGTTTGAACCCGTGATCCTGTGCTTTGTAGTCAGCTTCTCTGAGCCATAGCAGATATACCTTTTCTCTGGATGTTTAATTTCTGTTTTCCTTGCTTCAGTCTTTTTAGGGTAACATTAATTTACTCATATGTCTGCCCAATCACCTTTCGGTGCGGCTTTCTATACTTTGCCTCTGCTGGTATTTCCTGCTGGTGATAGTCTCATTTAATGTCCAACCATACTGCAGCAGTTTAAGCCAGTCAGTTAAAGACCAATTAGGTTTTTTCTCTCTGCTGTTTATGTTCTTTACCCTGCACCTATCTTCTGCTTCTTTTTTTGGAAGTAGGAGGCATAGTCTCTAACAGTATGTATTTAATCCTTTATTTTGTATTTAATGGTTTGTTTTACTCACTCTGGGATCTCTTTCTATTTTAGCACACTTTCCCTTCTGTAAATAATTAGCCCTCTGCTCTGCCCTCTGGTTCTTTAGGCAGCATAGGTCCGATCTGCATCGTCTAGTCTGTGGTCAGGGCTATCTCTTCTCACGTAGTTACCACAAGGGACTGCAGGGTCAGGATCTCTAGTCTGTACAGGTACCGGCAGGGTCAGTTGCAGTTTTAGTGTGTTACCTATTTTCCATAGTGAGTTTCTATTCCATCTCAAATGCGTCCCAGTCATACTTGGCAATAGTAAACTTTAAGTTCCATCAAATTCCAAGATTTTCCAACTCTCCACAAAGCTGGCGGAACTCTACCCTAAGTCATACTTGTATACTTGTTTTCGATTGTGTAGTTTAATTTGTGTTAAATTTGCCTTGTTGCCTATTTTTGTACACATTTAATAGGACATACACAAGATTAGAAATCTGGCTTATTCATAGCTGCTTTATTTTCTCAAAAATAGGATCTATGGTGAACCCGATAATCTGGTATTTTTGAGACTTGATAATTCAAAACCATTGGGTCTTCATGAAGTTCATGGCTGTTAGACAAATCTGGATGCGCTAGTGATGACGCATATGTGGAATAGGAAGGGTTTCTCATTCATTTGGGGCAATACGAAGAGACGTTGACTATATATTATTGACTACAGAAGCTATAAGCAAGTGGATAGGGACTTTTTCCTTGATGCTTCATATGAGTTGATGTAATTAGCTATAAGTACTTTTCCAATAATAAACATCCAGTTCTTGTATTGTTAGAGCTGTCACACTGACTATGGGTTTTAATCATGAAGACAAGGTTACGTGTTGGAAGTCAGCTGCGTTCTTCCTGGGATGTGGCTTTGAAGCCGTATAGTGGACAATTACTAAGACACCAGGTTAGGATTTCCCGTCAGTCAGGATCACTGTCACTTTAATCGCTTGGGCTTTCTCTGCCTGGGACATTCTTAAGATATTACTAATATTGCCGCAGGTTGTGGTCTTCGTACAAGTCGTTAAATTAACTTTTAGACGTGCCACACCCCAATGTAGATTTTATGTGAATCATTCAATAACTAGATGCTTGAGTTCATCTCATGACTGTCAGCCATGCTCCAAGTTACGGCAGCGCTCGCCTCCGAATTACATGACGTTACTCTGCACGCTCCTCTAACACAAGATTCACTTTACCGTAATCTCCGATTTGTGTTCATGTCTTAAGGCTTGTACAGTAAAGCTCGTAAAACTTTACCTTTGTCATGTGAAGGGCAGAGACACTAAACATGTCTAAGCAATGGGCAGGTGAAGCCTCGGATGGATTGGAGAAGGACGGATCATTATTGATCAGGAACGGTGACGCTCTGTACACTTCTATCCGGGGATTAAACAGTCATCAATCCAAGGATGCATTTGTGGATGCGTCAAGAAAATAGAGCTACGATAGATCATCTATTAAGAGGCTGACAGTATATTGGTGATTATTCGTTTTAAAATTAAATTGAAGGTGCTCCAATTGTGGATTAAGATGGAAATGCAAAAACTTTAAATCTCCCCCGATAAACTGGAACCTCCAACACAGGACTTTATCAATCTCATGTAATCACACTCCATTCGTTATCACTGTTCATGGATGTATTTTCCAAATTTAACCCAGGATTGAAAATCTCTCCTTCCATAACTGATTCGGACTTAGAGGACCTAGCCTTAGGTTAAAAGTAGGCGTTTGTTGCTCTTATTTTATTCCCATCGCTCCCTAGTGTATTCTTAATTATCCATACGGTTCCAGAGATATCGGCATTTTTATTCATTGCCAATTTTGTATGCTCTTTACCAAGAGGGCATTGCTTATAGGATAATAATGCAGAGCCCCCAGAGAATCCTTTAAGCCACGGCCCCCCTATGTAAAGACCATGACGATAAGCACTAAATTAAAAGATCCATATTTTCTGACCCGTATGGTGGATTTAAAATGAAAAACATAGCTGAGTAGTTTCTTTTAGTAACAATCTGCATATGAGCGAACTGAAAACACCTAGTAATGGTAGCAAGGCAATCTATAGGAGTGCAAGTCCACCGGTGGGAATCTGTCAGCAGGATCAATGTTTGTAAGCCATCTATATGGGCATGTAGGTTATAGAAAGCTGAATAAATTGATAACTTGGTATCTACCATCCAGAGAAATCCACATGATGCTGATATAGTTGAAAGTGTGTTGCGGGCTAAATATACTAGAGGGACTTGCCCGGTGTTGCGGGCATAATATACGGCACTCACCCACGGGCCATAGTTTGACATTTGTGCATTAGAGCACTCGGTCCATTAAAGAAACCCCCATTCCATAAAAACTTTTATCCTATTAATTTATTGCTATCATCACATTATACAGCACTGTGTACTTAGAATTGCTAATTTTGCCTTTCTACCCCGCTAATTCTTCTCTTTTCCATTAGGTCTATAAAATCACTTAATTAAAAACTGACTAGCTGAATCCTTCTAAGCTCTATGTAGAAACAGGAGGTCAATTTTCCCTATATGACTCATCAGTCACTGCAAAAGTCTATGGCATGGAGGAGGAGCAGAGCAGCTGTGTCAGGAGTTGAAGAGGGGATGATAAATCCAGGGACAAGAGACTTCCTGTTTCTACATAGATCTAATGAAAAAGAGAAAAATTAACTGGGTAGAAGGGCAAAATGAGCAATTGTAAGTACACAGTGCTGTATAATATGATGATTGCAATATATTAGAAGGCTAAAAACTTTGGAGCAGGAGGAGGAGGAGGCGTAGTGAGAGTGTAATGCAGGTAAATTGGATGCAGCAACAGAGGCCTCGGGAGCTCCACACAACACTCTCCCGCTCGGCGTGCTCTGCAATTGGGAGCTCCACACAACACTCTCCCGCTCGGCGTGCTCTGCAATCGGGAGCTCCACACAACACTCTCCCGCTCGGCGTGCTCTGCAATCGGGAGCTCCACACAACATTCTCCCGCTTGACGTGATCTGCAATCGGGAGCTCCACACAACATTCTCCCACTCTGGGTGCTCTGTAATCGGGAGCTCCACCCAACACTCTCCCGCTCGGTGTGATCTGCAATCGGGAGCTCAGCACAACACTCTCCCTCTCTGCGTGCTCTGCAATCGGGAGCTCCATACAACACTCTCCCGCTCGACGTGATTTGCAATCGGGAGCTCCACACAACACTCTCCCGCTCTGCGTGATCTGCAATCGGGAGCTCCACCCAACACTCTCCCGCTTGACGTGATCTGCAATCGGGAGCTCCACACAACACTCTCCCGCTCTGGGTGCTCTGTAATCGGGAGCTCCACCCAACACTCTCCCGCTCGGCGTGATCTGCAATCGGGAGCTCAGCACAACACTCTCCCGCTCGGCGTGATCTGCAATCGGGAGCTCAGCACAACACTCTCCCTCTCTGCGTGCTCTGTAATCGGGAGCTCCGTACAATACTCTTCCGTTCAGCGTGCTCTGCAATCGGGAGCTCCACACAACACTCTCCCGCTCGGCGTGCTCTGCAATCGGGAGCTCCACACAACACTCTCCCACTCGGCGTGATCTGCAATCGGGAGCTCCGCACAACACTCTCCCGCTCGGTCCTGCTTGCACCCGTTCCATCTCACCAATGTGCGCACCCTGCAGGTCCCTGCCCTCTCGCTTCTACGGCCAGAACACTCTCTTGTCTTCCCGCGCAAAACTCCTGGTCCCTGCTACACTTACCACGCCCCCTCTCTGCAGGTCATGGGTGATCTCCGTCCTCAATTTCCTTACCCCCTGCAACAATGAGCACGGCCCCAGCAGTTCCGGACCGATGCTCTGTCGACACCCCCAGCCCGGTCTTCTTCCTTACAAGAGCTATCACACACAGAGTTGGGCAATGCATCAGCAGGACGCCAGGTGCCACAACAGGCGAGCCAGCAAAATTAATACAGATGTGTGCACACATGAGGATATAATTTGGAGCAGAAAAGGGCGCATTGGAAAATAACATCTAACATTTGACATCATAATTTATATCTCTGTGATGCAATTGTATCATTATCGTTATATATTTAAGGAGTTCCATTCTGCAAGTTATAGATGTAAGATGCTTGTAATGGTACAGATTGTGATAAAAAGAAAGGGATGCAGCGCTCGGGGAATCGCATGATTTTCCAGAGCTATTGCTACTAGCAAAGAACCCCTTTAAGTTGTATAGACGCGTTCTGTTAGTTGCTGTCTTTGTGGAGTGGTTATTGATAACAGGCAATGCTATGGACATGTTTTCCGATCACTTTATAGCCTTGTCATGGAAACTTTCTTATCAACGCTGAGCTGCTATTTGTAGTCTGTTGATATGGGGCGTAATGGTCAGACATGCAGAAGAGCAAATGACTGTAGACATCCAGCAATATGCTCCACGCTGGACATGGAATATGCCCAACATATGTAGCATCGGACTTCAGTGTGCTGGGTACATCTACCCTCTGTCAATCCTGAAGTGGCTTCCGACCGGGTGAAAAGTAAATACCCAACTGTGTCACGTCCAAAAATGCTCCATGAGAGCAAACGTGGAGGCTTCAAAGAATGTGAGAATGAGACCGGATTCCTCAGCATGATACATCCGGGGCTCGTCTGACCAGGGGACATTTTTCCAGTTATTATCTCCATATTGGTATCTGTTGTTTGCAGCTGAACTATATTTTATCATTAGTATGAATGTTATTTCCATCTAAGACCTTTGTGACATATCCACGGTCTATGCCATGCACCAAGGTTGGGACACATGTATGGGCGAGTCAGAAGCGATACCTGTCTTCTTACAGGTAGCTCATGTATTTGGACAGCTTAAAGACAGATTTTGCTACCCATATGAGACCAACATGATATAGTGACAGAAACCCTGATTCCAGCGATGTTTCACTTACTGGGCTGCTTGCTGCAGTTTTGATAAAATCCCTGTTTTCTCTGCTGCAGATCTTATCAGTTCTCTGAATTCTGAGCCCTGTATAATCCCGCCCACACTGCTTATTGGCAGCTTTCTGCCAATCAGTGGTGGGGGCAGGGTTATACAGGGGTTGTGAATATGAAGGACTACATGGCAGCTGGTTTACTAGTCCTTTAGTGATTATTTCCTGTTGAGAAAACTAATTTTATCAAAACGACAGTAAGCAGCCCCAGTAGGTGACACATTGCTGGAATCAGGCTTTCGGCCCCTACATCATGCCGCTCTAAGATTAGGTAATAAAACCTGGTGACAGGTTCCCTTTAAGAAAAGCAGCTCCAGCCTCCAGCACGAATAAGTGCTTGAAAAACCCCAGAAAAGATAAATGAGGCCCCTGCCGCCCCAACGCGCGTTTCGGTTTTTCTTCATCAGGGAGCGTGTGCAGGGGAGGAGAGGGCCGGTTTAAATAATATCAATTACCGTACCTAATCCCGATGCGCTGTAAATAAATGTATATAGGTCTCAGCTGGACGGTAAATGGATGACGTAATGTACCAGCACATGCGCCGTGCCATTTCTTGTAGCGTATGCCTTACATTATTACATAGGCTGCCCTGATACACAAACTATTACGAAGGCACGACTGTCCTAACTGTCCTCTGGTTTTATTTTATTTTTAAAACCTGTGAAACGATTTTTAGGTGTCAAGTTTGAAATGTTGTAATGTCAGATGATCCATGTAATGACCCCCGCGTGCCCACCCACACAGAGAATCACAGGGGCAAAACAGATTTCTCCATGTTATCGAGATAAGGAAGCGAAGATAAATCCAGTGATAAAGCAGCTTCTCTGGATGTTTATTACTCTCCCTTGTCCTCGAAAATGATTTATGATAAATACACAGAAGCTGGAACAAGAAATGTTCTGTATCCACTGTGGGATCTTTCAGTCTCTGACTGACATTCTCTAGTTAGTGGTTATAAAAATACCACAAGCCATTCTAGTTTTTCCTAGAATTACCAGAAGTGAATCTAAGTGTCCCCCTCTATATTGTGCCCCCTCCTCACATTTTCCCTCCTCTGCATGTTGTCACTCATCTTGCCCCCTCTTTATACAGTCTCCTCACCCTGTGTTCATTCCATGCTGCCCAGTTTCTATACCGTGCCCTTTTCTCACACTTCCCCCTCTTCATACTGACCACTCATGCTGCCCCCTCTTTATACTGTCCCCTCACCCTGTGTCCATTCCATGCTGCCCAGTTTCTATACTGTGCCCTTTTCTCACACTTCCCCCCTCTTCATACTGTCCACTCACGCTGCCCCCTCTTTATACTGTCCCCTCACCCTGTGTCCATTCCATGCTGCCCAGTTTCTATACTGTGCCCTTTTCTCACACTTCCCCCTCTTCATACTGACCACTCACGCTGCCCCCTCTTTATACTGTCCCCTCACCCTGTGTCCATTCCATGCTGCCCAGTTTCTATACTGTGCCCTTTTCTCACACTTCCCCCTTTTCATACTGACCACTCACGCTGCCCCCTCTTTATACTGTCTCCTCACCCTGTGTTCATTCCATGCTGCCCAGTTTCTATACTGTGCCCTTTTCTCACACTTCCCCACTCTTCGTACTGTCCACTCATGCATCTCCCTCTTTATACTGTCTCCTCACACTGGGTCCCCTCCATACTGTCTAGTCACTATATTGTGCACCCTCCTCACACTTTCCTCTTCTGCATACTGACCACTCACGCTGCCCCCTCTTTATACTGTCTCCTCACACTGGGTCCCCGCCATACTGTCTGGTCACTATATTTTGCACCCTCCTCACACTTTCCTCTTCTGCATACTGACCACTCACGCTGCCCCCTCTTTATACTGTCCCCTCACCCTGTGTCCATTCCATGCTGCCCACTCTCTATTTTGTGCCCTTTTCTTACACTTTTCCCCTCTGCAGACTATCCTCTCATGCTGTGTCCCCTTCCTACTGCCCAGTCACTATATTGTCCCTCCTGCTCACACTTCTTTTCCTCTGCATACTGTCCACTTCATACTGTGCCCTCACACTGTTCCCTCTCTATACGGTCCCCTCACATTGTCCAGTCTCTATATATTACCCCCCTTGGAGTGTCCCCCCATATTGTCCCCTCACACTATTCCTCCCACTCTTCCGTAGAAGCATAATTTGTTCAGCTCCACTGGAGCGCTTACCTATCCGCTATCTTCCACTCCTCTGCGGTAGCGACCTTAGTGTGATCAGACCTCCTCATCCTGCTATATGTCACCTTGATCCCGGTAATGCCGGCGGTTAATACTTCTGTTGTACTCTCGTCTGAAAGATCTGTTGTACTCTCGTCTGAAAGACACAACTAAAATCAAATACAGCGAGTCGGCCTTCTACCTGTTCTCCGAGACGGCTGTCAGTTTGACACCGGCTTTGCAGATCAGCCAAATGCTGTGTCTTGATAGACACCTTGGACTGCTGAATAAAAAAAGGTTAAACTATATATATATATATAAATATAAAATACCTTATTATCTTATCATCCCTCTCCTTTCCTCCATCAATTATAAAAAAAAAAAAAAAAAAACATTTTTGCATCACCGC
This sequence comes from Oophaga sylvatica, assembly GCA_033576555.1. NCBI lineage: Eukaryota > Metazoa > Chordata > Amphibia > Anura > Dendrobatidae > Oophaga > Oophaga sylvatica. Next base: position 85,283,503 of record JARQOD010000009.1, read on the forward strand.
GTCCATGAGAGTCCAGTCTATCAAAATCTAGAATTAGGCAGTTTGGTAATTGTCTTTTAAATATATTTAAAAAGCCAGAATTGTGTTTTTTCAATCACCATACCGCCCTAAAAAATGCAATAAACCATGATCAAAATGTTGAATGTGCCCCAAATTAATATCCATAAAACATCAGCTCAGGAGGCAAAAAAACAAGCCCCGACATCTTCATCGATGAGAAAATAAAAAAGTTATGGATCTTGAAAAATGACGACAAAATAACATTTTTTTTACATACTTCTTGAATTTGTTTTTCACTCTTGAATAAAAAAAAGCTTTACATAGCCCCCCAAAAATGCCTTTTAAAATACACTCATACAGCACGGTCCCATCCAATAGGTGTTGCTGGTCTATCTCGGTGCCTGCTCTCTCCATCATTTGCCGTCCTGCTTGCTTCCTATGGGTGACGCGTCCTCTGTCATCCTCACAGCACCCCCAAATATCAAGGCTGCATACACTGCTCTCCACGCTGGGCTTACCTGCAACCACTACATATAAATGACTGCTGCCGTCACTGATCCATGTTTCCCGTGTCGGTTAAGCGTGACCAAAGCTGATTACACGTATTCTTGTACTTTCTATAAAATGCAGCTACATCTGTTTGTCCATAAATCAACCATCCGGGGTCCACTTCACATCTTGGCAGAGAATCAGCCCAGAACAAAATCTTTAATGTGTCGCTTAAATTTCAATTTTAGTTGTGAGGGTAAACAATTCAATATGGCGACATAATGACGAAATAACGGCCGGTCAGCTCGGGTTATTCTTCACTATGTCTACAGGATTTTCCATCTTCATTATTTAACTCCATAGTGTCTTTCTATCACAGGTGTTTAAAAGGAATCTGTCACCAGGTTTTTGCTACCCCAACTGAAAGCAGCATGATGTGGGGAAAGAGACCCTGATTCCAGCGATGTGTCACTTACTAGGCTGCTTGCTGTCATTTTGATACAATCACTGTTTTATCTGCTGAATATCTAGCAGTTCTCTGAATGCTGACCTCTGTATAAACCCCGCCCACACCACTGATTGGTTGCTTCCTGTATACCCTGTGATTAGGCAGAAAGCGGCCAATCTATGGTGAGGTCGGGGTTTTACAGAACTCATGAATATGAAGAACTGCATGGGAGCAGGTTTACAATTCCTTTAGTGATAAACTCCTGCGGATAAAACTGTGATTTTATCAAAACTGCAGCAAGCAGCCTGTGAGTAGTGATGAATTTGTTACTTTAACGGTAATGGTGGCCATGTTTATAAAATGTTACCCCTGTAACCATAATTGTGAGATTTTTTCTAAAAATAGGAAAAAAAACTAACTTAAAAAATTGAATGTACATTCATTGGCAATCTTGTGCTATCTTTATAGTCTTACATGAAAGTTTGCAAGGATATTTATGACCATCCATTTTTTTTCATTTTTGCCTTTCCCCTTTTCAAGAAGCATAATTTTTTTTTTGTGTTTTTCCTTTAATGTTGCTACTGTATATAAGGTTTTATTTTACGTGGCACAAACCATCTAGAGCTGTTTTGGGTACATAAAAAATATAGGGTTAATTTATATTTTTTTTGTTTATTCAAACAGAAAAATAAACGATTTTTGGTTGTTTTTATGGGGTTTTATATTTCTTACTGCTTACGTTTCAATCTAAGTGACCTGTTAAATGCAATTTCTAGGGTATTCTGTTTGCATGGAAACCTATTATGTGTAGAGCTTTTCTTTGTTACATTAAATAAATATTTGATATTGGAGGATATTGAACTATATTGCTGCTTTCTAGTTCTGTGGTGGTGACCATTTTATTACTATTTATTACTATTTTATCATGTAAATTATTGGGCTCGATCATTTTATAATTTTGTATATTATTATTTTATATGATTTTTTTTAAATATATATATATATAATCAACAAGTACTGTACCAAAGTTTTCATTAGGCAGGACAAAATTTAAAAAATAGAAGTGTCAATAGTTTATTTTTTCATTGCACAAAAGAGAAATATAAATTAAATCAAAATTTGGTGTGACCACCCTTTTTCTACAAAACTGCATCAATTTTTCTGGGTACACTTGCACAGCATGAAGGATTTTATAGGATAATACTCGATCATCATCATAAGGATCATCATTTTCATATATAGGTTGAAATACAACCATTAACTGAAACAGAAACAGCTGTGTAGGAAGCTTAAAACTTGGTGAAGAACAGACAAATTGCTACAAAGGTGAGGTTGTGGAAGACAGTTTCTTGCCACAATACAAACATATACACACCGTGCTGTAAATAATGAAAACATTAATTTCCCTATTGCTATACATGTAAAAAAAATAAGTTTAACATATTTTGAGCAAAAAAAGGGTATAAGCCATGCACCAGTGACAATGTGACCTCAATGGATAGACTTTATATTTTTACTTTTTTTTTTTTCTTTACTTCATGATGTGCCAACCTGACCTCATGTAAACTTGGAAAGAGATAGGATCCGGAATAGCTATAATTAAAACCCGTCTGGGAAAGATAGGTGGATAAGTGCACAGCCGGGAGGGGACACACCCCTCATTGTACAAAATGAAAAAAAAACAAAACAAAAAAAAACATAAAATAAAGCCAGCACACCTATAGTATTAAATCAAGTTGAAAGTGCACATACGCTCTTGTCAATCTATATATAGTAGGGTTTTGTACTCTGCTGCGGTTGAGGTAGGCTTAAGCATAAGAGAACAAAAGAACAGCCTTCTCCGGCACAAAGTGACAACAGACAGAAAATAAATAGTCCATATAGTACTGCGGGTCTGCCCGCTCGGGTCAGTGTCTTTAGCAAACACACTGGAGGTCTCCACACCTCCAGCCACCGCCACTGAATGAGACACTTGGCCTCCAGCCAATGTTATTAAGAACGAGGAGTCCTGGAGGTGATGATCCGGCCCCCACAGAGCTGATCCGGCCCCCACAAAGCCCTGATATCCTCATCCGGTGTCTGGGATCACATGAAGAGACAGAAGGATTTGCGGAAGCCTACATCCAAGATGTTTGGAACAACCTCCCAGCCGAGATCCTTCAAAACTAAGAGACAAGTGAATTGGTGCTCTTTTGAAAGCAAAGAGCGGTCACGAAATATTGATGTGATTTTAGATTTCTTTTTTGTTCATTCACTTTGCTATTTGATAGAATAAACTATTAACTCGTCTATGTTGAGAACATTCTTACTTTGTAGCATGTTTTTACCCACACCTGTCTAAAAGTTTTGCACAGTACTGACATACAATGATATATACATATAGACTCCTGAACAGTGTAATAACAAGGACAACTATAAGTTTGCGCAAATCAAGGAAATAGCAGATGTTGATAAAATCAGCAAATTATCACATTTTAAGAACCTAGCTCCAATCTGTGGCATGTTGGAGGGGCATAAAAGCCAGGCTAAAAGCACATATGTTACAGCCAAATGAAAACTCAAAAACACGGTCAAGTCTTGTGGGATGATTGTGCGTTACCTCCTGTTCATCGATGTGCCACTTGTTGCAAATTGAAAGGTACAGAATCATTGAGATGTCAGCACTGCTCAATATTGCATGTCCCTGTGGTTGGGAGAATAACTCAAGAAAGAGGTGCACAAAGGAGAACCTCTGCACGGAGCGATAGTCAGATTAGAAGAATTTGTACATACTGATCCATTCTGTGCTTAAAGTGAAATTTGATGTCACATACCAACCCTAAGGCATCAGTGTCCACAAAAGCTATCAGAAAGTGTTTGCACAACATTGGCTAAGAGGCAGATGTCCAGCTAGTGGTTTTCTACTGATTTCACGCCACCACTTTCAAAGGCTCTCATGGTGCAGAGCAAGACAGCAATGGAGATATATGCTCTTCAGCATCCCACTTATGTGTCCCACTTTTGTCTTGGATTTAGAAATAGTTGGAGATTTGTCTGTAGACCACATGGTCAATACCATGAAAAGGCCTTCACAAGGTAACATCACACTGGTCTTACTTTCATGATTATGGTGTGGAGTGGCATAATGAACTATTGCCGGACCCCTCTAGTCTTCATTCCAGTGCACTATCATCTCTACATCACAGGCTGCTTTGTTGCTTACGCTACTATGAACAACTCGCAAGGCCTAAACATGCTACCATGACCTGCAGCATCTCTGGGTTTTGCTCCCATTGAGCACATCTGTGATGTCATTGTTCAGCAGCTGCAAATGGAGCTGCCAGCAGTGGATCTTGATGATTTGCCTAAGTGAATTCAGTGCAGCAAAACCTTTCTCAGATGAGTCAACCGTTAATAATGTCACTCATAGCAGCCGAGGTGTTTAAGCCTTGTATTTCTGTGTATAGCGCTCATACTTGATACTGAACAAATCGGGATGTTTGGGACATTTTGCTTAAATTTTTTTCATTTGGACATCATTAACGTTTATCCATTTTTTGTATCAATGTTAGACACACACACTCTGACATTTTTTTTTCTATTTTACATAATTAGATCTCTAGGAGACATAATTTACTTTATTTTGCATTTTCCTCACTGTAACTGTGGCATCCATTAGAGCCCAAGTTACAGGGGAATACATCCCACTGCTGTGTCATAAGTCACTGGCAAAGCTGATCTGGGTCATCTACAGAGGAAAGGAGGAGAGGACAGAAGAGGTAATAAACAGCTTACGCTTTCTCCCCAGGGTTTCTGGATGTGGTTTCAGGAGCTTTAAACCTGTGCCGTAAATTTATAATGGTGTTGAATTAAAGCCAGGACCAAGGGCGTTAATTTTGCCTCATTTTGGACCTTATCAGGTTAAATATCTGGATGGCATTAGACCCACCGCTGTAACTGCTGATTAATGTAATTATCAGATCAGATGGCAGCAACTCAATACTTAGGAACATAATCCCACTTTTCAAGTGCAACAGATTTTCCTGAAAAATCATGCCCTCTGTGCATTAAAAGACCCCGCAGAACTCAGCACTTTCATCCATCTTTTCCCCAAAGACTTATATGGGGAGCATGTAAAAGAACAATTGTGTTTTTAAGTGTTGAATAACAACTCTAACAAATGCTCTAACCAAAAGGACAAATGCAGCGAAAAGTGTGAATCGTCATTGCTTGATTTGGTGCGGACATTTGCGGAAAAAATGCAGCAGAAAAAAACAAATATTAGCAACATAAAAGCTGCACATTCAAAGGGTTCAGCTGCTTTTCAGACTACATAGAAGAATAAGCGATTTATGCAAAGATTGTGTATATGGGGCAGTACAGACTAATCAAAAACTAATAAAAAAAATGGGAATTCAAGCTCAGTAAGTGAATTGTCTTGTTAATGAGAGAAGAATAGTCTGATTAGTTCAAGTAGATGAAAGAAAGTCTAATAACCATAAGCAGCAGCAATGGCCTAAAGAAGAGCAGCTCTGAGCAGTCAGCACTTCATACCGAAGATTGCAGACATAAGAGTCAGAGATCAGTGTAATCCACATAGTACCATCAAGTCTTGTGACATCGGTTCAGGCTGATGGTTAAAATATGGGAGGAATGTTTTCTTACATCATGTTACAACCTGAACTGAATTTCAGTATTTCTGATGATATTGGGAGTTTTGTAATAACAGTAAAATAACTCATCATGTAACAAAGACCCACAATTGTCAGCTGATTTTGTGAAAATGACTATGAGCTTGGAGCCATCCATGGTTGGACAGTGACCTAATCTCAGTTACATTTTTGAAGGTGTTATCTACTACAGATATAACCCAATGGTGATATTTGTAATAAAAAAAATATATATATATATATATATATCCCATCTGTCCCCCTGACTCTCCTCCATACTTCTGGCTGTGTGTCCCTCTGGTCTCCTGGCTTCTTCAGGTGAACATTTCAGTGGTCTGAGTCAGAAGAAAGTCCCCTAGAACCAACTTTTTCTTCTGGCTCCTGGAAAGCCACAGCTGTCAATCAAGAAAGGAAGGCGGATATAGCAGAAAACAAGTAGATGGGAAGGTGTACTGAACTGATCCACCACGTCCATGGTGCACCAGTCGCCTGGGTTTGGTACAAGCAGCCGTTTTGTGCTGACAATGTCCCTGAACGTACATCCAATATGTTTTTGTATAAACCGAGTGATGTCGTCGTGTCAACATGGACCAGAATCTGTAAAGAATTATTCCACTCCCTTTGATTCCAGAACGACTTTTGTTTGGCTTAGTAAAGGGCCCACCAGTCATCAAAGTCCTATTAAATCTTTATTTTTATAAATTTCATTATTTCTCATGGTTTCAATTAATATTTTTATTAATGGAAACTTATCCGCTAACTATGTTGCTGCTGCTAATATTGGCAATGTTTAGCTGTCAACCTCTGAAAAGGCTACAGATGAACAGAACAGGAGAAAATCAAGAACAAGACCCTCGTATGTGACCACTGGACAAGTAGAAATTCAGTCTTTATCGCAACATTCTTATCTGACACTCTTAAAAAGATGCGTGGATGGGGAGACATTTCCTCGTTGCAAAGTGTCTTCCTTGCGGAACATTAGACAAGTGATGACCAAGGTTCCATCTGTATAAAACAAGGAAAATCGTGTAACATGTGTCCTTCGTCACAAGTTGTGTGGAACCACCCACCGACCTGCAATTGACTAACTTTCAGGGAAGACGGAGATAAGTTGTTCTCTAATCGGCGTTCACCACCTTGTTTCATGTGCGAGGTTGACGCCTTAAGAATGTAATGCTTCTGCTTTTTCACAGATGTAAGGGGTTAAATGTTGAATTCCAGAACTTCAAATGCTCTACTCTCCTCACTATTGGATTTAGGTGATTCCAACCATGTTTCAATACCATCATTTCCTTCTATTCAGTTTACATCTGGATTGACATTGTCTTTTCTTAACTGTCCTTTAACTCCTTCATATCTGCAGCTTCATAGACTCGGGCCATAGACCTAATTTTTCAGGTTCAGCTAAGACAATGGTCCAAATGTCTACCTTCCATTTAAAGGGGATATTTGGGACTCTATATTTTTACTTTGGGCCTAAGAACGACCATGCTTGTAGTTTCTACCTATCTGCCTGTTCTGCCTGCTGCTTATTTTTGCTTATTTCCTTCCGGCTGATCTGTCGTGGGGGCAAGACTGCCCAAGTCATACTGATTGACATCTGGCTCCTCGCAGTGAGGCAGCCGGGAGCCGGCTGTCAATAATCATGACATCAACAGTCACGCTCCGTCCTGTCAACAGAGCAGAAGAGCTGCTCTGTTGACGTGAAGCAGCAGAATCGCCGGCAGAGGCGGTCTGTAACCGCTCTGAGCTGGCAGAGATTGTCTACGGGCAGAACAGGCAGGTAGGTAACAAAAACATGTATTTTCGTTCTTAGGGCCATAGTAAAAAAATAAAATAGTCCAGTAGTGTCTGTATATGCAAAACTGATCTACATGTGCAATTTTTGTACATGGCTCCTGGTGTGCAACTATAGATTGGGATTCTTGAAATATAACACTGTTACATCAATGAATGGAAACACTTCTTTCCAAAATTGCGTCTTCCAGCGATTCATCTGCTCCATTTAAAGTTAGAGAGAAGAGACGTCGCCGAGGAACATAACATAATTATGTATATTTATAAATCTCTGTGATCACTTCAGCACCACAATGCCTGACATTAGAAATCCAACATCAATCAGGAACTTGCATTAATAGATTTTAGAATATTAAAATGTGACCGGCACTTGGATTCAAGCTCTCGTAATAACTCCGCATAAGTAACAGGGCAAATAATGCATTTATAATGTCTCGTCATTAAGTATAATGATTTTATTAAGTGTAAAATGGTGGTTAAAGTTGGGTAAAGATTTAAACTTTTTGTAATATTTTGATTTTTTTTTCCTCTGTTAGGTCAGCAGAACTTGCAACCAAGTATGCAAACTTCTCCGAGGGCGTCTGCAAGCCGGGATATGCATCTGCAATGATGGCTGCCATCTTTCCAAAGTAAGCAAATTCGTGTTCTAAAGTTTATTATGCACTTTTGTCTTTTGGGACACACTGTATCTCCCCAAATAATGTATTCACTACCATCCTCTAGGTAAATGTTAGAGATTGCATTCTAGGTACTGGAACAGTCAAACCCGTGTTGCATGAAAATTGCAGCAAACATTTTAAGGTGATGCATTATATGTTTGGCGCGTATATGTTAGACACATTTATTTTCCAACTTTAAATAAGTGTTAGATAAGAATCATTAATTTCATTTGCAAATTTTGGCATAATTTGTCTACTTTGTGCATCTTAGGTCTTTTCTCAGCCTCTTTCTCTTGGTTCAGGTAGATGTAAACTAGATGCAGATTTGTTGTTTTTCAGTAGAACTTTGTGACTTGAGGACAATCGTGACTGATATTCTGATGTACGGGGAAACTAATTCTTTCATACAACATTTCTCACGCTTGGAATGAAGATCGTTATCAGATTCTCTTCCTACACAACTGTTGCCCCATGACCATCTCCCCATAGTAGCAGTTTGGAGGTTCATCTCCCTGCCGGTATTCAGCAACCTTATCCCATCCATGTATCCAACCACAGATATAATGGCTCTTGTACCAAACAAAAGGCCTCTCTTCTATGGATGACGCGCTCTATACTATGGGGTCAGCCATATCCGGTGCTCAGGACAGATTCCATCTGAATTTGCAGACCATGAAAGACATGCATCTTTGTGTGGATAAAACTTGGAGTAAGTGACTAATAAATGCACTATATTCCTATACTAGATAGCCACACTGTCCAGTATATTGTCAGCTTTATGTGGGGGCTTCTTGGTTAATGCTTGTATTTGGCAATCTTTTTCAGCACATTTCATCTCTGGGTAGTCGATAAATGCAATATAGACATCTGCACTGTTAAAACTCTGTATGCTTTATTATAAATCCAGATTAAGAACCGTGACAAGCCCACTAATCTGTATTTAATGTGAAAAAGGAGCAGTCGGCTCACCTGTCCAGGTGCACGGCAAAATACTCCAGTGACGGCAACAGTTCAAACCATAGCCGGCACTCAAGTCTTATTAAAAAATTGCTTTATTGATCCAGTAGTATAAAAACCACAAAAAATAGTTGTACACAACAGCATAAAAATTAAAAATGCAGAGAAGAAATATCCGCGGACCTTCATGGTCCTTTGTCCAGCCTTGACCGTGCAGGTCTGACACATGTTGCCCAGGAGCGCAGCGGATATTTATTTTCTGCATTTTTAATTTTTATGCTGTTGTGTACAACCATTTTTTGTGGTTTTTATACTACTGGATCATAGAATCATAGAATCATAGAATCATAGAATGGTAGAGTTGGAAGGGACCTCCTGGGCCTTCTGGTCCAACCCCCTGCTCAAAGCAGGATTCTCTAAATCATCCCAGACAGATGTCTATCCAGCCTCTGTTTGAAGACTTCCATTGAAGGAGAACTCACCACCTCTTGTGGCAGCCTGTTCCACTCATTGATCACCCTAACTGTCAAAAAGTTTTTTCTAATATCTAATCTGTGTCTCCTCCCATTCAGTTTTCATCCCATTGCTTCTAGTCTTTCCTTGTGCAAATGAGAATAAAGATGATCCTTCTACAATGTGACAGCCCTTGAGATATTTGTAGACAGCTATTAAGTCTCCTCTCAGTCTTCTTTTTTGCAAGCTAAACATTCCCAAATCCTGCAACCGTTCCTCATAGGACATGGTTTGCAGACCGGTCACCATTCTGGTGGCTCTTCTCTGAACTTGCTCCAGTTTGTTGATGTCTTTTTTAAAATGTGGTGCCCAAAACTGGACACAGTATTCCAGATGAGGTCTGACCAAAGAGGAGTAGAGGGCAATAATGACCTCACGTGATCTAGACTGTATGCTTCTGTTGATACATCCTAGAATTGCATTTGCCTTTTTTGCTGCTGCATCACACTGTTGACTCATGTTAAGTCTGTGATCAATTAGTATACCCAAGTCTTTTTCACATGTGCTGTTACTTAGCCCTATTCCTCCCATTTTGTATATGCTTTTTTCATTTTTATTGCCCAGATGTAGTACTTTGCATTTTTCCCTGTTAAAATCCATTCTGTTAATTGCTGCCCACTGCTCCAGTTTATGTATATCTTTTTGAATCCTCTCTCTCTCTTCTCTAGTATTAGCTACCCCTCCTAGCTTTGTGTCATCAGCAAATTTGATCAGTTTACCCTCAATTCCTTCATCTAAATCATTGATAAAGATGTTGAACAATACAGGGCCCAAAACAGAGCCTTGTGGTACCCCACTTGAGACATTCTTCCAACTGGATGTGCAGCCATTTACAACCACTCTTTGGGTCCGATCACTAAGCCAGTTATGAATCCACCTAATAGTTGCCTTGTCCATTCCATACTTAGTCATTTTTTCAATAAGGATTGTGTGAGATACTTTGTCAAATGCTTTGCTGAAGTCAAGATATACTATATCTACAGCATTTCCCTGATCCACCCAGTCAGTGATTCTGTCATAGAAGGAAATTAAGTTAGTCTGACATGACTTATTAGTTACAAACCCATGCTGACTCTGTTTAATCACTTCATTCTTATCCAGGTACTTGCATACATGTTCTTTAATAATTTGTTCAAAGATCTTTCCTGGTATAGAAGTCAGACTCACCGGCCTGTAGTTCTCTGGGTCCACCTTCTTCCCCTTTTTGAAGATAGGAACAACATTTGCTCTTCTCCAGTCTTCTGGGACTTCTCCTGTTCTCCAAGAATTTTCAAAGATTATGGACAGTGGTTCAAGAATTTCTTCTGCTATCTCCTTCAGTACCTGGGGTGTAATTCATCTGGACCTGGAGACTTGAATTCATTTAGGTTAGCTAAGTGTTTCCTCACTGTCTTTCTGTTTATAGATATCCTGGATTCTTCTATTCCTTTAATAGGACAGTGAAGATCAGTTGATGTTACATTTCCTTTCTGAGAGAAAACAGATGCAAAATAGGAATTTAAAAGTTCAGCCTTCTCAACATCCTGACTTACCATTTCATCATTTTCATCCTGTAAAAATCCTATAGCATCTTTGACTTTTCTTTTACTTTTGACGTATCCCCAAAATCCTTTTTTGTTGCTTTTGACGTCACTTGCAAGCCTTAATTCATTGTCAGCTTTAGATAATCTGATTTGTGCCCTGCAGGTTCTGCAGACGGCATTATATTCTTCTTTAGATATGCCTCCCTCTTTCCATTTGATAAACATTTCTTTCTTCCTTTTTAGCATGTGTTTAAGTTCTATGTTCATCCATCCTGGTTTCCTTAAATGCTTCCCATTCTTCCCTCTTTTCGGAATTGTTAACGATTGTGCTTTGAGAATCTCATTTTTCAAGATTTTCCATCCTTCCTGGACATTTTTGTCCTTAAGGATATCCAGCCATTGGATCCCTCCAATTCTCTTTCTGAGTTCCTTAAAATCTGCCTTTCTGAAATCTAACCTTGACGTCTGAGTCTTCACAGGTCTTCCTCCTCTTGTTATCCAAAATTCTAAAATAGCATGGTCACTACCTCCTAGAGTCCCAGCCACTCTTACCTCCTCCACCATTTCCTCCCTGTTTATGAGGATTAGATCCAAGGTAGCAGATCCCCTTGTTTTCTCCATTACCTTTTGGAAGATAAAGTTGTCAGCAAGAGAGGATAAGAATTTCCTGGACCTGTTAGTTTTGCCTGAGAGAGATTCCCAACAAATGTCTGGATAGTTGAAATCTCCCATGACCACTATGTCACATTTTTTGGAGAACTTGGCCATTTGATGCATAAAGAGTTCATCCATATCTTCAGCTTGCACAGGCGGCCTGTAGTAAATGCCTACAATGGTGTCCTTTCCATTGTTCTGTCCTTGTATTCTTACCCAAACAGTTTCCACAGAACTCCCAGTCTCTGAAGCGTCAATCTCTGTGCAGATATACGCTTTTCTAACATACAGTGCAACACCTCCTCCTCGTTTATCAAGTCTGTTTCTTGCAAATAAGTTGTATCCTTCTAGCCTTGTATTCCAATCATGTGTATCGTCCCACCAAGTCTCAGTGATTCCAATGACATCATATTTCTTCTCCTGAGTTAGTAGCTCCAGTTCTCCTTGTTTGTTGCCCATGCTCAATAAAGCAATTATTTTAGGAAGGTGTGTCGGTTAGCGTTTGGACTGTTGCTAATCTGTATTTAATGTCACAGTCTGGCTCTCCTCGGACTTGTAGCTCCACGTGTAATTGGGAATTTTTTTCTGTATTGAAGTCTAGTAGATTTTTATGGCTAATATGCAAAAATAGGAGCTCACAAACTTCTTTTTTTTCCTATCACACACAGAATGTATCGCTCTCATCATCCCTGTCCTCACGAGCTCTGAATCAAATCTGTATCTCACACAGTGTTATCCCCTCATTATCACTGGTTTCGGAGTTCAAAAAGTATCACTTCCACTATTCAAGACCCCAGGAGCTTTCAATCTAATATTCTATTTATTCTCAACCTTGAAACAAATTATTTCCAATTCCAATTAAGTATCAATAAGTTTTTTAGATCGTGTGAGGATATAAAAAGAATATGGGAAGAACAAATAAACTCCATAATGGTAGTACATAACGGATCTTTACAGCGTATAATATATACAGTGAGTCACGTTACTGTAAACCACCATGAAAACAATAAGTACCAGACATATCGGATTGTGCAAGACGGGACACAATGAGGTGCACGAACCTCCCGCGATTCTCACTCGTCGCGTAAACACTTACAGTTTATTTTAGAAAGATTGAGTGCAACACATATGGACACAGTTTACAAGTGTCGGGAATATGTTTTTTGTATACTTCCTCTTTATTATATTCACATGACTTGGTAAGAGGGGTAGCCATGCTTTGAGAAGAACTTAAGTCCCAGAAGGCCACGACTGATGACATGAAAGGTCAGACATCGCTCTGCCGCGCTTTTTTCCACTGGTTCTTATTATTTTTAAGGATCGTAACGTTTTTCTTCTGGAATATGAGTTTGTTCCTAAACATCAGTGATCGGTGTTTTTCCGAGGCATGTTGGTGCCATTTCATTTCAGACTGCAAATCAGGCTCTTCATACCGGCGGCTTATCTTGGAGAAAAATGCGATTGGCAGTCCGAAATCAGACATGCGCTAACGGCATCTATCCCAACCATCAGTTGGCTGGCATCCGCATTCACATAGACCGTTGGCCGAACCATATCGACGGGTTCAAATGACTTAAGTCTAATGTGTATGGGGGCCCTTCCATATCCATCGGTTGCTGGGAGCTGGGAATGCAAGTGTTACCCCCCCATTGGTCTGATATATAGGTGTCACAGGTGTCAGATGGAATAGACTGTTGCTCCGCATCTGGCTGCAGAAGGTCTGGCATTACAGACGCCTCTTTAATCCTTCTGACTCTTGGACCCAGTGGCAACCTCCTTCCGGCTCTAGTTGACACACCTGGACCTGGGAGTTTATATATCCCCAGACTGCTACAGAGAGTCGCCAATGATATTAACATTTTACCCTTGTGAAGGCTTGGAGCTATAGCAGTCAGCTAACTACCTCTCTGGAGCTGTTTGAGGATGTTTGGTGTTACCTCTCTGAGTCTGCTCAAGCTAAGTTCATTCCCCTTGTCTGTCTACCTTTTTGTCTTTAGTTTACAGTGAAGACTGACCAGTGCTCATCCCTTCTCTATCCAGCGCATAGCTCTAGGGAGATAAAGGGCTTAGGTTCCTGCTCGGTGATTGGTGAGGAAATAATTTAGGGACGGTAGGGCAGGTAGGGTGTTATCAGATCAACCTAGGGGTCTTTACCCACCCTTTCCTTAGTGTCTGGGCTTCCTTACCCTCATCCCTTCGTGTTGCACTTAGTCTTCCCACACTGTGTGTGACAATAGGTCAGCAAAATTTTTGGACTGGGTAACACCTTTAATGTATTTATATAACATGAGCATAATCTTGGGTATTCAAGAAGGATGAAGCATCTCAATAGCTACATGAGTGTGAAATGCCCATGATATTAGGGCCAACACATGTCTCCAGTAGGTTTATGAGCATTACAACATGACTGGGTCTGTAAACATTACATTGAGTTATCTTCCCCACCAACAAAGACTTTTATTATTCATATAGTAGTAGAAAAGCAATGTAAGTACACATTGATTTAATAGAACCATGATCCCTACATGACAGGCAGGTTGAGTTAAAACGGTTACACGCTTCATTAAAAGACATTGCCCCGTGACTTGGTAATTTCCTGACATTTACCAATTACTGTTCACTCAAGAGAAAGAACAGACAGTTTCCAGTTGCTGTATATTGGGAGGCCAAACCCGAGATAAATAAAAACAAATGTGCTTTTCCAAAGGTTCCTCCGCATCCCACACGAGATGGATGGGGACTAATGGCTTTGGGGGAGGTTAGGAGCACGTTCAACCTTTTTTGCTGAATACAAAGCAGAGACTACAAATTGAAATTCCAACATCTATTGCTCCAAATGTCCCTGACAGCACAAGATGCATCTTCTGCCACTTTCTCTCTGGTCATCTACTTAGAAGGAAGGAAGACCAAGAACAGATAGACCTGATATCACGGGGATCAAATCAAAGGCTTCTCAATGACCGTTCCTTATGAATAATGGAGGTCAGGAGTTCAGGGAGCACCTTCACTAATTCAATTTACAAAGACCTCCAATGAATATATCAACCCCGGTAATACCTTAGCAGAACTGTCAGATGGCTATGGATTGCTCCACAGGGAAACCACAGATAGAAATCTGAAAAAAAAAGGAGAAGATGTATTCAAAGAGGTCTTTATCGGTAAACGTGATAGATTGGTTTTATGAGGAGCAGCTGTACTTCTCAGAAGTTAAATAAGATCAGGTGTGTGGAGCCAAGAACAGTCCTCCACGGGTCCTTAGATTTTATGGAATACTAAATGGTTAATCTACCATTCATGTTTTTTTGAAAAAATTAATTTCCTGTTAATGGTGACCCATTTCTCATGTCTGATTCCAGCAGTTCTGTCTTGCAAATTAACAGTGCTGACCACTGAGCCTCCATACCGCATTACATCCCCTTTCTCCGGACGATGGTCACAGGATTGTTGAAAGCAACGGTGACTATAATCTTTGACTATGCAAATTGCTTCTTAAGAGAGGAAGAGGACTTGAACTCTCGTGCCGCCTACAGTCCTAAAAAGTCAATATCGACCCTTCAACAAGCCTTGAGCCAAACCAGAATCTAAATATGCAGACACGTGTTTGGGGGGGTGTTGCCCCTCCTCAGCGCATAATCAGATCTCATGCTTTGCACTGAGGAGGGGAAATACCCTGAAACACTTGCCTGCAAATAGAGATTCTGGTTTGGCTTTTATCCTAAGTTATATGTCAAGGCTCGATATTGACTTTTAGGATTGTACTACTAATAGGTGACACTAGAGTTCTAGTTCTCTCTGAAGAGGCAGTTTGCATATTTAATTTCCCAGAGGAGCATTGCATGGCCTATAAGTCTCCTTACACTGGCATGTCACTCCAGAAGATGAAACGTTACTCTACTCCTTAGACTATAGTCTTTGAAGTGAGTTGTAGTCTCCACTATTCACCCCAGCCCCCTATGATGCTATAAGTTTAGTGGACTGGAGCACGTACTGTTGTCAGCTGAGATATTTGTCTGTTGGTTATATAACGAGTTCCTTGTGTTGACTAAACATATATCATTATCCAGTGACCTCTGACATGTTAGTATATAGACCAGAGCTTGGCTTCAAGGGGAACTCCAGAAAAAAAGACAACCTCGTTGTAATTCTTTTATGGAAAATTCTTCATTGCATCCCGATGTAATCTGCGGCGAAACCACAATGAAAATGCTTGTTCTCCCTGGACATCTATTGAATTACATGACATAATGGAGTCTCCCTGGAGCGCTGGATGCAGCTCTAGACCTTATGTAACACAAGGGGCTCCAGTCTCTTATACAGACGTGCTTTAAATGGATTTATGGACCGAATCTGTAAAGGCAAAACTTTTTCAAGTGTAACATCGTAGCTGAATCCTCACTTTGCATAATTGCCTCCATATTCAGTATCGTCTTATTTTTCCTGACGTTTGATGGCTCCCTGGTGATTTTAGTTTGGCGGCTGATAGTTATTATAATCTCTTCTGATTGGTTATTGCCAACCACAAAGAACAGGGGGGGGGGTCCGGGGACAAACTTTGATCGATATGGGAGCCATTTAAAGGGAATGTTCTCCCCAAAATGCTTATTAGAGTAGCTATAAAGTGACTTGGCCCCAATAAAAATCATATGTTTGTGTTACTGCACCTGAGAAAATGACTTTTATTTCTAAAGAAGATCATTTGGTGTGATCTTGGTGTGACCAAGGGCTCGGTACGCCGTTACATCTACTCTGTTGGCATTTTGGAGAATGTCTCTTTTTTTTGATTGACAGTGCTCTCTTGCCCAGAGTGACCCGTGCCTGAACTGGCCCTGTGTGTCTGCACATGCGCACTGACACTGCCTAAGCACTGCCATTGCATGCATAGTGTCAGTCAGTGTAGGCGAGCACGTTCTCCTTCCCGGCTCCAGCCAAGAAGGAGAACCTGACATTGTGCAGTGTCAGTGCGCATGCATGGATACACAGGTTGCATACACTATGAGCAAGCGAGAGCTGTCAATCAGAAGCTGGAAAAGTCCTCAGAATGAAACTGAAAGGGGGGTAGCGGTGCATTGAGCCCTTGGCCACACCAAGGCAAGTCCTTTCCTTTGCATTTGAGACAAAAATCCTTTTCTCAGGCACTGTACAACTAAAATGTACAGTGCTAGTGTGATTTTATTTTTTTACAGGGGCTAAGTACTGTTTTATGACATAACGGAATTTGACAAGTTACTTCCCTGCATACCTGTTACACAAATTAATTATTATAATGGAATAATTAAGATCATCCATCTTCCTGCGCAATGTGTAATCCAGGTGTACATTTAGTGTTGTATTAATGGAACATTGTATCACCGTTCATTTTATCCACTTTATTAGGGCGGATAGGAGCCGGTCACTTTTTCGCATCATCCGCTTTCTAGTACTGTTGTTGGCAGCTGTTCCCTTTAATCCCCTCCATTATTACGCAGGAAGACTCCACATGTGCACAGGGGCCGAGCGTCCTAGAGCCGGGGCCAAGCCAAGAACATGGACAGAGAGGATGCAGAAATCCAAATATTAGCATTCCTTCTGGGTTTCTCTAACATTTCTCCTGCATATTAATGAACATGTGACAGGAAGACGCCATGTAAATTCCAGATGTGCCCAACGTGCCTCGTCTTCTCTGTTCCTTCCCAGACTTGGTGGCTCAGTGCTCTGGGTTTTTCTATGGAAATGTTTATGACTACTGATATTGCGAGGTTTAATGAGGGAGCAGCAGCATGTAAATATATGACTGTAGGAATACATATAGAATAAAACTCGACGAAAATGGTAGAAAAGAAGAACATTGGGGCAGATTTACTAATCCTGACTAATAGCGTAAATGTGACGGTCTGCAAAGGCAGCAAACAAAGTTCTGTAAGATCAATTTCTTTTTTTTTTTTTTTTGCAACAAGAATTTGCAATTTGGCATATTTTAAACCATTCCCCCTTTTTGTCTCCTTTTTCCCCAAAGAAAAAAAAATTATTTGTGTAGCGTAGGTATGGTCATGGTGCATAGGTGGTCACCAAAGGGCATATCTCCCGAGTTTAAAGACAGGGAGAGGTACATATATTGCTGCCTGTATACAGTATTTCTGTCATGGGTGTATCACCACAAGGATCGTCGCGATTACACACTCTGACTTCTCACAGCTGAGTTGCTGTTTCTTTGTGTTTGGTAATGAGGGAGTTAATTTTACCTAGCTCTTTGCTAAGGCTAGGTCCAGCCTCGCCCGGCTGCTTTTGATTATGTTCTAATTACTGTACCTGCCAGTCTGCTTGTTAGATGCCGGTGAAAGCATTCATGTAGTCTAGCAGACTGGATCGGTTCTGAGAATACTTAAGCTAAGAGTTCATTAGTTGTTTTTACTCTTACAGCTTATAGTTTATCTCTGAGACCTTAGGTGTTCCTACTGTGTGTGAGTGTTGTATGTAAGACTTTATTTACTTTATTTCTTGTCTTTCTTGTATGTCTTTCTGTTCATTAACCGTTACCTGTTCATTCCCTTTGGTGGTAATCAGGGTCCTTCTTAGGACTAGATTACAGTTGGCAGGGATTGATAGGAGACAGGGTTTACGCTGGTGGCCTGGACCTCTGTACCTTTAACAGTACCTCCAGGTAGAGGGATTAGTTAGGACCCCAGTTTAGGGTCAGCATAGACCCCGGTCACCCTCTAGCCGGAGACAGCGTATAACGGATTCCGTATTGACCCACTGGACTTTCTGTCAGGTAATTCTATGTTATCATATATCTATGCGCATGTTATATTGTATGTTGCCCTTTTGATATAGATTACTGTCATCACATATATATATATCTGCTATACAGCGTGACATTTTCACCGGCCATACTAAAGATTCTCCCCAGCTGTCATGGATCCAGTAGCCCAGCTGGCCCGGCAGTTGCAGGGGTTGTCCATGGAGTTTGCAGACATTAAGTCCAAGGTTTTGTCCCCCCCGGAGCAAACCAGATCTGAACCTAAGGTTGCTCTCCTGGACAGGTTCACTGGTGGGCGGGACAAATTTTTTACTTTCCGGGAGGCATGTAAATTGTACTTTCGGCTGCGGCCTCGGTCATCTGGGAGTGAAGAGCAGAGGGTGGGAATTGTTATCTCGCTCTTACAAGGGGACCCTCAATCTTGGGCGTTCTCTATTCCTCCAGGCTCCCAGATCTCCAGTCAGTGGATCGATTTTTTACTGCCCTGGGTCTGGTATATGATGATCCGGATCGAGTTTCCCTTGCTGAAACAAAGTTACGTAAAATACGGCAAGGAAATCGTCCAGCGGAGGAATATTCTTCTGAGTTCCGTAGATGGGCAACAGATACTCAGTGGAATGACCCAGCTCTTAGGAGCCAGTTTTGTCAAGGGTTGTCTGACAAATTAAAAGATGTGTTGGCTCAGTATGATTCTCCTCCATCACTGGAGGCTGCTATGGCCCTCGCTATTCGCATTGATAGACGAATTCGGGGAAGACGCGAGGTAACTCCGCCTCCCGTGATGACTCCACCTACTACTAAAGTCCCTTATACTGAGGTTCCCCTGGTCTGTTCTGAGGAACCCATGCAGTTGGGAGGGACATCTTTTTGTAGGAGGGAATCGGCGGTGCACCGCAAGACTAGAAGGTGTTTCTTTTGCGGGAGAGAGGGACATTTTGTTGGGGGGTGTCCATCCCGGGCCTCTTTGAGCAAAGGAGTTAACCTGGGAGTGTGTATTTCGTCCCCAAATCCCTCTCAGTTTCTCGTGCCTGCGGAGGTGGTGATTGGTACTAGAACTGAGAGGATTTCTGTTTTTCTTGATAGTGGGTCCGGGGCTAATCTGGTGGACGCTCGGTTTGCCCAGGTGCATGGTATGCAACTGAGTGTATTGGCCAAACCGGTCCCTATAGTCTCTATTGATTCTAGACCTCTCGGTCAAGGTAGCTTGGTACAAGCTGTTCATAACATAGATCTTCGAGTAGGGGCAATACATAAAGAGCAATTGTCTTGTTATGTGTTGGAGGGTCTACCTACTCCTATTGTGTTGGGACTTCCAGGGAGACTGATAGTTCCAGATCGGTTAAGACTGAAGGTTACGGGGAACCGTTACAAACGGATGGCTGATAGGGGGAGAGTTTCTGGTCTAGATCTGAAGGTGAACGATCTAGTTTGGTTGTCTACCAGGAATATAAAACTTAAAGTTTCCTCCTGGAGGTTGGGTCCCAGATTCATCGGGCCGTACAGGATCAGTTCCATAATTAATCCTGTGGCATTTCGTCTGGACCTCCCTCCTACGTTTAAAATTCATAATGTGTTTCACAAGTCATTACTTAAAAAGTATGTGGCACCAGTCATACTGTCACCTCTACCTCCTCCTTCAGTGGTGGTCAATGATAACGTGGAATTTCATGGGTCGAAAATCATTGACTCACGTCTCAGTCGCCGATCCCTTCAGTACTTGGTTCATTGGAGGGGGTATGGTCCTGTGGAGAGGACGTGGGTCCCTGCGTCTGATGTTAACGCAGATCAATTGGTTCGGACCTTTCACACAACTCACCCGGGCAGACCTGGCCCTGAGGGTCCGGAGTCCCCTCGTAGAGGGGGGGGTACTGTCATGGGTGTATCGCCACAAGGATCGTCGCGATTACACACTCTGACTTCTCACAGCTGAGTTGCTGTTTCTTTGTGTTTGGTAATGAGGGAGTTAATTTTACCTAGCTCTTTGCTAAGACTAGGTCCAGCCTCGCCCGGCTGCTTTTGATTATGTTCTAATTAGATTCCTTCATATACCTGCCAGTCTGCTTGTTAGATGCCGGTGAAAGCATTCATGTAGTCTAGCAGACTGGATCGGTTCTGAGAATACTTAAGCTAAGAGCTCCTTAGTTGTTTTTACTCTTATAGCTTATAGTTATCTCTGAGACCTTAGGTGTTCCTACTGTGTGTGAGTGTTGTATGTAAGACTTTATTTACTTTATTTCTTGTCTTTCTTGTATGTCTTTCTGTTCATTAACCGTTACCTGTTCATTCCCTTTGGTGGTAATCAGGGTCCTTCTTAGGACTAGATTACAGTTGGCAGGGATTGATAGGAGACAGGGTTTACGCTGGTGGCCTGGACCTCTGTACCTTTAACAGTACCTCCAGGTAGAGGGATTAGTTAGGACCCCAGTTTAGGGTCAGCATAGACCCCGGTCACCCTCTAGCCGGAGACAGCGTATAACGGATTCCGTATTGACCCACTGGACTTTCTGTCAGGTAATTCTATGTTATCATATATCTATGCGCATGTTATATTGTATGTTGCCCTTTTGATATAGATTACTGTCATCACATATATATATATCTGCTATACAGCGTGACAATTTCTGCCCCCTACTGAAAACCTCTTAGTGTTCTCATCCTCATACACAATATGATGACCCTAGAGGCTCCCAACACAATATGATGCTGCCATAATGTCCCTGAAACAGTTTAATGGTCCTACAGTGTCCCCCACACATTATGCTTCCCCCACAGATTTCCCATATATATGAGACACCCACAGTGTGATGCCCCTACATTGTCCCCCACACACATTACAATGATCCCATAGTAACTCCAACACAGTATAATTTCTCCACATAGTCTGCACCTACCACAGTGCCCCAAAAACAGTATGATGTTCCCACAGTGCCTCCAATACAGTATATTGCCCCCACTACCTTTAAACACAATATGATGTGTCTATATTTCTCTCCACGCAGTGTTATATTCCTACAATCCCTCTTCCGGCATTATGAGGCCCCACAGTGACCCCCTCACAGTAACCCCCACACTGTGCAGCCACAGACACTCACACATCACACAGTATAATGCCCCCCACAGAGTATGATGGATTTTCAGCCCCCCTACACACAGTACGATGACCCCAACAGATCTCACAGATATTATAATGCCCTAAACACAGTATGATAGCCCCCAAAGATCACCCACACACTGATACTCCCACAGATACTCCAAACACTATGATATCTTCACAGTCCCCAACAACAACAATATATGCCCCCACAGTCTTCCAATACAGTACTGTAATATGGTCCCCACACACAGTATGATAGCCCCCAGAGATTGCCCACACACAGTATGATAGCCCCCACAGATTGCCCACACACTATGATGCTCCCACAGATGCTCCACACACTATGATGTCCTCACCGTCCCCAACTCATACACAGTATGATACCCCACAACAATATATGCCCCCACAGTCTTTCAACACAGTACTGTAATATGGTGCCCACACACAGTATGATAGCCCCCACAGATTGCCCACACACAGTATGATAGCCCCCACAGATTGCCCGCCCACACACTATGATGCTCCCACAGATGCTCCACACACTATGATGTCCTCACCGTCCCCAACTCATACACAGTATGATACCCCACAACAATATATGCCCCCACAGTCCTCCAATACAGTACTGTAATATGGTCCCCACACACAGTATGATAGCCCCCACAGATTGCCCGCCCACACACTATGATGCCCCCACAGATGCTCCACACACTATGATGTCCTCACCATCCCCAACTCATACACAGTATGATACCCCGCAACAATATATGCCCCCACAGTCTTCCAATACAGTACTGTAATATGGTCCCCACACACACAGTATGATAGCCCCCACAGATTGCACACACACAGTATGATATTCCCCACAGATTGCCCACACACTATGATTCCCCACAGATGCTCCACACACTATGATGTCCTCACCGTCCCCAACTCATACACAGTATGATACCCCACAACAATATATGCCCCCACAGTCTTCCAATACAGTACTGTAATATGGTCCCCACACACAGTATGATAGCCCCCACAGATTGCCTACACACTGTATGATAGCCCCCACAGATGCTCCACACACTATGATGTCCTCACCGTCCCCAACTCATACACAGTATGATACCCCACAGCTTCACCACACAATATGATTTCCCCCACAGTCTCCTCATAAGTAAGATGGTCCCCACACACAGTATGATGGCTCCCACAGCCCCCCACAGTTCCTCCCAACAAGGACTCACTGACTAAATGTAGAGAAGCTCACGATGGGCTGATGCAGTCTGTGCAGTGTGTGGATGGAAGCTCCACGCGGTAGGTGTGATCTAGTGTTTGGCCCTGAGCTCCGTTCAACTCACAGGCCCCAGAGCCGCCACGTGGTTTTCCACTATTAGCGGTACACCAGTGACATAACTTTTTTTTAAAGATTCGTAAAATGCTCATTTTACGATAAGATGGAAACTTTTGCAAAATTATAAAGCCAATCTAAGGGCGCAGTTATACGGCTGTATAAACTGGACCGCAATGCACGGACTGTGCGTGGATCCGGAGAGTCGCCGGCCAGTCTGTGCATTGTGCTCCACTCATGCCCTGATTTTTAAGGCCATCTAACTGCGCCCTGACATGAATTTTCACCTGCCTCGTCAGGTCTAAACATCTATTTAATATTGTATACACACCATATTGTGAAATTTGATGACGGATGAGCCTTAACATTTTTATCGATTTTATTTTTAAGGCATGAAAATCAAGTACCGTAAACTATTTTTTTTATTTAATCACTAACAGTGGCTATTTTCCCCTTTTTCCTATGTATAAGCAATGGTCCGGCTTCTTCTCTAGTGCACTCCTGATCATTACAGGCATGTGTTTGTTATAAGCCAAATTTTCATTTTACAAAAAGTCTGGAAAAGCTACTGGCTTGGTAAATTTGCAGATTTGCTCTTCTTTGCAAACATGCAGAGGTTTCTTCCCTAAATTTGTGCTTTATTGATATGCACGCTTTCATTAGTCGTTATTGCCTGAGCGCCAGCACATTAGCTCGGAGCCGTGTGATAATAAATACATCATTTGCACATATAAGGTGTGAGCTCATCTATCACATCCTTTCTGAGAAGTGAAGGCTGATAAAAATAATACCTTCCTGGCATCTGAAGGAGCAGCTCATTAATTTTGTCCTTATCTTCTTCTCTGTAATACTCGCTCTGACTTGGATCCTCGTTTTGAAAATATAATTTCATCTATTTTCTTTCCGGATGCACATGTGCGATTACAATTGCATTATGGCTCTGGCGTTACAGGGATGGCTTCATATATTAATTTTTCTGGTAGTGGCACAACTTTTTTTTTGGGGTGCACAGGACGGATGTGGCAAAACAACAATTAGGCCGGGGTCAGACACAACTACAAAAAAACGGACCGTTTTAGTCGGTCGATTATCGGAGCAAAATGTAAACATCACACATCCGCCTGGCATCCGATTTTCCTTCAAAGATGCGATTTAGTCGCATGTGTGTGTACCTTGTAACATCCGATTTTCATCCGACTTGCGAGAAATTCTCGCAGGCTTGCAAAACTGGCATATAATGGATCCAAAAGAATAGTATTTAAATCACAAAATAAAGAATAGATATATACACATAGAACACATATATATATATATATATATATATATATATATCACACACATGTCATTGTGACATGTAATATATATATATTTATAGTTCCTAGACTTCTACATACTATAATAGCCGCTAATTCAATTGCCGGCTTTTGTGAAATCACAGAAGCCGACATGAAATGATACATTGTTTAGACACAGTTAACCATGTCATTTCCTGTATTTTGATATATGGTTTGAACTTACAGTTACATAAGTGTATGTGTGCAAAATTTCAGACATGTAGGGGTTAATTAAAGGTGTAAATTCGTTGAAAAAAAATGCGTGGGCTCCCGCTGTATTTTCTCCACCAGACAGACAAAGCATTTTAATTAAATTAATTTAATTCTAATTAGAGATTTGCCCTTTCTGGGGTGTCTGGGGGCAGATGTTAGTAGCCAGGGGGGGCACAAAAAAATGTACCCTCCCTAGGCTATTATTATCTGCCCCCACTCGCTTGCTTTGTCTGTCTGGTGGAGAAAATACAGCGGGAGCCCACACATTTTTTTTCAACGAATTTACACCTTTAATTAACCCCTACATGTCTGAAATTTTGCACACATACACTTATGTAATTGTAAGTTCAAACCATATATCAAAATACAGGAAATGACATGGTTAACTGTGTGTAAACAATGTATCATTTCATGTCGGCTTCTGTGATTTCACAAAAGCCGGCAATTGAATTAGCGGCTATTACAGTATGTAGAAGTGTGAGAACTATAAATATATGTATATGTAGCATCGGCGTCCCTGCCTTCTGCCAGGCAGGGACGCTGTTCCCCTGCGACAGCGTCCTCTGCCAGGCAGGGACGTCGCCCCCCTTACCCGCGCTCAGCGTCCTCCTTCCGTCCTGCTGGGGCCGCGCGCTCCTTCCCTGCTGCTGGACTTAGGGCGCGCGCCCGCGCCCTCCCCCGCTCTTAAAGGGGCCGCGCGCATCTTTCAAAAAGGTCCCCGGCCAATGCCGGAGGACTCCACCCTATATAAAGTACTTCCTCCTTAATGGAGGTGCCCGAGCAATGTTGTTGTTGCACTGTTTACTCTGCTTCAGCCCTCAGGGTCCGTTACCAGTTACCTGCCTGTTTCCTGCCAGTTTGCTGTCTGCTACCTGCCTGCAAGCCTGCCTGGAGGTTCGGCCGTCACATGCGGTGACCATCGGCAATTCCAGAGACTCTCGCCTGCTCACTTGGGAGCACTCATCTGCCATCTGACTGCAAGCCCACCTGAAGGTTCGGCCATCACCTGCGGTGTTCATCGGCTGTTCCAGAGACTCTCGCCTGTTCACTTGGGGCCGCTCATCTGTCATCTGCCTGCTAGCCTACCGGGAGGCTCCACCGTCTCAGGTCGTATATACCTGTCCAGTCAAAGACTGCCCCGGCTCCTTGCCTGCCTGTTTATCCAGAGACTGCCCCGGTCACTTGCTGTGACTTCCTGCCTGTCTAACCAGAGACTGCCCCGGTCACGTGCTGTGACTTCCTGCCTGTCTAACCAGAGACTGCCCCGGTCACTTGCTGTGACTTCCTGCCTGTCTAACCAGAGACTGCCCCGGTCACTTGCTGTGACTTCCTGCCTGTCTAACCAGAGACTGCCCTGGCCACTTGCCGTGACTTCCTGCCTGTCTACCCAGAGACTGCCCCGGTCACTTGCCGTGACTTCCTGCCTGTCTAACCAGAGACTGCCCTGGTCACTTGCCGTGACTACCTGCCTGTCTACCCAGAGACTGCCCCGGTCACTTGCCGTGACTACCCGCCTGTCTACCCAGAGACTGCCCCGGTCACTTGCCGTGACTACCCGCCTGTCTAACCAGAGACTGCCCCGGTCACTTGCCGTGACTACCCGCCTGTCTATCCAGAGACTGCCCCCGTCACTTGCAGTGACTTCCTATCCGTCTCCCCGGGCGCCACCCACTCCTTTACAAGGAAAGCCTCCTTGTATAATAAAGCTCAGAGGTTCCGCCTCCCTGACCCGTTACAGTTTGCTCGGGCCATGGAACCCGGTGGCACCCAAACCCCTTCGCTCTCTGCAGGGCCGCCATCAGGGCATGAGAACCCTTACTGCTGTATGGGGCCCGGTCATTAGGGGGGGCCCGCCGCCCGAGCATGCAGGTCTGCGCTCGGGCCCGGGGGCCCCCAACATTTTGAGGCTCCCCTGCACCTCAAGGGGCCCCCAGCTAGCGGCACATCACACAGCCGCTATGGGGGCCCCTGTGTGGCAGGGGGGCCCGCCTGCCCCCAGCGCCGACTCCCCCCGCCGCTGCATTGAACTATACCGGCGTCTGCCAGTACAGTTCAAAGCGATGATGGAGGAGAGAGCGTCAGCTGACGCTCCCTCTCCCATCATTCCCTGCTCTGCCTCTGACACAGCGCGCTCACTGTGTGCCGGGCAGAGCAGGAGACAGGAGCTGGGAGCAGCGCTGGCACGAGGATGAGGTGAGGAGTGTTTTTTTTTTTATAAATCTGTCCTGCTGTGGGGCAATTCCTGGGGGGGAGGGGAGATGAGGGCTGTAAAATGTGGGCCCTGCTGTATACTATGGGGGCCCTGCTATATCCAATGTGGGCCCTGCAATATACAATGGGGGCCCTGCTGTATGCTATGGGGGCCCTGCTGTCTACTATAGGGGCCCTGCTGTAAAATGGGGGGCCTTGCTATATACTTTGTGGGGCCTGCTATATACAATGTGGGCCCTGCTGTAAAATGGGGGCCCTGCTATATACTATGTGGGTCCTGCTATATACAATGTGGGCCCTGCTATATACTATGGGGGCCCTGCTGTAAAATGTGGGCCCTGCTATACACTATGGGGGCCCTGCTATATACAATGGGGGCCCTGCTATATACTATGTGGGCCCTGCTGTATACTATGTGGGCCCTGCTATATACTATGTGGGCCCTGCTGTATACAATGTGGGCCCTGCTATATACAATGTGGGCCCTGCTATATACTATGTGGGCCCTGCTGTATACTATGGGGGCCCTGCTATATACAATGTGGGCCCTGCTATATACTATGTGGGCCCTGCTATATACTTTGTGGGCCCTGCTATATACTATGTGGGCACTGCTGTATACTATGGGGGCCCTGCTATATACAATTTGGGCCCTGCTATATACTGTGGGCCCTGCTATATACTATGTGGGCCCTGCTGTATACAATGTGGGCCCTGCTATATACTATATGTGCCCTGCTATATACTATGTGGGCCCTGCTGTATACAATGTGGGCCCTGCTGTAAAATTGGGGGCCCTGCTGTATACTATGGGGGCCCTGCTATATCCAATGTGGGCCCTGCAATATACAATGGGGGCCCTGCTGTATACTATGGGGGCCCTGCTGTCTACTATAGGGGCCCTGCTGTAAAATGGGGGCCTTGCTATATACTATGTGGGCCCTGCTATATACAATGTGGGCCCTGCTGTAAAATGTGGGCCCTGCTATACACTATGGGGGCCCTGCTATATACAATGGGGGCCCTGCTATATACTATGTGGGCCCTGCTGTATACTATGTGGGCCCTGCTATATACTATGTGGGCCCTGCTGTATACAATGTGGGCCCTGCTATATACAATGTGGGCCCTGCTATATACTATGTGGGCCCTGCTATATACTATGTGGGCCCTGCTGTACACTATGTGGGCCCTGCTGTACACTATGTGGGCCCTGCTGTACACTATGTGGGCCCTGCTGTACACTATGTGGGCCCTGCTGTATACTATGTGGGCCACGCTGTACACTATGTGGGCTGTGTTATATACTATGGGGGGATATATTATATTTTATAGGGTGGCTGTTATATAATATATGTGGCTGTGTTATATACTTTGTGGCTGTGTTATATACTATGGGGGCTACGTTATATTCCTTTGGGGAGGCAGGCTGTATGATATTCTATTCGGGGATACATTATATTCTATGGGGGCTGTATTATATTTATTATATTCTATGAGGGGTGATTGCATCATACTCTATGAGGTGGCTACATTGTATTCTATGAGGGGCTAGATTATATTGTATGGGGGCTTCATTATACTTTATGAGGGGGCTACATTATATTCTATGGGGGCTGCATTATACTATATGAGTAGGGCTACATTGTATTTTATGGAGGGCTACATTATACTATATAAGGGGGCTCAATTATATTCTATGGGGGTTTAGATTATACTCTGTGGGGTGGTTGCATTATACTCTGTGGGGTGGTTGCATTATACTCTGTGGGGTGGTTGCATTATACTCTGTGGGTGGTTGCATTATACTCTGGGGTGGTTGCATTATACTCTGGGGTGGTTGCATTATGCTCTGTGGGGTGGCTGCATTATGCTCTGTGGGGTGGCTGCATTATGCTCTGTGGGGTGGCTGCATTATGCTCTATAGGGTGACTGCATTATACTATACGTGGGCTGCATTATACTGTATTGAGGACTATGGGGAATACATTATACCATATGAAGAACTATGGGGTGCATTATACTATGGGAAGTGAATTGTACTACATGGATGACTATGGCGGTGCATTATACTATATGGAGCACTATGAGGAGTGTATTATACTATATGGATGACTGAGTGTATTTTAATATATTGAGGGCTATTAGGAGTGTATTATACTATATGGAGGACTATGGATACATTATATTATATGGAGGACTATGTGGTGTGCACTTTACAATATGGAGGACTGTGGTGCACATAATATATGGAGGACTATGGGGTGTATTATACTAAACAAGCAAAATGCTGCATATTCATCGAGTGATTGGTGTTAGGCTAAGTGCACACGTTCAGGAATGTTTGCAGAATTTTCCTGAGCAAAAACTGACTTTTTCCGCGGTAAACTTTCTAGGTCAATAATATAGCGGGAAAAAGGCTAGAATTCCGCAAAATTAATGAACATGTTGGCTCTTTTTCCGAGATGCTTTTTTTTCGCGGAAAAAAACGCACCATGTGCACAAAAATTGCGGACTTCATTCTAAATGATAGGATGCTTAATTCATGCGTTTTTGACGCGTTTTTTTCCCGCGAAAAAAACGCAAATAATCCTGAAAGTGTGCACATAGCCTGAATGTGTCATTGGTGAGGGCATGGTGCAGAAGTGAAGTTTTTCCATGAAAGGGCGGAGGGATTTTGGAAGGTTTGCGTGGTGGAGGAGGAGCTAGGTGGATGCGGAACTGGGGGGTGGAGCCTGGGCGGAGTCTCAAGGGGGGCCCCATAAATTTTGCCAGTATGGGGCCCCGAAATACCTAGTGGCAGCCCTAGCTCTCTGACCTGTGTCATGAACTGTCTCGTCAGAGGTCTCAACAGGAGTCCATCCTGGGTCACCTGCGGAATGTTAATTCCCGCCTGGACACCCTGACTACTTCACCAGCAACCACCGCGGGCGCCATGACTCGCAATCCGGCAGTTCCGCTGCTTACCAATTCCGTGGTTTCTGTTCCTGGACCTCGACTTTCAGCTCCTCCTCGGTTTGGAGGCGACCCTGCTCTGGCTCGGGGTTTCATTAACCAATGCACCCTGCATTTTGAACTCCTGGCACACCAGTTTAACTCCGACCGGGCCAAAATTGCCTTCATCATGTCCCATCTCACCGGAGAGGCCCTGGCCTGGCTACATTCTCTTTGGGAGAGAGAGGATCCTCTGGTGTCTGACCTGTCTGCTTTTCTCTCAGCCTTCCGGAAGGTATTCGATGAACCCGGACGGAAGACCTCCTCTGCATCTTCTCTGCTGCGTCTCCGTCAGGAAAGTCTCACCGTGGGTCAATATGCCATACGGTTCCGTACCCTTGCCTCGGAGCTAGCTTGGGATAATGACGCTCTGATCTCTGTCTTCTGGGAGGGTCTGTCCGGCCGCATTAAAGATGAACTTGCTGGTCGGGACATTCCAACCTCTCTCGATGACCTAATAAATCTCGCCAATCGAATTGATCTGCGGTTCCAGGAGCGCGCTAAAGAGGCCACCCGTGAGAGAAGGTTTCCTCGTCTTGCTCCTTCTTTTCAGAGACCTGTAACTCCTTCCGTTTCTCCTCAGGTACACTCTTCTGAGCCTATGCAAGTCGACCAGACCAAGATGGTCAAAGCCCGTCAGGACTCACGCCGTACCGAGAAGAGTTGCTTCTACTGTGGCAGTAAGGAGCACTGGATCCGTACCTGCCCAGAGAGGTCGGGAAACGCCTGTGTCTAGGTTCGCTCGGAGAGGTCCACCTAGACAAAAATAAATCCTCTTCATCTCTGCTGTTGTCAGTCTCAATTCTCCTCGGTGAGAACCGTTATTTCGAACTTGCCCAACTTGATTCTGGAGCAGCCGGGAATCTTGTTTCACAGGCTCTAGTAGAGAAATATCGCATTCCTACCAAACCTCTGGTTGAACCAGTATCTGTTGCTGCTGTGGATGGAGGTCTCCTGCCACGTCCCATCCAACTTATCACTGAAGCCATAACCCTGCAGGTAGGAATGCTGCATTCTGAGAGCATCTCGTTTCATGTTCTGCCTGGACTCTCACATGCTTTCTTACTAGGTCTGCCTTGGCTCCAAAAGCATGCACCCGTGCTCGACTGGCAGAATGGAGAGATTCTTCGCTGGGGACAGGACTGTCATAAAACTTGCTTGGTTCCTGTTCATCCCATCCGTCCTTCTCCTACACCAACTAATCTACCAGGGCTCCTGATTCCATATTGGTCTTTCGCTGATGTCTTTAATAAAAAGGAAGCAGAGACATTACCCCCGCACAGACCATATGATTGCCCTATCGACCTGCAACCCGGTACTACGCCTCCCCGTGGGCGTATTTACCCATTGTCCGCTGCTGAGACCAGGTCGATGTCCGAATATATCGAGGAGAATTTGGCTAAGGGATTCATCCGGAAATCCACCTCCCCAGCGGGAGCAGGTTTCTTCTTCGTAAAAAAGAAAGACGGCTCTCTCCGTCCCTGTATTGACTACAGAGGCCTAAATTTGATCACGGTGAAGAATAAGTACCCTCTTCCGCTCATTCCAGAATTGTTTGATCGTCTGAGGGGGCTAGAATCTTCACCAAACTGGATCTCCGTGGGGCATATAACCTGGTCCGTATCCGTCGGGGAGATGAATGGAAGACGGCATTCAATACCCGGACGGCCACTACGAGTATTTGGTTATGCCCTTTGGTCTCTGTAATGCTCCAGCAGTCTTTCAGGAGTTGGTCAATGACATCTTCCGGGACCTTTTCTACTCCTGCATTGTGGTGTACCTAGACGACATCTTGGTCTTCTCTCCGGATCTCCAGTCTCACCGGAGGGATGTTCGTCAGGTTCTGCTCAGGCTCAGGCAGAATCACCTCTTCGCCAAATATGAGAAGTGCCTCTTTGAGCAGACCTCGCTTCCGTTTTTGGGCTACATCATTTCTCAGACAGGCCTACGAATGGATCCGGAGAAACTGTCTGTCATCGAGAAATGGCCCCGACCGGAGGGGTTGAAGGCCATTCAGCGGTTCCTGGGATTCGCCAATTATTACCGACTCTTCATACCACACTTCTCTTCCCGGACTGCTCCAATCTCCGCGCTCACCCGCAAGGATGCTAATCCCAAACAGTGGACGCCCGAAGCAGAGGAGGCCTTTCTTTCTTTAAAACAGGCCTTCTCTTCCGCTCCAGTGCTGCATCGCCCGGACGGCAACAAGCAGTTCTTCCTGGAGGTGGACGCTTCCTCTTCTGGAGCCGGAGCGGTACTTACTCAAAAATCTTCATCCAGGAGGATGGTATCTTGCGGCTTCTTCTCCAAACTCTTCTCCTCTTCTGAGCGCAATTACTCCATAGGAGACCGAGAGTTATTGGCCATCAAGATGGCGTTGGAGGAGTGGCGTTACCTACTCGAGGGGCTCTTCATCCGGTAATCATTTACACTGACCACAAAAATCTGGCTTACCTCCAGCATGCCCAGAGACTTAACCCTCGCCAAGCCCGGTGGTCCTTGTTTTTTGCCCGCTTTGATTTTCTGTTACATTTTCGTCCGGCCGACAAGAACATCAAGGCGGACGCCTTGTCCCGGTCCTTCCTGGTGTCGGATCTCGAGGAGGAACCTAAACATATCATCGATCCCGCCAGAGTGATGCGGGTGGCTCCCGTGAGTCTAAATCGTCTCCCTCCTGGCAAGACGTTCGTATCGGTAACCGATCGGGAGAGAATCCTACACTGGGGTCATTCGTCTAAACTAGCTGGCCACGCTGGTCAGAAAAAGACCCTCCAGCTCATTACTCGGCATTACTGGTGGCCTACCCTGCACAAGGACGTAATAGACTTTGTTTCTGCCTGTGTCTCCTGTGCCCGCAACAAAGTTCCGAGATACCTGCCTGCCGGCCGTCTTCTTCCGCTTCCTGTACCCGCTGCTCCCTGGCAGCATATAGCCATGGACTTCATAACAGATCTGCCCGTCTCTGCCGGTTGTACGGTCATTTGGGTGGTCGTTGACCGATTTTCCAAGATGGCTCACTTCATTCCCCTGCCAGGGCTTCCGTCTGCACCCGAGTTGGCTAAAGACTTTATCCGCCACATCTTCCGTCTTCATGGTCTGCCTCGTCACATTGTGTCGGATCGTGGGGTACAGTTCACCTCACGATTCTGGAGAGCCACTTGTAAGTTGCTAGACGTCACCTTGGATTTCTCCTCCGCTTACCACCCGCAGTCCAATGGACAAGTCGAGCGAATCAATCAGAATCTGACCAGTTATCTCCGGTACTTCGTTAATGCCCACCATTCTGACTGGGTGGATCTCCTGCCTTGGGCCGAATTCTCTTATAACAATCACGAGAGTGAATCTTCCTCCAAATCTCCGTTTTTTGTAGTCTTCGGTCAACACCCCCGGATCCCTGTTCCTGTCTCCATCTCTGTGGACAATCCAGCTGCGGAATCTCTGGTTAACGAATTTTCCTCCATATGGGAGAGTGCCCGTTCCACACTCATTCTGTCATCCGAGCGCATGAAGAAACATGCTGACAAAAGACGTTTGGATCCTCCTCAATTCCGTCCTGGGGATAAGGTCTGGCTTTCATCCAAGTATGTCCGGCTCAAGATTCCTTCCTACAAGTTGGGTCCTCGGTTCATCGGTCCTTTTGAGATCATCAGTCAGATCAACCCGGTGTCCTATAAATTGAAACTCCCGGCCAATTTGCGGATTCCTAACTCCGTCCATGTATCTCTCCTCAAACCGGTGGTACTTAACTCTTTTGTCAAGTCTACAGGTACACCTCCTGCTCCAGTGTCTGCTGAAGACGAATTTGAGGTAGAGAACATTCTGGCCACCAAAAGGGTAGGAAGAAAGACCTATTTTCTGGTGGATTGGAAGGGGTTTGGTCCTGAGGAGAGAACGTGGGAGCCTCGGGAGAACATCCATGCCCCTCTCATCTTAGCTAAATTTCTTTCTGGCCTAAAAAGGGGGGGCCTAAGGGGGGGGTACTGTAGCATCGGCGTCCCTGCCTTCTGCCAGGC
This sequence comes from Oophaga sylvatica, assembly GCA_033576555.1. Classification (NCBI taxonomy): domain Eukaryota; kingdom Metazoa; phylum Chordata; class Amphibia; order Anura; family Dendrobatidae; genus Oophaga; species Oophaga sylvatica. The sequence goes on from JARQOD010000009.1 coordinate 85,317,129, forward strand.
AGGGACGCTGTGCCCCTGCGACAGCGTCCTCTGCCAGGCAGGGACGTCGCCCCCCTTACCCGCGCTCAGCGTCCTCCTTCCGTCCTGCTGGGGCCGCGCGCTCCTTCCCTGCTGCTGGACTTAGGGCGCGCGCCCGCGCCCTCCCCCGCTCTTAAAGGGGCCGCGCGCATCTTTCAAAAAGGTCCCCGGCCAATGCCGGAGGACTCCACCCTATATAAAGTACTTCCTCCTTAATGGAGGTGCCCGAGCAATGTTGTTGTTGCACTGTTTACTCTGCTTCAGCCCTCAGGGTCCGTTACCAGTTACCTGCCTGTTTCCTGCCAGTTTGCTGTCTGCTACCTGCCTGCAAGCCTGCCTGGAGGTTCGGCCGTCACATGCGGTGACCATCGGCAATTCCAGAGACTCTCGCCTGCTCACTTGGGAGCACTCATCTGCCATCTGACTGCAAGCCCACCTGAAGGTTCGGCCATCACCTGCGGTGTTCATCGGCTGTTCCAGAGACTCTCGCCTGTTCACTTGGGGCCGCTCATCTGTCATCTGCCTGCTAGCCTACCGGGAGGCTCCACCGTCTCAGGTCGTATATACCTGTCCAGTCAAAGACTGCCCCGGCTCCTTGCCTGCCTGTTTATCCAGAGACTGCCCCGGTCACTTGCTGTGACTTCCTGCCTGTCTAACCAGAGACTGCCCCGGTCACGTGCTGTGACTTCCTGCCTGTCTAACCAGAGACTGCCCCGGTCACTTGCTGTGACTTCCTGCCTGTCTAACCAGAGACTGCCCCGGTCACTTGCTGTGACTTCCTGCCTGTCTAACCAGAGACTGCCCTGGCCACTTGCCGTGACTTCCTGCCTGTCTACCCAGAGACTGCCCCGGTCACTTGCCGTGACTTCCTGCCTGTCTAACCAGAGACTGCCCTGGTCACTTGCCGTGACTACCTGCCTGTCTACCCAGAGACTGCCCCGGTCACTTGCCGTGACTACCTGCCTGTCTACCCAGAGACTGCCCCGTCACTTGCCGTGACTACCCGCCTGTCTAACCAGAGACTGCCCCGGTCACTTGCCGTGACTACCCGCCTGTCTATCCAGAGACTGCCCCCGTCACTTGCAGTGACTTCCTATCCGTCTCCCCGGGCGCCACCCGCTCCTTTACAAGGAAAGCCTCCTTGTATAATAAAGCTCAGAGGTTCCGCCTCCCAGACCCGTTACAGTATATATATATGTCACAATGACATATATATATATATATATATATATATATGTATTCTATGTGTGTATATCTATTCTTTCTATTCTTTATTAAAGCTGTCAGTGTGATTTTACAGTATAGCCGGGGATGAATTGCCGGCTTTTCTAAAGGACACGGTGCGATTTAATCGCAAGTCACACGTGCGGTCCGTTTGTAATCCGATTTTTCATCGCTCCCATAGACTTGCATTGGCGATAGTCGACCCACAATCGGTGACAATCGCAGCATGCTGCGATTGCACTCGGACGTTTGAAACGGACCACAAAAAATCTGATACTGGGAGCTGCTCCATAGATTAACATAGGTCCGACTGCAATGCGATATTTCATCGTATTGCAGTCGTCCGATTCTGTCGCCAGTGTGACCCCGGCCTTACTTGTATACTGGCTTGGACTGGCCCACAGGAGAACAGAAGAATCCTCCGGTGGGCCGCTATACAAGAGTGAGCCGCCACCCTATTATATGAGCATGCTCGATTTGCATCCAATATTTGGATCGCACTCGGCCATGCAAGTCAATGAGTCCATTGGAAAAAAATCGGACCGCACTCTGATGACATCTGACTGCAGACCAATATCATTAGAATGGAGAAGATGGAGACATTTTTTCCCATCTTCTACTCATCCAAAAAAAATTGGATCACAGGATGATCCTGATCAGAGTATGATTAGATTAGCATTATCGTCCCGATTCACTCGGATGAGAGAAAATACGCTGATGTGACCCTGGCCCTACTGGCAGTCATAGAACCAGCAATCATTAATGATGTTTCAGTTTATGGTCCTGAAGCCATGGGAAGTTATTCTATCAGTCAGAATAATTCTAGAATTTTAAGCAAATTATTGTCGTAATTTCTGAAAGATGCTTTGACTAATTGGAGAAATAATGATACATGGAAAGCAAAAAAAACATGCATGATATTTGTAAAGAGGGTAAGGCTGTGTTCACAAGATGCATTTTTGCAGCTTTTTTTTCTGTGTGTTTCTTTTAATGCAAATTAAAAGCTGCTTTTTACAGCAGATTTCAGAAATCTCCTGCACACACTTGCTTGTTTTTTTCTGACCCAATTTGAGAACTGCATCATTTGAAGTCTGCAAAATGTCAATTCTTTCAGCGTTTTTGCAGCATTTTTTAACCCTTAGCAAGCAATGAGAGTGCGAAAATACTGCAAAAAACCGCAACAAATGTTTGAGCGGCATTCTTCGTTGTCTTTTCGGTGAATAATACGAACTTTATTAACCACGTACTGTGGACGAAACCCACGTGTAATCCTCGCCCAAAAAAACAGTGCAAACAAAAATGCAGCAAAAATGCTAAAAGAGCAGGTTTTGGGTACATTTGTTTTGCAACAATGCTTCATTTTGTTTACTGTAATTGTGTTACTAAATTGTTGCAGTAATGTATGTAGCCTTCATCTGTCAGCAAGTGTTAGAAATCCGCACAAAAGAAGAAACGGAAGATCCTGAGAATTCCACTTTTTCTTCTGCACAGTTACATGGTCTCTGTACATTGGTGTGGGTTCATTTTGGAAACAAATCTGTAATGTTTGCTGTTATTTTATCAAAAATCATTCTAGTGCCAGATCAGCAGGAAAATTGATAAAATAGAGAAATGCTGTTTGTGGGCTCTACCAATATCCTATGACGCCGAGGAACGGAGAACAGTAGAAATTTTTTTCCTGCCTATATGTAACTAATGAAGGAGCTCTATTTACTCCGAAACGCGTTGTTCCAATAGATTTCATTTTTACTGTCCTCCTTTTTACTAGCCATTAGCAGCATCCACAAACAACGTTTTGCTATTTTCTCGTCATATTTTTGGACCCTGATATCCTCCAAGTTCAGCGGTTGGAGCAGCAGCCTCATCCCAGCAACTATCGTGCTTGTGCCAGAGTTGTGACTATAATATGCACAACCAGCTCAGGTGAGCAAGAAAGCAAAAATTCTGCTCCTGTATGTAAACTTTTGAGCACAACTGTATTTACCAAAACTTGTATAAGACAGGGATTGAGCAATATGGTATTTATCTGAATCATTGCAGTATGGTGCGCGGCCGGGTTATGTAGCAGCTGGTTTCAGCCAAACCAGTGACTAGAAAAGGTCAAGAACGTGGGAATCCTCCCCAAAATCTCATAACGGGAAATACCGCATCTTTCTTAGAACCACTATGAATGGAGAAAAGAAATGTACTGAGCAAAAAAAATGTGTAAACTAAACATTTAATAAAAATGTTTACTAAACACCAGTGCACCAGGAAAACCCCCGAGACTGCACATGGCTGTATACTGAACTGAGTCCTCAATTACTGCGTCCCTTCAATCCTGTGTAGTGGACAGTTTTATGCAAATTACTTGAGTAAATGTTCACACTAGTATATCTCAGTTTATATACAGATGTAATATTTCAGACAGTTTTTGGAAACATTACATTGCATATTCTGTATTGATCCTGAAATACCTTTTTTATTATACCCCAGAGCTGCACTCACTATTCTGCTGGTGCAGTCACTGTGTACATACATTACATTACTTATCCTGAGTTACATCCTGTATTACACCCCAAAGCTGCACTCACTATTCTGCTGGTGCAGTCACTGTGTACATACATTACTGATCCTGAGTTACATCCTGTATTATACTCCAGAGCTGCACTCACTATTCTGCTGGTGCAGTCACTGTATACATACATTACATTACTGATCCTGAGTTACATCCTGTATTATACTCCAGAGCTGCACTCACTATTCTGCTGGTGCAGTCACTGTGTACATACATTACATTACTGATCCTGAGTTGCATCCTGTATTATACCCCAGAGCTGCACTCACTATACTGCTGGTGCAGTCACTGTGTACATACATTACATTATTGATCCTGTACTGATCCTGAGTTGCATCCTGTATTATACCCCAGAGCTGCACTCACTATTCTGCTGGTGCAGTCACTGTGTACATACATTACATTACTGATCCTGTACTGATCCTGAGTTGCATCCTGTATTATACCCCAGAGCTGCACTCACTATTCTGCTGGTGCAGTCAGTGTGTACATACATTACATTACTGATCCTGTACTGATCCTGAGTTGCATCCTGTATTATACTCCAGAGCTGCACTCACTATTCTGCTGGTGCAGTCACTGTGTACATACATTACATTACTGATCCTGAGTCACATCCTGTATTACACTCCAGAGCTGCGCTCACTATTCTGCTGGTGCAGTCACTGTGTACATACATTACATTACTGATCCTGTACTGATCCTGAGTTGCATCTGTGCTGACCCGCCACCACAATTGTGGATTACCAGGGCTATGGGTACTCAGAGCCGAGCCCATGGAAGTCTATGGGGGTTGTCACTGGTAGCGGTGGCTCGGTCTGTGGCCCTGGCGGTCAGGGCGATGATGGGGAATTATTTACAGGGGATTGGTAGATAAGAGTTCGTGACGCCACCTGTAGTTTTCTAGTCACTAAAGACCAGCGCTGCTGAATAGATCTCTGAGGGGATGTTATAGCAGCTAGGTGTTGGGTCCCCTACAGGTGGGACTGTCCCTCTGAGTCTATGGTTATAATGATGTAGGGTGCAGTTAAATGAATCAGTCTCACACCATCCAGCGTCTTTCCATACCTTTTACTTTCATGATGTTAGACAGATCCCGGGAAGCTGGTCGGGGTGGTTGGAGGATGCGCTTCGAGATAACAGCTGAACAGGTTAGAGGCCTCCTTTACTTTCAATATGATGAGTCCAACTTGCATGAAGCTAAGTTAACTCCGAATACTCCAGCTAACTCCATAGCTGTTCTACCCGGTCAGCATTGTGGTGGAGCCTTCCATATAATGTGAGAGAGCTGAGTTCCTACTGTTGTCCTGCATCGACTCAAGGTTCCCACTCTCCCTGACTCCGGTTACGTACCGACACTTCAAGGGCTGCTTTCTGCGACCTAAGGTCCAGTAAGACTCTGGTTGTTCCGTTACTATGCTTGAAGCGATAGCAACACTTCGGTCCCCAGTGACCGGCTAATAGTGCAGATAATCCGATATCTAAGGCACTTCTCTAATTCTTTCCACTGCGCCCTTCGCCCTGCTCGCGCTCTTAACATAAGCACTCCACACTTCCTAGGGTAGTACGAGTCAATCCTTTCTTACTTCTTCCTTGGAGCTCGCTGACAGATTCTCAGTATTCTCCTAGTTCAGGAACACATCGACTGAACTTCACTGTCCTTGAGACAGGCGACTGAAGTTTCTGTTGCTAACTCTTCTTTCTTATCAGGTGAGCTACCCTGCTTCACTGACTGATTGATCTCCACTTATCTGAGCTCTTCTCAGACAGGAAACAGACGCAGACTGGAAACAGACTCAGACTGCTCTGTCCGAAGACAGGAAACAGAACTGCTCTGTCCGAAGACAGGAAACTGACTCCCGATCTGCTGCATGTCACTACCTTATATACCCTATGGGTGTGTCCAAGTGTGTGATGGAGTGAATGGATATCAAGCATTAAACTGTTACCTCTCCGCACATCCTCCAGGATTTTCATGTGTGCCTGCGAAGCTGGGCTACACACATCCTGTATTATACTCCAGAGCTGCACTCACTATTCTGCTGGTGCAGTCACTGTACACACATTACATTACTGATCCTGTACTGATCCTGAGTTACATCCTGTATTATACTCCAGAGCTGCACTCACTATTCTGCTGGTGCAGTCACTGTGTACATACATTACATTACTGATCCTGAGTTACAACCTGTATTATACTCCAGAGCTGCACTCACTATTCTGCTGGTGCAGTCACTGTACACACATTACATTACTGATCCTGTACTGATCCTGAGTTACATCCTGTATTATACTCCAGAGCTGCACTCACTATTCTGCTGGTGCAGTCACTGTGTACATACATTACATTACTGATCCTGAGTTACAACCTGTATTATACTCCAGAGCTGCACTCACTTTTCTGCTGGTGGAGTCTCTTTGGCAGATTCATTAAGACTATTCTTGCGCACGTCAGTCTTAATGAAGGGCTTGCTGGAGCACGATGTGTCAAATTCATTAACTCATTCATGAACTCTACTTCATGAATTTGGCATACATTCTTAGGCTACTTTCACACTTGCGTTTTTTTGCGCAGCGCATCTTGCGCTATCGGACGCATGCGCAATGTTCCCCTATCTTTAACATGGCGGGCGCAGGGTCTAGCGCTTGCACGCGTTCATGTGCGTTTGTCGTGCGCTGCGCATTTTCCCGGTGTGCGCCCATACGCGCCAGACGCTACATGTTGCATTTTTTTTTCCGCCCAACCGCTTTAAAAAAACGTGTGCGCATGCTATGCGCAAAAAATAACATTGCAGTCTATGGGGGTGCTGGCGTGCGCATGGCTTTGCGCTCGTCAGCGCTTTTGCACGCACGCGATTTTTCTGTAAATAATGGTGCCAGAGATGATGGAGGCAGAGATGATGGAGTCAGAGATGATAGAGCCAGAAATGATGGAGACAGAGATGATGGAGACAGAGATGATGGAGGCAGAGATGATAGAGCCAGAGATGATGGAGGCAGAGATGATAGAGCCAGAGATGATGGAGACAGAGATGATGGAGACAGAGATGATGGAGACAGAGATGATGGAGGCAGAGATGATAGAGCCAGAGATGATGGAGGCAGAGATGATAGAGCCAGAGATGATGGAGCCAGAGATGATGGAGCCAGAGATGATAGAGCCAGAGATGATGGAGGCAGAGATGATGGAGACAGATGATGGAGCCAGAGATGATGGAGACAGAGATATGGAGGCAGAGATGATGGAGACAGATGATGGAGCCAGAGATGATGGAGACAGAGATGATGGAGGCAGAGATGATAGAGCCAGAGATGATGGAGATAGAGATGATGGAGGCAGAGATGATGGAGACAGATGATGGAGCCAGAGATAATGGAGACAGAGATGATGGAGGCAGAGATGATGGAGACAGAGATGATGGAGACAGATGATGGAGCCAGAGATGATGGAGGCAGAGATGATAGAGCCAGAGATGATGGAGGCAGAGATGATAGAGCCAGAGATGATGGAGACAGAGATGATGGAGACAGAGATGATGGAGGCAGAGATGATGGAGCCAGAGATGATAGAGCCAGAGATGATGGAGGCAGAGATGATGGAGACAGCTGATGGAGGCAGAGATGATGGAGACAGCCGATGGAGGCAGAGATGATGGAGACAGCTGATGGAGGCAGAGATGATAATGTGACAAATAGAAAACGCATGCGCCAAAAAAACGCAAACGCATGCAAAAACGCATGAAATCGCAGACAAACGCTGCTTTTTTTGTCGAAATGCGCATGCTGATGCGAATAAATATCGCAGCGTTTACAAGCGTTTGCATGCGTTTTTTTAATGCGCTTCATGTGCAATCGAAACGCAGCGCAAAAAAACGCAAGTGTGAAAGTAGCCTTAGTGGCATGCTCCTTGTCATGTCATTGTGTGGCATAAGAAATGTCAGCACTTTTGCTGAATTCGACAGGCAGTTGTAGCCACACCTTGTCCCAGCTTTTCAGCAGGACCTGCGCTGCTGAGAACTATGACAGCCTTTGTGCACTGAGGGATCTAGTACTGACCATTCAGTGCACATCTGAAGGGCAGACGGATGGTGAAGGGAGTCTAATAAACGAGCGCCAATCGGCAAACAAGTAGCTGATTGACCGCGGGTCAGGTGCTAAAGAACCATCCTTCTTCTCCCAAGGAACACAATGTAAATGATCTACCTTAGGCCTTCTTTTCATGTCAGTGTTTCCGATACTTTTTTTCACAAATACCACACCTACCCATTGTAACCTCTGGGGCTGTTCTCATGTCCATTCTTTACCGGCAGCGCTGATGACAAGGGCCAATACAAGTCTGTGCGTCCGTGTAAAACACTTACAGCTCATCTGTGTGCCGTACATGTCTAACATTTCTTTTTCTTGAGTCATACCGGAAAACACAGGTGGAACACTGATCCAAAACAGTGATGACACCGGTACTGTTTCCTCCGGTAATGGTTTTATACGATCGTGAGAAGGTGGTTTAGGGACGATTTTGGTTTAGTCTGTATTTGGAGCAGGGAAAGATACTGGAGAACCAGTAGAGAAACCACAACTACGCACAAATTCCATGCCGATGTTACCCCCTGTAAGATATTAACACCAACTCATGAGCCGTCATGAATTATTAAAAACAAAAAAGTGACATGAGTCATGAAGGAATATAGAAGTTGTACAGTTCATCGCGCTGTGTGGCACATTTTGGTATTGTGGTTACTGATGACTGCAGGCCGGAAAGCTGGGGTTTCGTGGTTAATAATTGCACTGTTTGATGTGGCCAAGTGTTGAGTGATGGGCCCAGAATTCACATGACGTCTCCTGCAAATAAATAACTCCAAAAGGTTTATAACAGATGGAGTCTGGTCTGCAGTTCTGCCCTATCCCTATTACCGGGCCGGGACAAACATTCATAACCATTATCAGTTATTACATTTTTTTATTCTTCTTTTTCGTTACCAAATTCTTAACTTTTCCTTCGTCACTCATGAACTCTGTTTCCTAGACCAGCGTCTTTGTGGATTTTTTGCAGCCGGGTCATTGTCTATGGCGTCATTGATTGTTTTTTGAAGCTCCCTCGTCCTGTTAACCTTCTGTCTTTTATTCATTTTATTATCTCGCAGTATAAACCTGTTTCAGCAGAGATAAGACCTAATGATCACGGAGCACCGGAGGCTCCTGACCTTCTCTCAAGAGTTTTAGACCAGAAATGATGACTCAAGGTCAAGGAGGTTTGGGTTGAGATGAAATTTACAGGTCACTGTTTAGCTTTCCAGAACAGCGGATCCGGAAGCAGATGATCGTGTTGTGTATTCATGAGCGTACAGACTTAGAGATTAGAACAGGGGTCCAGATTTTATTATTATTTTTTTATCAGACTTGTTGGAATGTCCTGTAATTATGAATTATGCTTTTATTGGCCACAGAATTGTTCGGAAACTCTTGATAAATGCTAATGATTTTAGAAAAAGGGACAGAGGTGATCAAAGCAAAATCATGGATACATGTCCAATTTTGATCCAAATGACGGATCAAAATCGGCAGTGCAAGTCTATGATTCCGTGAAAAAATTGTACAGCATTTGGATGCCTTTTTTTATGTACAAGAAAATTCAAAAACTTTTCATTTTTGTCTAGGAGTAACAGGAGCTCAGCCAAAGTGATAAACGATATGTGCAGTCGCCGAGTGGGGTGGGGCAGCCAAATGTTGATTATTCAGGGCAAGCAAAAATCCAAAGCACCAGCAATCACGACAGTTCTAAACTATGTCTAAAAGTGACATGAGCACAAGAAGGGTGTGTCGGGAGCTTTATTAAATGGGTTTCTGTTGTGAAGCATCTGCCCAAAAACCTAAGATTAACAATGTAAGGCATCACTACCACTTTCCTGTTCCTGTGTGACTGTGCTCCTGTGCACAAAGTGAACTGTGGAAGACATGGATTGACAGGTCTGATGTGAAAGAACTCATGACCCGACCTCTCCAACCCCACCCAACGTCTTTTGTATTAATTGGTGAGCGAATTGCTGACTTGGCAAACTCCTGCATTACGATTTCAAAACATTGGAGGCTGTTCTAGTTGACTGGTGTATTATTGGTGATTTAATGGTATATCATACTGACTAGTCATTAATAGGAATGTATGAGATTATAACTGCATAATTCTACTGTTTCATTGTAACTCATGTCTATGTTCTGCTGCTGTGATACTGTAATTTCCCTCTGGATCAATAAAGTCTATCGTATCATATCGTAAATGGGATCCAGATCCATGAATGGGATTTGCAAGAAGATAGATGGGTGTGATGGTGAGGTGTCCACATATCCTTGGCCATATGGTGCACATACTATAGGTTCAATTTTGGAACAAATCAAGCCAGATATATCACTAGAAGCATGGATCACCAATCTACGACTTGCCTACTTTGGACACATCATTCGAAGAGAGCAATCAATGAAGAAGAACATCATATTTGGAAGAATAGAAGGAACAAGGCGAAGAGGAAGGCCAGCAACCTGATGGCTTGATACTGTCAAGATAATGGCGGAGAAGACCCTAGTGAACCTATCTAGGCTTGCACAAGATCAATATTCCTACAGATGGTTCATCAAGTCGCCATAGCTCGAGGTCAAATTGAAGGCCGTTAAAAAAAAATATATGGGTTCAGCAAATGTGTTTGCCATGAAGCTGAGAAGAAGGTGCTTCCCTATTATCAAATTGGCCCTGTGAGCATGCAAAAAACTCCTATTAATTACTGGCAAAGCAAACAAACGATGGGTTGCTGGCTCAAGGAGGTCTTCAAGTCTGACTCAGTGCGAAGTGTGATCTATCACCATCCCAATGTTCTTTTTTTTTACCATGTTCTTTTTTTAAAGTACAGTAATTGACAACGATTCATCAAGACCGACAAGAAAATTGAGAGTTCATGGTCTAATCAAATGCTCCTGATTCATGAAGATGTGCTTGCCTCTTTATGAATCTGGAGCATCTGATGAGTGGCGTGCTCCTCACCAGAAATCCTACTCCATCAGTGAGATTTCTGGCATAGGGAATGCCACAGTTCGCTATGAATTAGATCACAACCCCATAGCTCGCCCATCCCCCAGCTCCATGCATTTTATCGGTGCTGGGAGAAATGCATTAAAACGCTTAAACTCCGCCTCAACACCAACATTTTGTGACTTTTCAAAACTTTGACATTACTTTTTGAGCATAAAAACTGTGATGAATCAGGGTCTTGTTTGTAATAGACAGTTTATTAGACCCCCTCAGGTACCACGGTCTGGGATGAGCTACCTCTGCAGCCCTTATTTATTTTACCCACATATATAGCGCTATAATATTCTGCAGCGCATTACAGGTGTCATCATCATCACTGTCCTCACTGGGGCTCACAATGTAAATTCCCAGTTCTCTGTATATTATTGGGGTGTGTGAAGAGGTGACTCCATATTGTTATTTATGGGAATATCCCCCTGTCCTTCATAACTGTCACCACTGTTGGACACAATATTGGTGTTTCCCATGCCTGCATATAGAAGCTGGATCGGTTCTCTTGTGTCAGAGATGACCCCATCAGACTTTACCTGTTAGAATGAATATTTCAGGAGGTGTAATTGAAGCAGTGCAGTTACAGCAGGATACTAAACCCACCCACCACTGTTCCTCGCATCTGTCGTACACTCATGTGTCTGCGTGAAATTAAATATTCATCATTGTGACTCACCTAATCCGGAGATCATCTAAAGATGTGTTCCTCCAGGCCCAAACCAATGTTCCATAATGGCTGGGATTTTCCTGATATGGAGCAGAAAAACACACGAAGGAATCCTACAGAAATCATGAAGAATCTAATATTTGTTAATGTATGGACCGAGGCCGAGGTTTATTGCAAACAACTTATCTCGTATGTGACTAAATGGGCAGCAATCGCCACTGTAAATGGAGGACGACACTGACAGAAGTGGTATGTTATTATCCCACTGCACATTGATTAGTAAATGATCCCATCAGACTGTGTTGTCATTCTAGAACAGATGTCCGCATTCAGCCCTGAGGCTGTTATCTGTGGCCCACCGGAGCTAGCGAGACATCCACAGGACTGTGGAAAGCAGGACGAAGGAGGAGCAGTACGTAAGAGGAGGAGCAGGACGTAGAAGGAGTGGGAAGTAGGAGGAGCAGGACGTAGAAGGATCGGGAACGTGGGAGGAGCTGGGACGTAGGAGGAGCGGGGACATAGGAAGAGCGGGACGTAAGAGGAGCATCACATAGGAGGAGCGGGACGTAGGTAGAGCGGGACATAGGAGGAGTGGGACGTAGGAGGAGCAGGACGTAGGAGGAGCAGGACGTAGGAGGAGCGGGGACATAGGAAGAGCGGGATGTAAGAGGAGCATCACGTAGGAGGAGCGGGACGTAAGAGGAGTAGGACGTAGGAGGAGCAGGACGTAGGAGGAGCAGAACGTAGGAGGAGCAGGACGTAGGAGGAGCAGGACGTAGGAGGAACAGGACGGAAGAGGAGCAGGACGTAGGAGTAGCAGGACGTAAGAGGAGCAGGACGTAGGAGGAGCAGGACGTAGGAGGAGCAGGATGTAGGAGGAGCAGGATGTAGGAGGAGCATGATGTAGGAGGAGCGGGAACGTAGAAAGGGCGGGAAGTAGGAGGAGCGGGACATAAGAGGAGCGGTACTTAGGAGTAGTGGGACATGGGAGGAGCCGGATGTAGGAGGAGTGAGGCATTAAAAGAGTATGCAGGTGCCTTTTAATGACATCACGCTGGAGTAAAGTGTGTCAGAGCAGCGGCGTTCCTTTCGTGTGCTGCTGAATCACTGGTGGTTGGTGAATATGGAGAGGAGGATTTTTTTTTTTGCAACCACTTCCTAACATCTGCCGTACATGTACAGCTCAATGGGAGATGACTTTTTGAAAATTGCCGTACATGTACAGCGCAATGATGAAACCGGTTCACAAACAGAGCTGGCACCTCCATAGGCAAGTCAGCTGCATATCATAGCTAACAACCTACTGCAATGGCCACAATCAGTATTAGCAGCGATCCTGGACATTTACCCTTCGCATCAGCCAGGTAATGTGACCTGCAAGGTCCTGCAATAAGCAGAGCTAACAAGAGTCAGTGTAAAACTCACAGGTCTAATGTTCCGCGGTGCAGTGCAGAAGTATTGCAGGATATTACAACAGCAATCAGGCAAAAAGCTAAAGTCTCATATAGGGGCTAAAAAAATAAAGGGAAAAAAACTATAAATAAGATAAAAAAATAAATGAAAAATATATATTGCCAATAAAACCGGTGTTTTATGTAAAAGCAAAAGTAAACAAAAAAATGAACACACGTTTGGTATCGCTGACCCAAGCTATAAAACTTTACCATAACCCACAAAATAATTAAAAAGAAAAGAAAAAGTGTAGAGTCATCATTATAGTGGCACAAAAAATGGAACAAAAAGCAATCAAAAAGTCGTATAGAAAAAAAAGTGTCCCTGAAAACGTCATGTTGTCCCCAAGGAATATGTCCCAACAACTCTTTTTCTTTTTGCGGCCCATTCACCTGTCCTGAGTTTGGGATCCCTGCCCTGGAACTTGCTGTCTGGGAGAGTGGCGGACACAGATAGGAGAGACCCCTGTGCTAGAACGGTATACACGATACGATACGATACACTTTATTAATCCCGGGGGGAAATTACAGTATTACAGCAGCAATACAAACAGCAGTACATAAAATATTAGGACACAAATCTTGCACAGGTATACCAACATTACATAATAAATAAATAATAAAAGTGTGTAGTTCAGGTGTATATAAGACAATGTTAATTGACATTAGTACACCAGCCATCAGTCATTATTTTCTACCACCCTTAGGAAATTATTATACATCCCCATAGCAGTAGGTACAAACGATTTCCTGAATTTCTCCTTCTTGCACCTTAGTAGGATTAGACGGCTGCTGAATGTGCTCTTCTGCTTCAAGAACAGCTCGTATAGGGGGTGTGTATTATTGTTCATTATAGCCCTACACTTCTTCTGAATTCTATCCTCCAATACCTCCTCAAAAGAGTCAAGATGGAGGCCAACAGCTGCACTTGCCTTCTTGATAAGTTTGTTGAGCTTATTAGCGTCAGCTACTCGCACACTACTGCCCCAGCAAATGATAGCAAAAAAGATGGCGCTTGCTACAAGGGACTGGTAGAACATTTCCAGCATTTTACTGCACACATTGACTGGCCTGAGCTTCCGCAGAAAGTACAGTCTGCTCATTCCCTTCTTGTAAACCGTTTCTATATGACACCTCCAATCGAGTTTACTGTCAAGGTGAACCCCCAAATATTTGTAGCTCTCAACAATCTTAACCTCCTGGCCAGCAATGGTGATCGGTAAGTAATCCTCCTTTTTCCTTCTATAACTCACCACCATCTCCTTGGTTTTCTTTACATTTAGTTCTAGACAGTTAGTGACACCAATCCACAAAGTCAGAAACCACCCTTCTATATTCCTCCTCCCCCCGGCCCCCCACAATGCCCCCTACAATCACGGAGTCATCTGAGAATTTTTGGAGGTGACAAAAATCAGATTTATGCTGAAAGTCAGCTGTATACAATGAGAAGAGGAAGGGTGATAGCACTGTACCCTGAGGGGCTATGGATCAATTACAGTCCCATAGCTCATCATAATGCACAATTCCACCTGCTTTGGATGTAGAAGTGTCCCCTTTATATCTCGGACCCCAGTGCGACTGCACAGATTGCACCAATGACATGTCCGCTCCTGATCTGAGCTCTCCCTATCATCAGTACAAAGATATTGTGTCCTTTATGACAAGAAGCTGTCCGTGCTTACGATGACTTATATTAGAGTATTTTGATTTTACGTGAATTTATGGACTCAAACCTCAACATTATAATCAGTTGATATTTTGTCATCGGCCTACCCCATCATCACCAGCTTTGGTAGTGAAATGGAATCAATTTCGTAACTTGAAGCTTGTGGGCTCCAATGCAAAATCTCCAATGGGGCTGCCAACTAACACAGGTCTTTAATAAGAATAGTCTTTTCATATGGGGCTAAGTGACCTCTGGGACCCCCTAGTCTCCAGGGCCCGGGTGTGATTGCAACCCCTGCACCTACTGTAGTTATGGTCCCTGGTGAGCAGAGAATCTTCCTAAGGCGTAGGATCAGGGGTTGTCCAGGAAAAGGCAGAAGTTACATGGTAATCAAGGAGACTCTTTAAGTTCTAAATTAATATTATATCTCCAAACTAACATTTGCTTTGTTTCTTGTATTGTGGTTATTCGCCATTGACTTTATTAGTGACGACCACAGGCCATTGAAAACACATGCAACGAGAGCAATATGGTTTTCCACAGAAGTGATCTAATGAATATTTTCAGGGTCACCCTACTTAAAATCAGTCCTTGACTCTCAAAGCTTACTTTTTATGTATTATTATTTAGTTCTAATTTTATTTTTTTTTGTAGTTAATGTAAGAAAAAACTGCAATGACCTATTTCAACATGTGAAATTGTGTATGAGCCACCCATGTAGCTTGGGACTGTAGGATGCATCCAGTGACAGACAGATATACTGTGTTACAGCTCTTGGATTTACATGAAAGGTCATTACATAATTGTATCGTCTTTTTTTATGGAAATATAAAATGGATATATGGAAATATGACAGCGAGTTACTATTAATCATAGCCATCATCAGGGTTGTGGCTAATTAATGAAAGATTTAATAAAATGCATTTCGGGGTGGTGACTACCATCAACTTTGTTGTGCACTCCTCCCCATCTCCTAGGTGTTATTAATTGGAGCAGAATGTAGCTGGATTCTACCTGTCCTAAGTTAATTTTGTAGGCCATCTAAAGTTTGTTAGTGTAAGGAACGGTCTGAAGAAGTTGCCTTGTCTTTGGTAGATGGGCACACACAATTTTACCAAAATGCGTAAGGACTCATACAGATGTGTGTGAAACTCTGTCTGAACACAGCTGCAATGCACGGACTGCCCTCCAGGTTTTACTCTCCTTCCCCACCGGCAATGTCCCAGTGATATCTATGCCGGATATCACATGACATTGGTATGCTGTGTATATGCTGTAGCCTTTGCGCTGCAGCACTTACACATGTTCAGATCAAAATCGCAGGTCTAGGATAGGTGTGAACTCGGTAGATCATTATCTACAGCACTCGTAGGAGCACCAAGAGACTCAGCTCTGTTCCACCCATGTAGGAAGGCTACTACCTATTTTTTTTACTTTAAATGGGGGAATGGTTGGTCTCAAGTGGTTGACAATCCATATAAGCTCTGATGCAAGAGAAGAAAGTATTAAGCTATTTTGAAACCGGTGTCAGAGGCGTAAAGACTTAACATACCTTCTTTCAAGGTTCTTGTTTGTGATCAGAAATATTCTTGTTATCACCCAAGGACCGAAACCTCATCCCTATTAAGGCTGAATTCAAAATTCCAAACGGGTGGACCTATCATTGGTGCAACCTGGGACCCAAGAGATGAGGAGGTCCATTTCCACCTCTAAAGCAGAATGAGCTATTGGATTAAGGGCCCATATACTGTTCTTGCACAGGGGCCCTCGTCTTCTATGTACACCAGTGCATCCATATATCGTCATCCGAATATGGACTGTGATGCACGGACTGGCCACAGGTCTCCTGACCTGTACGTGACAGCTTCATATCTAACTATGAGACCCATGGCCAGGTCAGGAGACCCATGGCCAGTCCGTGCATCACTGGACACTGGATGTCTGAATTCGGTCAAAGCTGCATAACTTGTAACAATTCCATTTCCATTCACTCTTTGCAAGCAGAGATCTTGGAAAAAAAAAAGGTGAATTGTGATGCAAAATAACCTAGAACATTTGACGAGCCCCTTTAAGTGCTCATCTATAGATCTTGTATACAATGAAACTTTTATTTTAAAGTTGTGACTGCGATCGAAGGAGCTGACATGCTGTTTCCATGTTCTACTGTGCACCATCTCTCAGAAGGGCTTAGTATAAGTGACGCTACCTACAAGGGACGACACATTGTTTCATCACATTTATATTAGCTTTTCTCATAAAAAGTAAATCTTTACAGTAAGGGGCGATTATCCTAGAGCCGGAGGGGATTGCGAGTGCTTAGCAGGAATAACCGCTTCACTGCTGCTTAATGTGTGTTGATGTTTGGCTCAAAGTGTCAGTAGCAACAAATTTTACTGGAATTATTAATGTCGGGATTTAGTGTTTCAATCTACATGATGGATACATTTATATAGACAGTTCTACAGATGTTGGGAGTGAAATGTGACTTTTTCTGTAACTACCTGATTAAGCGTCACAATTATCTAACCCGGTTCTAGATGTTTCTGTTTTCTATTCTTACACATAATTGTACATTTACAATGCTGATTAACAGCTCAGTACATTTTGGTAAGTTTATAGTTTTTACTGTAACTTGAAAAATTATAGAAAATAACTTTCTAGTGACTGTGCAGAGTATATTCCCAAGGATGTGAGGAAATGTCAAAGTTCAAGCAGAGCTACACTAAATCCTGAACAACCGCATTCTTTCTTCAGTACCATGTAAATATTTTTTGAGAGGGGTCATCCAGGACAAAATTAGATTTTTGGCTTATAGTAAAAAAAAATAACAGGTAGGTAGTTCCTAACTATCTAGCAGCTACCTGCCTATTCTATCATGACTGCTCCTGCCAGCGATTCAGCTTCTCCACGTCAACGAAGCAGCTCTTCTTCTTCCGGTTTGTTTCGTCAACAGGGCATGAGTGCCGAAGTCATGTTGATTGACAGCCGGCTTCCTGCAGTTAGGCAGAATGTAGCTGGCTGTCAATCAGCATGACGTGCAGTCACACCCCATTAACGGAGCAGAGCGGACCAGAAGCCACTGCTCAGTTGACGTGACGTCAGAAGACGCTGAATCGCCGGCAGGAGCGGTCTGTGACCACTCTGTGCCAGAAGAGATCGGCGCCGGGCACAAGAGGCAGGTAGGAAGTAACTATCTATTAGTTTTTAGACCATAGTAAAAAAAATTGTTCTGGATAATGCCCTTAAACTTTCTTTTGGGTAATTCTGAGGTCTGGTGATGATGAAAGCTCCTGTAGGCTAACATAGGCGTCAGTGATAGGCGGTCATGAAGGAGCGCTTAGGAAGCAACCCCGGGGTGGACTGGCTGCCGGGTCTCCACCGCAGCTCCAGCCGAAAACCTCCAATGCAGGATGGGAGCAATGAGAAAATGGAAAACGGTCTTAGGAGCGCAGGAACGAGACTCATACGATAGATGGGGTTAAACCACAACACGTTTCATCAGGTGGATCAAGACGGATCAGGTGGATCAAGACAGATCAGGTGGATCAAGACTGATGAAGACGGATCCTCCATCGAAACGCGTTGTGGTTTAACCCCATCTCTCGTCTGAGTCTCTTTCGTGCGCTCCTAAGACCGTTTTCCATTTTCTCACCTGTAGGCTAACATGGCACAGCCAATAATAAATCTTATTATTTCATGCTGACGGTGTGTTACAATTTGTGCCCAGTCCTGACTCCCAACCTCTGCAGCATTGTTAGTATTGGACCATTTAAGAAGTCTAAGAGCTGAAATCTGAACCACATAACATCTGGATAGACATCTGTCTGGGATGATTTAGAGAATCCTGCTTTGAGCAGGGGGTTGGACCAGATGACCCAGGAGGTCCCTTCCAACTCTACCATTCTATGATTCTATGATTCTATCTATTGTAAAATCCCATGACGTAAAACTTTGGGATATTTGTGGTTTAGAAACTATGCAGTTAAGTCACCAAACTTGTAACATTTTGGCTTCTTGTTCTTTGATAAATATAATGGGTAATCCATGATCGGATTCATGAAAAAGAATACTAAACTGTTCATTTGTTCAACAATGTCACAGTCAAAGCAAGATCGTGGAGGCATTCCCCTTGATCTTTATCTTTTCTTTATTTTTTTTTTATATAGCGCTAACATATTCCGCAGCGCTTTACAGTTTGCACACATTATCGCCACTGTCCCCGATGGGGCTCACAATCTAGATTCCCTATCAGTATGGTTTTTTTTTTGGAGTGTGGGAGGAAACCGGAGTACCCGGAGGAAACCCACGCAAACACGGGGAGAACATACAAACTCCTTGCAGATGTTGTCCTTGGTGGGATTCGAACCCAGGACTCCAGCGCTGCAAAGCTGCAGTGCTATCCACTGAGCCACCGTGCTGCCCCCTTGATGGATGTATATCCCCTTTAGTTGTGGTAACGTGGGCAGAGATAACTTGTTTACACGGTTTGTTAACACGCGGTGAAGTGTAAAGCGGCTCTTACACCGCAAGATCATCGTGACTGACAATTGTTAAACACGCTCGTTTCATGATAATTTTTCAGTGTAGACAGGCGGACGACTTCTCCACAAACGAGCAAACCGTTCGTTCGTCGGGTGAAATGATCTTTCTTTCGCGCAGCGCTAAAAGTCATCATTCTAAGCGGTGCATCATGCTGTGTAAACAGGACTCGCACTGCCGAGAATCACTTAGTGAACTAGTATATTATTTAAACGACAGCTAATCGGTGAAAGTTTACCGATTGGTGGTTGTATTGCGCCGTCCGTCGTTCCGTGTAAAAGGCATTTTGCTCATTCATCGAGTGATAAGAAGCATGTTTATACTACAACAAGAGTTCACGACTGTCTTGTAGTGTAGATGCACCTTAAGGCTCCTTGTAGAGGGGCGGTTTCGGTGCACTGTGCCGTGAATTGTAGGCGGAGAGGGACACACTTTTGCCCGTAACTTGTAAATCTCTTCAGCTTTGGCCTCTTTATTCAGGATCCAAGATATTTTGCCTGCCAAGAAATTAATGTATCTTTGTCTTGTGCCAGTTACTCGCTTAATTCTTTGTGTACTGTGAAAATTCCAGTGTTAAAAAACTACAATCACCACCTAAGCCGAGAAGAAACCCTCATCTTACACATTCAACTTTCCCCACCCCCCTCTCTATGAAGACAACAATTCAGGACCTGTGGATGGCGGGTACTTGAGCCGGTTTCTTTTTATGCCATCAAGAACCCATGACGTGGTGATGTCATGTTTAATAGGAAGATAATCACTGTGTAGTGAAACCCAACCAACCTTACAAGCCTGACAAAATATCACCATCTACGTGTGAAAAAAATAAATGGAGCAGTAACTCACCCTGTGTCTTACAGTGAGTACGTGCTGTAAAAGGATTATAAACCTGTCAACGCCAAGATGAATAATAGCAAATTAAATGACAGAGAGATTTCTGTATTCTGCATTATTTTTAAATTAATTTAATATCAATAAACCTATGAACAAGAATATAACTACTATAATACTGCTCCTATGTACAAGAATATAGCTACTATAATACTGTTCCTATGTACAAGAATATAGCTACTATAATACTGCTCCTATGTACAAGACTATAACTACTATAATACTGCCCCTATATACAAGAACATAATTTCTATAATACTGCTCCTATGTACAAGAATATAACTACTATAATACTGCCCCTATGTACAAGAATATAACTACTATAATACTGCTCCTATATACAAGAATATAACTACTATAATACTGCCCCTATGTACAAGAATATAACTGCTATAATACTGCCCCATTTACTAGAATATAACTACTATAATACTGCCTCTATGTACAAGAATATAACTACTATAATACTGCCCCTATGTACAAGAATATAACTACTATAATACTGCTCCTATGTACAAGAATATAACTACTATAATACTGCCCCATTTACTAGAATATAACTACTATAATACTGCCTCTATGTACAAGAATATAACTACTATAATACTGCCCCTATGTACAAGAATATAACTACTATAATACTGCCCCTATATGCAAGCATATAACTACTATAATACTGCTCCTATGTACAAGAATAACTACTATAATACTGCCCCTATGTACAAGAATATAACTACTATAATACTGCCCCTATATACAAGCATATAACTACTATAATACTGCTCCTATGTACAAGAATATAACTACTATAATACTGCTCCTATGTACAATAATGTAACTAATGTAATAGTGCTCCTATGTACAGTTGAAACCAGAAGTTTACATACACTGTATAAAAAGACACATCTGCATGTTTTTCTCAATATCTAACATGAAATCAGAATAAACCCTTCCCGTTTAGGTCAATTTGGATTACCATAATTATTAATATTTGCCAAATGCCAGAGTAATGAGAGAGAGAAAATGTTTTAAGGCATTTTTATTACTTAATGCAAAGTCAAAAGTTTACATACACTAAGATTACTATGCCTCTAAACAATTCTGGACGCCCATATGATGATGTCATGTGTTTACCAGCTTCTGTCTGGCTCATCCTTGGGCACAATTTCAAGATACCTGAAGGAGCCTTGTTCATCTGTACAAACAATTATACGCAAGTACAAACAAGATGGGAATGTCCAGCCATCATACCGCTCAGGAAGGAGATGGGTTCTGTGTCCCAGAGATGAATGTCCTTTGGTCCGACATGTGCATATCAACCCAAGGACAAAAGCAAAAGACCTTGTGGAGATGATGGCGGGAGCTGCTAAAAGTGTGTCAATATCCACAGTGAAACGAATACTGTATCAACATGGGCTGAAAGGCCACTCTGCCAGGAAGAAGCCATTACTCCAAAAGAAACATAAAAAAGCCAGATTAATGTTTGCAAATGTACACATGATCAAAAGACCTTCATTTTGGAGACGTCCTGTGGTCTGATGAAACTAAAATTGAACTTTTTGGGTGTAACGACCATCGT
Source organism: Oophaga sylvatica (assembly GCA_033576555.1). NCBI lineage: Eukaryota > Metazoa > Chordata > Amphibia > Anura > Dendrobatidae > Oophaga > Oophaga sylvatica. The sequence continues at coordinate 85,338,787 of JARQOD010000009.1, forward strand.
TACGTTTGGAGGAAAAAGGGAGAAGCTTGGAAGCCTAAGAACACCATCCCAACTGTGAAACACGGGGGTGGCAGCATCATGTTGTGGGGTTGTTTTGCTGCAGGAGGGACTTGTGCACTTCACAAAATAGATGGCATCAAAAGAAAAGAAGAATATGTGGCAATACTGAAGCAACATCATAAGACATCAGCCAGGAAGTTAAAGCTTGGGCGGAAATGGGTCTTCCAAACGGACAATGACCCGAATCATACTGCCAAAATGGTAACAAAGAGGCTTAAGGATAGCAAAGTCAATGTTCTGGAGCGGCCTTCACAAAGCCCTGATCTCAATCCTATTGAAAATTTATGGGCAAAGCTGAAAAGGCCGGTGCGAGCAAGGCGACCTACAAACCTGGATCAGTTACACCAGTTTTGTGAGGAGGAATGGGCCCAAATTCCGACCAACTATTGTGAGAAGCTTGTGGAAGTATATCCCAAATGTTTGACCCAAGTCATTCAGTTTAAGGGCAGTGGTAGAAAATACTATTGAAATGTATGTAAACTTTTGACATTGCTGCTGAGTGGCGCGATTGCTGCCCACTCAGTCCTGATCATGTGACCTTCTGGACTGTGGAAGTCACAGCGCATTTTCAAGCGTGTACTTGCGGGGCTCTGCCATTGAAAGCAGAGGAGAGATGGAAAGCTTCTACAGCGCTGCAGCATACTGTGCTGTGGTGAGTGGTGAAACACCACCCACAGCCCAGCCGATCAGGGGGAGTGCGTGAGACTGGGTCATGCCTCGGAGATGCAAGTTCAACTTCCAGAGTCCGGAAGTTGACGTGACATCACCGAATGTCAGCGGTGGCTGCAGCTGGGGGTCATGTGATCGGGACTGAGCAAGCTGTGATATCACCGCTTAAAGGCAAATATGTCGACATAAGGTATTTGCAAAAAGACTTATTTGAAAGGTTTAAATCGATGTGCACAATATACATTGAAATGGACCACCTCTTTAAGTGTAGACATGAAAACCATCAATCACTATGATGGAACTAGTGATCATGATGACTGCCCAAAGAAAGGAAGAACATGAACTATCTCTGCTGCAGAGGATAAGTTCATCAAGCCTCAGAAATCACAAATTAACAGCTCCTCAGATAACAGCTCTCATAGATGATGCGCAGACATCTAGTAGCAAATACATCTCAATATATACTGTCCAGATGAGATGGCGAAAACCAGGCCTTTAAGGTCAAATTATCAAATCACTGCAAAGATGCCACCACTGAAGACTGGAAAGAAGTAGAGACTTGGTTTGACCAAGCAACATGAAGACTGGACATTAGATCTGTGAAAATCTGTACGGTGGTCTGATGAGTAACAAAATTGTGATACCAACTTCCACGTGTTTGTGAGACGCAGAAGAGGTGAGCATGGAGGCAGAGGTGTGAAGGTGCCTTGGAGGTGACACCATTGACAATTCATTCCAAATTAAAAGCAAATGTGGCTTGCTAGGATGGAGGCCACATCAGATGACAATCACCCACATCTGACCTCAACACAACTGAGTGGTTTGGGATAAGTGGGATGCAGAGTTAAATCACAACTGCCAACAAGTGCTTAGCACCTCGGGGAACTCCTTCAAGACTGTTGGAACCATTCCAGGTGATGACCTGATGAACCTTCCCAAGAAAACGCCAAGGATGTGTTGCTGTCATCAGAGTGAAAAAGGGGTACCTTGGAGGAATCTTCTGGTTTGCTTCGCACTACCTTGTTTCCATATGTGCATTTTTGTGGTTTTGCTGCCGTCAGTCTGAATCTACAATGTACACATTCCAATAAGAACAAGGAAAGCCATTACATGAATGTAGCAATAACGTTTTGTCAAAGCCAAATACCAGGAAGTATAAAAAACAAAGCAGCTTTATTTAATGTGACATGCCAAAAAAAGACAAAAAAATGCAGCCTCAAAATCATTAAAAATGAATGAAAATAAACCCGCAGGTATGAGATACGTCTGTGTATCTCTACATAATTACTAAAATATTTAGAGTTGAGAGTCCTCAGTGGTTGATACCTTTTAATGGCTAACTGAAAAAATGGTTACCATCTTTTCAGTTAGCCATTAAAAGGTATCAACCACTGAGGACTCTCAACTCTAAATATTTTTCTATCTACTGGCTAACACGGTACAAAGATACACATCTTTACTGTACATAATTACTGGCACTCGTTCACACACTGCTGGATTTTGTACATCTGTCCACACTTGTTCCGCAATTCACTTGTATTTTGTGAATAAGTAATTTAAACCAAAACAAATCTGGACTTGAAGGGCAACGAAACATAAAATGCATAGTTTTTCTTTTTTGCTTAACTATTCCATTGGTAGTTGACGCTGGTAGAGCTTAATGGGAATTGTAGATTAGTGCCGGAAAGTGAAGTGCTTCTTATCAGAAAACTATTGCAGCTCCCACCTGTGCTCTTATGGTTCACGTACACCAGAAGATAACATTTTTAACACAGAACTTTGCAATCGTAATTCATGATTAGCGAACATGTCAGATAAGTGTCGTTAATGAAATGGTTGAGTAGCGATCAGTTACATTTTACATCATGCACTTTGTTCACGCAGACAGATACCTATTTGGATTCAAAGCTAGAAACAACTAAGTAGATATGGGCTCCACACTAGGGGGACAAGGATTTGGAGAAAACTAAATATCACTGTATAAAACTGTCACGGGTGTGTCGCGGCGGAGATCGTCGCAATTGCACACCCTGACTTCGCACAGCTGAGTTTCTGGTGCTGGGTGTTTTTCGGCACTGAGGGAGTTAATTCTTTCTCTCTCGGTGCTGGGCTGACCAGCCTCGCCCAGCTGCGATTGATGTTTTGTTAATTAGCTTCCTTCATATACCTGCTGGTCTGCTGGGGAAGTTGCCGGTGAAAGCATTCATTCAGACCAGCAGAGCGGATCGTTTCTGAGAAGACTTAAGCTAAGAGTGCCTGTTGTGGTTTTTCCTCTCCTCGCTTATTGTTTATCTCCTTAACCTTTTGTGTTCCTCTGTAGTGGAAGTGTTGTATGCAAGGCTGTGTTCTCTTTACCCCTTGTCTGTCTCGTTTGTCTTAGACTGTGTGTAAGCTGTGACCTGCCCATTCCCTGTGGTGGTAATCAGGGTCCTTCTCAGGACTAGATTACAGTGGTCAGGGATCTACAGGAGACAGGGTTACGCTGGCGGCCTGGACCTCTGTACCATTAACAGTACCTCCAGGTAGAGGAACTAGTCAGGACCCCAGTTCAGGGTCAGCATAGACCCGGTCCACCTCTATCCAGAGACAGCGTGACACGTACACAGTATTGACCCACAATACATAGGATATTATGTCAAGTAAGACATTGCTGGCAGATACTATGTATACATGTTGATTTTCTCTATTATATGAAATTTAGAATGATGTCACATTAGATATAGGTCGCTATCTTTGAATATATCTGTTATACGTCGTGACATTTTCACCGGCCACTCTAAAGATTCTCCCCAGCCACCATGGATCCAGTAGCCCAGCTAGCTCAGCAGTTGCAGAGTTTGTCCATGGAGCTGACGGACGTTAAATCCAAGGTTTTGTACCCCCGGGAGCAAACCAGATTTGAACCTAAAGTAGCTCTCCCGGACAGGTTCACTGGTGGGCGGGACAAGTTTTTTACTTTCCGGGAAGCATGTAAATTGTATTTTCGGCTGCGGCCGCAGTCGTCGGGGAGTGAGGATCAGAGGGTGGGAATTGTCATCTCGCTCTTACAAGGGGACCCTCAATCCTGGGCGTTCTCTCTCCCCCGGGCTCCCCGGCTCTCCAGTCAGTGGACCGATTTTTTACAGCCCTGGGTCTGGTATATGATGACCCGGATCGGGTCTCCCTTGCTGAAATGAAGTTACGTAGGATACAGCAGGGAGATCGTCCGGCGGAGGAATTTTCTTCAGAGTTCCGTAGGTGGGCCACGGATACTCAGTGGAATGACCCGGCTCTTAAGAGCCAGTTTTGTCAAGGTTTATCTGACAAATTAAAAGATGTGTTGGCTCAGTATGATTCTCCCCCGTCACTGGAGGCCGCTATGGCTCTTGCTATTCGCATTGATAGACGGCTTCGGGAGAGGTGTGGGGTAACTCCGCCCCCTGTGATGACTCCACCTCCTTCTAAAGTCCCTAATATTGAGGTTCCCCTGGTTTGTTCCGAGGAACCTATGCAGTTGGGAGGGACATCATTCCGAGGGAGGGGATCGGCGGTGCGCCGCAAAACAAGAAGGTGTTTCTTCTGCGGGAGAGAGGGACATTTTATTGAGGGGTGTCCATCCCGTACTGTACTGAGCAAGAAGTCGCCGGAAAACTATTAATCCCAGGTTGTGTGGTGGACGACAATCTGGGAGTATGTATTTCGTCCCCAAGTCCGTCTCAGTTTCTCGTACCAGCGGAGGTGGTGGTAGGTACGAGAACTGAGAGGATTTCTGTTCTTCTGGATAGTGGGGCCGCGGCTAATCTGGTGGACGCTCGGTTTGCCCAGGTGCAAGGTATGCAACTGAGTGTATTGGCCAAACCTATCCCTATATTCTCTATTGACTCCAGGCCTCTCGGTCAAGGTAGCTTTGTGCAAGCCGTGCATAACATAGACCTTCGAGTGGGGGCAATACATAAAGAACTATTGTCTTGTTATGTGTTGGAGGGCCTTCCCACTCCTATTGTGTTGGGACTTCCTTGGTTAACTAAACATAACCCAGTTATTAATTGGCAATCCAGAGAGATAAGCCAGTGGGGTGAATTTTGCAATAGTAACTGCATGAACACGGTCATCGGTGCAGTCGTGCCTAGAACCTTACCTCCTTTTCTGGAGGACTTTGAGGATGTGTTTTCAGAGGAAGGGTGTCAAGAATTACCTCCTCATCGCGCATATGACTGTGCTATAAAATTGCTTCCTGATGCTAAGTTACCAAAATCTAGGTTATATAACCTTTCTGGTCCTGAGAGGCAAGCTATGAAGGATTACATTTCGGAAAGTCTGGCCAAGGGGCATATTAGACCTTCATCTTCCCCAGTGGCCGCGGGGTTCTTCTTTGTGAAGAAAAAAGATGGAGGCCTACGCCCTTGCCTGGATTTCCGTGAGCTTAATCGGATTACGGTCCGAGATCCGTATCCGCTCCCACTTATTCCTGATCTCTTCAATCAGATTGTGGGCGCCAAATGGTTCTCTAAGTTGAATCTAAGGGGGGGTATAATCTGATTAGGATAAAGGAGGGGGATGAGTGGAAGACGGCGTTTAACACTCCGGAGGGACATTATGAGAACCTTGTCATGCCTTTCGGTCTGACTACTGCCCCGGCGGTGTTTCAACATTTTGTTAATGACATCTTTCGCCACCTAGTGGGACAGTTTGTTGTCATTTATCTAGATGACATCTTAATTTACTCGCCGGATCTTGTGTCTCATCAGGAGCATGTGAGACAAGTGTTGCAGATCTTGCGAGATAATAAACTGTACTCCAAATGGGAGAAGTGTGTATTCGCTGTACAAGAACTTCAGTTTTTAGGATTCTTGGTGTCAGCCTCCGGTTTCCGTATGGACCCTGGGAAAGTGAAGGCTGTGCTTGAATGGGATCGGCCAGAGGATCTTAAAGCACTGCAGCGTTTCCTGGGGTTTGCTAACTACTACCGGAAATTTATTCGTAATTTCTCATCTGTTGTCAAACCTCTCACTGACATGACAAAAAAAGGGACGGATTTTTCTAGGTGGTCTGACAAAGCTTGTCAAGCATTTTCCTCCTTGAAAAAATGTTTTGCTTCAGCACCCATACTCATCCAACCTGATGCATCACAACCGTTCATTGTGGAGGTAGATGCATCTGACGTAGGAGTGGGTGCGGTTTTATCTCAAGGTCCGTCCCCTGGTAAATGGCATCCGTGCGCTTTCTTCTCTAAAAAATTGTCGTCCGCCGAGAGGAATTATGATGTCGGCAATAGGGAACTCTTGGCCATTAAGTTGGCTTTTGAAGAGTGGCGTCACTTTTTGGAGGGGGCAGTCCACCCGGTCACCGTCATTACTGATCACAAGAACCTGCTGTATTTAGAGTCTGCAAAACGTCTGAATTCCAGACAAGCTAGATGGTCGTTGTTTTTTACTAGGTTTAATTTTGTCGTCACATATCGTCCTGGGTCAAAAAATGTAAAGGCTGATGCCTTATCTCGTAGTTTCCCGGGGGCCGGGAAGACGGATGACCCGGTTCCTATTCTTCAGGAGGGAGTTGTGGTGTCGGCTGTATGCTCTGAGCTTGAGGAGGAGGTATTGGAGGCTCAGGGGGACGCCCCTGTAGGACCTCCAGGGAAACTGTTTGTTCCAGATCAGTTAAGACAAAAGGTTATCGAGGCACATCATAATTCTGCTTTGGCAGGACACCCAGGGAGTAAAGCAACTGTAGATCTCGTTTCTCGCCGGTTTTGGTGGCCTAACTTAAATAAAGAGGTGGTAACTTTTGTCGCGTCCTGTGGGGTATGTGCGCGCTCTAAGACCCCACATACCCGTCCGTCTGGGGCCCTTTTACCGTTGAAAATCCCGGAGCGTCCATGGAACCATCTGTCTATGGACTTCATTACGGACCTTCCTCCGTCTTCAGGTAAAACTGTCATACTAGTTGTAGTTGACAGGTTCAGTAAGATGGCACATTTTATTGCTCTTCCTGCTCTTCCTAATGCTAAAACTCTGGCCCAGGTGTTCATTGGGGAGATTGTGAGACTTCATGGGTTGCCTTCCGATGTGGTGTCGGATCGGGGGTCTCAGTTTGTGTCCAAATTCTGGAAGGCATTTTGTTCTCGTTGGGGGATGCAGTTGTCATTTTCTTCGGCTTTTCATCCGCAGACCAATGGTCAGACAGAGCGTCTGAATCAGAGCTTAGAGACATATCTCCGGTGTTTTGTCTCAGAGAACCAAGAGGACTGGTCTTCTTTCTTGCCTCTGGCAGAGTTCGCTCTTAACAATAGGCGGAGCGAGTCCACTGGTAAGTCCCCGTTTTTTGGGGCATATGGTTTTCACCCCCAGTTTTGTACTTTCAATGGGGGGGGCTCTTCTGGGGTTCCTGAGGAGGAACGATTTTCGTCGTCACTTGCTTCAGTGTGGAGAGGAGTGCTTAATAATCTGAGCACTATGGGGAACCGATACAAACGTATGGCTGATAGGAGGAGAGTGTCTGGTCCGGACCTAAGTGTGAACGATCTGGTATGGTTGTCTACCAAGAATATAAAACTTAAGGTTCCCTCCTGGAAACTCGGTCCCAGATTCATCGGGCCATACAGGATCAGTTCAGTAGTTAATCCGGTGGCTTTCCGTCTTGACCTCCCTCCTACATTTAAAATCCACAATGTGTTCCACAAATCGTTGCTTAAGAGGTACGTGGCACCAGTTATACCGTCACCTCTACCTCCTCCTCCAGTGGTGGTCAATGGTAATTTGGAGTTTCAGGTATCGAAGATCATTGACTCACGTCTGAATCGCCGGTCCCTTCAGTACCTTGTTCATTGGAGGGGGTATGGTCCTGAGGAGAGGATGTGGGTTTCTGCGTCGGATATTAACGCAGACCGTTTGGTTCGGGCCTTCCACACTACTCACCCAGATAGACCAGGCCCTGAGGGTCCAGAGGCCCCTCGTAGAAGGGGGGGTACTGTCACGGGTGTGTCGCGACGGAGATCGTCGCGATTGCACACCCTGACTTCGCACAGCTGAGTTTCTGGTGCTGGGTGTTTTTCGGCACTGAGGGAGTTAATTCTTTCTCTCTCGGTGCTGGGCTGACCAGCCTCGCCCAGCTGCGATTGATGTTTTGTTAATTAGCTTCCTTCATATACCTGCTGGTCTGCTGGGGAAGTTGCCGGTGAAAGCATTCATTCAGACCAGCAGAGCGGATCGTTTCTGAGAAGACTTAAGCTAAGAGTGCCTGTTGTGGTTTTTCCTCTCCTCGCTTATTGTTTATCTCCTTAACCTTTTGTGTTCCTCTGTAGTGGAAGTGTTGTATGCAAGGCTGTGTTTTCTTTACCCCTTGTCTGTCTCGTTTGTCTTAGACTGTGTGTAAGCTGTGACCTGCCCATTCCCTGTGGTGGTAATCAGGGTCCTTCTCAGGACTAGATTACAGTGGTCAGGGATCTACAGGAGACAGGGTTACACTGGCGGCCTGGACCTCTGTACCATTAACAGTACCTCCAGGTAGAGGGACTAGTCAGGACCCCAGTTCAGGGTCAGCATAGACCCCGGTCCACCTCTATCCAGAGACAGCGTGACACGTACACAGTATTGACCCACAATACATAGGATATTATGTCAGGTAAGACATTGCTGGCAGATACTATGTATACATGTTGATTTTCTCTATTATATGAAATTTAGAATGATGTCACATTAGATATAGGTTGCTATCTTTGAATATATCTGTTATACGTCGTGACAAAAACCTTTTATTTGGCAACGTGTTTCAAAGTCGAACCACCTTCTTCCTGGGGCCAACATGCCTTGTCCTCCCATCTGGTGCCCATGTCTACTCAGTCTTTTGTATCCTCAAATTTTTATACCGGGTCCCCTGAGGCGGAGCTGCCGTGACTAGTATTTAAGGATACTGGTGTAGTTGGGGAGTTGTGCCTATAGGTGCACAACCCGTCCGATCGCTGTTCCTATAGATGCACAACCTGTCCAAGCGTTGTGTCTATAGATGCACAACTTTTCCGAGTCAGTAAAAACCCTCTCTCACAGATATTATCCAGGTCACACTTAGAGGAACGCCAATGTTTTTTTTTTTTTCTTTCTCATAGACCTATTTAGGACATGAATTTCCACTTCTCTTTTCTGTCGGTCAAATCGTTGAACTAGTGAACAATTTCCGTTTTCATTACACAATTTTCAAAGGTTGAACGAGAATTTTTTCGCTCGCCTAAAACATTTTCACGCACGATGAATGACCGGTTTTGACTCATCGTTCAGTTGCTCAGTCCATTCACATTACATGATTATTGTGAACGGTGGGTCGTTAGCGTTACAATCTGATAGATTACCGGCCAGTGTATATGGGTCTTTAGTGTATGCTTCAGATATAAACGCTAAAGATTTATGGTCTGTACATCATCTAATTTATGCCCCACTAGTTTTGAAAATTTTACCAAAATTGTATTTAATCACCGGAACGCTCTTTGGGAAAACGGCAGATACAAATAATACACGTTCTCAGTATGATCGATCTTTTATGGGGTAAATCTCATCCCCTTTCATTGACTCTCACGCTACACTTCACACACTAATAATAAGGGTCCACATTTTCATCATTGATCATGAGACGATGGTGCTGCCATTTATCACTAACCCTGAGCAGAGCTGAGCGACTGACGAGAAGCATCTCCTCTTGAAGTGTCGCCCACAGTCAATGTGACTTCAACAACATTTTGCATCCCAAATTAAGGACCTTGTATTCCTTGTTTTAACCCTCTTGATTGCTGTAGTGATGACCTGCAGTCTTTTTTTGCTGATAAGTGAGGGTACCTAAGTCAGATCACCACTAATCACTGACCTGCAGTCTTTTTTGCTGATAAGTGAGGGTACCTAAGTCAGATCACCACTATTCACTGACCTGCAGTCTTTTTTGTTGATAAGTGAGGGTACCTGGGTCAGATCACCACTAATCACTGACCTGCAGTCTTTTTTGCTGATAAGTGAGGGTACCTAAGTCAGATCACCACTAATCACTGACCTGCAGTCTTTTTTGCTGATAAGTGAGTGTACCTGGGTCAGATCACCACTAATCACTGACCTGCAGTCTTTTTTTGCTGATAAGTGAGGGTACCTGGGTCAGATCACCACTAATCACTGACCTGCAGTCTTTTTTGCTGATAAGTGAGGGTACCTGGGTCAGATCACCACTAATCACACTCTTTTGGCCTCTCCTAAGGACACGTTATATTTTTTAATTAATCATACAGGTAGATATTTTGTCCCTTTAATTAGTTGGGTGTTCCGGATTCATAATGCCATAGGCTCTTTAGCTAATGTAAGAATGTTCATGTTACACGCTCGATAATAAGGGGATGAATAATTCACTGTCTCCATCCCCGCGCCCTGGACAAAACCAATGCAATGGTGTCAGGTAATGTTCCTGTCCCAGAAGTAGAATGCAGGATAGTAATCTCATGTCCACCCGGGAGGGCCCATTATACAGGCGACCTCGGCTACACGGTTTTGTGCTTCCCTCATGAATAACTTAGCTCTCACTTTCGGCACAGACTCCCAGTTTTACTTGCCACAATCTCCCCTACATCTGCTACACAGCGAAGAATACTAAAAAAATGAGAAGATGGCTCCCTTGGGAAGGATTCACGTCCTTGCTGAGGCTTTTCCTTTTGCTTGCTTTTTCATGACCTCTAGTCTGTGATAACACTGGGGACATCTGTCCAAACTCTGGCTGACTTCCTAGTAGTAAGTCATCTGTGCGACAAGTGCATAAATCAATGTAAATGGCATCTCTGCCGAGTAATGTTAAAGTGGTTTCCTGATTTTAGGATTATATAACTTATAACACCTTACAATAAGTTCTGCAACTTTCTTTTATCGTTTACATTTTTCGAATTCTTTACAGGTTTTGAAATCCCTATTTTTGTAAGAAAGCGCGACCGCAACTAATTACATCAAGATGTTGAAAACTTTCTTGCACAATACTCACGGACAGAGGCGTATTTAGCTGATACCGATGTAGACATTATCATCTCTCTCCTGTCCTGATACTTTGTATCAGTTTGAAGTCCAAGCTGAAGATTCCATACATTGGATACAATTTTTGGCAGGGTTCCGTCCAGAAAATTTTCGCTTTTTCATCTCCGTGTGTCCGTTTGGATGACATAACGTTTTATACACAAATAAAAACTGATGCAAGGCCAAATTAATTGTCCTATGTAATTATTAAAATGGATCCGCTAAAAATTGATGCCATACCAGTGGTGAGCATATACCACTTTAGGGAAATATTGGGTTTAGAGGAGTGTGGGGGGGTATGATCCCCAAAAAAGCCCCAAATCAGAGTAGAGCCGCGATAGTCGCATGTAAGATCTGGTGCGTCAGATGAATGGGAACAAATCCCCAGAAACCTATGAGAACAGTAAGAAATATCGGAGCAGGATGGCTACTTGTGTAATATGTGTAATACAGGATGTTTCTTTATTTGCCACCCGTTGGGGTGGGTTGTTGTTGGATTTGGGGAATAGATTGATGCCATTTGACTTCACTGAGATTCATTTGATATCATTGATTTTGAAGGACGGATGAAGATTGAACAAATTCTTTTCACTTTGTCTTGTAGGTTCTCAAGACCCGCACCAATGTTTCTTGACGATTCCTTTAGAAAATGGGGAAGAATCAGGGAATTTTTGCCGCCTTTTGGAATTAAAGGACAAGGTAAAATATACGTGTAGAATCTATATAGTGTTGTTGTCACATAGAGATTAAAATTTGCATGATGAACATTGGGAGGATGATGAATCAATGATTTGGTAGATTTCAGTTCACATCGGTTAAACGGTTGTCCGGTGAAAACATGTTATCCCTTAGCCACAGGATAGAAGATATCTTACTAATTGGTGGGGGGGGCCGAACACTGGGACCTGCCTCAATCAGTAGTACGGAGAATTTATTTTCCTGACTTTTATCCGGCGCCACTCTATTCATTCTCTATAACGCTGCCAGAAAAAGCCGAGGCAGCCCCATGGAGAATGCGGGAATTAAGCATGCACACTACCGTACCTTCCTAATGAGAATAATAGTGCCCCATTCTGAAAATCGGTGTGAGTCCCAGTGGTTGGACCTCTACCAGTCAACACATGTCGTGTGGATTGGTGATAAGTTGTCTTTACCAAACAACCCCTTTAAAGAGGCAAGATTGGCTTAATAATTAGCTGTTGAATTAGTATTAGTGGATCTTAGTAAGGGAGTTCTACCGGTCTCTAAACAAATTTTCACAATTGTGAAAGTGTGTAATGTATGTGCCCACTGTCATGATTCCCCTGTACCCCCAGTGCGAGTGGACGCTCGCGTAACCACAAGTAGGTGATTTGCATAATTGGGGTCACATGCTAACTAGATTCTCATCTGCTTTTCTCAATGTTTTATTAAAACAATGATAAGCTAGTCAGCACGTGACCAAAAGTATGTAAATCGCATACTTGCCGCCCACTTGAATACAGGGAAGTCGAGGCAGCGTGCACAAAGTACAAACTAACTTAGCTGTACCCCGAGAGTGCCGCAATATAATAACGTTTCTCTGCCATAAAATAATGTGATGTAACAGTGCTCAGAATGCTGAGCTGTGTATAACCCCGCCCACTTCCCTGATTGGTAGCTCCCAGTGTACACTGTCAGCAAGCTGCGAATCAGTGGTGGAGGCGGAGTTACACAGATTAGCTGGACTTCCATGCAAGCAACACCTAGTCCTGCAGTGTTAATCTCCTGCTGATAAAATACTAATTGTATTGAAAACTACAGTAAGCTGCTGAGCAAGTAATACCTCCCTGGAATCAGGCTCTCCGCCCCAATATTTTGCCGCTCCCAGATGAAACAGCAAAAACCTACTCAAATTCCTTTTAAAATCCAGTGTTAAAGGACACATCTAGTGGAAATTCATTTTTGGTTAGCATGCCAGTCACATCCATCATTGAGACCTTCGTTGCCCTTGAGAAGGAGTTGACCCTAGCCCAGCCGCGGTATTGCTGTTGCTCTTGAAGCCTCATGTGATGTCTTTATAGGTCTCGCTGCCAAGAATGATGATGTGTATGGGGATATTATGGATCAATATGATATATTTTATTGCTGATCATTTTCTGCTTTTAGACAGGTCATTTACAGTTACAGCTGATCAGAAATGAGTGAACAGAAAGGCCCATTTATGCCTTACAGAAAATTATCTTGACCGACTTTCTCTTTTATAATGGAAACTTTAGATGATTGTGATTATTAGGGATCTGAAATTCATAATTGATTTTTGCTGCCGTTACATAAGTGACGTTCTCACGAGGTTTGTGATGCTCCTCAATATCGGGAACCACCACCAGTTGCTGATAACTTTATATAAATACGCTCACCATTGTTACCCACATTGAACTGGCCTCACGCAGTTTCCAAAGACATTTGGACTATTTCTGAACTCGTCTGTTACTCGATCCTTGTTGCGGTTTGACTTGTGTTAAGTACACTTGTTCTTCATCCATGGCTCTATTCTTGTTCCATCTTCTTCATGGGTTCCTGGAACGTCCTTCAGTCTTGCCCTTGTCCCATCTCCGCAGTCAAATAATTTCTGCTACTATCTATATCATCACATCACTGGTTCTTAATCCCAAGAGCAGCCACCAATTCCTGATGACTGTAGGAGGTTGAGACTTGGTGAAACCTATAACTCAGTTAAAAGGTTATAGAAGAAGATTTCTTTGTGCCGTCCAGAGAGTTTACATAATTTCTATCCTTAACAGATCTAGTGCCTTCTCACTACAGCCAGAGTACCAAAGATTCACATTTAGGAGAAGTATCAAAACCCAAAAGTGTATTATAACGTTAATACAAAGAACTTTCCCTAACTTGGAAACAACTTATTGAGTGGTGTCAATTCTGGGTAAGCTAAGAGGTTGTACAAGAAGATTTCTTTGTGCAATCCAGAGGGTCTACATAATTTCCATTCTTAACAGGTCTTCTGTCTCCTTATTGCAGTCTGAGTACCAAAGATCCATATTTAGGAGAATTATCAAAGTCTGAGTACCAAAGATCCATATTTAGGAGAATTATCAAAGTCTGAGTACCAAAGATCCACATTTAGAAGAACTGTCAAAGTCTGAGTACCAAAGATCCACATTTAGGAGAACTGTCAAAGTCTGAGCACCAAAGATCCACATTTAGAAGAACTGTCAAAGTCTGAGTACCAAAGATCCACATTTAGGAGAACTGTCAAAGTCTGAGCACCAAAGATCCACATTTAGAAGAACTGTCAAAGTCTGAGTACCAAAGATCACATTTAGGAGAACTGTCAAAGTCTGAGCACCAAAGATCCACATTTAGAAGAACTGTCAAAGTCTGAGTACCAAAGATCCACCTTTAGGAGAACCCTCAAAGTCTGACTATCAAAGATCCACATTTAGAAGAACTGTCAAAGTCTGACTACCAAAGATCCACATTTAGGAGAACTGTCAAAGTCTGAGTACCAAAGATCCACCTTTAGGAGAACCATCAAAGTCTGAGTACCAAAGATCCACATTTAGGAGAACTGTCAAAGTCTGAGTACCAAAGATCCACATTTAGGAGAACTATCAAAGTCTGAGTACCAAAGATCCACATTTAGGAGAAGTATAAAAAAAAATCAAAACCCAAGAGTATATTGTACCGTTAGTACAAAGAACTTTCTCTATCTTGGAAGCACCTCATTGAGCAGTGTCCGTTCTGGTTGGCACCTGCCAGTTAGTTATCTCTGATGGTCTCATAAAGACGGTATTTCTTCTTGCTTGCAGCTCGACCCTTAAGGCGATGTGCTTGATATGTCAGTTTTATTTAACCGGTGGAGAGGTGATACCACTAAATGTAGAATTTCTTCACAATCCAGATGCTCTTTCATCACTTGACTGAATTGTAGTATAAATGATTTAGCACGTTTCCGTCTGCAGATTGACCTCCTCAGCAAGGTAAACCTACTACAACTTTTCTATATGCAAGAAGAAAAGGTAAAACAGTTGCCCCATTCCCCCGGCTCATGCTACCTGATCTCTGTGATCATTGTGACATGGCTATTCTTTCACTAGGTCACCCTGGGTGAGACGCATTTGTTTACCTGTAGTGTAGCCAAGCGGGACCGACCTCACAATCCGAACCTTCTTCATGCTGCTGGTGGCAGTAGACAGATTGCATGTGCTCACAAGGAAACTTTACCTGGCAGAGTTGTAACGACATTCATCATCCACCAAGGACACAACATTTGGCAGCCATGCAAGCAATGGATGGGACCAGGTTGTTACATTATACCAGAGGTAGATACACCATTGGTGTAACCTGTGGAGTTGGAAAGATTTAGGGGTCTCTTCCACCTCCAAAGCAGGTTGAGTTCTACTTTATGATGAGCTATTGGACTTCAAAGGGCCCATATATTGTTCTTGCTCAGGGGCCCTCTTCTGTCTGTGTCCATTCTTGCATTGTACAGTCAGATTCTACAAGAGCAAAAGTCCAATATACTCAAGGAACAATCTCATCAGTCCCTCCATTATAATGCTAATGTGACCATACTCATTAGATGAACGTTGACCATCTATGTGTATAGGGGTGTCCGAATTCCCCTTCATTGACACATATGGAAAAACAGAATTGGATTGTTGGATGTTAATATGCCTGATTCTTAATTCTCATGGGGTATAAACTTATTTGTATAGACAATTTGTTAGTAGCAGCTTTTGACAACTATCTAAGGTATGTTAACACAAAGTCTTAAGTTTATGATGGAAATTGGCTTTTCTTCAATTGTATTCACTTTAGTGGTTGTCTTATCTTATTAAATGGAAAAAATTGCAAAGTGTTTGTAAAAACACCCCATGACTTCTGCCATGTTGCAGAGGCAAATCGGCCTTTGCCATTGGGATGGGAGAGCTCACAATTTGAGTTTATGGTCCAGGCATGCCACCGCCTGGACCTGTCAATATTCACGAGAGCACCACCCCAAAGTAAGGAGAAGCTCATAGGGTAGCAGTGTGCTCCTGAAGTTAGGAACACAAGACAACTCCTCTAATGGTGCCCACCAGCAAGTTAATGTCTATAGAGACTAGCCAGTGGATCCTCTGATGTCTTTCAGACAAGGGTTTGGATTGGTTAGATTTTTTTTTTCCTTTACAGAGACTGATGGGATTACAACCAAAATGCATTCGATATTCTGTAACTTGAAAAATTAAAAATAGTGATGCGACCAAAGTGAAAAATTGTCAAGTGGAAACTTTGCTTGAGGTCCTAAGACATGTGTCCAGAAGTCGTTAAGTTCTTTTATGTATATTGAAACAACTCGTGACCGATGTTATTGAGAGGAGATCTCAGATATGTCTGCTCGGCAGATGTTGCAGGTAACAGTTTATTAAAGGAAACTGGTTTGATTTTTCTTAAAGATTCAGAAGAATCTGTTCTGGAGAAGTCTTCAAGTGCATCATTCAGAACACAACTTCCTCTCGTAAACCCTCTTCTCTTGGATGTTTGTTCTTCATTAGATGCAAGTGGTCCATCCAGCTGAGTTTAATATTGCGCTTTCCTCGGATGGGAGAAAAGAAGGAACACATTTATGAGGGTGACTGATAAAGTTCTGGTTATGTGAGCCTGTATTCTGAGAACAGAGGCGAGGATTAGGTACAGAAGGTGGTGGAATTTTATTAGTTTTAGACCCAACACATGGCGACCATTAGGTGCGTTGTATGCTCCATATTAGTATTCTACCTATGTGCCTCTGCAAGAAGTTAGATGAATTGCAAATGGATTGTATTTAGTCAATGACCATGGAGATAAATAGTTCTGCATAGGTGCTGTAGATGAGAAAAAAATGAAAATTTCTAAACAATACTACTGCATTCTATAATACTACCTTTATTTTACACTTTAATACTACCTTTGTTGTAAATTTTCATTGGAGTAAAAACAAAGTGAATTAATTGCCTGGATTAGACGTTTGCCTTTGATTTCATAGAATGTGGAGAGACTACCAACATAGAAGTATAAAAATGTATAAAGATTTATTGATAATGATTTGCATCAAATGAATGTCATAAAGGAAAAACGGCAACACATACCATAGTGGAAGGTCATACTGGTTATGTCTACAAGGGATAACATCTGAGAAATTATATCCAAAAAAGAGGGGCATTAATTAGATTGTGGTTCTGATAACATTTCAAAAATGGGAAAAACTACAAGTTCTAATAAGTGTACACCCATTATAAGGCCATGTTCACATGTTCAGTGTTTGGTCAGTATTTTACATCAGTATTTGCAAGCCAAAATCAAGAGTGGGTGAAAAATGCAGCAGTGGTGACGTGTTTCTATTATATTTTTCCTCTGATTGTTCCACTCTCGAATTTAGCTTACAAATACTGATGTAAAATACTGAGCGAATACTGAATTTGTGAATGTGGCTTAAGGGAGGAAACTGGACACAAAGGAAAATCTCAGCCGAAATATTGCAGGAGTTCAATATAGTAACTAGAACTGATCAGTGATTGTAATATAATAAAAGTAGATCGGCCAAAGTGGAAAAAAAGAAATCTCCTTGCAATTTTTTGCAGAACTTTGGAGAGCTTTGTGGGAGAGAGATAAGTTTATATTGTATTCTGTAGTGGATGGGCAACCGGTGTAATGACTGGCACAGCGTGGAGGTATCGGTGTAGCGGCTGGAGAGAAATATGATTGTGGTGCTGCATTCAGGATAAGTTGGAGAGAGGAGAGGTTAATGAGAGGGTAACCGAATAGTAGAGGCTTGCTTATTGTCTTAACGATTCCGTAGGTTATATTTGCAGGTGTAGTGAAGGCTCTTTTCCACAGAAGAAAGGTGTGGAGCGCTTCTTACCCCTGCAGCAAATAGCTGACATACTAGAATAATTTATTGCAATCCTGTTTTTTAAAAAAAACACACCAGGCTGGAGCTGGACATGAAATACTGAAAATCTTGTTGCTCTTCTCCCTTTGCTCTTGTTCTGTGCTGCTATAATGTCGTGTAATTACCCTGACCGGATTTCCTGAATAATAGCGCAGACAAACAGCATTGACATTTCCAGTCCACATGGAGCCTTACAACCCGTCTGTCTCGCTGCCAAACTTCAGCTCAACTGCTGCCATTCATGTCGGCTTTAACATTTCCTAAATGTCTCACATGAAGCTAGAAACAATTAGCGTTTGTTTGCCATTTCCAGCGAGGGCTGAATGTAATTACCGTTACATATTTCTGATGGTTTGTGCCGTCCACATTGCACGCGGAGATGAATAATGCTGCGGTGGGGCTGACTCTCTGCTGATGTGCGTGCCACTGAGGCTTCATTCTTCACCAGCCAACGTGTAAGAATCTGCAGCGCACGTGTCTGCGGCGTCTCTGCTGCTCAACACTGGAGACTTGTTGTCACTGTTGTGCCATATAGTGCACAGTATGGGTGCAAAATGAGGACAGGCATTAGACTATAACGTGTGGATAGTAGGATGATATAACGGGGACTGCATTCACTACACTGCGGCAAATGGTTGTAGTCAATTCAGCTGGAAAACTCACAGCGAGCATACCAGAAAATCATCAGTTACGGAAAGGATGGTCTTGATGGGATAAACCCTTTAAAGGGGTTGTCTCAACTACTTACAAAGTAATAAGGCCAGGAGAGTGCGCTTGTAAGCTGCTGGCTATACAGCTTGCAGGTGCATCTCTGAAGCTGGCCGATTCGCTGGATCTGCCCCTGCGGCCCGCTGATGCTGCGGCAGCAGATTTGCTTGCCTCTGCTTGCAGCACTGCAGAGCGCACAGTTCTGACCATGCTGCTGGTTTGAAGTGTCAAGCTTCAAGTGCACAGCTCCCCTGGCAAACAAGAAGCTGGGAGGCAGAGGAGCTGTGTTTTCCTGAACAAAGCAGTTTGTGCAACACCTTTAAAGGGGTTCTCTGACCCTAGGCTATAAATCTGCAGTCTTGTTACTACAGACTTGGGAATCCTCACAGCATGCGTACTGAACGCTGTCAGGATTCTCCGGTGCCAGTGCCGGGAGCAGGCAGTCTTGTGACCACAAGTATACAATTTGTATACTTCCGGCCACATTCCAACTAGACGTGCCGGCCTTGCTGAATACACTTATAATAAGCGAGGCCATGCATGTCTAGTCTGCACGTGACCGCATACTTTCAGAGAACTCTCATAGCGTGCAGTTCGTGCGATGTAAGGACTCACAACTCACATAAAGTAACTGCAGACTAGTAGCCTAAGACCGGACAACCCCTTTAATGTACTCTTATGGATTATCACTTAAACTGGCCTGCTTGTTGACAGTTTCCAGTCCTCAACAACTGTTCGCTACAATTTGTTAAATTCTGAACTCCACAGCGAGTAAATATTTATTGGAGGTTTTTTTTTATCCTCAAACATCTTTACACATAACTCTAAGGCTAAGTGCACACGTTTGCAGAATGTTTGCAGAATATTCCTGAGCAAAACCGGACTTTTTTCGCGGCAAAAATGCACGTTTTTTGCGCGTTTTTGGTGCGGTTTTTTTTTTGCGTGGATTTGACGCGTTTTACTGCGATTTTTTCCTGAACTTTCTAGGTCAATAATATAGCGGGAAAAACACTAGAATTCCGCAAAATTAATGGACATGTTGCTAGATTTTCCGCGATGCGTTTTTTTCGCGGAAAAAAACGCACCATGTGCACAAAAATGCGGAATTCATTCTAAATGATAGGATGCTTAATACATGCGTTTTTTACGCGTTTTTTCCCGCGAAAAAACGCGGAAAAAAACGCAAATATTCCTGAACGTGTGCACTTAGCCTTATAGTTGCAGACAGTCTGTGGATGGAAGTTGCTCCATCCTAAAAAGTAAAATGCCTGCACCCCAGCCCAATCACAAAGGTAATTTCAGGGCTTCAGGAGCATCCCTGTGGCTGATTGTTTTCCCTGTGGCTTCTACCAGCGTGGGTCATATCTTCTGGAATTCCTACCAGTCTTGATGTCATCTGTATTATATTGTTCTGCTCGACTTTCCTTTGTTTTTGTTGCACTGATTCACGGCAGATGTGGCATAGAGTCGTGCCGTGAGTCACAAAGGGGCCCTCTAGCATGGTAATATTTAAAATTAGACGTCTCCCTCAGAAGCTGGAGAGCCTCCTCTGTGGCATGTCTTACATGTTGTCGTATAAGAATATTGTATTTCATGATGTAGTATGGCGGCTCACAACAAAGCGCAGATGCCTCCAGTTACTGTACACGTCTGGTTGGAGCTTGAACTGTCAAAGACTTCTCCAAAGAACCTTCGCAGGCAGTCAGCCCAGTTTAGTGAACTGGTAACTGCTGAATTATTAATCTCTCCAGAAGTTATATAAATTGGAGACTAGACCATCTTGGGAAATCAGATAAATAACAATAACTACAGTAAACGTAAAGCCATTATATATTCAGTCAGTTGCAGCTAACCTGCTTTTTGATGGTTTCCCTGATGTAATAACATATTTTTCTACAGGAATGGTAAGAGTCAGACGTTGTGGAATTTTTCCAGTGATTTCAGAAAATATGACTAAACCTCTAAACTCTAGTTAGTAAGTGACCGCATTTATGCAAATCACACTCGTCGCCGACATCGGAGAATCCTGATGAAGGATTCACTCTATGTGACTGCAGACTTAGATTCCAAGGCTGGACAACCCCTTTATCACAGCATTGTGGCTGACAAAGTCAAACCCTTCATGCAAAAGTTTACCATATGGCAGAAGAACACTTAACAGAGCAAGCACCAAGCCACAAGGTGTGAATAGTTTCCATGAGCATAAAAGAGAGTTTTCCTTGCTCCTTCTGATCTGAATCCTATAAAGCGGTGGTCTCCAACCTGTGGAAACAGTTATCTTCACTTTTTTTTCAGCAATTTTAGAGTATTCACATCTTAACATGGATCCAGACTGAAACCAATCCACGGGGAACTGATAACTAATAATAATAATAATAATAATCTTTATTTATATAGCGCCAACATATTCCGCAGCGCTTTACAGTTTAACAGTTTCAAAACACAAGTCATAGGTAACAACGTTAACAATACAATAATTAAAGCAAAATAAGCCGACCCTGCTCGTGAGAGCTTACAATCTACAATGAGGTGGGGGAGATACAAAGTACAGGTGTGTATATACAATGGTGCATTTACAGTGATGGTCCAGCCATCTTGAGGGAGTGAGGCATGGATGGAGATAGTGAATGGGCTACACATACACACTTACACATAGAATGACTTTGGTTAGTGAATGTGATAGGCCACTCTGAACAAATGTGTTTTGAGGGAGCGCCTGAAACCATGCAAATTGTGGATAGTCCTAATTTCTTGGGGTAGATCATTCCAGAGGATTGGCGCAGCGCGGGAGAAGTCTTGGAGTCGGGAGTGGGAGGTACGGATTAGTGCAGAGGTTAGTCGAAAGTCATTTGCAGAGCGCAGCAGTCGGTTAGGCCGATAGATAGAAATGAGGGAGGAGATGTAGGGGGGTGCTGCACTGTGGAGAGCTTTGTGGGTGAGAACCAGTACTTTGAATTGGATCCTATAATGAATGGGCAGCCAGTGTAAGGACTGGCGAAGAGCGGACGCGTCCGAGTACCGATTAGCCAGATGGATGACCCTGGCTGCTGCATTAAGGATGGACTGGAGAGGGGATAGTCGAGTAATGGGGAGGCCAAGTAATAGAGCGTTGCAGTAGTCCAGGCGGGAGTGGATCAATGCTACAGTGAGGGTTTTTGTTGTTTCCATGGTGAGAAAAGGGCGGATTCTAGAGATGTTCTTTAGGTGTAGACGGCAAGAGCGGGCAAGAGATTGTATATGGGAGGTGAAGGAGAGATTGGTGTCAAACATAACACCCAGACAGCGAGCCTGCTGCCGGGGTGTTATTATGGTGCCGCCCACAGAGAGGGAAATGTCAGATTTAGGGAGGTTAGTAGACGGCGGGAGCAGAAGGAGTTCAGTCTTGGAGAGGTTAAGTTTCAGATAGAGAGCGGACATGATGTTGGAGACTGCGGACAGACAGTCGGTGGCGTTCTGTAGAACAGCGGGGGTAAGGTCGGGGGATGACGTGTATAGTTGTGTGTCATCAGCATAAAGATGGTACTGAAAGCCAAATCTGCTGATGGTCTGTCCAATTGGGGCGGTGTAGAGAGAGAAGAGAAGGGGGCCAAGGACTGAGCCCTGGGGTACACCGACAGTGAGAGGGAGAGGAGATGACGTGGAGCCAGAGAACGAAACACTGAAGGAGCGGTCAGGAACATAGGAGGAGAACCAGGAGAGAACAGTGTCCTTAATACCTAGTGACTGGAGCCTAGACAGTAGGAGACAGTGGTCAACAGTGTCGAAAGCTGCAGAAAGGTCGAGTAGAATGAGCAGAGAGTGGTCGCCGTTACGTTTTGCTGTAAGAAGGTCATTGGTCACTTTGATGAGTGCAGTTTCAGTCGAATGTAGGGGGCGGAAGCCGGACTGTGAAGGGTCTAGGAGGGAGTAAGTGGAGAGGTAACGGATGAGGCGGGAGTAGACTAGGCGCTCCAAGAGTTTAGAGATGAAGGGGAGATTGGAGACCGGTCTGTAGTTGTTTGTGCAGGAAGGGTCGAGAGCGGGTTTCTTTAGTAATGGAGTAATGATGGAGTGTTTGAAGGAGGATGGGAAAATGCCAGAGGAGAGTGAGAGATTGAAGATTGTAGTTAGGTGAGTTGTGACAACTGGAGAGAGAGACTGGAGGAGATGTGAGGGGATGGGGTCGGTAGTGCATGTAGTCGGACGAGAGGAGTCTGGAGACTTCTTCTTCTGTGATGGGATCAAATGTGGAAAGTGAGCCAGGGGAAATGCAGGGAGGGATGGGAGTCACAGCACTTGGTGGTTGAGAGCAGATTTCCTGACGGATAGTATCTATTTTTTCTATAAAGTGGGAGGCCAGGTCGTCAGCACAAATGTCTGTGATAGGGGCTTGTGCTTTTGGCCTGAGGAGGGAGTGAAAAGTGTCAAAAAGTTTCTTGGGGTTGTTGGCTAGTGAGGAGATCAGTGTGGTGAAGTAGGTCTGTTTGGCGAGACTTGAATTTATGCTAAACTCTGTGGTCAAACATCAGATTTCCAAAAAGGGAAGCTGTAATCACAAAAGTGCAGACATCTCTCTAAGGCTGGTTTCACACTGCGTTACGGTATCCATTTGGTGGCCCCATCGGGCTTACGTCTGCAAAATGGGATTCGGCCATATGCACCAACGTGGCTATAGACTATAATGGTGCCGGCAGAGTGAACGTGTCCTCTGCCGCGCATCATTTTTGGGCGCGGACACCCAGACGTAGTAGAAATAGGCCACAAAGGGCAAATAAAGAGACTAAAATTCAAAATTTCCGGTTGCCAAGGGTTGTGTGCAGCAGAAAAAAAGTGTCTCTCGGCAATTGGATTCATAACTGAGGGTCTGGATGCTGGAGTGGGAATCGGGAGCTGACACCGCTACGTCCTAACTGGGGCTACCTTGTTAGAAGTCTGCTGGGACGATGCCAGAAAATGGGTATGAGACTGATACCCGCTGCTTTCAGTCTTGGGAACCCAGGCATTGCCAGCAGCGCGTATTCTGCACTGTTCCATGGTAGGAGCTTGCTAGAAGCCTATTCTATTAATGTGCTGCTTGCTGTTTGTTGTCAGAAAATGCCACGAATAACACAAGGGGATAAATCCGATACAATTTTAGGAAAAATAAACCGATAAATTGTTTTCATCATTGGAAATAATAAAGTCGTATAAGGTCCCACTACTATAACTCTATGCCAGGTCTTCTAAATGATACTCCCCATTATTATGGCCAGAAAGACAAAATGCACAACAGTGATTTCTCCCCAGCGCTTGATTTTAGGAACATGTCTTCCCTCCCGCAAATCTGCTCTCTGGATGATTGACATTTGCATGCATTCCTCCTGAGTCTGTGGGTGACAACAGTGGACGGACACTGCAGCCTTTATAGTTACATGGGAATAGAGCGAGGCGAGGAGCACAAGGCTGAGATTGACAGCTCCACCGCGTCATCCAGCTCCGTAGGTGCTCAGCTTATGGCTCTATCCTCTGCCGGAGGGGGATGAATGAGAGATGGGTATTTCCCTATTGAGAACGCCTATAAAGCTTGTGAATTCTCAGCTAGCAGGATAAAAATGGTCAAAAATATTGAAATGATTAAATGGTTTAGGATATAAAGAATGATTCATCAGAGCGGCGGGAAGGATTGCACTGATGAATCCTGCTTGACTGCAGCTACATCATAGGGCAGGATGGTCATTGAATTTAATATCCTGCCAGGTTTTTCCATAGCCGGTCTGGTTAAATAGTCCATCATAGGTCACCATCTCTGGGGCCTTATTCACATCTGTCCATGGTTTCAGCATCACCAATGTTAAGACATGATGGGTGACTCCAGCTCATCTGCGCCGTCTACCGGAGTCTACGGTAGTCTAAATCACACAACGTATCTCATCAGAGGATGCAGCTCCTTTAAAATACCATGTAAAATTTTGGTGTCCGGTGTATAAGAAACACAAAGCTGAACTAGAGCAGGTGCAGGAAAGAGCGAGGAAGGCTATGGATGAACTGCAGGACCAGGACAGGTCATCAAACTTGGGGTTATTCCGTTTGGAAAAATGAAGTCTTAGAGGCGATCTCATTACAATGTTCAAATATACGAGTGGAAAGTACAGACCTCTGTATAACAATCTTTTTACACTTGGGCATCAAACTGTGACGAGGGGGCATCTTCTACGTCAACAGGAAAGAAGGTTTAGTCATCATCACAGGCAGGGATTCTTTACAGTGCGAGCAGTGAGAATATGGATTCTTTACAGTGCGAGCAGTGAGATTATTGATTATTTACAGTACAAGCAGTGAGATTATGGACTTTTTACAATGCAAACAGTGAGATTATGGATTATTTACAGTGCAAGCAGTGAGACTATGGATTCTTTACAGTGCGATCAGTGAGATTATGGATTCTTTACAGTGCGAGCAGTGAGATTATGGATTATTTACAGTACGAGCAGTGAGAATATGTATTGTTTACAGTGCGAGCAATGAGAATAAAAATTATTCACAGTGCGAGCATTGAGATTATTGATTCTTTACTGTTAGGGCAGTGAGATTATGGACTCTTTACAATGTGAGCAGTGAGATTATGGATTCTTTGCAGTACGAGCAGTGAGATTATGGACTCTTTACTGTGCGAGCAGTAAGATTATGGATTATTTACAGTACGAGCAGTGAGATTATGGATTCTTTGCAGTACAAGCAGTGAGATTATGGACTCTTTACAATGCAAACAGTGAGATTATGGATTATTTACAGTACGAGCAGTGAGAATATGGATTGTTTACAGTGCGAGCAATGAGAATAAAAATTATTCACAGTGCGAGCATTGAGATTATTGATTCTTTACTGTTAGGGCAGTGAGATTATGGACTCTTTACAATGTGAGCAGTGAGATTATGGATTCTTTGCAGTACGAGCAGTGAGATTATGGACTCTTTACTGTGCGAGCAGTGAGATTATGGATTATTTACAGTACGAGCAGTGAGATTATGGATTCTTTGCAGTACAAGCAGTGAGATTATGGACTCTTTACAATGCAAACAGTGAGATTATGGATTATTTACAGTACGAGCAGTGAGATTATTGATTCTTTACTGTGTGAGCAGTGAGATTATGGATTCTTTACTGTGCGATCAGTGAGATTATGGATTCTTTACTGTGTGAGCAGTGAAGTTATGGAACTCTGCCTCATGATATTGTAATTGTTGAATCACCAAACAAGGTTAGTGAGGCCCGGGATGCCTTTTTTAAAAGATGTAATATTACAAATTATGGGTACTAGATTCTATGAAGAGATGCTAATCCAGGGAACTAGTCCGGTTGCCAGATGTGGAGTTGGGGCAATTAGAATCTGCCTCATGGGGTTTTTGCCTTCCTCTGAATAAGCCTGTTAGTTTATAGGTTGGACTCAATGGATTTATGTCTATTAGTAGATGTACCTGGTTGTGTGCTGGAATCAGGGTTTACTCTCCTTTCCTTTTGAGTTCAGTACAAATATTAATCTTGGCGTTCCAGTGGAGTCGGTGCAGGAATGCTCATTAACTTTACAGTTTCTGCATCATGTCCAAAAAGACAATATTAATGTGATTTATTTGGCAGCCTCTCCAGCACTTTGTAGCTTTGTGTCATGGCCTCTCTTCCCTCAGAGACTTCCTAGACGCTGAGTCACATCCCTCAGTATACACTTCTAATGGAAAGTGACGATAAAGGGACATGACGTCTTTACACCTTAATCCACCAAATTCGCCACTATAAGAACATTGGAGAGATTAAAGGCAATCTGTCCACCAGGTTTTTGCTATGTAATCTGAGAGCAGCATAAGGTGAAAGCAGAGAGCAGGGATGTGTCACTTGCTCAGCTGCTTGCTGCGGTTTCAATACAATCAGTGTTTAATCAGCAGGAGATTATCACTTCAGGACTAGGTGTCACATGCACGCCAGTCCAGCTAATCTATGTAACCCCGCCCTAACTACTAATTGGCTGACAATGTTCAGTGTACACAGGAAGCAGCCAATCAGTGGTGTGGGCGAGGTTATACACACCTCAGCATTCTGAGCACTGCTACATCTGCAGCAGAGAAAACGGATTCTATCCAAACTGCACCAAGCAACCCAGTAAGTGATACATCGCTGGAATCAAGGTCTCCTTTCCTACATTATTTTGCTCTGAAATGGGTAGCCAAAGCTTGGTGACAGATATGCTTTAAAGGAACACTAAGGCTGCATTCACACATAGCCTAAATGCTGCGTTATTTCGGCTGCTTTTTACCTTCATTTGTTGCACCATACAATGCAATAACAATCTTCTAATTATTTTGTTTTCTCTGTGTTTTTCCCTTTATTTTATGCATTTCTCATGCAGAATCGAAGCTACTTTCTTTTTTAATGTGTTTTAGTAGGAAAAAACTTTCATTCTATAAAAACTGCGGTTTTGTTTTTATTTACATGCATTATTTTCAGGCTCTCATAGAAGTCTATAGAGGTGGTTATTAGATGCACAGTGGGCATGATCACATTCAATATGCTCGGACTGTGAAACGCAATAGATTTTCTGCACAAAAAAATGGAGCAGAGAAAAAAACTGCGGTGCTGCAAGTAAAAAGCTGCAAACATCAGATAGTATTTGCTCACACAGATTCTGCAGGATTTTCTGCATGTTCCTAAAATTGTCTTGTAGAAATCCTGCAGAGAACACAAATCTTATCACCTTTCTCTTTTTGATCTACTCCATTTTCATGTGCAGATAGGGCGCAGGGATTCACAATCATGTCCTAATGTGCCATTACAGGGAAGAGGGGGGAGGCTCCTGCTGCAGGCAGCTGTCTTACAGCCAAACAAAAGACTTGGCTGGCTGAGCGCCTGCGGCACAGAGATTTCTTTATACAATTCTTCGTTTTAATTGTAAAATTAGATCAAAGAAGGGGATAAAGAGAAGAAGAGATACAATTTTTATTGCATTTTTTTTCTGCATTTTTCTATGTAAGATTTCTTTTGATTTTAAGTGCACGAGACAGAAAGTGTATATTTATAGCGACTGTTTGAGATTTTATAGGAATCAGATAATTGCTGTCCCCCTCCTCAACAGAATATATCCGGGTGCCATATCCATAGCGTAATGTTTGCAGACCCTTCATTGCCGTCCTCGTGACGATGACTGCATTGCTTATGTAATGCTCCTGCTGGTAAAGGGCGTTCCATTTTTTTAATTTTTTTTTTAAATGCAAGTTTCCCATAAACAGACGACGTGGAATTAAGGCTGTTCAGGAATGTGTTTATAATCTAGGGGAATTTATAAGGGGTTTTAGATCTTAATGGAAAAATCAGAAATCAAGAGATAACCGCAGGCAAACCTGGCCCGAAGAGCTGACGATCTGCGCAGATGTAGAAAGATCCTGCTGATATTTATTTTACTGAAACTCTCCTTTTCTTGTTACTTCTGCTTCATCTCCTAACATCACATTACATTTCTTTCTATTGTACAGAGAACTTAATCAAAGCGATCTTGTCTGCTACAAAAGAATACCGCCTGACGCCAGCTCTGGACAGGTACAGTATCGTCGCAGTTGTTCTTCGTGGCAAACATTTGGAATATTTTAATCCTACATAAATAATGAATTTAAAAAAAATATTCATTATATTGAGAAAAGTTCTGCAACATTTTAGAACTTTTTGTGTCAATTATTCACAGATCTTCATTTGCTGTTCATTAGTGGAAATACGTATTACTCGTACTAATGGGGTTATCCTGCTCATCTCACTTATCAGGAGGTGACCTGGCATGTGTAGGTCGCTTACAAGGTATTGTAAACAATAATAGGACAAGTACATTATTAAAGGTAATCTGTTTTTGCTATGTAATCTGAGTGCACCAGGATGTAGGGGCAGAGAGCCTGATTCCAACGATGTATCACTTACTAGGCTGTGTGTTGCTGTTTCAATAAGATCAGGGTTTTATTGGCAGGAAATTATCACTACAGGACTAGGTGCCTTGTGCCTACTAGTCCAGCCACGCCCCCACCACTGATTGTCAGCTATCTGTCAATATACGCTGTACACAGAAAGCTTCCAATTAGGGGTGTGGGCGGAGTTATACAAAGAAAGCTGCCAATCAGTAGTCTGGGTGAGGTTATACACAGCTCAGCATTCAGAGCACTGCTAAATCTGCAGCAGAGAAAACCCCACTGATTATCAAGTTTCTGTGTACACTGTATATTGACAGAAAGCTGCTAATCAGAGCTGTGGGACTGGTTGGACTAGGAGGCACAAGACCTCTAGTCTTGTAGTGATAATCTCTTGTCGATAAAACACTGATCTTAGTGAAACAGCAAAACACAGCCTAGTTAGTGACACATCACTGGAATCGGGGTCTAAGCTCTTACAGTGCCTACAAGTAGTATTCAACCCCCTGCAGATTTAGCTGGTTGACACATGCGGAATTAACTTGGCATTGTGACATTTGTACTGTAGATCAGCCTGGAAGTGGGAAATGCACTGCAGCAAAAAAAAATTTTATAATTTTTTTTTTTTTAAAAAACGTTAAAAGTTAATTCAGAGTGTCATTTATTATTCAACCCCTCAAACCACAAGAATTCTGTTTGGTCCCCCTAAAGTATTAAAAAGTAGTTCAGGCACCAAGAATAATGAGCTTCACATGTGTGGATTAATGATCTCTTTTGCCAGCCTTTTCTGACTATTTAAGACCCTCCCCAAACTTGTGAACAGCACTCATACATGGTCAACATGGGAAAGACAAAGGAGCATTCCAAGGCCATCAGAGACAAGATCGTGGAGGGTCACAAGGCTGGCAAGGGGTACAAAACCCTTTCCAAGGAGTTGGGCCTACCTGTCTCCACTGTTGGGAGCATCATCCGTAAGTGGAAGGCTTATGGAACTACTGTTAGCCTTCCACGACCTGGACAGCCTTTGAAAGTTTCCTCCCGTGCCGAGGCCAGGCTTGTCCGAAGAGTCAAGGCTAACCCAAGGACAACAAGGAAGGAGCTCCGGGAAGATCTCATGGCAGTGGGGACATTGGTTTCAGTCAATACCATAAGTAACGTACTCCACCGCAATGGTCTCCGTTCCAGACGATCCCGTAAGGTACCTTTACTTTCAAAGCGTCATGTCAAGGCTTGTCTACAGTTTGCTCATGATCACTTGGAGGACTCTGAGACAAACTGGTTCAAGGTTCTATGGTCTGATGAGACCAAGATCGAGATCTTTGGTGCCAACCACACACGTGACGTTTGGAGACTGGATGGCACTGCATACGACCCCAAGAATACCATCCCTACAGTCAAGCATGGTGGTGGCAGCATCATGCTGTGGGGCTGTTTCTCAGCCAAGGGGCCTAGCCATCTGGTCCGCATCCATGGGAGGATGGATAGCATGGCCTACCTGGAGATTTTGGCCAAGAACCTCTGCTCCTCCATCAAGGATCTTAAGATGGGTCGTAATTTCATCTTCCAACAAGACAACGACCCAAAGCACACAGCCAAGAAAACTAAGGCCTGGTTCAAGAGGGAAAAAGTCAAGGTGTTGGAGTGGCCTAGTCAGTCTCCTGACCTTAACCCAATTGAAAACTTGTGGAAGGAGCTCAAGATTAAAGTCCACATGAGACACCCAAAGAACCTAGATAACTTGGAGAAGATCTGCATGGAGGAGTGGGCCAAGATAACTCCACAGACCTGTGCCGGCCTGATCAGGTCTTATAAAAGACGATTATTAGCTATAATTGCAAACAAGGGTTATTCCACGAAATATTAAACATAGGGGTTGTATAATAATTGACCCACACTTTTATGTTTAAAATTTATTAAAATTCAACTGAGCAACATAACTTTTTGGTTTGTAAGATTTATGCTTCTGTTAATAAATCCTACTCTCGTTTGCAGTTTGAAGGCTCTAACTTATTTGCATCTTATCAAACCAGCTAAATTTGCTGGGGGTTGAATACTACTTGTAGGCACTGTATATTATGCTGCTGTCAGATTATATAGCAAAAGCCTGCTGACAAATTCCCTTTAAGACCCGATAAGTGGCTGTCACCTAATGTGGAAGTGAAAGATGCTGGATAATCCTGTTAAATCTGTCTTGAACATGGGTACTGTATGAGAGCTCTGTATAACCACGCCAAACACCATTGATTGGCAGCTTTCTGTGCATAGGCAGAAAGCTGCCAATCAATGGTGGGGATAGGGCTATCCAATTTCCTAGCTATAAGTCACTGGACATGTCTGGAAATATCGTGTGCACAGTGTAATGGTGAAGGTCTGTAATCATGATATTAATGAGTCAGAGTGATGCTGCACACTATTACACATTCCTCTAACACAGGGACTTTATTATTAATGCCGCTAACGCTGGGTCCCACTTATCACGTGATCCCCCCACTAACGTGAGTCATCCTTAATTCACTGCTGTTTATTCATAAATTTTCAGGAGTGTCCCAATATACGGGGCAGTCATGTTATAATGCACATTCATTGCTTATGCAAATTTCCTCTTAAGAGAAAAAGAGGACTTGAACTCTGTAGCGCCACCTATTAGAAGTAGCGATCCTACAAGTCACAATCAACCCTTTAACGAGTCTTGTAATATGACTTAGGATAAAAGCCAAATCAGTATCTCAATTTGCAGACACGGTGTTTCGGACTATTGGTCCTCGTCAGTGCAAAGTATGAGATCTGATTTGGCTAGATGAGAGGCTCTGGACTGTCTGCAAATTGAGATACTGATTTGGCTTTTATCCTAAGTCATATTACAAGACTCGTTAAAGGGTTGATTGTGACTTGTAGGATCGCTACTTCCAATAGGTGGCGCTATAGAGTACAAGTCCTCTTTTTCTCTTAAGAGGCAATTTGCATATTAAATTTCCCAGAGGAGCATTGCACGGTGAATAAGCCTCCTTACTTTGACAAGCCAGAGCTGGTATGTCACTCTCCACAAGGAGAAACCTTACCCCTCATTCATTGCTTAGACGTCTTACGCAAACCTCACATTCCAAGAAAACATCTGATCGCACTCGTACCAATGTTATTCTATGGGACCGTGAACATGTCTGATTTTTTCCTCTGACGAATCTGGTCCTGGCAACAAAAAAAAATCGCAGCATGCATGATTTGCATCCGATATTCGGATCGCACCCATCCATGCAAGTCAATGAGTGGGTGGAAAACATCGGACTGCACTCGGATGACATCTGAGTGCGGTGCGATTTCCACGGACTGACACAATGCAGAAGATGGAAATCAGAGCTTCATCAGAGTGTGATTTGTATAATATCAGATTCTCTAGGATGAGAGAATAAAGGCTCGGGTGACTCTAACCATAAAGCCAGATCACTATGGGCCAGCAACCTTTAAAGGGCCAGTGACTGACAGGTCTCTCCCTATACACACAGTCAGGGAGAGACCTGTCAATCCAGGGCAAGAAAAAGCCACCGGGGAGCCACCTGACTAGTCTCCAGCGCGGCTTTTAAAGTATATGTTACTGCGAAACACCATATTCCAGAGTCACACATACCCGGCTGACATCATACAGCCAGTGCCTGATACATGCTACGCGTGGATCGGTGTGCGCTTCCCATGCATGAAGGTGCGCCGTGCCTGACACTATGGCAGACACTGGGTGCTAGACTTCTTCCTTATTGATTAGAGACACTGTATCAGTTCTGTTGATCTGATCAGCAAACTGATGAAAATGATTGTTTCACCCCAATCTCTGACCGCGACATTCACAGTGCGCGGCCCTGGGGACTCGCTGTTCTAACCGTCCATCGGCAATCATGGAACAATGATGGGTTGCAAAGACAGCCGTGGTCTACTGAAGACCCCCATGCCTGTCATCATAGTACTGCTATGAAAAGCCAACTCATGGCCGGTGTTCAGAGGAGACCATGATTATTACTATACCCAGTAATACTGTCATAGCACAAACCGTGTGATGACCACAGATTCAGGTCCCCAAAGGGGACTACAAGATACAGTACAAAAAAATAAAATAAAAGATCGGATGGAAAAATAAAATACAAATATAAAAGTTTAAATTCTCCTTTTTTTGGCTATTAAAAATAAAGGAGAAAATAAAGTCACATATGCGGTATCTCCATTCCCATAAAAGTCTGATCTTTAAAAATATAAACTAATTAAGCCGTTTGATAAGGACCGCAATGAGAAAAAAAATAAAATTGCAGTTTTTTGGCTTCCGCAACACTGCAATAAGAAGCGATCAAAACATTGTATCTTCCCCAAAATGGTGGCAATAAACGTGGCCCTTCAGGACGCAAAAACAAACCCTCATACAGTCCCAAGGACTAAAAACTGAAAACCTTACATTTCTAGGACAAATGACAAATGTATCTGAAAATGACAAATCTTCGGAAAAAAAATTTCCCCACTTAATAATAATAAAACATGCAAGTTTATTATTGCTGTAATCATTCTGATTAGTAGAATCATTTTTACTGTATAAATGCAGTATAAACAAAAGCCCCCCCCCCAAAAAAAATCACACTTTTTTTACACATTCATTGCACTTGGAGTATTTTTTTTTTTAATTTTCCAGTACATCACATGATAAAAATGGATGTTATCATTCTAAAGTACAACTTGTCCCACAAAAAAAACAAGCCCTCATGTGTATATAGACAGAGAAATAAAAAAAAAAAAGTTACGGCTCTTGGAAGAAGGGGAGGAAAAAAAACGGAAACGTAAAAACAAAAAAGTTTCCATGTCGGGAAGGGGTTAACTTCTTAAAATATGTAATTAGCAGTTTTTCCATTTTTCACTGTGGGACCTTTAGGCTACGAGGATGAATCCTTCGGTGCAGTTCTCGGGGAGGACCCTCTTCTCTCCGGATATAATGGCTTTTTTCTATCCGTGTCTTACTGTATGAACCTGACCCTTATTTCTGATTTTCCTTAGCCTGAACTGTCGGCGATGCATCATCGTGGGGAATGGAGGGGTCCTCGCCAACAAATCTCTGGGATCTAAAATTGACGAGTACGAGGTTGTGGTTCGGTAAGTCCTCGGTACTTCCATGTACATTCGGATTCACGCTCCACATCAGTCTCAACTCCGGATTTCTTTCCGTCTTAGATTAAATTCTGCGCCGGTCAAAGGGTTTGAAAAGGACGTCGGGAGTAAAACAACTCTGAGGATCACGTATCCTGAAGGAGCCATCCAGAAACTTGAACAGTACGAGAAAGATTCGCTATTCGTCCTGGCAGGATTCAAGTGGCAAGACTTCAAGTGGCTGAAATACATTGTTTACAAGGAGAAAGTGGTGAGTTCTGCGCTGCGGCACGGACTCATTTATGGGACCACGTGCCTATGGCAGCCGCGTACACTGATTTACTGCCATTTACCAGCTGGGATCATGAATATTGGGACACCTACACTCTGGTTTTGTATTAGTTTACATTAATGAACCCCCAAAGTGTTCACAACGGTGAGACCAAAAAAAAACCACATAACCCACAACCATTTTGCCTCCAAGGGCCGCAATGTCTGATCGAACCAACTCCATGGGCTGCAGTATTATCTTTTGAGAAATAACTCCATATTAAAGGTCCTGGATGTGACATAATAGCTAATAGGTGCTGGCTCTATTTTTTGAGTTTCCACCTATCAAGAAGGTAGAGGTGCCCTTCTCATGGGTTTCTAATCTCCCATTAACTACAATGAATATAACAGCACTCATGCATGGTCTTTTTTTTCCACAGTTTAGCACTCATTCCTGGTCCAGTTTTTCGGTTTGGCACTCATTCCTGGTCCACTTTTTCGGTTTGGCACTCCTTCTGTAATGTATGTAGTACAGTTCATATAGCGTCTTGTGCTTGGGTGCGATGAAAATACATGAGACACAGGTTTGATATAGAAGGTCTTGTATTACTTCATACAAGTGGCAAAAATAGTCACACAGTTTGCAGATACAGAAGCAGGAGACACAGCAGGCCAGAGTAACTTAAGCTCAGCAATCACTCTCCACAACAGGTTCAGGATCTTCTTCTCTGTTACCGTAAGTCCATGCAAACGTGGATCTTTCAAAGAGCAGGGTTCCAGAGTCCACAAGTGCTTCAGAGTTCCTCAGTAGGAATAGCTGGAGTACATAGTCCAAGGCTTCCAGGAGTCAGGTCACAGGTTCACTGCAGGCTAGATTCTGAAGCACTGATTGCTCAGCTGTGGCTGCTTAAGAAGCAAGAGGGACAGAATCAGGGCGGGAACATGAAAGCTGAAAACTCCATATTGACTGAGGGCAAGATAGCTGCAGCAAGACAGAAAGCAAAATGGCTGACGGAAAACTGAGTTTCAAGAACATGTACAAAGAACCTTACATTACTCCCCCCTTAGGGACAACCTCCGGATGGCCTCAGACCAGGCTTGTGTGGGTACCTCTGATGAAACTGGCGGAGCAAACGAGGAGCATTAACGTTATTGACTGGTTCCCATGAGTTGTCCTCCACTGGGTAGCCCTGCCATTTAATCAAATATTGTAACTGATTTCTGTATAACCTGGAATCTAGAATTCTTTCCACCACAAATTCTTCCTGACCATCGACCAGCACTGGGTCAGGGCAAGGAGAAGAACGTCCAGGAAACGTATTGGGTGTTGCAGCCTTTAGTAGGGATACATGAAAGACAGGGTGGATTCTCATAGTTCTAGGCAATTGAAGACGACAAGCAACGGCACTTATAATTTTACTGATTTTATAGGGTCAAATGTACTTATGTCCCAACTTAGACGATGGAATCCTTAACTTAAGATTTCTGGTTGACAGCCAGACCAAATCTCCTACCTTGAAAGCTGGTGCAGGTTTACGAAATTTATCTGCTGCTTTCTTGTACCTTTCCTGAGCCAATTCCAGATTCTCCTTTAGAAGATCCATATTCTTCTGTAAAGACGTGATTCTTTCGGCCACTGCTGGTAAAGGCGTTTCTATGGGAAATCGTGGAAGAATGTTAGGATGATAACCTAGATTGGAGTAAAAAGGAGACTGCTTAGTGGAGGCGCTCTGAGAGTTGTTATAAGAGAACTCAGCCAATGGAAGTAGATCCACCCAATCATCCTGTAGGTGGCAGATAAAGCAGCGGAGATACTGCTCCAGAGTTTGATTGGTTCGTTCGGTCTGTCCATTAGTCTGGGGATGAAAAGCAGAAGAAAGGTTTACTTTAATGTCCAATGCTGCACAGAAATTTTGCCAAAACCTTGAAGTGAATTGCACCCCTCGATCCGAAATAACCTCATCCGGTACTCCATGTAAGCGAAACACATTTTTAATCATCAAATCTGATGTCTGTTTTGCAGTGGGTAAGCCGACACAAGGAATAAAATGAGCTGCCTTTGTTAAACGATCAACCACCACTAGAATGGTGTTCTTCCCCTGAGAGGTTGGTAACTCCACAATGAAGTCCATAGAAATGGATCCCCCACGGGCGGGACGGGGTGGGAAGAGGTTGTAACAGACCAGTTGGTGAGGAGCGAGGTGTTTTGCATCTTGCACAGACTTCACATGAAGTGACATAGTTTAACCCCTCTCTGACATTAGACGTACTATCCCGTCCATAAAACCCGTGCCATTCTGACCATGGACGGGATAGTACGTCATAGGCGATTAGCTGCGCTCCCCGAGGGAGCGCAGCTAATCGCCGCCGGGTGTCAGCTGATTATCACAGCTGACACCCGTGACTGTGTGTCAGGAGCGGTCACGGACCGCTCCCGGCACATTAACCCCTTGCACACCGCGATCAAACATGATCGCGGTGTACTGGGGGCACAGGGGAGGATCGCGCAGTGTGGGGGCTCCCTGCGCGCCCCCCTGAGACCCTCAGACCAGCGCGATGTGATCGCGCTGCTCTGAGGGCTTCCTCCCTCCCAGGACCCGGATCCAAGATGGCGCTGGGGTCCTGGAGGGAGGCGGCTTCCTCAGTGCCTGCCGAGAGCAGGCACTGAGAAGCCTGCTGCACTGCCTGAGCGATCGCTGGTGTGACAGAGTGCTGTGCACACTGTCACACCAGCGATCTGATGAAATACAGTGATGTCCCACCCTGGGACAAAGTAAAAAAGTAAAAAAAGTAAAAATAAACATGTGTAAAAAAAAATCCAAAAAAAAAAAAAAAAAAATATTCCCCAATAAATTCATTACTTATTGTAAATAAAAAAAATAAAACAATAAAAGTACACATATATGGTATCGCCGCGTCCGTAACGACCCCCCCTATAAAAATGTCCCACTAGTTAACCCCTTTTGTGAACCCCTTAAAAAATAAAAAATAAAAACGAAGCAAAAAATCAGTGCTTTATCATCATACCGCTGAACAAAAAGTGGAATAACACGCGATCAAAAAGACGGATATAAATAAACATGGTACCGCTGAAAACGTCATCTTGTCCCGCAAAAAACGAGCCGTCACACAGCATCATCAGCAAAAAAATAAAAAAGTTATAGCTCGCAGAATAAAGCGATGCAAAAATAATTATTTTTTATATAAAATTGTTTTTATTCTATAAAAGCGCGAAAACATAAAAAAATGATATAAATGAGGTATCGCCATAATCGTACTGACCCGAAGAATAAAACTGCTTTATCAATTTTATCACACGCGGAACAATAAAAACGCCTCACCCAAAAGAAATTCATGAATTGCTGATTTTTGTTCATTCTAACCTCCCAAAAATCGAAATAAAAAGCGATCAAAAAATGTCACGTGCTCAAAAATGGTACCAATAAAAGCGTCACCTCGTCCCGCAAAAATAAAGACCTCACATGACTCTGTGGGCCAAAATATGCAAAAATTATAGCTCTCAAAATGTGGCGATGCAAAAAACTACTTTTTGCAATAAAAAGCGTCTTTTAGCGTGACAGCTGCCAATCATAAAAACCGCTATAAATAGTAAATCAAACCCCCCTTTATCACCCCCTTAGTTAGGGAAAAATAATAAAATAAAAAAAATGTATTTATTTCCATTTTCCCATTAGGGTTAGGGTTAGGGTTTCGGCTAAAGTTAGGGTTAGGGTTGGCGCTAAAGTTAGGATTAGGGTTAGAGTTTGGATTAGGGTTAGGGTTGGGATTAGGGTTGGGACTAGGGTTAGGGGTGTGTTGGGGTTAGGGTTGGAGTTAGAATTGGGGGGTTTCCGCTGTTTAGGCACATCAGGGGCTCTCCAAATGTGACATGGCGTCTGATCTCCATTCCAGCCAATTCTGCTTTGAAAAAGTCAAACGGTGTTCCTTCACTTCTGAGCTCTGCCATGCGTCCAAACAGTAGTTTATCCCCACATATGGGGTATCAGCGTACTCTGGACCCCAAGAGTTATTGTGAAATTTGTCCTATTTCTTCTGTTACCCTTGGAAAATAAAAAACTGGGGGCGAAAATATTATTTTTGTAAAAAAAATAAGATTTTTTTTGTTTTTACGGCTGTACATTATAAACTTCTGTGAAGCACTTGGGGCTTCATAGCGCTCACCACACATCTAAATAAGTTCCTTGTGGGGTCTATTTTCCAAAATGGGGTCACTTGTTGGGGATTTCCACTGTTTAGGCGCATCAGGGGCTCTCCAAATGCGACATGACGCCCCCAGACCATTCCATCAAAGTCTGCAATCCAAAACGTCACTACTTCCCTTTCCGAGCCCTGACATGCGCCCATACAGTAGTTTTCTCCCACATATTGGGTATCAGCGTACTCAGGACAAATTGGACAACAACTTTTGTGGTCCAATTTCTCCTGTTACCCTTGTGAAAATAAAATATTGGGGGCGAAAAAATCATTTTTGTAAAAAAAAAAAGGATTTTTTATTTTTACGGCTGTGCGTTATAAACTTCTGTGAAGCACTTCGGGGTTCAAAGTGCTCACCACACATCTAGGTAAGTTCCTAGTGGGGTCTATTTTCCAAAATGGGGTCACTTGTGGGGGTTTCCACTGTTTAGGCGCATCAGGGGCTCTCCAAATGCGACATGACGCCCCCAGACCATTCCATCAAAGTCTGCAATCCAAAACGTCACTACTTCCCTTTCCGAGCCCTGACATGCGCCCATACAGTAGTTTTCTCCCACATATTGGGTATCAGCGTACTCAGGACAAATTGGACAACAACTTTTGGGGTCCAATTTCTCCTGTTACCCTTGTGAAAATAAAATATTGGGGGCGAAAAAATCATTTTTGTAAAAAAAAAAAGGATTTTTTATTTTTACGGCTGTGCGTTATAAACTTCTGTGAAGCACTTCGGGGTTCAAAGTGCTCACCACACATCTAGATAAGTTCCTTGTGGGGTCTATTTTCCAAAATGGGGTCACTTGTGGGGGGTTTCCACTGTTTAGGCGTATCAGGGCTCTCCAAATGCGACATGACGCCCCCAGACCATTCCATCAAAGTCTGCAATCCAAAACGTCACTACTTCCCTTCCGAGCCCTGACGTGCACCCATACAGTAGTTTTCTCCTACATATTGGGTATCAGCGTACTCAGGACAAATTGGACAACAACTTTTGGGTTCCAATTTCTTCTGTTACCCTTGTGAAAATAAAATATTGGGGGCGAAAAAATCATTTTTGTAAAAAAAAAAAAGGATTTTTTATTTTAAGGCTGTACGTTATAAACTTTAGTGAAACACCTGGGGGTTCAAAGTTCTCACCACACATCTAGATAAGTTCCTTGAGGGGTCTAGTTTCCAAAATGGTGTCATTTGTGGGGGTTTCCACTGTTTAGGCAGATCAGGAGCTCTCCAAACACGACATGGCGTCCAGCCAATTCTGCGTTGAAAAAGTGAGACGGCGCTCCTTCCCTTCCAAACTCTGCCATGCACCCAAACAGTGGTATACCCCCACATATGGGGTATCAGTGTACTCAGGACAAATTGCACAATAACTTTTGGAGTCTTGTTACCCTTGGAAAAATAAAAATTCGGGTGAAAAGATCATTTTTGTGGAAAAAATATGATTTTTAAATTTTACGGCTCTACGTTATAAACTTGTGTGAAGCACTTGAGGGTTCAAATTGCTCACCAAAGATCTAGATAAGTTCCTTAGGGGGTCTAGTTTCCCAAATGGGGTCATTTGTGGGGGGTTTCCACTGTTTAGGCACATCAGGGGCTCTCCAAATGCAACATGGCATCCAATCTCAATTCCAGCCAATTTTGGTTGGAAAAAGTCAAATGGTGCTCCTTCCCTTCCGAGCTCTGCCGTGCGCCCAAACAGTGGTTCCCCCCCACATATGGGGCATCAGCGTACTCAGGACAAATTGGACAACAACTTATGTGGTCCAATTTCTCCTGATACCCTTGGGAAAATAAAAAATTAGTGACTAAAAGATAATTTTTGTGGGAAAAAAATAGGATTTTTTATTTTCATGCCCGGGCATTATAAACTTGTGTGAAGCACTTGGGGGTTCAAAGTGCTCACCAAAGATCTAGATAAGTTCCTTAGGGGGTCTAGTTTCCAAAATGGGGTCACTTGTGGGGGATTTCCACTGTTTAGGCTCATCTGGGGCACTGCAAACGGAACATGACCCCCATCAACGTCTGCATTCCAAAACGTTACTACTTCCTTTCCAAGCCCTGCCGTGCGCCCAAACAGTTTTCCACCCCCACATATGGGGTATCAGCGTACTCAGGACAAATTGGACAACAACTTTTGGGGTCCAATTTCCTTGGGAAAATTCAAAAATTTAGGACTAAAAAATCATTTTTGTGGAAATTTTTTTTTTTTTTTTCACACCCAGGCATTATAAACTTTTGTGAAACACTTGGGGGTTCAAAGTGCTCACAACAGATCTAGATAAGTACCTTAGGGGGTCTAGTTTCCAAAATGGTGTCACTTGTGGGGGGTTTCCACTGTTTAGGCGCATCAGAGGTTCTCCAAGCGCGACATGGCGTCCAATCTCAACTCCAGCCAATTTTAGTTTGAAAAAGTCAAACGGTGCTCCTTCCCTTACGAGCTCTGCCGTGTGCCCAAACAGTGGTTTTCCCCCACATATGGGGTATTGGCGTACTCAGGAGAAATTGCATAACAACCTTATCTGTCCATTTTCTCCTTTTACCCTTGTGAAAATAAAAAAAAAGTTTGTAAAAGATCATTTTTGTGGCTAAAAAGTTAAATATTCATTTTTTCCTTCCACGTTGCTTTAGTTCCTGTGAAGCACCTGAAGGGTTAATAAACTTCTTGAATGTGGTTTTGAGTACCTTGAGGGGTGCAGTTTTTAGAATGGTGTCACTTTTGGGTATTTTCTGTCATGTAGACCCCTCAAAGTGACTTCAAATGAGAGGTGGTCCCTAAAAAAAATGGCTTTGTAAATTTTGTTGTAAAAATGAGAAATCGCTGGTCAACTTTTAACCCTTATAACTTCCTAACAAAAAAAAATTTTGATTCCAAAATTGTGCTGATGTAAAGTAGACATGTGGGAAATGTTATTTCTTAACTATTTTGTGTGACATATTTCTCTGTTTTAAGGGAATAAAAATTCAAAGTTTGAAAATTGCTAAATTTTCAAAATTTTCGCCATATTTGCGTTTTTTTCAAAAATAAACGCAAGTTATATGGAAGAAATTTTACCACTAACATGAAGTACAATATGTCACGAGAAAACAATCTCAGAATCGCGAAGATCCGTTGAAGCGTTCCGGAGTTATAACCTCATAAAGAGACAGTGGTCAGAATTGTAAAAATTGTCCCGGTCATTAACGTGCAAACCACCCTTGGGGTGAAGGGGTTAAAACATCCTTCCTGCAAGTGGGCCACCAAAAGAAACGAGAAAGAAATTCCTGTGTCTTTAGAATTCCTCTATGCCCAGCTATCTTGGAATCGTGAATGAGTTGCAATACTCTCAATCTGACTGTTTCAGGAATATACAGACGTTGTCCCAGAATCCACACACCATTCTTAAAGACAAGACTTACGTCCCTTGGGGGTTGTGCCAACAAGGAATCCGCATGGTATGCTTCCTTGATGTCCTTAAGTAGGTCTTGATTATGAATCACTCCCAGGAATCTAGAGTCAGGAAGAATAGTCTTAGGAGGAGCAAGTGGACGGGTCTCTGCTGAATGAATCCTAGAGAGTGCATCAGCCTTTCCATTGCGCGATCCTGGTCTATAAGAAATGACAAAATTAAATTGGTTTAAGAAAAGATTCCAGCGAGCCTGGCGAGGAGTCAGGCACTTAGCCGACCTGATAAATTCAAGGTTACGATGGTCTGTCAGGACGACTATTTGCTGTGCAGCTCCCTGAAGAAGGTGTCTCCATTCTTTGAAGGCGGCAATAATGGCCAACAACTCTCTATTGCCCACATCGTAGTTCCTCTCAGCTGAAGACAACTGCTGGGAAAAGAAGCCACAGGGATGCAAGACATTCTTCTCACCTGTTCTCTGAGAGAGTATAGCTCCAACGGCACAATCTGAAGCATCCACCTCTATTATGAAGGCAAGTTCGGGGTTGGGATGTACCAAGATAGGTGCGGTGGTAAATTTATCTTTTAGACGAGAAAATGCTTCCTGGGCTTGGGGAGTCCAGGAGAACCTAGACTCTTTCCGGGTAAGTTGGGTGATAGGTGACACTACCTCAGAGAAATTCCTAATGAAACGTCTATAGAAATTGGCAAACCCGATGAAGCGCTGCACCTCCTTCACATTTCTAGGACTTGGCCAATCCTTGATGGCTTGGGTCTTACTTCCATCCATACAAATTCCTTGTGTAGACAGTACATACCCCACAAATTGAATTTCGGTCCTATGGAATTCACACTTTTCAAGTTTGATGTAAAGATGGTTTTGTCTTAGACGTTCCAAGACCATTCTCACATGTCCATGATGTTCCTCTGTGGAGTTAGAAAAAATTAGAATATCATCCAAATAAATCACCACAAATGTATCTAGGAGATCCCTGAAGATGTCATTCACCAAGTGTTGGAAAGTGGCTGGGGCGGTACTCAGACCAAAAGGCATAACTAGATATTCAAAGTGTCCATAGCGTGACCTGAATGCAGTCTTCCATTCATCCCCAGGTCTAATACGGACCAAGTTATAGGCCCCACGGAGATCCAATTTAGAGAAAATTTTGGCATGCCGCACTCTCTCCAATAACTCAGGGATTAAAGGCAATGGATAACGGTTTCTAATAGTAACCTTATTGAGTTCCCTATAGTCTACGCAGGGTCTCAGAGATCCATCTTTCTTCTTCACAAAGAAGATGGGTGCACCTGCAGGAGATGAAGAGGGGCGTATGAAGCCCTTGGCTAGATTTTCGTCTATGTAATCCTTTAAAGCCTTTAGCTCAGGCCCCGCCAGGGGGTAGATCTTACCAAAAGGTATCTTTTCTCCAGGCAATAATTCAATTGGACAATCATATGGACGGTGAGGGGGAAGCTGGTCAGCGTTCTTCTTGTCACATAAATCCACATAGTCCTGGTATACAGCTGGTAGTTCAGGGACTGACATGGTTCCTTTAGGAACAGAGCAAGCTGAAACTTCTGGACTCATCTGTTTCTCTGGAAAGTGTAATTCCTTGGTCTCCCAGTTAATGGTAGGGTTCTGAGCCTGCAGCCATGGTAGCCCTAGAATAATGGGAAAGTGGGGAGAAGAGATAAGCATAAAGGACAGTTTCTCTTGATGATCTTTACCCATAAGGACCCTTAAAGGCTCCGTTTCCTGATCCACTGGTCCAGAGGTCAGCAGGGAGCCATCCACAGTTTCCATCTGTACTGGAGTAGCCTTCTTCACTGAACGTATCCCCTGTTTCAGAGCAAAGGAGACATCCATAAAATTCCCACTTGCCCCTGAGTCGATCATAGCAGAGCTAGACACCCAGACTGAGTTAACCCAGAGTTTGATGGAAAGGAATCAATGAGAATTGTTTTTCCTACAACTCAGCTGGGACACCGCTGAGGAAACTTGAAAAATTGCAGCATTTACACAGTCATCGTCCTCAGAAGTAACGGAGTTTAAGTCCGAGAAATCAAGATCTGTTGCTGCAGATCTCTCTGGAGCCTGAGGCTCGGACCTGACAGATCTCCTCTCGCAACACTCACAGTGAATGAGTGCTGCAGTAGTCTTACGAGAACGGCTGGGGCAGTTTATAATGAAGTGCCCTGACTTACCACAATAGAAACATAGATTTTCCTTAAAACGATGTTCCTTGCGTGCATCACTAACCCGTCTTTGTAAAGAGTCTACCTGCATGGGTTCAGGTTCAGGTTCCCGTGTGATCCTACTCAAAGGTTCCTTAGCTCGGGAGGAAAGTAGGAAAAGGTTAGTGCGATTGCTTTCGAACCATCTCTCTTGCCTGCGTTCAGTCAGGCGAGCATCAATACGGATGCAGTAGTTAATAAAGTCACCTAACGCAGTGGGAGGGTCGGCACGAGCAAGTTCATCCTTAATTAGTGGAGACAACCCCTTTCGAAAAATAGATTTTTTGGCGGAACTGTCCCAGGTGGTATCAAGGGCCCATCTCCTGAAATCCAAGGCATATTCGGCTACCGAGTGCTTACCTTGGCGCAAAGTTAACATGGCTGCTTCAGCTGTTGCACCTCGATTGGGGTCATCAAACACCTGCCCCATGG
Source organism: Oophaga sylvatica (assembly GCA_033576555.1). NCBI lineage: Eukaryota > Metazoa > Chordata > Amphibia > Anura > Dendrobatidae > Oophaga > Oophaga sylvatica. The sequence goes on from JARQOD010000009.1 coordinate 85,382,657, forward strand.
CTGAAATGAAAGCATCAAGATGATCCAAACATTCATCCTCAGTCTCAATCAGAGGGTTTGCCCACATCAAAGCCTTGTTGGTAAGTAACATAATTATAGTAAGCACTTTAGATCGTTCAGTGGGAAATTGTGAAGCATGTGCAGAAAAAAACAGATTGCATTGGTTAATAAATCCCCTGAATTTTTCACGTTCACCGCCAAAACGAAAAGGGGCAACTTGGGAATCCCAGAACTTGGGGCTACGGCAGGAGCCTGGACTCGCTCCTCTAGAACCTCAATCCTGGCTCGCAAATCCTGGGCAGTCTGTCCAAACACTTGCAAATTGTGATTAGTGAGGTCCTGTAGGTTTGTAAAACGGGTTTTTATAGTCTGTAAATCTGCAAGGATATTATCAGTCACTCCGCAAAGTTCCTTTATGCGGGCCTCCATTTTCCAGATCTTTTAAGACAGGAGTACTGGAAGGAGAGGAGAAAAGAAAAAAAAAAACAATAGTGTTTACCTGTGGTAACACTGCAAAGAGAAAAAAAAAATTAAGGGAACTGCTCACCTGGAATGGTTGTGAGAAGTCACAACCACTATCATCACAGAAAGTTCAACCGGACATCTGATATCCACAGTTACAGCAGACACAAAAGAGGGAAGAGAAAAAAAAACAATAGTGTTTACCTGTGGTAACACTGCAGAAAAAAAAAAACTTAAGGGAATTGCTCACCTGGAATGGTTGTGAGAAGTCACAACCACTGTCATCACAGAAAGTACAACTGGACGTCTGATATCCACAGTTACAGCAGACACAGCCTTCCCAGACCCAGCAGACACTAACGTTTTGGCTTCAGAATCTTGTAATGTATGTAGTACAGTTCATATAGCGTCTTGTGCTTGGGTGCGATGAAAATACATGAGACACAGGTTTGATATAGAAGGTCTTGTATTACTTCATACAAGTGGCAAAAATAGTCACACAGTTTGCAGATACAGAAGCAGGAGACACAGCAGGCCAGAGTAACTTAAGCTCAGCAATCACTCTCCACAACAGGTTCAGGATCTTCTTCTCTGTTACCGTAAGTCCATGCAAACGTGGATCTTTCAAAGAGCAGGGTTCCAGAGTCCACAAGTGTTCAGAGTTCCTCAGTAGGAATAGCTGGAGTACATAGTCCAAGGCTTCCAGGAGTCAGGTCACAGGTTCACTGCAGGCTAGATTCTGAAGCACTGATTGCTCAGCTGTGGCTGCCCAAGAAGCAAGAGGGAGAGAATCAGGGCGGGAACATGAAAGCTGAAAACTCCATATTGACTGAGGGCAAGATAGCTGCAGCAAGACAGAAAGCAAAATGGCTGACGGAAAACTGAGTTTCAAGAACATGTACAAAGAACCTTACACCTTCCTAGTGCAGTTTTTCGGTTTAGCACTCCTTCCTGGTCCAGTTTTTCGGTTTGGCACTCATTCCTGGTCCAGTTTTTTGGTTTAGCACTTGTGCATGGCACAGTTTTTTGGTCTAGCACTCATTCCTAGTCCAGTTTTTCGGTTTTAGCACTCCTTCTTGGCCAAGTTTTTCGGTTTCTCACTCCTTCATGGCCCAGTTTTTCGGTTTAGCACTCATTCCTGGTCCAGTTTTTCGGTTTCTCACTCCTTCATGGCCCAGTTTTTCGGTTTCTCACTCCTTCATGGCCCAGTTTTTTCGGTTTAGCACTCATTCCTGGTCCAGTTTTTCGGTTTCTCACTCCTTCATGGCCCAGTTTTTTGGTTTACCACTCATTTCTGGCCCAGTTTTTCGGTTTAGCACTCGTGCATGGTCCAGTTTTTCTGTTTAGCACTCATGCATGGCCACATTTTCACCACATTTACTCCTTTCTATGCTATGGGATTAATGACTCACACATTCTGCCAAAATATGAGTGGCCAAGAAATGACCACAGAGCACAACATTATAAGGCTGTGGTTCCACGGTCCGGAACCACAGCGCTTTGGACGGAGCGGAAATTCCGCTCCGTCTAAGCCCCGCCCCCTTTATGACGCGCGATCTTTCCGGAGGTGTTCAGGACACCTCCGGAAAGAACGCAGGGCTACATAGCCCTGTGTAATATTCTGTTGCGGCGACGCACCGTCGCCGCAATACGCGAGGACATGCTGCGGTCTAAAAAGACGCGCCGCATGTCCGTTTACGCAGGTCTGCCACCTGCGTATTGTTACGCATAGTGGAGACGGGATTTCTTGAAATCCCCTCCACTATGCTGTAACATCTGGACGCTGCGTGTTTGGCGCTGCGCCAGCGCACAGCGCCAAACACGCAGCGTTTCCTGATCGTGGAAACTCACCCTAATAATCTCTACGGTGCTGGTCTTCTCCATGACATGGAAAACACATGTGTCCAAACACTAAGCACATAAGGGGTATTGCAGGACACATGTGGTCCCAGGACCACAAATTTTGCTCCAGAGGTCTAAACTACTTGAAATTAAGCAAAGTCTAAATTTTAAAAACCCAGACTATTTTTCAGTAATGTGCTGGATCAGTCTTTCATCCATTTTTTGGACCATGTGTCATTTTTACCATCCACGCGTTGCCCGGTTTTCTCAAATGCAAAAACCATGAAACTATGGAAAGTTTCCCAAACTTTTATTTAGTCACCACTCAGTTAAAAACTGGTCATCGGTGTACCGGTCCATTTTTTTGTTGAAGGTCAATTAACTTGAATGAGTAATGCAAATCAGACCAAAATAAGACCCGTCTCCACCGCAGGACGACAAACACACGCGTGTGAATGAAGCCTTAATCAGGTACTAACATAATAGTACCTCCTAAATATAACATTTTTTTTCCCGGTATTCCTATTTAGAAATTGATGTTTATTTTGTTATTGCCCTGAAGTCATTTTATTTCCTTTTACTCATTGAATGGAAACTTTTTACATCAAATGGAAACTTTTTACAAAATGCCAGAAAAGTTGAATGTCTCAGCATTGCCACCTCACCCTCGTCATTCAGACCGCACTAAGACATGTCACTGAGGCTTCTGGAGAGTTTCAGGCTAAGTTTTGGTTTTTTTTTTCTATTTCTTGGCTTGAGCTTGCAGACTGCCAAGTATCTGGACACAAATGGGCAATTTATTGAGCGTCTCTCTTGTTTTTTAATCTCATAAATTGAGCTGGGGCCGAGGTTAGCGACCTCTGTTCCTTCTTCTGGATGAATAGACATGGGAATTGGTGGAATTTTAAGGAAAAAGCCATCATGCCACTGATGGCTGAGATAAAGATGGTGCGTGATGATGCCATCACAGTAGCCTCCTGGTTGATGGATGACAGTGCACTCTGCCTTCAGGGGAAATGACAGCATTCATTTTAATTCATCATCATTGGGATCTGTGAAAATTCTGGACTACGTGAGAAAGCACGTACACAGCGGCGTAGCGGGGAATCGAAAAGCGCAGATAACAAAATACTACTTTGTATAAGAGGAATCTTGGGCGTCCAGACCCAAAATGCAGATGTTTAGAAAAATAGAAAACAGCTGCCTGATTTCAGCAAAGTCAGGGGTGCAGCTTCCACCTCCCACACTCTCCCAGATTCCAAACAGAATCATCTCTTGCAAATAAATGTCATTTTTTTTTTTTTACAAGAAAGACACCAAAGCCTTTACATCGGGACAGCACTTAGCAGTAGAGCAAGTCTGGATATTGCATCCATGGTCGGCAGCTTCTTGACATTATGTCTCTAACTTATTAATCAGTCAATGAAGTCTAGAGATCCTTGTACTAATCATTCTAACACCGGCGGCACCAAACGACAGCCAGACAACTACTGTTTGCTGATCCGCGCTGTTTAGTAGTAGTAGTAGATCTAGGCTACCATAATTCTCAGCAGCTCAGGTCCTGTTTACACGAGCTGGATGTGCTGCCGAGAATGATGACCCTTTAGTGCAGCACAAAAGATCATCGCACCCATTCCTTGGGCAGATGCACATGACTGTTTTTCTCTCCATCTGAGAAAATTGGTCCGATTATACTGATCAGCGTGGGATCCGATGCAGTCAGTCCTTGAAAATCGTCATCTGAGAGCCATCAAATTTTTTTCCACGGGCCCATAGAGTTGAATGGGCGAGAGCCAGTCAGTACTCCGATTCTTGGAGGCAAATTGTGCATGCTGCAATTTTTTTTTTATTTTTCCTTCAGACCAGTGAAAACATTGGACATGTGCACAGCCCTACCAGCGCTATCTGTCAAAACCATGAATAGTACCCATCTTATTTATACAGTTGTATTTTTTTATTTTGTTTTCACGGCTTTCGTTGTGCGGTAAAAATGACCGGGTAACTTAATTTTTCTGGTCAATATGATTACTTCGATACCAAACTTGTATGGTATTTTTTTTTTTTTTTTTTTTAATTAAAGCGGTGAAAAATTTTGGAAGGAAATTTGTAAAAAAAAAATAAAAATGTGTTGCCATTTTCTGAGACCCATAGCACCTTAATTTTTGTGTGTCAATAGACTTTTGTTAGGGCTTGTTTTTTTTTGTTTTTTTTTTTGCATGGCGATCTGGCATTTTTGTTGATGTTTTGGGCTAAATTCAGCTTTTTGAATCACTTCTTATTTAATTTTTTACTGTAATTGCAGCAACTGAGCGCAATTCTTATGTTTTGATTTTTTTTTGTTATCTGATTGTTTGTAGCATATGCTACAATACTTTGGTATTGCAGTATATTGTAAAAAATCATGATCTTCTATGAAGACCTGGACAGAGATTGGTGTTCATAGTAGCGTCATTATGTCAGGCACAGGAGCCTTCAGCAAGCCACTGACTGCCATGGAAACCCATTGGCTAATCACGGAGGGGACTGATGGGAGCATGGAACGGTGTGTCCCCTGAGCCATGAGTTTTAAATGCCGCTGTCAGAGATTGACGGTTGCATTTAAGGAGTTAAGAGCAAGAAGTGGAGCTCAATATTGTTAAAGAAAAATGCTGGCTGTATAACACAGGCAGCATCTGCTGAGTATGATGTAGACTCAGGGTTCAGCTCCTTAGGCCGCATCACATTGAACGTACCAGTATGTTGAATATTGGTTTAAAGGTGTTTCATGAATATAATTGCAGAGAGCTTGGTTACAGTGATGTGTCACCTAACAGGCTGTTTTTTACTGTTTCAATACAATCAGTGTTTTATCAGCAGGAGATTATCACTGCAGGACTAGGTGTCTAGTGCCTCCTAGTCCAGCCACACCCCCAGCATTGATTGGCAGCTTTTTGTGCTCTCTATAGTCACGAAAAGCAGCCAATCACTGATGTGGGCGGGGTTATACACAGCTCAGCATTCTGAACTCTGCTAGATCTGCAATAGAGAAAACTGTGATTCTTCCATAATTACAGCACCCAGTAAACAAAGTGACACATCGCTGGAATCAGGATCACGCAGCTGTCAGATTACAAAGCAAAATCCTGCTGACAAGATTCCCCTTTAGTAGAGTTAATGCTCTCTAGTTTTTATTCACAGATTTTCCTGATTAATGGGTAAAGGTCACAACGCATTTCAGGTCAGGGGAAAAAAAACTGCATGGACAGGCAGTGATGGTATTTGTAGTGCGGTTGTAGTATTTCTGCCTACTTTTCTGCCTGTCTCTTGAGCAGTCCAGGTTGTCGCTTGATTTACAGAATCCAATCATCTTGATCACTTCTTCTTCTCACTTTCCCGAGTCTGCGGGGTCATCTGAGGTCTCTCCTCATTCCTCACATACTGTCAGTATTTCCTGCTCTTTTTTTTTTTTCCTTTCTTCGCTGCCAGTCCGGATTGTGTTTGCTCTGTCAGTGCGGTGTCATTTGCTGCACCCTCTCTCGTTAACCGCTATATTTGCTCACATTCTGACGTTTTGCTTCGCTCAGACGATAATGAGTGAAGCGGAGCCGGTGATACAATGCCGGCGGTATAAATAGAAGTCATGAATGGCTAATTGCCGCGGGCTAACCACACCAACCTAGGACGTCACGTAAAATCCCAAGTCTCACAACTATAATTGCGCTCACTGGGTGTGTGTCTGAACTTCGGGGCAGGGAATTTAGGACACGCTACACACAGGAAAAAAGGGAATTTTACCCAGAGGAAAAAAAAAGTTTCAGGTCAGAAGCCAAAAAATGTTTCAACATTGCTGCAATATGAGAAAGTAAGAAGTTACCATGACGATAGAATTCCCGGCAATTACTGTCCGCAAGATCATCATCACTTGCTGTATGACCCGTTTGCTCACATGTCAACTTTCAGAAATCTTACAATTTTTAAAGCAAACCCGTCATATTAAAAATTAGTATCTGATCTGCAGACTGGATGTTATAGAACAGGAGCAGATGAGCAGATTGATAGATATTTTTTTGGGGGGGGAAAGTTTTAATAAAACTTGAATTATATTGATTGAAATCCCTGGTGTTTGCATGCAGGAGTCCAGTGGGCGGTCCTAGTCAGTGATTTACAGTCTTCACTATGCAGAGCTGGCTGTCAATCACTGATTAGGACCGCCCTGTTTGCAGACATGTTGTTACTTGATTCCTGCACTGTTATGTCCCTCAAAAAAAAGCAAAACACAAATGCAAGTTTTATCTTCGCTTTTTGCTTCCATGATTGCAAAGTTTTGCTAGTTAAAGAGAACTCGTCTTCAGGAAATGACCCGATTAAGTTTTACTGTTACATGTATTTGTTTTTTATGTTGGCAATTTCTTTTCCATATCGTGATCTGTATTAAAAAAAAAAAAAAATTAGCAATGCTACCATTTTCACATTACTAATCCAAAATTTATCGGCACTCCACTGGACGTGGGAAAATAGATAATGCAAAATCAAGAAGATTCAGGCACTCACACAGGTTTTTCCTTGGTTCCTTTATTGAACAAAACTTGATGCATTTCAGCCTATTGAAAGCTTTCGTCAGCAGCATACGTGCCCGTATGACTTCCCTACAACGCCTGGGCATGCTCCTGATGAGGCGGTGGATGTTCTCCTGAGGGATCTCTTCCCAGACCTGGATTAAAGCATCAGTCAACTCCTGGACAGTCTGTGGTGCAACGTGGCATTGGAGGATGGAGCAAGACATGAGGTCCCAGATGTGCTTAATTGACTTCGGGTCTTGGGAACGGGCTGGCCAGTCCATAGCTTCAATGCCTTCATCATGCAGGAACTGCTGACACACTCCAGCCACATGAGACCTAGCATTGTCATGCATAAGAAGGAACTCAGGACCCAGTGCACCAGCATATGGTCTCACAATGGGTCTGAGGATCTCATCTCGGTACCTAATGGCAGTCAGGGTACCTCGGGCTAGCACATGGAGGGCTGTGCGACCCTCCAAAGAAATGCATCCCCACACTATTACTGACCCACTGCCAAACCGGTTATGCTGGAGGATTTGCAGGCAGCAGATCGCTATCCACGGCGCCACCAGACTCTGTCACGTCTGTCACATGTGCTCAGTGTGAACCTGCTCTCATCCGTGAAGAGCACAGGGCGCCAGTGTCGTATCTGCCAGTCTTGATGTTCTCTGGCAAATGCCAATTGCTCTGCACGGTGTTGGGCTGTGAGCACAACACGCACTTGTGGACGTCGGGCCCTCATGGAGTCTGCTTCTGACAGTTTGAGCAGACACATGGATGTTAGTGGCCTTCTGCAGGTCATTTTGCAGGGCTCTGGCATTGCTCCTCCTGTTTCTCCTTGCACAGAGGAGGAGGTAGCAGTCCTGCTGCTGGGTTGTTGCCCTCCTACAACCCCCTCCACGTCTCCTGGTGTACTGGCCTATCTCTTGGTATCTGCTCCATACTCTGGACACTGTGCTGGCAGACACAGTTACTCTTCTTGCCACAGCTCGCATTGATGTGCCATCCTGGATGAGCTGCACTACTTGAGCAACTTCTGTAGGTTGCTACTGTACTTCTAGGAGTGAGATCATTGGCAAAATGCAAAAGTGACCAAAAAAAACAGCCAAAAAGGATGAGAACAGAGAAATGGTCTGTGGTCACCCCCTGCAGAACCATTCCATTATAGGGATTGTCTTGCTAATTGCTTTATAATTTCTACCTGTTGTCTGTTCCATTTGTAGAACAGCAGAAGAAATTGATTCACAATCAGTGTTGATTCATAACTGGACAAGTTTATCTCACAGAAGTGTGATAGACTTGGTGCTACAATGTGTTGTTTAAGTGTTCCTTTTATTTTTTCAGCAGGGTTTGTCACTGACTGTTGTTTCTTTTCATCCATGATGCAGTTCCACATTAATTAGGCTGAACAAATTCAGTTTTACGCTGGGACTATTGTTGTGTTTCGGTAGCTGAGGAGGACAGGAACAACAGCAGGGCAGCAGAACACCTGAGATGTTGGTAACTGATGGGTTGCAGATTCCTAAACTAACGACACAACTAGAGGTAGCCGTGGAGCGTTCCTACGTTGATCCTAGATGCCTCGTCACAGCCTGAGAGATAACTACACCTAAAGGCAGAAAGATGAAAGCTATCTGCCCCGGAGCAGATCCCCAAAGAAAATAGGAAGCCCCCAAACATATAATGGCGGTTAGACAAGATGAAAACACAAACATAGGCAGAAAATTGACTGAGCAAACGCTGGGGCCACAAGCTGACTAAATAGGATAGGAAAGGAGAGATTACTTTCTGCAACCCAGAAAACCCTACAAAAATCCAACAATTCTGATTACAAAAATACTGAGATCACACGATCTCGCCACCCGCTAAATCAGATCTCAGTGTGAACAAAACCAAGCTGCAGCCGCTGAAAAAACAGGAAAAAGCAAATGAGCAAATAACAGTGGCTGCAGATAAACTGTGAGGAGCTCAGGCCCCAGGAGGGGACCTTGCTGACCTCCACAAAAGTGCAGAAAACAATGCAAAAAGCAAGCACAAAAAGAAAAGCAAAAAATATCTTATCTGAAAGCAGGAGATGCAGGCAAGACTCCAGCAAACTTCCAAATGAACCAGGAACCACAATTGAGACAAGAACAATTGATCACCGGCAACCATCATGGGAGGGAACCTCCCTTATATCAGACCAGTCAGTGAACCCAGATTGCCATGCTTCGCCGAAAGGTTCAGTACTGTCTGTAACCACCAGAGGGAGCCTCTGCTCAGAAACCATCTCTAGCATATTCATAACAGACTATATTGCTACTGCACATTTTTGCACTACAAATGCAATCTTGATGCACTGTCCATTATGTCTGCAGACTATTGAAAATACTCTGATGCTGGGGAGGCGATTTCTTCATGCTATTTCCTCTTTGTCTCTACGTAGCCCGAGCCTTAAAGGGAAACATTAAGGTTCTAAAAGGAAAGTGTCAATTTCAAACCAACTGCTCCTGTAAATCTACCACCCCCTGTTGTTTTTGAGCTTTTAGGGACAATATGAAACAGCTGCCGGTGTCCAAATATTTCTATTTTAAAGATGAAAATGATACGATAGTGAAACCATCACAAGTTGTTTTCGTGAACGAGTCTCACGCATTCATGGTTTCTCAGCGCCTTGTACATGGATAATAATGGCTGTATAAGTGCAGATGTGTGTGACCCCCGTACACAGAACCCTTTTATTATGTGGCGGCCCACATGGCCATATGGACTGTGTCCTGCTGATATTTACAATGCACTAGACACGTTCACACCTCGTTTTTTTTGGCGCACACTTACCAGGATTTCATCTGTTTGCACAGCGATGCATCCGTTCTGATGAACCCAATATTTTTTTATATATATTTGAGGAGGGAGAAATCAGATTTCTATGTTACTGGGTGATGCATAAGATTAATAGCCACTCAGCTATTGGCCAGAACAAAAAAAAAAATAAAGGAGTAGAAAATACTGAAGCACTAAACTGAACACAAGCAAAAAATACAGTATAATAGATCTCTACTAGGAGTTATTTTAAAGGGAATCTTGTAGTAGGATCATCCCTCCTAAGCCGTCTATATGAGCATGCAGGTCATGGGAAGCTGAATAAAATTATATCTTGATATCTGGGATCCGATGCCATATTCAAGAGAAATCCACATTTTTCTTAATATGTAAATGAGCTCTTAAGATCCATGGGTGGGGCATAGATCTCACTTAAAACCTGCTTCCAGAACTTATTGCAAATGAGGGGGTTTTACCAGTGTGAGTTATGTAGATCAGGAGAGCAGACTGTCAGTCATTACATGTCTCACACTGGTAACATCTCTTTATTTACAATAAGCCCAGGTTTTAAGTGAGATCTATGCCCCGCCCATAGATCTTAACAACTCATTTACATATTAAGAAAAACGTGGATTTTTCTGGCATAAGACATCGGATCACATATATCAAGGTATCATTTTATTCAGCTTTCTATGACCTGCAATACCCATATAAACAAGTTAGGAGGGAAGACTCTGCTGGCAGATTCCCTTTAAAGTTGACGTGCACCCACACAAGATGGCAAATCGATGTCATATAGACATGATAAGGGATGGGTACACTTTAGCAAACTATTTGTTTATTCCTTTAAGGAATATAAAGCTTCAAAAGCAACTTTACAAATAGTCTTAATTATAAATCTGTGTCTACAGTCTCTATGCAGATTTATTTGTCTCCATGGTTACAGACCAGAAAGTGTAAAGATGGAAGGTAAAGATGATGGGATTAGTGATGAGTGAAAGTGCTCAGAGAACATTCTAAGGGTCTTGATAAGTATATATCTCATATATTTTTTGATCTAAAATGCAGTGTAAAGAATGGTGGTTTTCGTTAATGTGTTTTATTTTGTTTATGAATTCTTCTTATGTCTCATTATCAGAGCGCTTCAGATGGATTCTGGAAGTCAGTCGCCACTCGGGTACCACGAGAGCCAAATGAGATCCGTATCCTGAACCCATACTTTATCCAAGAAGCTGCATTCAGTTTTATCGGGCTGCCATTCAACAACGGACTAATGGGCAGAGGGGTAAGCGGCAGATGTGAACGGAGTAGAGATTAATCCCAGAAAGAACATCTTTTTGTTCACATGGCTGCAACGATGACGTCCCGGCTATAGGTGTGACCACTGCAGCCAATCGTCGGCATCATCAGTCTCGTTTCGTACGCTGCTGAGGCCAATGAACGGATAACTATAGGATATTTGTGTTATTCTATCACATTATCTACCTTTGGCCACATTTTTTAGGAACTTGAAAACATCTTTAAGGAAATGGGCCATTAGATTATCCTATAAATCTGACGTCCTGACTTATGCTTCTGTCTTACCTGAGAGACTCGCAGATTGTCCGTTTTAGGTCCCAATATAAAGTGGGGATTGGATCAGTCCCACGACACGTTTGATGACCCGCTCTATGAGGTCGTCCTCCCCAGTTTTGCATTTCCCCAAAATCCGAAGACAAACGAAGGTGTCAGGAAGCAAATAGCCAAACATTAATGATGGCTAAATGATTATGGATTAGTTTTAGACAAAGCAGCAGATTTGATCTTGACCCCAGGGGAGTAAAGTGAGTAAGGTCATCCAAAGGGGATTCTGCTTCCCCTTATCTGTATTTTGCCTTTGTACTTTATTTTCTTCTGTATAGTTGATGTCAGTTTTTGCTGTTTTTTTGTAAACAGAACAATTCACTTAAAAGTAAAAAAAAAAAAAAAAGGTCTGAGGACCCCCAAATAATCTTGCCTAAAAGATGGTTCCTCTGTTGTGACTCCATATCTACAGGTAGTTCCCAAAACTCAAACTTTTACTTTGGGTCTATATCCAATATATAGATAGCTTCTAGGAGAAAAACTTAAATATACTAATAATAAAACACATGGTTTAATTCCGTTCATCAATACGAGTGTCAGGATCCATAAGGCAGCATATAGGGCATCAGTGCAATCCTGATGTTTGAGGCCGTAAATGAGAACCTAGAACATTGTAATTCCTCTTGGCTGGGTCACCTCTCAGACCCCACTTTATGCCATTCTCCGCGGAATTATAGATCAGCCCACGTTTATTCTGTGCCATCTAATCTATGGCTCTTACCCACTGATCCAGTCTAGTCATTTTGACATATCCACATCGCCAAGAGAAAAGGATCCGACGCTCCTTGTGGCGTTGAATAGAACAATTTTTAATAGTGCGATCCAGAAATAACAACGTTTCGGTCTACTTTAGACCTTCATCAGTCAGATAGACACGTAGAAAGCTGTATTACAAGTGAAGGGCTTCAGGAAATGTCTCCTATGTTCCTGGACATCCCTTCATCCGGAGGATTGCGAGCACGCCGATTCCCGACAGTTCTTCACTTGTAATACAGTTTTCTACGTGGCAATCTGACTCATGAAGGTCTAAAGTACACCGAAACGTTGGTGATGTGGATATGTCAAAATGGCTAGACTGGAGCAGTGGGTAAGAGCCATAGAGCAGATGGGACACAATAAAAGTGGCCAGATCTATAATTACGAGGAGAGTGTAAGAGAATGGTATAATGTGGGGTCCGAGAGGTGACCTAGCTAAGAGGAATTACAATGTTCTAGGATATAATTTACGGCCTCAAACACCATCACCAATAAAGATTATTCTTTTCAACGCCACAAGGAGCGCCGGATCCGTTTCTCTTGTTTAGTAAGGGGTGGTTCTCCTCCCGTGTGCCCACAGACACGGACGGAGTGACGTGAATCCTCTTTAGACACTTCTCCCCAGTCTGTGCCATTGACAAGTCTGTATATTTAGAGCTGTTCTATCATACGTCAATAATCCCCCAACCACTCACTTTTTTCCCCCATTGTTCTGTTACCTCCTATGTTGTAAATTTGGGATTGGATGTTTTGCTCTGTAAAGATGTAACACAACGCCAATTTTAATAAAACGTAAAAAAAAAACCTCAACAAACAGGTAAGCAACTCTGAAAAAAACCTGTTATATTCAGACGTAAAGTCTGTGTTTCTGCCATGAATGATCCCGTAGATGCCGCTTTCTGCACCATTCCCGGAGCACGTCTGGCCATTGCATCTCCTGTCGACGCCGCCGCGGCAGCCGGGTGATTGCCATCTCATGTCCCTGGGAAGTGTTCAATGAGATTATGGATTTGCGGCTCGGGATGAGTGAATGAGACGGAGAGTCTGTTATGTGTCCTGAGTCCTGTGCGGTGATTATCAACAGCTCTTCCATTGTGACATATGGACGATTATTCTCTCCCGGCTCATTTAGTGTTTCCATCTGCTCAGTCTGCTACGTTTTGGCCAGGACCATGTAGACACTAAAGAATTCGGCATAACCTTTCTTTCTTCAGTAAGTCAAGGTATTGAGAGGAAAATATCACATAACTATAGTATATCATTATCCTCCGGATCATTGTGGGTATGTTGGGCTTTTCTTTTATCTTCCGCTGCCGGATGGTTTTAGGCATTCTCCTCGTAACCCAGCCGCTATTTGATATTATGGCTATTTTGCTAAGAGAAGATGAGCCACCCACGGCCATGATGGTGTAAACTCTTCCCATCCATACGGATGGCGAACCTTGGTATGTAGATGAGGAGCCAGGACGGGCCTTATTACACAAATGATGCAACTGATACGTTCACAGATTGCAAGCTCCTGTGTTCTCGGGGAATAGATTGGCTCCGCAGAGTATATGATGTTTTTTTTTTTTCTTGTGCATTGGATCCCAGTGCTGATATTATATGGACAGTGACGGATTTCAGTAGCCGGTGGCATGTCACATCAGTCGCTCTATATATCTTGTATCACTGGTATGCCGGCTGCAGGACGCACCGCTGGGACAGGAGCATAGATTTGCCGGACGGCTATAGATAGTTGTCCTTGTTAAAGGGATAGTAGTAATACTTGGAATTCAGCGTTCTGCAGCCTCCTGTCTGGATACATGACTATATCAGGGATGTAACGTTAGAAAGTCTGTGATTGTGGAATATTAGTTTTTATTTTGTCTTCTTGCCTTTTGTAAGACGTTGTTCATGGATGTTGTCTTTTATCGTGCATTTATTTCTTTTCTCTCTTTGTCACTGACGCACAATAGAACATTCCGACGCTTGGAAGCGTGGCAATCACCATGGCGTTACATAACTGTGACGAGGTGGCGGTGGCAGGATTCGGATACGACATGAACCTTCCCAATGCTCCTCTTCACTATTATGAGACTATCAAGATGGCGGCCATTAAAGAGGTAGAATATTACACCGTCACTGTTTCACCTTCACGGCCGCGGGTCTGCTGACCCAAATACGCATATGATGCTGCCGAGTTCGGGTCAGGAGACCACGGCGATGCATGGACTGCAGTTCATCCTCGGACCGCAATTCCCGGATGTCTGAATGACCCTTAGGGCTCACAGCCATTTGCGAGGAAAAAAATGGTCCGATTTCCGGACCTAAAAAACGGACGAGTGCTGTGCGAGTGTCGTGCGATTTCTGTGCGATTTTAACATGAGCTTTTACATACAGCCGTTCTCGCACATATATGTATATATACATATATATATATATGTATATATATATATGTAATAAGACGCCTCTATTACTAATCTCATAGTCAAATTGTAAATAAAACACAGACACCCTGAAAAAAAAATAGTTTATTGAACTAAAGACACAGACTTGTTTATTATTCTAAATTATACCATATTTACATCACCTAATTCCCCGAAGCAATTGATCTCCTGTAATAAAAGGAAAATAATAAACCAACAGTATACCATACCTGTCCTTCATTCTGTCCCACTCTATAATCCATATCTGGGGGATATACAGTTTACAACCTGGACGGTGCCAAGTTGCTACCGTCCCGGCTGAAAACCCACTGGTGAATGAGGAGATGCTGGAGCGGAGCTTCAGTGACTAGTGGTGACTCCCTCACAGCCTGAACTGCTGTGACCTCTGGACCGTGGGAAAATGCATTGTCCCACGGTTCAAAGGTCACCCCAACTGCACCCCATGCACATGTCCGATTTTGCAAAAAAAAACGGCTGCATGCCCGAGTTTGATCTGATATTCGGATCACACTCAGACATGCAAGGCAATGAGCGCATCAAAAAATCGGACTGCACTTGGTCGACATCTGAGTGCAGTCCGATTTCCATGGCCTCACAGAATGGAGAATTTTACTTCTTCATTTTCTCCTCATCTGAGAGAATCGGATCACACAATTCTCACCCTCTAATCAAAGTGTCATTTGCATAATCGAACCAATTCTCTTGGATGAGAGATTCGACAGACGTCTGCATCTGCCTTTGGTGCCATTTTACACTATATTTTCGCAGTTGTGGCCATGTTCAAGTCCATGTTATTGGGGTGGTCATTGATTGAGCTTGGGTTACCCTACTCTACCTTTCAGGTTAGAAAAGCCAAGAATAATCACAGAATTATATATTTAATAATCACAGAATTATATGTTTTACGTCGCACCTTTATTCTCTTTTTTTTATTTCCAGTCTTGGACCCATAATATTCAGAAAGAGAAGGAATTTTTAAGGAAGTTGGTGAAATCTCGTGTAATAAGTGACCTCACCAGCGGCATCTGACTGGAGCGGCGAGCGTGACCTGGACAGTAGCCATTCCCGGAGCTGATCGCAGGAGCCCCAGTCCACAGACAGGCGTGCATGCCATCAGGGGGCTTGATGTTCTTTGGGACAGCTCGGTAACACAACCCTGCCGCCAGGGGAAGAGGAGTTCGTGACAATGGATGCCTCCAGATACATTGTTTTTTTTATTAGTTAGCAGACACAACTTTATCCAAGAAAAAAAAAAGGATAATAATGTGTAAAAGAATCCATTGTGCCAAACGTACCTCCGGATATGGATGCGAGGTGCGGATGGTGGACCGCATACATTTTGAATGTACAAAGTATTATTTTCTAGATAAACTTTACGCATGGGACTGTGCCGCCGAGGAGGTCGAGATACGGGCAGAGGACACGGATACATATGCAGAAGATGCACATACGGACATATCGTCGGCTGCTTCTCGCAGGTTCCTTCCCTTGTTGAGAAGAAACACGACCGTCCAGGGTTGGGGCATTGTTAGTGCTGCTATTATGTAGATGGGCCAATATTCAGTCTGTCTATATGTTTGTCTTTGACTGTGTTATTATTGGGGGTTTGGGTGGGTTACTTGTATAATTTAAGGTCATGGCTCAGTGTTAGAATTTCGCCATTGATCAGTGTTTGAATTACTTGCACCAAGAGCAGCGGTCGCCCTGGACTCTCAGTCCGCTCCCACCCTTGTGGTTACAAGGATAGGAAGCATGATCTGAGCCCAGGCCCGGCTCCTATACTAACATATACGTAAATGTGACTCACAAACACATCAGCAATACATTTCATATCAAGAAAAGACTGGTCCAGGCCAGCAAAAGACCACCCGCAGCGATATTACTGACCTGACTGAGGTGGGATCATTCCACTGCAGCTGGAGAGGAGTCCGGCAACAGGATCACCATTAAACCCCATTTTGTGCCGGAAAATCTGTGTTTGGTTGTTTTATTTACATTACTGTGTTTTGCTGCAATAGTTGCAACATTCATTATCATTTGATTTGTTTGTTTCACAATAACCTGAATAGAACAGATTGAGTTACATATGGATACATTATATTACTGATCCTGAGTCACATCCTGTATTATACTCCAGAGCTGCACTCACTATTCTGCTGGTACAGTCACTGTGTACATACATTACTGATCCTGAGTTACATCCTGTATTATACTCCAGAGCTGCACTCACTATTCTGCTGGTACAGTCACTGTATACATACATTACATTACTGATCCTGAGTTACATCCTGTGTTATACTCCAGAGCTGCACTCACTATTCTGCTGGTGCAGTCACTGTGTACATGCATTACATTACTGATCCTGAGTTACATCCTGTATTATACTCCAGAGCTGCACTCGCTATTCTGCTGGTGCAGTCACTGTGTACCTACATTACATTACTGATCCTGTACTGATCCTGAGTTACATCCTGTATTATACTCCAGAGCTGCACTCACTATTCTGCTGGTGCAGTCACTGTGTACATACATTACATTACTGATCCTGTACTGATCCTGAGTTACATCCTGTATTATACTCCAGAGCTGCACTCACTATTCTGCTGGTGCAGTCACTGTGTACATACATTATATTACTGATCCTGAGTTACATCCTGTATTATACTCCAGAGCTGCACTCACTATTCTGCTGGTGCAGTCACTGTGTACATACATTACATTACTGATCCTGAATTACATCCTGTATTATACTCCAGAGCTGCACTCACTATTCTGCTGGTGCAGTCACTGTGTACATACATTATATTACTGATCCTGAGTTACATCCTGTATTATACTCCAGAGCTGCACTCACTATTCTGCTGGTGCAGTCACTGTGTACATACATTACTGATCCTGAGTTACATCCTGTATTATACTCCAGAGCTGCGCTCACTATTCTGCTGGTGCAGTCACTGTGTACATACATTACATTACTGATCCTCTACTGATCCACCCTTACATCCGGTATTACACTTTAGAGCTGCACTCTGTTACTTATCCTGCTTTGATCCGGAGTTACAGCATGTACTATACTCCATACACTATTCTGTAGGCTTCAGAGCTTAAATCTCCCACCATTTACTACTGCTGGTTCAGCTGACGTGGCGGGATGGCTTGTACATTCTTTTGATCAAAATTATGTTTACTGAATACCCTTATAATTATTACTACCATCATGCATTTTTTGCAAAAAATTTTTTATTTATTTTATTTTAGGACATTTGTTTTTTGTGCCTGGTTTTCTCTGCGTAATGGTCATGTGTTAATATGCATTTACATTTTGCATACACATTAACTTTTTCAGTTCAGAACTAGTTTCTTAAGGGTATGCCACACTAAACAGCGTCGCCAACGAGATCGCTAAAAAAGGTCACTATTTAGCGATCTCATTAGTGACGCCGGTGTGTGTGGCATGTACTAACGACGTGGCCCCTGCTGTGATCCTGCTGTGATCTCGTTCATCGTTCTCATCGTTCCGGACCCTATTTTTATCGTTGGCGTCCCGCTGGTGAGTATATATCGCTGAGTGTAGCACCTTTTTGTTAGCGATGTGCGGTGTTTTTGTACCGCCAAAGTCGTTAAGGAGATCGCTAACCACGATAGCGTCCTTAACGACATCGCTAAATTAGTGCACTACTAGCGATATTAAAACGATCCGCTAGCGATCGCATTAGTATGCGTCGTTATCGTGATCGCTAGCGGGAGCGTTTAGTGTGGCAGTACCTTTACTTGGTTCAGCTGTATATAGACTATTAGGCCGGGGTCACACTTGCGAGTGTGATGCGAGAAACTCGCGCATCAATACCCGGCACTGCTGCTAGCACTCGGGAACGGAGTGTGTGGCTGCATAGAAATACATGCAGTTGCACACTCCGGTCTCGAGTGCCGGCAGTAGTGCTGGGTATTGATGCGAGTTTCTCGCATCACACTCGCAAGTGTGACCCCGGCCTTAGCAGAATTCCAGCACAATCTTTGATCATAAAACACAAGTGAGCCTTGATAGCTTCTAAACTTAGATGGAAGGTCAAAAAATCAAGTTTTAAATTGTATTTCCAGTCTCCGAAAACTCTTGTTCCCCAGTTGCAGTTTGTTGAGATAACAAACAAATCATGCCTTACTCAGACTCCCCAGGTCCAGCACTGCAGCTCGGTAGCTCAGAGGGCAAAGCTGCTGCACTCACTTTTCGGCTGCAGGGCTGTTGACGTGGCATCAGTGCTGTATAGACAATAAGACAACGGAAGCAGCGGTGGAGACTTATCACTGGACCTGGGGATGGTGAGTAAAGCTCAGTCTGTACGTAAAACAAACTGCAGCCGAGGGACCTTTTTAAGGAATAAAGAAGAGCATATTACAGTCATAGATTGACAACGAATCTATAGATCAGCTCCTTGGCCACTCACAAGTGTGTATAATACTGCCCCATACATAGAGCCATGGTCACATTGATTAATCATTTTATGGCAGTTTTTTGAGTAAATGGAGTTTTAAAAAGTCGTAATTTTCAGAAAAATGAAAACTATGCGCAAAATTTTAACCTTTTTCACCAGTCTTACCACCAGAGGGTGTGCCTAGGAAATGATGCAAATTTTCGGCACAAATTTTCATCCTTTGATAACAGAGTCATGAGTCTTTTAATATATTTGATGCAATATATTCATACAATCTTTTTTCTTTTTGGCCGGCGTATGAAATGCCTGTGTTAATGAATCTACCGCTATGTGTTTAGACTGGTCGAGGCCACACAGGAGCAGACGCACAATACCCTTCTCCATACTTAGAAACAAGGAGGGCGCTGATAAATGCCGTATTCACAGGGCATTGTTAATTGCTGCTCATGTAACACAAACACTTCGGCTTCTTAATGTGACAAATGGGGGGAGCTGTAATGTCACTGACTGCATCTGACCATACAAGACCGGCCATCAGCTGCACAAACGCCTACTGCTGCTACAATTAATCTACGTTTGAGGGAATTGTCTTTAAAGCTATTGTCCAGTCAGTCTAATAGATTTTAACAAGAGAAGCCATGGTCATTACTGCAGTATAAACGTAGTATTATGTGGCGGCCATCCATGTAGGAACCATATCCATCCATTTCACCAATTTCATAAGAAACACAATGTAGATATACCTCCGTACCACTTTATGACACCATTGGAAGCATTAAAGGGAATGCGTCAGTAGGTTCAACTCACCTAAGTTGTCTATATGGGCATGTAGGTCATAAGAAGCTGAATAAAATGATACCTTGATATCTGATATACGATGTTTTATTCCAGAGAAATCCACATTTTTCTTAATATGTAAATGAGCTGTTAAGATCTATGGGCGGAACACAAATATTAATAGCTCATTTACATATTAAGAAAAACGTGAATTTCTCAGGAATAAAAAATCGGATCACAGATATCAAGGTATCATTTTATTCAGCTTTCTATGACCTACATGCCCATATAGACGGCTTAGGAGGGTTGATCCTACTGACGGATTCCCTTTAAACTCCTGTGAAAACAAAGGCCTGAGGTATGTTGAAATCCAGCACGTAAGGGGCCGATTCTGATGGAAATAAATACATTTGGCCAACATAAATTTAATATGTTTGAGCAGCTAAACCTATTAGATGATCTACTGAACTGGCACAATGCGCTAAACTGCAAATGTTAACGCTTAGATACAAAAACAAACTATTTTGGCATTTTGTGCATATACGTAATCCCCACTAACGACAACCGGCTGTAATGGAACAAAAACATAAATTTACAAAGTTGTAGTGCAATCCATATCTGTTTATATTAATTTCCACTTTCGCACATATTGAAGAAAATCATACTAGTCATCCACATAGCTACACCGACCTACGCCTAACATTAAAGGGAATCTGGCAGTAGGTTTTTCTTATTTAATCTGAGAGCAGCATAATGTAAGAGCTGAGGCTCTGATTCCAGGGATGTGTCACTTATTAGACTGTGTGCTGTAGTTTCCATACAATCAGTGTTTTATCAGCAGGAGATTATCACTGCAGGACTATATGTCACGTGCCACAAAGTCCCGCTGATATATTTTACTCCTCCACTGATTGGCAGCTTGCTGAAAGTGTACCCCAGGAATCTTCCAAACAGGAGTGTGGGCGGGGTTATACACAGCACTGCTACATCTACAGCAGAGAAAACCGGGATTTTAAGTAATACATCGCTGGAACCAGGGTCTCTGCCCCTACATCATGCTGCTGTCAGATTGCATAGCAAAAACTTGCTGACCGATTCCCTTTAAGTTTCAAGCTTAATTACAAACTACAATCAACTTACCACTGAAATTACACATCTAATAGAAACCCGCTACAATAGCCACTGATGCAACCAATAATGTGGAGCCATTGTATTGTGCAGCGTGATTTTGTGAGTTCCAGTGGAAAAAAACAAAAAGAGAAGTGACGCAAAAGTTTCTAAATACGTTGCACTGATGTATTCTGCCTGCGCCTATCAAAAGCCTCTGCCATCATGTATATAGCGGGTGCTCAGATGCTTGATATCAAAATGGCAAGCGCAGTATAAACTCACCCGCTGCCGCGTACGATGGTGGCGTCACAAGAACAGTCTTGTTTAAGCAATAATGTAAATCTTACACATAGGTAAATGAGGTTTTCCGCCAGCTGCCAGCTTGTTTATAGCACATTGATTAGCCTGGTATTCTCGGCTGGATCTCACGTCAGACGCTCTATGGTAGAGGTGCGAGAAGAGAGGAGGATTTACTACAAAGCACAAATGCTGAGGATGTTTGATGCAGGGGCCGACATCATTGGTGCAACTCAGGGCCCAAGAGGTGAAGGGGGCCACTAACACCTCCAATGGGGGGTGGTATTGTGCTTTATGGTGAGCTATTGGACTGTAGAGGGTTCAGATACCGTTCTTGCACATTGGCCCTTTTTGTTCTGTGTCCGCTACAGAAAAAAGAAAGTTCCTGGGTTGTTTCTCGCAGATGTTCCAATCCTTGATCATTGGCTGCAGCGGTGACATCACATCAACAGCGCTGCAGCCAAACTGAGCTCAGCGGCTCATGTAGATGAACAGAAAAACAGAAAAACGTTTGTTCATTGGGTGAAACTATGTTTTGTGCAGCGTAAAAAGCTCTTCATTCTCGGCGGTGCATCGTTCTGTATAAACAGGACTCGTGCTGCCGAGAACCATGGCGGCCTATGTGCGCTGAGCCATCTAGTATAGTATCTAGTCTAGTAAAGGTCGCTCTGATCGCACCGCTCACTTTGGTGTGCCGGCAGTAAAATGTTTAGTGGTTTCGTGCCGCTGGTAAATCCGTTTAAACAGAACTTTAAGTTTTATACCAAAGTGGAAAAAAAGTTTCAGCATTTTGGAGCAAACACAAATATGTACAATATTTTTTCACAAATCAGTTTTTTTTGGAAGGTTAATGTTCCACGGACCCATTACAATTAATATGCATGTTCATGTGTCCTTTTTTTTGTGATGCAATTGTCTACAAAAAAAAAAACGAGACATTCCTTACTTTGATTCGTGCTGCGGAATAAACTCGCCGATGCAAATAAAAATGGATCGTACACCAGAGCCATACGTATGCTGCCCGTATTTTACTATGCAATGGTAAGAGAAAATTAAGAGAAAAACAGATGCAACAAGGATTGCAAAAAATTCCACAAGTCACAAAAATGCGTCCATCGAGCTGAAAAGTGCCACAGTTTTAATGTAAGAAAAAAAATGATGTGTGAAACTGGTCCAAATGAGGCAAGAAGGAGATCCATTAAAAGAATACCAGGAACACTATAAAGATAGGCTAAGACTAATTTCATTGTGTAAATGTCATAGAACCCTATCTAGTTAATATTAATGGATTATATGAGAAGAAACTCCAATATCACAATATTCAACTATAGAAAGAATGAAGTGCTGACTTCATAAATATAATAAAGTTCAAATCATTTATTAATCACAAAATTATGAACATGATTACCTTAGTCAAGAAAACTTACCCATATTAAAGGTGCTAGTGAAATTAAGTAATCCCAAGGGACCACCCCGACGCGCGTTTCTCGTTCGCTTTCTCAAAGGGGTCAGTTTTCTTGATTAAGATAATGATATTTATATTGATTGGATTAGGGATCGAATCCCTGTGATTTACCAGTAAACACTACGCGATAGCAGTAATCGGAACACTTAAATATACATCAAAATGAATTACTGTTTGGAAACTACCATATTTCTGCTGAAAGAAAACTCAGCTTCTGCACAGAATTGGCTTCAGGCTGCTACACAAAAAGTGAGTTTCGCTAAAGAAATATTTCCTGTTCAACCGGCCTTCTCCAGAACTTGATCCGGTCACCGTCAGTTCTTGCAGCAAAAAAAAGCCAGAAAGGCATTGGCTCCTACACAATACCCGCTCTTGTGGGGCAGGGTCTTCCCGCGTAGCAGGTGGTTGCATTTTTATGTTGATTTGGTTGTGAGGTTAGAAGTTCAGGCGCATTGTACCGTCCCTATTAAGGACAGTATTTCCACGCCCGTTGGATCTACTGTACAACACGGGTTGAAAATGTAAGACTCGGAGGTTGTATTCAGCAGGGCGCGGAATGAAGGGTGTTGCAGGAATTTGGCACACGGAGAAAGAAAATTTTCAGTATAGGCAAAATGACCATAGGGAACACTCCCTCGCGTGCAAAGATCAGGAACTCCTGTTTTCTGAATGAATGCACACAGCTTCAAGTGACTCATTCTGCCTCTTGAACTGCAAAGACAAATATTTATGGCAAAACTAATGTTCCTTGAAGAATTTGGCAGATCGCTCGAAGGAGGAGCAAGTCTTGGAAGCGCCGTGGTGCTGTGATACCGCTACTAGCCAAATCCCCTCCGCCCACTTTGCGTATAGACTCTGGCTAATAATCTCATATTTCAGTCCAACACTATCGTACCGGAAATTATAGAAACTTGCATTGAGTTTTTACAATAACTCTTTAATAACCAAATTTATATTTCTTTCCCAAGATTTCCTATAGAGTCTCACTTTAAGATACAATAGTAAATAGTTTTATTTTTGTTTTTGAGATTTGCAATCATAGCATTATAGTCACTGACCGGCACAATAAAGAAAATGGGAATTAAAAACGGAAAGAGTATCCATTCGATTAGGATACGTCCAGGGTGTAGGGACGTACTGGTGTCACTGGTATGAAACTTACATAAGAGGTAATAATTATACTAAACAACATTTTACAACAAATTCAGTTTTTATATTGAAACAGTCAGATACAAACTTTTTGCACCATTTGGTAATCATCAAAAGGTAGCTTTACTTTCTAGCAATTTCAATCATGTCGAGTGTGTACAGCCGTGGCCAAAAGTTTCAAGACGGATACAAGTTTTGGTTTTCACAAAATGTGTTAATCTTTTAGTTGGATGCTTCTTTGGTTACTGAAGGAGAATTATAAACTTTTCGTAAGTTTTAAACTTTTATTGACAAATACATCAAGTTTATGTAAATACTCAATTTTTGCAGTATTGACCCTTATTTCTCCGGACTTTCGACAATGTAGCTGGGTCTCAGGTGCTGGGTGTCATGCGCAGGAATAACTACTCTGTAGAGACTCGCATCGGACCAGTAAAAGCGCAGTCACAGATGCACTTTGTGCAAACTACTACTACTAGGCAAGTCCTCAAGGGCCGGGATATTCTTTACCCACTCCCAAAAGGGAAGGGCCCTTCCCAGACTACTGCCGCGGGATTGGTCCTTGCGATGCTCCCGGCAACTCCCGTTCCCAGTGATGCCTAGTGACAATGACCCCAGATGACGTAGCATCACTTGAGACCGCTACGTCATCTGGAGTCATTGTCGCTAAGCACGCCTGGGAACGGCGGAAAAAAACGCAGCATGTGCACAAAAATTGCAGAATGCATTCTACTAAAAGGATGCTTAATGCATGCGTTTTTTCAGCGGAAAACCGCCGCAAAAACGCTACAAAACGCAAAAAATCCTCAACGTGTGCACATAGCCTAAATCCAAAGCTAGCAGCATAAAACCCAAATGAAAACCAAAGCAAACCCCAGGACAATAGCTAATAAAGAAGACCCAATAATGACCATTAGCAATTACTGAGAAGCAACCAGAACCCAATCAGGAAGCACTCGCCATACCACGATGCAAAGGAACTGAATAAACAGCACTGAACTGGATTAGAAGGATAACAGGTGATGCATTCCTCCCAGTAGTGTCCAGGGAGCCACTCCCTGCTCACCTGTATAGGGGTGCACACACTCCCACCCATGGTTAACACCAGGCAAGGCAGCATCCTGCGTCGCCGTGCAACTGGGAGATACTGCATCCAATTTATCCAAACAGGAAACACGGTGTCCCGTGTTCCCCCACTGCTCACCATTTCCACACACAAGACAGCGTCGTGTGTACCCGCACCACCCAAGTGCACGGTATCTCCACCCCCAGCGCGGACAGACTGGCGGTAAAGTCTGGAATCCAGAGGATGGCGACTGCATCCACGGTAGGTATTCCTAACACTGGGCTAAATTCTGACCGATGGCAGCCCATTCTTGTCTGATCACAGCTTGGAGTTTATCACTATTTCTGTGTTTTTGTCTGCACGTGTAGAGTAACACTATTTCTGGTTAATACAAGGCTTACATGTAAATGTCCTACATTTTAACAGCAGCAGCAGCACAGATGAAATTATGTAGTAGTACTGAGCAGTGTAGACCCGAATCCAGCTCTAGGTGGAGTAAAAACTTTTGTGTCTCACACCTCTTCCTCCACTCTCCTCGTCATGGAGAATAATACAAAGTATAAACTGATACCTCATTATGATGGCAGTCTGTCTGAGTTGACCTATTTTGAGTTTTTTTTCCACTTTGGATTATGAACTAATGAAACAGGGGTGAGAAGATGAAGTGGCTCATGAGTGGAGCAGATAGCAGATTTCTGTTCTAAGATATATTACAAAGTTTCTTGCAAGAATCTCCCTTTCCTACGGCTTACAACATTTCCAGGTCCTTTAATTACTCCATATTTTGAATAATTTGCCACCAGTTGGCATTCATGGGCAGGACGGACATCTTAATCCTTCGAGCATGGAAACCTCACAGGATCGATTTTATTCACGACACTTCATTACACCCTTGGACTTCTTTCTATAGGGACAGGTCCAGAGGAGCATGGCTGCTTCAAGCCCAACACACTAGCTTCATTCTTTCTTTGGGTCCCTTAATCCAGATGTCTCGTGATCTCACTTGCTTTCAGACGTTGTGTGTGCGATCTTCTCCACAGTTTCGTGTGGTGTCTCCTCTCTACATACTGTATTTGGCTGGAGATAACTCTAGTGCCTTTCTCCCTTATGTAAGATCTTGAAAGTCATAACTACAGATTTCTGTCTCTTCAGATGATGGGCTGATGGACCACAAGACCTCTGTATCATGAAACTAGGTTAAGATGCTGTCCTACTGGCATAGGACTCCAGCTCTTCTTCATACCACGTTCCCTGATTGTCCGCATGTGTGCTTGGAGCTGCAAAGAACAGGACGATGATGTGTGTCATGTATCTGGGGTGGAATGTGATATTGTGACACCACTTTGGCACCCCACGACTTTTATATTCAGGTCTGCATTTCCTTAATGAGCAGAACTTTGGATGTGGTTGAGCTCTCGATGTTCCATGGCTCAATCTCTGAAATAAAGAAAGACCTATTGAGCTTCTTTATGCCTGATGTTCTTCTTTATGCCTAAATAAGAGATTAGGACTGTGACCCCCTTGGTCAGGGAATGGTTGAATACTTTTGAACATTTCAGGACGAACTAAGAACCTTTGACATTTGGATTCGAGAAGAAATGCTCTACTATTTGGTAAGTATAACTCTTATTCAAAGGATCTATCTTTGGGCGATGGATGGTTTCTATCCAACCTCTGATTTATTTCCTCCGACTATAACTCTGACATAGTTTAAACTTTCATACTTTCATAGTAAAACTTTCTTCTTTAACCTTTGTTCCTTCCCTATTTCATTTCCCCTCCTGGCACTTTCCTCCCTTGATGGTTTTTAGGGTTTGGTTCCTGTTGGGCTTTACACAATTATATTCTTAAATGTTATTATTTGTTTGTATTTGACAACGTATTGAGGGATTTTCCTTTTTTTTTTTGGTCACTCTTTCTTTTGTATTGGATTTTATATGCCTTTACACTTATTGAATGAAAGATCTACTATTAGTTGGCCTATTTCGAACTAAAAGTGGTGCAGTAGGAGACAGGTCACCCAATGTTTGACAGCCTTCCTTGTATAAATGTGCAAACAGAAATGGCTGTTAGTCACTACTTAGAAGATTTGATGGCTGGCGGACGATCGATACTTCGGCCGATCATTCGGCCAACAGCCATCTCAGCGTCTCTCCCATAGACAGTAGCGCTCACTCGATCGAACTTCTGTGTTCTCTATGAGAAAGCCACCGATTGGCACCCTGGCCGGTGGCTTGTTTCAGGGAGAACGATGCAGTCGGCACTCCAAAATCGGGCATGTACAATCGATTCCTTCATTGACCATCAGTCATCCGGTGCTCCCATACACATTAGACCATGAGTCCAACCTGTCAATATCAGCAGGTCCAGCCATTTCAAGTCCAATGTGCATGGGGGCCCTAATAGGACTCCTAAATCTAAAATTATCATGGGTTTCAATGAATAAAACACAAGTTATACTGAGTCTTTTCCAACAAAACTACACATTATGCAGCTCAGCTCCTTCTTTATGACATGACGCACTTGGATCAGACACCGTTTTCGACTCAACGGGTTCTCTTTAAAAATCGAATCCAGTTCATGTGGGGTCTTCATATAATATGCCAGAAACCTTGGCTATGGGCTTTGTGCAGAAACAGCTTTGGAATGCTTTGTGTCTTACGAGAGCCGAAGAAATGGAAGCAGAAGATGTTTCCCAGTCCTATTACTTTTCCAGTTAAGGTCATAATATGCGTTCCCTTTTTTCCCCTTCACCTGGTGTATACTACTGCAGCAATTTCTATCCCAAGAAGGGAAGCCCATGACTCTGTGTCACCAAGAAGTAAAGATCTCTGTGGCCAGACGCATTTCTCGCTGATGATTTATATATGGAGGTCTTGTATGCTCATTGCTAAGAAGACACTTTAATCACCGGGATACTTTTTTATGTGGGACGCGGCTTTAGCATATGATAACTTAAGTCTTCCTCTCAGCGGCCATTGCTCATGTTGTCAGGCAATATTGAGATTTATCCAGGTGCATGGCTGAAAGAGCGCGTTATGCAGGGGAGGAGGACCTGGGATATTTTGTGATGTATGACCCTATCACTTTAAGAGCTTTATCTATGAAGGTCGCATCTGTAAACTAGAATTATGAGCACTGGAGGAATAAAGTTATGATGTAGAAAAAATAAATGCTCAGAAGTCACATGTTCATCTCTTGGGATCTCTCGGGAGCTAACATTTAATCCTCTCCTTTCAGAAACTTACTGGCACAATAAATCATAACAAGAAAGCTATGTGGTGGTATTAGCTGTATTGCTGCAACTACATTTTATTGCAACCTCAGGCAGAATCTCATGTTCATCATCATCTACTGAAAGACAACACAATCTGCAGGAGAGAACGCCACCCAAAGCCAAGAATAAGCCACATCTACAGCGGATACATTGTAACATGGAGCTCAAACATGTTTCTTTATCTCTACATTTGTTTGTTTATCTCTACATTTATTGTCTCCTGCTGTCTTAATTTAGTGGATTGATTGT
This sequence comes from Oophaga sylvatica, assembly GCA_033576555.1. Classification (NCBI taxonomy): domain Eukaryota; kingdom Metazoa; phylum Chordata; class Amphibia; order Anura; family Dendrobatidae; genus Oophaga; species Oophaga sylvatica. The sequence goes on from JARQOD010000009.1 coordinate 85,410,929, forward strand.
TAACGGGTCAAATTAGTGACAGATCTAAGAACAAACCTCCTATATATTCATGCAGACATATCTTCGGAGATGCATTTATTTGGCGGGCATTATGCACATTTTATTTCAAGTGCATTTTCGTCAAAGTGCCCTCAGTTAATCATGGTGGTTAGGCAGGACAGGAGACAGGTAAGACATTTAAAGAAACCTATTTCCTGGCTGCTGGATTCACTCACATCCACCATTCTAGCACAAACTCTTTACACTCCATCTTCATCAGTCCCTCTGTCCTTTCCTCTCCTATGTATAGCACTCACACTCTTTTCCCATTGCTAAACTGCACAGATTCACTCAGTCCCATCATTCAACACAAGAGACGCTCTCACAAATCACTTAACCATCTGCTCACTCTTTCTATCCCCCTTTTCCTAGTCGCAGGAGATATCTCTCCCAACCCTGGCCCTTCTTGTAATAGTAAGTTGAACCTCTCACTTACTACACCCAGAAAACCCTCAAATCTCATTAATATTCTTTGCATGCTTTCTGTCTCTTGTAACTGTGCTCTCTGGAATTCATGCTCAGCATGTAGCAAACTCTCCTTCATCCATGACTTCTTCCTTTCTCATTTTCTAAGCTTTCTGGCTCTTACTGAAATCTGGATCCAGCAGTAAGACACCACAGCCTCTGCTGCTTTCTCATATGGTGGAGCATATTTCTCTCATACTCTGAGATTGGACAACAGACCAAGTGAAGGTGTTAGTCTGCTCCTATCATCCAAATGACTTTTCAGGTTATCACCCAAGTACCCTTACTTATCTTCCCTTCTATGAAGGTACAAGCTGTCAGACTCTACATCCCTTTCTCCCTTCGAATGTCTGTTATGTATCATCCTCCGGGCCCCTCCTGTCAGTTCCTTGATCACTTTCCTCTTGGTTTCCACATTTTCTATCCTGTGTCATATACCCACCCTTATGATGGGAGGCTTTAACATCCCAATTGCTTTTCCACTCTCCCTATCTGCCACTCACCATGTATCTGTAACCTCCTCCTTTGGCCTTTCACAGCTTACTAACTCTCCTACACATGAAGATGGAAATACGCTGGATCTGGTCTTCTCCCGACTCTGCCCAGTGCATGATTTTTACCAACTCCAACTCTGCTGCAAATACCCCGTTACTTATGTGGTTTCCTACAGACAAAACCAAAGACAAGTATTAGTTGCAGTGAATTAGGATCCTTCTTCTAGATAGTCCAATATGACTTGAGATTAAAGGGCGTGCGTCAGCCCCAACTGACAGTATAAACCAAGCACACGGCCTTGTAGGGTTTATAGCCATTATAAAAATTGTAACTTTAGTGATCTATTTGCCGTTTACGTTCAGCAGAAACTAAAGTTTAATAAAAAATGCTATTTAGGGTGCTCGGTACACCCTGGGTGTGACCAAGAGGCTCATTGCACCGCACCGCCCTCTGGTTTAGAATGCCCACTGGTGATTGACAGTTTATACCACTGACTTGCTTGAGCTTTCTCTCTGGACAGGCTCCTTCCATGCAAGCCAACAATATCAATCACCAGTGAGGGAGTCAGGGTGTTACACACCTCTCTTGGGTATCCCGGGCACCGCTCCCTTTTTCTGGGTCCGCTGCCCTCTGCTGTGCTCCACATTGGGTTTTGCAGGCGGAAAAATAAATAGGAAAATGTTTTGGACATTTGACTAAAACCTAATATATTCTGCAAGAAAATATCAAGACACAATAAGTGCCGACAATGCAAATGATCAGAAACATTGGAAGACTGTTGCTTAATTGTAGATTGAAAACTCCAGATAGCACTCGTACGTGGAAATCAGGCACCTAACCCTACAATCCTTAGCCCTTATTATCCCACCTTATACTTTACCAAAGAACACAGGATCATTTCAACGTCTCTGATAATGAGCAAAGTGTATCACAGTCCCAATATGCATCTAGTAAATGTAGAAGTGATGACTCCCAGCTACTGGGTGGGATTCTTTTTACAGACTGGTTACATGATGATATATGGGGTTAATGTTGTGAATGGGTTTGAGATGAGTTCTGAGCAGAGGCTCCCTCTGGTGGTTACAAGCAGTACTAGTGAGGATTGGGAATCAGGTGTTACTGATTGGTCTTATTTAAGGGAATCATTTTCCCATCAGGGTTGCCGGTGATCAATTGTTCTGGTCTGAATCCTTCTTTCCAGTTTCCCTTGTAGCCTGCTGTGTCGTGTCTGCATCTCCTGCTATCAGATAAGACAATTTCTTATTTTGTGTTTTTGCTATATTTTTGCATTTTGTCCTGCACTTCTGTGGGGGCCTTCTGGGTCCCCTCCGGGGGCTTTTGCCCTCTCAGTTTAGTCCAGCCACTGTGTTTTGTACTTTTGCTTTTTGCAGTTTTTTCAGTGGCTGCTGTTTTTGTTACACCAGAGAACTAATTTAGGTGGTAGAGGTCGTGTGATCTCAGGTGATTTTGAAATTAGTAGAGTTGGTGTTTTCAGGGTTTTCTGGGATTGCAGTAAGTACCCTTCCTGTCCTTTTCTATTTAGATAGTTTGGGCCCCAGCGTTTGCTCATACTATTTTCTTTCTGTGTCAGTATTTCCTCTTGTCTAACCACCATTACATGTTTGGGGGCTTTCTATTATCTTTGGGGTTCTGCTCCGGGGCAGATAGCTTTCCTCTTTCTATCTTTAGGTGTAGTTAGTTTCTCAGGCTGTGACGAGGCGTCTAGGACCAACGTAGGAACGCTCCACGGCTGCCTCTAGTTGTGGTGGTTAGTCAGGGTACTGCAATCTCATAGATTCCAACTGCTCTGGTGTATTGCCTTTTTTACCTGCACTCCTCAGCTACCGTAACATAACAGGTTAAGGAGTGAAGTCTGTGGCAGGGGGTCAGGTGAAGTCGGCTGAGGAGGGGTGAGGGTCATCAAGTTATGAGAAAGCTGGAGGTGATCATAATGAGTTTCTTCAATGGCTGATAAATATTTCTACCAATCTGTTCTCCTTTACAGACACGACCGAAAACATTGGCCCCCTTGAAATTGTTCCAGAAAATGAAGTATTTCTCCCAGAAATTTATTGCATTTACAAGCGTTTTGTTATACACGTTTGTTTCCTTTGTGTGTATTGAAATAACAGAGAAAAAAAAGACAAATTGGACATAATTTCACGCAAAACCCCCAAGATGGGCCGGACAAAATTGTTCTCACTCTTCCAAAAATGTGGGTAAACAACTTTGTTTCAAGCATGTGATGCTCATTCAGACTCACCTGTGGCAAGTAACAGTTGTGGGTAATATAAAAATCACACCTGAAAACAGATAAAAAGACGAGATGTTAACTCAAACTTTGCATTGTGTGTCACATTAAGCATGAAGAACAGAAAGAGGAGAAGAGAACTGTCTGAGGACCTGAGAACCAAAATTGTCAAAAAATATCAACAATCTCAAGGTTACAAGTCCATCTCCAGTAATTTTGATGTTCCTGTGTCCACGGTTCACAACTTAATCAAGACATTTACAACCCATGGCATTGTAGCTAATCTTCGTGGACAGCAGAAAAAAAATGATGAAAGGTTGCAATGCAGGACAGTCCAGATGGTGATAAGCAGCCCCAATCAAGTTCTAAAGAAACTCAAGCTGTCCTGCAGGCTCTGGGCACATCAGTGTCAGCGTGAACTATCCGTTGACATTTAAATGAAATGAAACGCTATAGCTGGAGACCCAGGAGGACCCCACTGCTGACTCAGAGACATAAAAAGCTAGACTGTAGTTTGCCAAAATATATGCGAGTAAGCCAAAATCCTTCTGTGAAAACGTCTTGTGAACAGATGAGACCAAGACAGAGCTTTTTGGTAAAGCACATCATTCTACTGTTTTCTGAAAACTGAATGAAGCCTACAAAGAAAAGAACAAGGTACCTACAGTCAAATATGGTGGAGGTTCAAAGGTGTTTTGGGGATGTTTTGCTGCCCCTAGCATTTGTTGCCTTGACTGTGTGCAAAGCATCATGAAATCTGAAGATTATCATAGGGTTTTGGGTGGCAATGTAGTGCTCAGTGTCAGAAAGCTGGGTTTGCGTCCTAGGTCATGGGTCTTCCAGCAGGAGAGTGACGCCAAATATACTTAGGAAGCACCTAGAAATGGATGGAAACAAAGCGCTGGAGAGTTCTGTAGCAGCAGTAATGAGTCCGGAACTAAATCCCATTGATCACCTGTGGAGAGATCTTATAATGGTTGTTGGGAGAAGACGCCTTCACAAATGAGAGACCTGGAGCAGTTTTCAAAAGAAGAGAAGTCCAAAATTCCAGTTGAGATGTGTGAGAAGCTTGTTGATGGCTATAGGAAGCGATTGATTGCAGTTATTTATTCTACAGGGTGCGACCAAATATTAACTTGAGGGTGCCAACAATTCTGTCCAGCCCATTTTTGAGGATTTGTGTTAAATTATGTGCAATTTGATTTTTTTTATGTTTATTGTGTTGTTCCAATACACACAAAGGAAATAAACTTGTGCATCTGATGTCTAATACACTCATCTTTCATGTATCACTGTCCACTATAAATTCTACGCTGAAAATCCCTTTCTTCTGATGTTGTAGAACAAACCTGTATCTTAGTTATTGACACATGTTATTTTCTACACAAAGTCTACGATTCCCATCCTTAATACCATGGGAAAGACCCCCTACCCACATTCCATGAAGCCTGGTGTAGGGGCGTATAAAGCATTGCATGCTCTGCCCCATGCCAAGCATCTACGAGCAGACTAGAATCAGTAAGTATTGGAGAAATGGATACAAGTGATGACAATGATTATAGAACTGTCCAAGTAAAGTGGATGTGATTTCACGAAAACTGATACCCCCTGTGTGGTTTTTGGCTGTAGTCTTCTATGGGAAGCCTGAAAGATACATTTAAGAAAAATCCTTAATTTTGTTTTTAAAGGGAATCTGTCACCAGATTTTTGTCACCTTATCTGAAAGCAGTATAGTGTAGACACAGAGGCACGGATTCCAGAGATTTGTCTCTTACTGGGCTGCTTAGTGTAATTTTAATAAAATCATTGTTTTACCAGCAGGAGATTTTCGCTGAAGATCTAATAAACCTGCTGCAATGTAGTCCAACCCCACCCCCTACCAATGATTGGCAGTTCTCTGCCTTATGCACAGTGTACACAGAAATCTGCCAATCAGAGGTGTGGGCAGGGTTATACAGAGCTCAGCATTCAGAGAACGGGTATATCTAAAGCTGAAAAAACTGAATTTTATCAAAACTGCAGCAAGCAGCCAAGTAAGTGACACATCACTGTAATCAGGATCTCTGCACCTACATCATGCTGCTCTTAGATGGGGTAGACAAAACCTTATGATAGATTCCCTTTAAGCGCAGTATTAAAGCTTTTCAGAACTAAAAAAATAGCAATATTGATATTGATGTCTTATACTTAGGATGGGCCATCAATTTAAAAGTCCTGACTTAGTATACTTTAATTAGAAGTGGGAATAATTCACTAATAACATCACAAGGTTAAGGATGCTCCTTTTCTACTTTAAAGCCATCGAAAAACAATGTTTTATTCTTTTTTTTATCAGATCCATTTTAATGAAAGATTTTCAGATACATTCTTCCAATAACGCAGATTCGGAAAGAAAAGAGTCTGAAAACAACAAAGTAAAGAATAGATCAAATAGATAGATATATTTATCTAAATATATAGATAGCAAAGAATAATATCGTTTTAAGTAAAATCTATGTTACCGTATAGCTTTGCAGTGGATCCAGCAAATAGTAAATTAATACAGTAACATGAAACGGACTCTTGGCATAGTTTCTATTATGACATTTAAATAGATAAGCATTTAGGATAAAATTTTAATTATTATTTTTCTCGGACCACCCCTTTAAAGCTCTGTGCAATTCTGCATATTTTGGAAAAAAACCTCCCCTCTATCAGTCATCATAAAAATAATATTTAAAAAAGCAAAACAGAAAAAGAAACTTCTTTAGAAAGAAACAAAACATTTCTAGGAGTTTCTAAATATAAATTCTGTTATTTTCATTTTCAATTAGCTTTATTTAATTGAATTAAAGCCAAAACCCCGACAGATCCCATCAGACGATGCAATGAATGGAAATCCACAGTGGAAAATCAAAAAAATGTAATGTGGAAAACCCAGAAGTATTTCAGACATTTCCAGCTGCTGCTGTAAAATAAGATTGTTGAAAGTCCTTGTTCTCTTCTGCAAGAGATGCTGAGAAGTGAGTGCAGGCAGATCTGGGGAGGGATCCCCCCAAGAGGTGGGAGCTCAGCATAGGATAGGATCAGCACAAGGCTTTCTATCCCAGAGCATGCCATGGGGTGGATCAGAGAAGCATCAGTCTGCTTACAAGAGAGGGCAGGAGAGCAAGGTAGGTGCAATCACACTGACATCAGACCAGTGCAGAGCTGGAGGAGAGGAGGACTAGGCTGCGCTGGGCAGGTGGATGGAGCAGGGCAGGTGACATGGATTATAGCTGGTGGCATGGAGGTGGCATGGAGCAGGGCAGGTGATATGGAGCAGGGCAGGTGACATGGATCAGGGCAGCTGGCATGGAGCAGGGCAGGTGACATGGATTATAGCAGGTGGCATGGAGCAGGGCAGGTGACATGGATTATAGCTGGTGGCATGGAGGTGGCATGGAGCAGGGCAGGTGATATGGAGCAGGGCAGGTGACATGGATCAGGGCAGCTGGCATGGAGCAGGGCAGGTGACATGGATTATAGCAGGTGGCATGGAGCAGGGCAGGTGACATGGATTATAGCTGGTGGCATGGAGGTGGCATGGAGCAGGGCAGGTGATATGGAGCAGGGCAGGTGACATGGATCAGGGCAGCTGGCATGGAGCAGGGCAGGTGACATGGATTATAGCAGGTGGCATGGAGCAGGGCAGGTGACATGGAGCAGGGCAGGTGACATGGATTATAGCAGGTGGCATGGAGCAGGGCAGGTGACATGGAGCAGGGCAGGTGACATGGAGCAGGGCAGATGACATGGATTATAGCAGGTGGCATGGATTATAGCTGGTGGCATGGAGGTGGCATGGAGCAGGGCAGGTGACATGGATTATAGCAGGTGGCATGGAGCAGGGCAGCTGGCATGGAGCAGGGCAGGTGACATGGATTATAGCAGGTGGCATGGAGCAGGGCAGGTGACATGGAGCAGGGCAGGTGACATGGAGCAGGGCAGATGACATGGATTAGGGCAGCTGGCATGGAGCAGTGCAGCTGGCATGGAGCAGGGCAGGTGACATAGATTAAGGCAGGTGGCATGGAGCAGGGCAGATAGCATGGAGCAGGGCAGGTGACATGGAGCAGGGCAGGCAACATGAATTAAGGCAGGTGGCGTGGAGCAGGGAAGCTGGCATGGAGCAGGGCAGATGACATGCAGCAGGGCAGGTGACATAGATTAAGGCAGGTGGCATGGAGCAGGGCAGATAGCATGGAGCAGGGCAGCTGGCATGGAGCAGGGCAGGTGACATGGAGCAGGGCAGCTGGCATGGAGCAGGACAAATGACATGGAGCAGGGCAGGTGACATGGATTAAGGCAGATGGCATGGATCAGGGCAGATAGCATATAGCAGGGCAGCTGGCATGGAGCAGGGCAGGTGACATGGATTAAGGCAGGTGGCATGGAGCAGGGCAGGTGGTATGGAGCAGGGCAGGTGGCATGGAGCAGGGCAGATGACATGGAGCAGGGCAGATAGCATATAGCAGGGCAGCTGGCATGGAGCAGGGCAGGTGACATGGATTAAGGCAGGTGGCATGGAGCAGGGCAGGTGGTATGGAGCAGGGCAGGTGGCATGGAGCAGGGCAGATGACATGGAGCAGGGAAGGTGACATGGATTAAGGCAGGTGGCATGGATCAGGACAGATAGCATAGAGCAGGGCAGCTGGCATGGAGCAAGGCAGGTGACATGGATTAAGGCAGGTGGCATGGAGCAGGGCAGGTGGTATGGAGCAGGGCAGGTGGCATGGAGCAGGGCAGATGACATGGAGCAGGAAGGTGACATGGATTAAGGCAGGTGGCATGGAGCAGGGAAGGTGACATGGATTAAGGCAGGGGGCATGGAACAGGGCAGATGACATGGAGCAGGGCAGGTGACATGGATTAAGGCAGGTGGCATGGAGCAGGGCCGGTGACATGGAGTAAGACAGGTGGCATGAAGCAAGGCAGATGACATGCAGTAAGGCAGGTGGCATGGAGCAGGGCAGGTGGCATGGAGCAGGGCCGGTGACATGGATTAAGGCAGGTGACATGGAGCAGGGCCGGTGACATGGAGTAAGGCAGGTGGCATGGAGCAGGGCAGATAGCATGGAGCAGGGCAGGTGACATGGAGTAAGGCAGGTGGCATGGAGCAGGGCAGGTGGCATGGAGCAGGGCCGGTGACATGGATTAAGGCAGGTGGCATGGAGCAGGGCAGGTGACATGGATTAAGGCAGGTGGCATGGAGCAGGGCCGGTGACATGGAGTAAGGCAGGTGGCATGAAGCAGGCAGGTGACATGGAGTAAGGCAGGTGACATGGAGTAAGGCAGGTGGCATGGAGCAGGGCAGGTGGCATGGAGCAGGGCAGATAGCATGGAGCAGGGCAGGTGACATGGAGTAAGGCAGGTGGCATGGAGCAGGGCCGGTGACATGGATTAAGGCAGGTGGCATGGAGCAGGGCCGGTGACATGGAGTAAGGCAGGTGGCATGAAGCAGGGCAGGTGACATGGAGTAAGGCAGGTGGCATGGAGCAGGGCAGGTGACATGGAGTAAGGCAGGTGGCATGGAGCAGGGCAGGCACCCAGTTTTTGCTTCTGTGATGTTTTCTAAATTGCCATACATCCCTCTTTTAGTATCTCCACTTTCCATACACTGGACCTGGAGGGTCTCTCCCCATTTTTATGTCTGGATCCTGCACTTTCTCAGACTTTCTTTACTTATTAACAATCACATTATCTGAACCTTACATTATTGTCTGCATCGTGCACTTTTAAGAAACTACTTGGGACTCTGAAACTCACGATTTATGGTTGAGACATAGTACAAGTGAGATCAAGAACGTAAAGGAAATGCTGCACATCATGAAATTCCGCCAGCGCTGCCCCAAGGAGCTGACACTTTACTGCGTAGATCCCAGACCGGCGCTGAGACGCATTTTACTGCGCCGGAAACTATTTGGAGTGCAGCCCATGGAGGGTGGATAGTGAAATTGGGAGATGTGGAATTAACCCTATCTATCAGAAACCCGGCCAAGAAATAAAATACCAAATCCGACTGCAGATGTCGGTAAATATTTGCTTTTCTCGTCTTTTTCATTGGGACATCAATACGTCCTTTGAAGTTCCTGCATTGATGTGCAGGGTATTGTGGTACAGTTCACATTGTTGCATTATTATCACAGATCTGGTAGCGTCAGCTTTCGGGGTTACTGTCAGTCATGTGTTTTCTATTTTGGCATTGTTTTTTGTTTTGTTTTATGGTAGTGGTAGTATAGTCGGCCGCTCCAGACATGGAAAAAGTGTATTTACCACTGGCAGACACAGTCAGAAAAGGGCCCCTGTGCAAGAACAATACATGGGCCCTTTGCAGCCCAAGATCTCCTAAAAATGTAAAATTGCACCTGCTTTGGAGGTATAAATGGGCCCCTCAGTTCTTGGGCCCCTGTGCGGCTGCACAGATTGCACCAATGATATGTCCGCCCCTGGTATTTACATTAGAGAAGAAAGATCAGTCTTGGTTTCTGCATTCAGTGACGACGTGTCAGATCTCTGGGGTCCCTGACATGAGATGCGGGTAAGGTGCGATGACTCCCCCCGAGGCCGATGCCGTGAATGAGGCAGCATGGAGGAGATCTCATCCTTTTTCTCATCCAGGGCATCTTCTTAGATTTGCTATGGAGTGGAATGGAACTAAATAAATTTCCAATATTCTGTTCTGGCAGAGAACAGTCGCCGCAGCACAAACAGAAACTGGACTCATTTCCTCAGCTGATTGACAGCACCACACTTCTAGCTAATGACCGTGAGGTAGTAGGAAGTCATTTAGGCTTTGTTCACATGTACAGTAGTTATTTCTGGGTTTTTTTTAAATCTGTTTTGGGATTAAATAGAACAAATATATAATGAATGATCCAGTACGGGATACGAAGAGGGACGAAACGGCCTAAAATCTCCTCCGTTTCTCAGCTGGATAAAAAAAAATTTGGTTTGCTCAACTTTTTGGTTTCGCCAACAAAAAGGCGAATGTGCGGCATCATTTTATTTTTTTACGTCTATGAGGATCAGATGATAGCGGATGGTCATCCCTTAGGTCCGCCGTTAACACATCCTTCTTCATGGCACCTCTAGCAAAACAGATCAAATGGGACAAAAACGGATGCAAAACGGACGCCAAAGAGTGCACCTGTTTTTGCTCCACTTTATAATTGATCCGGGCCCTTTTTTTTATCAAACAGATGACAACTGGACATGTGAACAGAGCCTAACATTGCAACCACTGGTGGACACAGACAGAAAAGGGCCCCTGCGCCAGAACAGTATAAGGGCCCTTTGCTGTGTTCCTTCATTTCTTATAGTCGGATAAATATATTCTTCCATTTAAAATGATCTTTCCTAAATCGAGATCCTAATAAATTTTCTATAGCGAGAAAACAGATGTAGTGATTCCCGCCTGGAGAAGGATAAGTCGCAGCATGAACGCTGTGTCCTAACTTGTCTACGACATTACACAAGAGCGATCTGCTCCAGCTCACCCTTCCCTACGTATGAACTTTCACATCGATCTGTCTGCTGGGTGTTCTAATGTTTTACATCAGGGGTGCACAATCATTTTGGGCCCAAGGGTCACCCCTTTTCTAAAGCATAAATGCTTCACTTACATTAGGGGAGCACAATTGCAGACTGGGGGGGCGATGTGGTCTGCGGTGCCATTGTGCGCGTGCCCCAGCTATCGTCTTATATTTGTGACTCTTTGGGAGAGTAGAAAATATGTTTGTGCCTAAAGGTGTCTCTGTCCTTCATAGTTTTATGATGGAGGTGAAAAGTTTGGCTGTTTTGTAGCTCTCACATATTACACTGGATTTTTCCGCACTCGTGCGTCCATCTCGACATTTCCCTGGAAATTCTATTGAGCATAGGATTCCCATTCTCCAGAGAAGTAAAAGTCCTATTAATGGAATTCTTTAATTATCAGATATTTATCGCATGCACTATTAAATCGGAATACTTTTAAAGGGGTTTTTACACCACATTGATGCTGATGACCAATCTTGAGAGCTCGTGCAGACGACCGTATTTTCGGTCCAAGTGCTATCCGACAAAACATCGGATCGCGCTCGGACCAATATTTTTCTATGGGGCCGTGCACATGTCCTTTTTTCTCCTTGGATAGAGTCTGTCCGAGGAAAAAAAATTGCAGCATGCACGATTTGCATCTGATATTCGCATTGCACTCGGCCATGCAAGTCAATGAGTATGTGTAAAAAGCTAACTGCGCTCGAAAGAAATCCGAGTGCAGTTCGATTTCCACGGACTGACAGAATGGAGAAAATGTTCTTTCCATCTTCGCCTCATCAGAAAAATATGCATCACACTCTGATCAGAGTGTGATTAGCAAAATCTCTCGGATGAGAGAAAGTTCGATGGTGTGACCCTAGCCTTAGGATAGGTCATCAATATCAGATCGACATTTGCAGTGCTTGCCGGGGCCTGATGTAAGCAGTGTACGGAGCTGAACACCACAGTGCTGCCGCAATGTGTAGTGGCTGCTGTCAGATGCTACAGAATATCCCCTATTACTTTTATAGGATCTGATCTGCAGGACCCGGCAGTGGCTACTACACAGTGTAATGGAGGGATGTTCTGCTTCATAGACTATATCCGACCTCTGCCAAAGAGGACAACAGCTGGTTGGTGGACGTGGCGGGTGTTGGATCCTAGTACTTTGGCATTGATCACCTATCCTGAAAAAAGTCATCAATATCAAAGTGGTAAAAAAAATCCCTTTAAGTTTAATGCAGCCTGGGAGAATGGGGAAAAGTGGCAATTTGGCCCTTGGAGCAAAAACTAAAAAGTTTATGGACCTGATATCCAATTCTCCACATTCTTCTTCCATCTTTATGTCTTTCATAAGCTTAAAAAGATATATAATTTACGAGGGTTCCTACAAATTGGGATCTTGCTTGACGTAATGTTACGCTTTGTGCAGGACGCACCTCTACTCGCTACTGAAACCATTTATTCTATCTATGATGTTGATTGAATGGCATTTAAGATCTGGACAGTGATCAAAGCTTTTGGACAGACGGAATTAACCACATGTGCTTTGTGTTTCTCTCTTTCCGCAGGGACACAGTCTGCTCTACGCGCCGAGGCCGCGGAGCCCCATCCATTCCCTATTAAACGTATCCCTGACCTCTGCGCCAGGCAATCTCTGTCTCACAACAGATTATGGTGCCGTGGAGCTGATTTTACACTGGGCTCATCCCTGGAGATGCTCAGTTTTGGTCAAGGGGACCTTATTGTCACTTTACATCATTGGTGGAGGAATCAAATCCAGATCTGCAGACAATTACCAGAAAGAATATTAGAGTATGGGAATGTTTGCCGGGAGGACACACGGAAGATTTCAGAGGAACCTGATGGTTTACGGAGCAGAAAAATAAAGACTTCAGCGACAATCACCTCTGGACTCACTGGAAACTTTTTGGAACTCAGCAACTCCACACAGAATATAAGGAAGAGATCCTATCAGAAGAAGAAGAGCAAGAAAAAAGAAAGTCACCGTGAGTGTCTAATTACTTAGGAATTGAAAAGAAATGAATGAAATGATGGATAACAATGCAGCAAAGTGAAAACAAAAATAATATCCAGATAGCTACACCAGCCAAAAACAGATAGATGAATAAATGGACACATAGCAGACTCCATAATAAGAAAAAAAATGGGGGAACAAAATCGAACACGTCTCCGATATTTTCGGTCTAATAAAAAAATCGGACATGTGCACAGCCCCATAGAAAATCATAGGTACGAGCACTATCCTTGAAAACCACAGATTGCATGAGAAAATCGGTGGATTTAGACCTCTCAGTAAACTAGGATGGGAATGTATGAATTTCCTTAAAAATACCAAATGTCTGGTAATTACAATATGTTACTCCTAAAAGTTCAATGACCACGAGAAGTTTATGTTTGGGAATTCCTGACATACTTGCTAGATCATATTCTTTTTTTGGAAAACAAATCCTCCCAAATTTCAGGTAACAAATGATCATAGTTGGAATAGTTCATCTATCGATATTCCGGCTCATATATATATATAATATATATATATATATATATATATATTTATATTTATTATTAAAGACCAGAAGTTTCACCGGTGACTCATTGACAATTGAAACACTCCAAACTGTCGGAAGATTAAGAGGCAGTAGGTGTTGGCAGATTAGACGCTTTGGCTCTGTCACTTTTCCTTATTCACGCTGCGTGATCTTTGTCATGAGTTGATGCACATTTACGGTGTGAATTGTTTCTTGCATCGTCATGTAACGAGTGACAAGTGAGATGAGCGTTATCCTGTGGTCCAAGAAGTGGAGCGATGAATTTAGTGCTACTCCGATGAATCTAGCGCTTGGCTAAAGTGGTCTCAAATTTAGCAATAACATTTAAAGGGAAGCTCATCAATTGGGAAACCTCATTACAGGAATCTTCAATAATGCTTTTTAATTAAGATTCCTGCCTACTTCTGGACGGAGGTATCACAATTAATGCATTGTCGGACACAGGTTATGCAAGATTTTTTTTTTTACTATGCGCCTAAAAACTAACAAGCAGGTAGTTGCTACCAGAGGTAACTAAATGACTATTGTACCCGGTGCTGGCACAAAGCCGTCACAGACCGCTGGTACCGGTGATTCAGCTGCTTCACGTCAACAGTTCAGCTCCTCTTTTTCCAGGCTGCTCTGTCAATGAGGCATGACTGCCGACGTCATTCTGATTGACAGCTGGCTCCCCGCCGTTAGGCAGCGGGGAGCCGGCTATCAACTAGCATGACGTTAGCAGTCAAACCTCTTCAACTGAGCAGCTCTTCTTCTTCCAGGCTGCTCTGTCAATGAGGCATGACTACCAACGTTATTCTGATTGACAGCTGGCTCCCCGCCGTTAGGCAGCGGGGAGCCGGCTATCAACTAGCATGACGTTAACAGTCAAACCTCATCGAGAGCGCAGATCTTCTTCTTCCAGGCTGCTCTGTCAATGGACATGACTGCCGACGTCATGCTAATTGACAGCTGGCTCCCCGCCGTTAGGCAGCGGGGAGCCGGCTATCAACTAGCGTGACGTTAGCAGTTAAACCCCATCAACAGAGCAGCTGTTCTTCCAGGCTGCTCTGTCAATGGGGCATGACTGCCGACATCATGCTGATTGACAGCTGGCTCCCCGCCGTTAGGCAGCGGGGATCCAGCTGTCAACTAGCATGACGTTAGCAGTCAAACCTCGTCAACTGAGCAGAGCGGAAGAGAAGCCGCTGCTCTGTCGCCTGGATGTCAGTGGAAGCCATTGAATCTCTGGCAGGAGCTTTCTGTGACCGCTCTGTGCCATCAGAGATCGGCGTCGGGCACAACAGGCAGTCCTTTAAAGTCCCCTTTAAAGTCACATGCAAGATAACCTGAAAGAGCCATGGGAACTTCTGCATGTACTTGTAGTACGCCTATGCCTCTAGTTTCATCAGTAAAATCATCCAGATTCCCTTTCATCAAGACTATAGAGGAAAATGGAAACTTGCAAATTTTGGGAAAGAAAATTGCCGGGGTTAACCAGCGTCCATTGTTTAACAGAGTTTCCTAAAAATAAGTTTACACTGCTCAGCCCTGTAAATTGGAAGCCTCGTCGATCAGTTGCAATAATTGGGGGAAAAATGGCAAAACATATTAATTTTCCCATCGAAATCAGCGAGCAGCTCGGAATTATTTTTTGAGATTCTTTTTTCTTAGACTTATTAACGGATCCCTTTGGAAACACAATTTATATTAACTCAGAATTTCCTAATAGGGGATATACAAATGGGGTTTTCTAAACAAGAAACAAAAAGTCAGAGTGTTCACTCTGTGAATTGAGGCCAGACGAGGTATTTGGTGGCCAGGTTTACAGATGCAGATGATGCAGGTACAGACAGACCTGCAAACTCCCTTGGGCTAAGAATGAGGTTCACGCTCAGATCATTCGAATATGAGACAATTCTTTTTTTTTTTAGCAAAGCATTAAAGGCTCAAATAAAGCATCTGTAGAGATCGGTGCACCGTAAACTTGTGTCCAGAGGAGGAGATTAGCGTCACCGCCGCCGTATGCCGGACCGGGGAATATATATTTACTGCAGGTTAGAAAGCAGAATCCAGAGACACAAATATCGGAATATAACGTGCGCCCCACATATAACCGGGTCCTGGATGTCTGAAGAGCAAGAATGTTTGCGTTTCTGAATTGCGAGTTTATTAGATGTGATTCCAGTGTTTCCACATTTACAGTAAGAAGTTTTTATTTCCTCGGCACTAGATGAATAACAGGCCACATTCCATGGCAGGGAGCCGGGAAACAGCAGTTTTTGGCACAACTCCTGGATGTCTGGGCAAGTACCTGAATGGACTGCACAGAACCACGTACTAGAAAAATCGTCATAGGAAAACAGTGGTGGCGGCATGATTAGGATATCTGGTGCAGATGATCTGAGGTACAGGGCAGGAGTGGAGGTATTTGGTAAAAGAGGGTGCGGCACGCCCAAAATGCATTTTAAATGGGCTATACAGTGATGTGGGGGGGTCTTCTTAACCCCTTTAACAACCATACAATCAGGGGTGTTAGTGTTACTATACCTGGTGCAGGGGTAGCAATTGCACCGAGTGGGACCAAAAAGACCATTACCAATAAAGATTTGCAATAATTGGGAGTTTGTGCTTGACGTTACGTCACTGCATACAAGCACTGTGTACGTTACTGGTGCAAATTTGGATGCTAATGAGAAAGCTTCGGTGCACCCTTGGTGTGGCCAAGTTTGGTGCACCATTACGCCTCATCACCTTCCTTGGCTTCTGATTGAGAGCGCTCATTTCCCAGAGTGAGCATAGTCTGAATGTTGCCGGGGTGTGCACCTCCGCACGCCTACGCAGTGGCGACGTACGTTCTTCTCCCTGTCTCCTTTTTTCTTCTGCACTAACACACTTGGAACTGCAGCGAGCGCATCAGAAAAAGGGAGGCAGAAAGGAGAACCCATGCGGCCACTGCGTGCACACACCGGCAACATTCAGACAGTGCTTGCTCTGGGAAGCGAGCACCATCAGTCAGAAGCGGAGAAAGGTGACGAGGCATAACGGTGGAGGAAGGATCCCAATATACAAATGAGGAGGCACCAAACTCTCGGTCACACCAAGGGTGCACCGAAGCCTTCTCATTGGCATCCAAATTAAAAGTTATGGTCTAAGAGGCACTGTACAAGTAACAGATACAGTGCTTGTATGGTTTTTTTATAGGGGTTAGTCCCCTACAACACTGTGGAGCCCATTTAAAAAGCATTTTGGTGGTGACGGACTCCCTTTAACATGATGCGAGGGTCCTGAGGATATCTAGATGATATGATGTACACCCGCATGACTGAAGGTATTTAGTGCATTTGATCTGAGGTGCAGGAGCATGACTGAGGGCACAGGTACAAGGGTCTCTCTCGTCTATAGCTTCAGGTCTTGACATTCCAACAATACAACATTTACTGGAAAAAGTCTTTGCATAATCCAAAGCCGAACAATGATTCCTTGTTCTGCTTACGACGGACAGAGAAATAATGATGGCCGATGAGAGACAGTTTCTCTTCCATTCTCCAAAGCAAAACTACAAGTCTCAGCATGCTATGACAGGCATGACAAATATAAAACAGGACGAGACAGAGCCCGGCATGGTCAGGATTTACCGTATTCAAAGGATTGGGTGGAGTATTGAGAGTTGACTTTTTACAGCCTAGCACAGTACGCTTTTTCTACAGAAACTGTGTTTATTTTTTCCTTTTAATCCCATAAAACCATTTACAGAATGACAGAAATGTCAGAGAACGCTCATAACGTTCTACAAATTCCCAATGAAACTTGATACTGTTTACCTACTGACATTTTACATCATGCCCTCCAGTGCAATCTGCCACGACAAATCTCGCAGAAATTCTCTCTTCTCACCTTACAGACGCCATTGTTTTGATGAGTGAACGCCTTCGCTATATATAGAAGTCACCCAGTATTGCCTCATCCCTCACGTTACCTGATCATACATGTACGGAGCGCGACCTGCATTTGTTCATAGAGGATTATATGGCTTCCTCTCTAAATTATATATGGCACGGGGCCGGGCCGGCCATTAACACTCACCAGCCACTTATTGGCGGTCCTCACTATGAGCCCCCACCTTATCCTGGATCCCCCAGTGCAGGATACAACAAACGGGAGAACTACTGTTTTTTTTTGGGTCTTGTCACATTCCTTCCCGGTTTTTTTTTTGCACCAAATTTTTCAAAAATGTGCATTCTGGTTAAAAAGAATTTGCACAAAATTAAAACCCTTTTTTTTGTCTTTTACCTTTTTCGTGCCTAAATGAGGTAGAGCAAAAAGTCATACGAACCGTTAAAATGTTGTACGTAACTTTTAACATCCGTGCAAAAAAAATTTGGCATAGAGACAAAAAAAAAAGAAACCCTCCAGGAAAACACATCGAAGTGCATTTACACTAAATATGTGTGACTTTTTAAAAGCAATTATGAAAGGGTCTAAACATCCCAAAAACAAAACACAGACGAACAATTAAAAATAGACTTCAAAATAGGCACAACTTAAAAGAAGGATTTGGCCCAAAAATACAACCTTAAAAGAGGAAAATCTAGACAACAAATAGATGCAAATACAACAATGAATCGCGCCCTATGAGCATACGCAACCAGAATCAACCGCAGACGGATCATTGGTGCAACCTGTGCAGTCACAAGAGAAAAAGGCGCCACAAAGTAGGTGGAATTGGCATTAGGTGAGTCATTGGACTGTCGGACTGTGAGGGGCCCATATATTGCTACTGTACAGGGCCATTGTCTATCCGTGTCCGACAGTGCTCAGAATGGTCACTTAGCATCTAATGTGGCACTTGGACCATTGGGCAGGAGCAGACGACCATATTTTCTCTCATTCAAGAGTATTGGGTCGATAGTGTGATCACAGTGTGATCTGATTCTCTCGGATCAGTGGAAGATGGAGAAAAAAGGTCTCCATTTTCTCCATTGTGTCACTTGTTCAAGACAGCAGCAATTTCTGATCGTGGGCACATACCCTTATAGATGATGAGAATTGTATGTGAGCAGAACTAAAGCTCCATTAACACTTACATGTAACATTGGGATATTTATAAAATATCGACTTAGTTTCACCAAAGCAGTTTTTTTTTAGTAAAAGAAAAATAAAATCCCCCAAAAAAAAATCCTCAAAAAACAATCAAACACCTAAAACATTATTCACTGGAGGAGGAAATTATTCGGATCTGTTTTTCCTTTTTAAAATAAATGCAGCTGGATTTTAAACTTTTGCGAACAGATCTCATTATGTGCAACATTGTCAAAAGATCCCCGACTGTGATTATAGATCCTAGAGATCTAGCAAAGGTGAGTGACCGTGACTCGGATAACAAAGCACGGGAAATATCACATGGTCCGTGACTCGTGCTATGTTATCTCAATGCTATTAAGTGAGATTATCTTCTGTGACAAGTTAAAGAGGTTGTCTGGCCGTAGACTACAAGTCTGCAGTCCCTCTGCGTGACTGCAGACTTGTGACTCCTCACATCATGCACACTGCGCGCTGTGAGGATTCTCTGATGTCGTGACCCCCAAATATGTGATTTGCATACATGTGGTTACGTGCCAACTAGACTGTGTCCGGCCTCGACCAATGTAATTCTACTGATCGAAGCCAGGCACAGTCTAGTCTGAATGTGGCTGGAAGTATGCAAACTGCATGACCGCCTGCTCCCGGCGCCGCCATTGGAGAATCCTCAGCGCGTAGTGTGCACGGTGTGAAGATTCACAAGTCTGCAGTCACTTGCAGCTTATGGCTGGACAACCCCTTTGACAAAGTGGTGCGTTGTGACTTGGGATAACTTAGTAATGCTAAGAGAGATTTTTCAGGTCCAAAGTTCAGGTCCCCATTGATTTCTATGGGGTTCTGGTTCAAGTTCGGGTTCTTTGGACTAAAGTTTGGTTGAGCCCGATGAACCTGAATTTCCACGGGACGTCTCATCCCTACTTCCTATCTATCTATCATGTAGGACCTTACAACTTTACCAAGAGCCACAATACTCTCATGTAATGGGTTACGTTCAGGCAGATAGAGATAACCTTGCATTTTTCTTCAGGATTGTATCCTTGAAACTCTGATATTCACACTTAGGCCTTCATATGTTCAGCATCACATTAGGTAACGACATGATGACGCTGGCAGGATTCCCGGCGTATTTATTCACGGAGTCAGTGATTATTGATTTCAGCTTTTCCCTGGCCAATTAATCCTCATCTTACTAATGGAAACTTAAGATAACCCACTGTTACAGCTGCGGCCGGCACATGCTCTTGTGTAATAGTGTGCGAGTTTATACGTATGGATATCACACGCAGCACAGTCACCAGCAAAACCTTGATCTCTGGACTCGGCTGATAAAAAGGAGGCAGCACTTAGGAATATGCAACCTTGTCATTATCATTTTATGGCAAGTAAATTCATTTTTTAACATATATTCCTCAACATGGAAAGTGCAAGACCAAGAAGAAAAAGTTGTGGAATGATGGAAATCGCGGGATGGATAGATACTGATCTGCAAATGAGGAAAACATAATTTTCAAAACATCTCGATTTACGGTCCCGTCACACTCTTCAATGTCCCAGCGATCGCCCCAACGATCCGACGTGGATGGATTCGCTGGACATCGTTAGCTGATCGCTGGTGAGCTGTCACATGGGCAGACTCACCAGTGATCAGGACCAGCGAGCACGCTGGTATCCAGGGTAAATATTGGGTAACTAAGCACTGCGCGGCACTTAGTTACCCGATGTTTACCCTGGATACCAGCTCCCAGGTCTGCTGTACGGCGCTGGGAGCTCGCTGATCATTGGTCTCCCACCTGTCACAGCACGATGTGGCTGGCCAGCGGGACACCAACGATGAAAAAATGGTCCAGGCCATTCGGCGACGATCAGCGATACCCAGCAGGGGGCTGGTCGTCGCTGCTGTCACACTAAGCGAGATCGCTGGCTAGGTCGCTGTTGCGTCACAAAATCGGTAACGGTTCAGCGATCTCCCTAGCGATCTCACTTAGTGTGACGTGGGCTTTAGTCAGCATCTGATTTCCGCACTGATACTCGGCTGCTATCAATTAAATTATTAATAGTCGTCTGAGGAAGGTTCTGCTGCTGAATCCACTTGGGAAAATGATCAAGATCCGCTGTTGGCAGCTCCCTGTGTAATCACTGACCAATGATGTCCCAGGTCTGGAGACGCTGCAGGGCCATAGTAGGATGGTTAGGCCATGCAGGCTGCTCACAGTAGCATGAGCGACATGCGGCTTTAGGTTGTCCGTTGAAAAACGGCTCCTGGGACACTTTGGAGAAATGGCCGCACCGCTGGTTCTATGTCCAAATCAATGAAGACTAGAGGGGTCTGGCCACTGTACATTATGCTACCCCCACACCTTAATCATAGGACTGGTGTGACGTTACCTCCTGAAGGCCTCTTCATGACGTTGCCTACACGATCTCATCAAATTTGGAGAATGGTGCGTAGTGATCCATTCTGTTCTGCGACGATTAGGCTACAATCCAGAAATCTGACTATAGGTGATCCATTGATCCCACGCCACCACTCTCAATAGCTAAGCAAAGCAAGATGAAAATGAAGATCTATCAAGGGTTGTCATAATTCCAGGACAATCAGTAAAAATAGAGAATTTTTTTGACCTGTCCCTAAAAAAATTTGAAGGCGTCCATGATTTTTTTAAAGTTGAAGAAACTTATACAGATTATTGTGACTGTAATAATCATCATTTTACAGTTTCCCGAGAATGCAGCTGATGTCTTCATATCAGGATTACGGGCTGTAGACATGGAGCACTGATAATCATAAGGATTTATTATGGTTTGATAATGTGTCCATAAAAAATATTGATTGTCTGTAATCTTCCATAAGCTGTCCAGGAAAAATTAATATGCAAATTGCCTCTTCAGAAAGAATGAAGACTTGAACTCTATAGCGCCACCTATTGGAAGTAGCGATCCTACAAGTCACAATTAACCCTTAAACGAGTCTTGCAATATCACATAGGATAAAAGCCAAATCAGAATCTCAATTTGCAGACACGGTGTTTCGGGCTATTGGCCCTCGTCAGTGCAAAGTATGAGAACTGATTTGGCTAGATGAGAGGCTCTGGACTGAGGTATAAGGGGTAAGGTTACTCCTTGTGGAAAATTAAAATTCCAAGTTGGCAACCCTAGGTTTGTCCTCTTCATGGATAAGTGCCATTTTTTGTCTTAGATGTAATGATGGCCTGAGATTGGTCTGAAGACCACGTGGGTAACGCCATGAAGAGGCTTTCATAAGGAGCTCTGCATTCCTCCTGCTTCCAAGATGGCAGCTACAGTGCCATGTAGGATGCAGTAGTAAGTCTACATCATGGCCTCCTTGCCTTTTTAGAAAATGCAGGGTAAGCGAGGTTTAAACTTACCAATGTACCCCTTATGCCACGCCGATGTCCATCTTGGAAGCAGGAGGAACGAAAATCCAATCTAAGCGGAGGCAACAAATAGGTGCACAAGCAATTCCCAGACAACAAGCGACCATAAACATTTGGGTCCCGATTGATCAGTGTTTACTCCAGAATTCGTTCAGAACAAGATGGGGCATGGCCATGCCGCCCATAAAATTCATCAAAAATGGCAGTGTTCCTAGAAAAATTACTCCAGTTCTTGCCATCAGTAACATTTTTGCTGAGATGCTCCAAATCATTAAATGTTAAATTCTTAATTAATTTCTTAATGAGTTGGGTCCTTGGTGTCGTGGAAAAAGAAGAAAAAAAACAGCTAAATCAAAGTTGTGCTACATGCAAGACTTAAGTTGCTTGCAACTTGCACTGAATTCTATGCGGGCAACAAAAAATCCAATTTTTTTTTTGCACTGTGACACCACGATCTTCATGTTGAGCATCAGTATAACAGAATTTGGGTGAGGGTTAAAATCTTTTGCTGTCATCTTACACTTAAAGGGTTGTCCAGTACTCTGACAGCTCCTTCTTAATCCCTATGTTTCCCCTTTGTAACACTTATACTCACTTCCGATGCCGATACCTCCTCTTCCGATGCTGATACCGCCTCTCTCCGGGATCACAACAGCACTGACTTCCTCCGGATGCTGTGATTTGTCCAAAGGCGAGTAGAGTGAAATGGCCACTGATTGGCTGCAGGGTTTGCGTGACATAATAATGTCACACAATCCCTGGAGAGCTGCAGCAACAGCGCCAGCACCGGAGGTGAGTATCAGTGTTATTATTTTACAAGGGGGTAACATAGTGATTTATAATGGGTTTTCGGAATAGTGCGCAATAACTTTAATTATAGCTGTCACATCTAACATCAACTGTTGGCTTCTCCTTTTCTTGCTGTTTACTGACACTGACAGAAATGTCTCATTGAGGTTCTCAGGGCACATAACGAATGTGTATACTTCCAGGCAACTAATTTATCAAGAACTGGAGACACCACTTACTGTCGCACGATGTCGAGATTCCAAGAAAAAATGCATCATTAGATAATTGTTTAGCCCTGGAACCTGCCTTTAGTGAAGACCCCTGCGAGGATGAATAAGTGCATAAAATACACTGGGAGGGGAGAATGGGACCCTGCAATTATTTTTAAAGGACACGAGGTTCTCATAGACTTACACTGAGAACTTGGGAACGTTTTCTCTGACTTACGGTCAGACAGGAGTTGCAGATGGAAGATGGTAGTAAGGGATCAGAGTGGCACCGGGGAGACCTGAAGATGGCGGCTGGTAAGTATAAGACTAGGGTCAGGGAATTTACATTAGTTCCATCACTCCAGTGCTGAAATTTAAAAAAAAACACAGGAGTGGTGCTTTAATTTTGTAGAAAAAAATCCGCTTTTCACCTGCAAGATTGAGTGATTGTGCAAAAAAGTAAAAAGATCGCAGTGGCGCTGAGCTGCCGCAATTAAATGCTCATTCAGATGAGCGAATGATACAGACATGTGCTGTCCAATTAAAAATCAGAACTCAATGAGGGTCTTACTTCACAGCTTAAGGTTTTTAATAAAAATCCAATGACTGAGGCTGCGTTCCCACAATGAGTTTTTGGTGAGTTTTCACCAAAAAATGCAAGGAACCTATCTTACTTAACGGGTGCAGAAAATCTGCAACGTCAAAAACTCACCAAAAGCTCATCGTGAAAACGTAGCCTTACAGAAAGCAGAAATCTTCAATCTAAAGGATCTAAAGCAGGAAACATTAGAATGAAGCTTTATTTACATAAACATTGGCGAGACCATTAAATTTAGTTTTTCTATTGAGAACCTCAGGGATTTAGTTGTCACGTCTTTTGCGTAGGAAAATCAGCATGAAAGTCTATTAGGGAAAAACCGTTCCCAAATGATGAAGCTGATTTTCCCTTGAATTCTCTGTAGCTGTCACTTTACGCAGAAGTTACAGAGGTAGACAAAGTTTATAAATTCTGTATATTAGTTTTTTTCTTATGGCAACGATTTTTGGAAACAGTGACAAAAGCCACATTGGTTGACACATTGGAATAAACTTACGAACATCTCTGTAAGTAGAAGAATAACAATTGTGAATCTTCAGTGGATGATTCTTCTTAATGTCTAATTAAAAAGGTGATGACGAATGTCAAACTTTCCTGACTACGTGGGTTTCTTCATCAGACATGGAACATCCGAAGTGTCTGATGAAGAGACCTGATGAAAGTTTGTCATCTGCGTTTCAGATCGCATAAAGCACTGAGGACTTTTTTTCTATCTATTGGAAAGCATGTTAAAAGATTATTTGTCCCTTAATTAAAAGATGTCAACAATCTTTGCTGCTGTAACCTCAGATCTTTTTTTTTTTACAACACAGTAATTCGGACGTATAACTTGGACGAGTGCTATCCGATGTTTTATACTATGGGGCAGTGCAGAGCTGCTATTTTTTTCTCGTGCCGATACAGCAAATCAGATCACATGCATCCATACAAGTCTATGGGTGAGTGTAAAACAGCGGATTGTACTCAGATGTCATCCGAGTGCAGTCGGATGTACACGCACAGAGTCAATAAAGAAAATGTAGAAATTAAGTTTTCCGTTATCTCCGCACCTGTGTTGCGAGAGAATCGGATCACTGTAAAATGACTCTCGGCTCAAACTCTGATCAGAGTGCTATTACCAGAATCGATCCCCTTAAAGGGGTTGTCCACTGCACAGGAAGTGAATAGAGGCTTTTTTATTTTATCGGGCCAAGTGACGGGTATGAAAAGAAGTTGTCCTAGTAGTGGATTGATCAGGCTTATCCAATACCACTGCCAGGCATGAGGATTCATTAGCAGAGGTTTCCAGTGATGGGACCTGGGACCTGTAGGAACAAATCTGTGGCAGAATGTGAAGCTTTTTCTAGGGAACAGTCTACTAAACGTGATGTGATCCACATCACACATTTATGGCATATTTTGGCTGCCTGCAGATTTTTGGCAAAATTTTACTTCATTTTTAAGAAATAAGGTAAAATCGGAACAAGACAATACAATTAATGGGTGTAGGGAAAATCAATGTATGAGCAATCATGGGGTAAGATAGTAACAGTGGGTGAAAATAGAATGAAACAATACATGAATGGTAATGGTGTAAACAGGTACGTGGATGCTACAGCGCAGAGTCTGAAAATTCAGTGGTAACTAACAGATACGGTATTTATTTGATTAACACGAATATATGTTTTGCTTACGACACAATATGAAAAGGGGTAAAACAAACAATAGAAATACAGCAAATTATTATACACTGAGAATACAGCAATTCGGCTATACCATTAACACAGTTCTGTTCACTCACTATTGTACTGTTGTTCCAATTAACGACTAGTATCATCAGGGGTGTCTTAAAACTATACCTCGACCCAAAAATCATCACAATACTGGTGGGCCCGCCACCGTCATCACTCTCCTAGGCAATACGAAACGTCGTACAGACCCTAAAGGGAGTCTACAATTCTACACCGTTAAGCAGCAAGTCCCTTATGAGTCAGTCACTTTGCACATCCGTTGTTCTAGCCGCTGTAGTCCCCTGAAACACGGCCTTAGTCCCCCTTATACTGTACATATAAACCGTACGCTACAGCTCATGCGAATGTCTCTCTTCTGTGGCTTAGTCGTCTCTCCCTGTCCTGGCTCTGCGTATTCGGCTCGGGTCTCCCAGCTATGGTCTCTAGTAGAACCGGTGGGTTCTGGTCACTCGGTCCTGGTTAGTCGGTTCTTTACTCAGTTCTGGTTACTCTATTCCTCACTCAGATCCGGTTAATCGGTTCCTCACTCGGATCTGTTTACTCTATTCTTTTCTTGGTTCTTGCTACTCCGTTCCTTCATTGGATCTGGTAAATCGCAAGGGCAGCTAAAAGTCAACTCTACTGCATTGCACGCCCATCCTGCTACAAGTCCAGGCGCACACTCCTCCCCTTATCTACCCTCCTGTGCTCTTTATAATTAATAAATGTGCCGCAGCTGTCACCTGATCTGGAGTCTCCTCCAAGCTCTTCCCCTCAGAAACCATGTACTTCGCCCTACAGTTCCGTCTGATGCAGTTCTTACTACTTTCTCTAGTCGTAGAACATTTTACCAGAAGATACTCTATGAGGCCTCAGACTGGAAAACTCACATGTGTTCATCTCCTTACAATGGGGTAAGAAAATTCATGGGTAGCATTGGGTGATTACTGGGCAAGACAAAACAATGAGTGATAGTAGATAAAGTATGGATGATAATATAGAAAAATATTTAGACTTGAGAGTCCTCAGTGGTTGATACCTTTTAATGGCTAACTGAAAAGATGGTAACAAATTGCAAGCTTTCGAGACTACTCAGGTCTCTTCATCAGGCGAAGACTAATATAAAATCTGAAGAATCACATATTTAGATGTGTAGCCCAGCTGCGCTTGGTGCCACATATTAACCAGGAGGATGCATGAAAGGTAATTCAAAATCACCTGATATTCATTCACACTTCACATTTTCCTGGTACCACCAGAGGGAGCCCTTTAGAATACGCAGGTATATAAGGGTGTGGAGAGATAGAGCAGCAGACATTCCAGAGAGACATTCTAGCTGAACGTTAGCTAGTTGTTGGTTGTACCTCAGACAGATCAGATCTCCTCAGAACACCGAGTGAGAGGATTCCTGTCAGAGCTCAGATTACACTAGTCTGTGTCAGAGCGTGTTGAAGAGCTGAGAGGAAAGTTACCTCAGATCGTGCTGACTGATAGTTCCCTAGGAAAGTGGAAAGTGACTCTCAGGAGTGTGCACAGATCAGTCTGACGGAATGTCCTGATAGCTACTTCGGACAGAGCCTAAGAAGGAAGTGAAGGAAAGGGAACTGCAGTATTTGTAACACCGAGTCAACTGAGGTACTGTTAGAGAGCGAGCGTGCCGACGCTTGGAGCGCGGTGAAGAGAAGAAAGCTGACATCTACTGCTGCCTGTGCTTATGTTAAAGGTGTGAGTAGGACGACAGGCAAGTGGAAAAAGGGAAAGAGAGAGTGACTGAGGAGAAATAGCAATGATAGCTTACCTCCACTCTGCACTAACCGGACACCGGGTCTGAGCTTGCTAGTACCTTCACGGCTAGTGGGAAAAACCGGAGACCCTGCTGGACTTCAGGTCACAGAGGGGCCCAACAGTGCTGATACGTAACCGGGTCAGGAAGAACAGGAGTCTAGCAGGACGCTGCAGATAGAGACTTAGTTCTGTCCAAAAGAAGGCTCTACCACAATGTCAGCCGGGCGCAGCTGTTTCACACGGAGTTAGGCTTTGTTTCATGCAAGTCAGAAACTCACACATATAAAGACGTAAGGAGGCCCTACACCTACTCAGTGATTACTGGTCGTGCATCCTCCACCCTGAGCAGCTTCCCGGGACGTGCCTGTAAATACACCAGTAAAGGTACAGAAAGAGACTGTCTTGTGTGTGTCTGCCTCATTATCCTGCACCCCTGCACCGCCATATATCTCGAGGGATCAGTCTCGCCTGTGGGAGACTTAACATCTTGCTGCTCAGTAACAACCCCTCAGAGAATCTACCCTGCAGCGCTGGTCATCCTGACCAGGAACCACAGGTGGCGTCACGAACATTTCTAAATCCCCTGTAAATATTCCCACATTTTTATGGTGATCGCCCAGGGCAACGGACTGAGCTGCGCTACCCGTGACATCCCCCAGTGAAGTGTACGGGCTCGGTGCCGAGTACCCCAAGGCCCTGGTACGTGCGACTCATATATGTCTCGACCCGCCACCACAATTGTGGATTACCAGGGCAATGGGGTACTCAGAGCCGAGCCCATGGAAGTCTATGGGATTGTCACAGGTAGCGGTGGCTCGGTCTGTGGCCCTGGCGGTCTGGCGTATGTTGGGGGAATATTTACAGGGGATAGATTTATATACAGTTCGTGACGCCACCTGTAGTCTTCTGGTAATTTGTACCAGCGCTGCTGTAGATCTCTGAGGGGATGGTGAGGCAGCTAGATGTCAGGTCCCCTACAGGTGGGACTGGTCCCTCAAAGTCTATGAAGTTAGTGAAGTCGGGTGCAGATAAATAACACAGTCTCACACGGTCAGCGTCTTTCCATACCTTTACTTGTAAGATGTTCAGGCAGGTCCCAGGGAGGCTGATCCAAGGAGAATGTATTTCGAGATAGCAGCTGGACAAGTTAGGGGCCTCCTTTACTTTCAACACGATGAGTACAACCAGCCTGAAGCGTAGTTCCCTCTATAACTCCAGCTATTCCATAGCTGTACTGCCCAGTCAGTTTTGTGGTAGGAGCCTTCCTGTGAGAGAGCTGAATTCCTATCTTGTCCTGCAGAGACTCAAGGTCCTCACTCCCCCTGACCCCAGTTACGTACTGACTATTTGGGGCTGTTTGCCGCGACCTAAGGTCCGGTAAATCTCTGGTTTTCTTACCACTATGCTTGAAGCTAATAGTGATCCTTCGGTCCCCAGTGACCGGTTACAATGTGCAGGACTTCTTCAATCCAAAAGCACTTTTCAAATAATCTTTCCACTGTGCCTTTCGCCTTGTCCTCGCTGGTAGCATAAACACTCACACTTGCAAAAAGTCATATAATCACTTCCTTCTTCTCTTCCTTTAGAGTTAGTTCCAGACTCTCAGTTATCCACTAGGCAGGAGCACGTCTCTGAACCTTTCACTGTCCTTTAGACAGGAGACTGAAGTATATCTGCACTAAGCTCTTCTTTCTTTATCAGTGTCTTCAAGTGAGGTACAGCTCTGACCAGGCTGAGGTGATCTATATCTCGCCCTTACTGGCCTCCACTTGCTGAACTGCTGGTAGAACCAAGCTGGACTGCTTCCTCCCTCCAAGTCCCAGCTAGACTCCACACGTCTGCTCTGTCCGAAGACAGGAAACTGACTACTCTAATCACTCAACAAATCTACACTGACCACTCCCTCACAAGTGACTACACTACCCTAAGGGTGTGTCTAGTGTATGTTGAGTGAATGGGTATTGAGCATTAAACTGCCATCTCTCCACACATTCTCCAGGGTACTGCGTGTGCCTAACACCAGGGCTACACATTCCCCCATGGTAAATGACAGCACTCCCGGGCTGTAAAATACAAAGAGACATTTTGTTTATGCATGAAAACATCAACAATAAACATTAATTCGTCCCATCCGGGAGGTAAGGATGTCTTGAACGTTGCAAAACAAAACATTGAATATAGAAAAATACAAAAGTATTAAGGCATCAAAACATTCAATAAATATACAGTATTCTTGTGAAGGACCCGCACCAAACCTTCAACGTGGGTCCTGGGTGGGCTGCAGGACATCCGAATGCAGACCTCACTCAGTGCCACACCACACGGGTTTTCTGTTCAGAGGTAGTTGTGATGGTTTTATGTAAAACCAAGATAAAGCACCGAAGCGCAACTATATACAAATAAGTTCTGGGCTGGCACAGTCCTCAGCCTCTGAGTCCATTGTTAGCAAAACGACACATATTATATCACATTATAATAAAGTGCAAAAACTTTTTATCTGATTACCCAGCCGGGCATTCTATTTTTGGCAATATATATATACGTTATATACACATTTAACTTGTGCAAAAATTGGCAAACATTCTTAAACTTTTTACAACATTACTTATGGTAGACCCCTATCTGGATCTCACCGGTTTTTCTTTTACTGTTTAATTATTTCAAATACATTTTCCACCCCGGGGGCTGGAACAATGCGATGCTCGCACAGGACCGTTCCTATTCCTGGGCCCAGTGCCCAGCACCAAGATCATCGACTCCACCATCGGGGTCTGTGTGGCTGGTGTGCACTGGGCTGGTGGGGATGTCGGGGGTTCCAGCAGGGTGTCATCATCGCTGGTTACCTGCAGGGCCGGTTCACTCCGGTCCTCTAGGCCGCAAGACCCGTCCTCCTCTGGGGACGCTGCTGCAGCATAAGATACTGGGCAAAAAGCAGGCTTTTGTAGTGGCTCAATTGAGATCGCATCAGACTCTTGCGATGTAGATTGGGTCGCCGATTGCGATGCAGAGTAGATCGCCGATTGCGATACGGAGGTGTACGCAGGGGGCGATGCCGATGCACAATGCTGGTGTGATGCAGAGCAGGAAGCAGGTGTGCGCAATGGCTCAGTTGGGGACGCACTAACCTGCTGCTGTTGCTGCTCCATCATTGACGGACAGGACCCCTCTGGTGTCGGGGATCGATCATCTGCTGCGGCCTCCTGGCCGGGCGGGCGTTCCGGAACTGGCGGTACCTCCTCAACCTCCTTCGCCTCCACCGCTTCACCGGTGGGATCAGGATTGGTACTTTCGGGGGCAGCCTCCGGTTGCTCCTTTGCCTTGGGCAGCAGAAGTTTTGGTAACTCCAGACGTAGGGGATCATCGAAGGGGGAGAACACCGCGTCCCACAGCCGCCGCTGCTCCAGGGTACGCCGGCGTCTCTCGATCTCTTCAAATCCAGGTTGTGGCGAAATCATCTTTCTTAGTCGTGCATTTTCCTCTTTAACTTCCAGCAATGCTTGCTGCAGGTGCAGGACCACGGATGACTCCGGTGCTGGTGGCAGCTTGGCTGGGGCACGGGGCCTGCCTTCCTCCGCTTCCCTGCTCGGCTGCACACGTCCTGCTTCCATGATGTTCCAGAAGATTCTTTCATCTTCCTCCAGAGACATCCGGTCTCTTCCGTGGAGGCGGGGTTTGCGTCTCCTCCTCCTCGCAGGGAAGGTGAAGAGGAGGCGGACCTCCTTTGCTGTAGGGCAGGATCGCATGTTGTAATAGCACTTTGAGAGGGCAGGCATTTTCTTCGCGCCACAGGGGGGTAGACGCCCACGAAGGTACGCCCACCTTCTTCTCCAGCGCCTGAGGGCGCGAATATGGCGACAAAGATGGCGATTTTTGGCGCCAAAAGTGCAAACAGTCCTTTTTCACAAAAACAATTCCATAGGCACACAGGGCTCGCAATTTTGCGAGTTTCGCATCCTGTTCGTGACGCCAAATATGTCTCGACCCGCCACCACAATTGTGGATTACCAGGGCAATGGGGTACTCAGAGCCGAGCCCATGGAAGTCTATGGGGATTGTCACAGGTAGCGGTGGCTCGGTCTGTGGCCCTGGCGGTCTGGCGTATGTTGGGGGAATATTTACAGGGGATAGATTTATATACAGTTCGTGACGCCACCTGTAGTCTTCTGGTAATTTGTACCAGCGCTGCTGTAGATCTCTGAGGGGATGGTGAGGCAGCTAGATGTCAGGTCCCCTACAGGTGGGACTGGTCCCTCAAAGTCTATGAAGTTAGTGAAGTCGGGTGCAGATAAATAACACAGTCTCACACGGTCAGCGTCTTTCCATACCTTTACTTGTAAGATGTTCAGGCAGGTCCCAGGGAGGCTGATCCAAGGAGAATGTATTTCGAGATAGCAGCTGGACAAGTTAGGGGCCTCCTTTACTTTCAACACGATGAGTACAACCAGCCTGAAGCGTAGTTCCCTCTATAACTCCAGCTATTCCATAGCTGTACTGCCCAGTCAGTTTTGTGGTAGGAGCCTTCCTGTGAGAGAGCTGAATTCCTATCTTGTCCTGCAGAGACTCAAGGTCCTCACTCCCCCTGACCCCAGTTACGTACTGACTATTTGGGGCTGTTTGCCGCGACCTAAGGTCCGGTAAATCTCTGGTTTTCTTACCACTATGCTTGAAGCTAATAGTGATCCTTCGGTCCCCAGTGACCGGTTACAATGTGCAGGACTTCTTCAATCCAAAAGCACTTTTCAAATAATCTTTCCACTGTGCCTTTCGCCTTGTCCTCGCTGGTAGCATAAACACTCACACTTGCAAAAAGTCATATAATCACTTCCTTCTTCTCTTCCTTTAGAGTTAGTTCCAGACTCTCAGTTATCCACTAGGCAGGAGCACGTCTCTGAACCTTTCACTGTCCTTTAGACAGGAGACTGAAGTATATCTGCACTAAGCTCTTCTTTCTTTATCAGTGTCTTCAAGTGAGGTACAGCTCTGACCAGGCTGAGGTGATCTATATCTCGCCCTTACTGGCCTCCACTTGCTGAACTGCTGGTAGAACCAAGCTGGACTGCTTCCTCCCTCCAAGTCCCAGCTAGACTCCACACGTCTGCTCTGTCCGAAGACAGGAAACTGACTACTCTAATCACTCAACAAATCTACACTGACCACTCCCTCACAAGTGACTACACTACCCTAAGGGTGTGTCTAGTGTATGTTGAGTGAATGGGTATTGAGCATTAAACTGCCATCTCTCCACACATTCTCCAGGGTACTGCGTGTGCCTAACACCAGGGCTACACATTCCCCATGGTAAATGACAGCACTCCCGGGCTGTAAAATACAAAGAGACATTTTGTTTATGCATGAAAACATCAACAATAAACATTAATTCGTCCCATCCGGGAGGTAAGGATGTCTTGAACGTTGCAAAACAAAACATTGAATATAGAAAAATACAAAAGTATTAAGGCATCAAAACATTCAATAAATATACAGTATTCTTGTGAAGGACCCGCACCAAACCTTCAACGTGGGTCCTGGGTGGGCTGCAGGACATCCGAATGCAGACCTCACTCAGTGCCACACCACACGGGTTTTCTGTTCAGAGGTAGTTGTGATGGTTTTATGTAAAACCAAGATAAAGCACCGAAGCGCAACTATATACAAAAAAGTTCTGGGCTGGCACAGTCCTCAGCCTCTGAGTCCATTGTTAGCAAAACGACACATATTATATCACATTATAATAAAGTGCAAAAACTTTTTATCTGATTACCCAGCCGGGCATTCTATTTTTGGCAATATATATATACGTTATATACACATTTAACTTGTGCAAAAATTGGCAAACATTCTTAAACTTTTTACAACATTACTTATGGTAGACCCCTATCTGGATCTCACCGGTTTTTCTTTTACTGTTTAATTATTTCAAATACATTTTCCACCCCGGGGGCTGGAACAATGCGATGCTCGCACAGGACCGTTCCTATTCCTGGGCCCAGTGCCCAGCACCAAGATCATCGACTCCACCATCGGGGTCTGTGTGGCTGGTGTGCACTGGGCTGGTGGGGATGTCGGGGGTTCCAGCAGGGTGTCATCATCGCTGGTTACCTGCAGGGCCGGTTCACTCCGGTCCTCTAGGCCGCAAGACCCGTCCTCCTCTGGGGACGCTGCTGCAGCATAAGATACTGGGCAAAAAGCAGGCTTTTGTAGTGGCTCAATTGAGATCGCATCAGACTCTTGCGATGTAGATTGGGTCGCCGATTGCGATGCAGAGTAGATCGCCGATTGCGATACGGAGGTGTACGCAGGGGGCGATGCCGATGCACAATGCTGGTGTGATGCAGAGCAGGAAGCAGGTGTGCGCAATGGCTCAGTTGGGGACGCACTAACCTGCTGCTGTTGCTGCTCCATCATTGACGGACAGGACCCCTCCGGTGTCGGGGATCGATCATCTGCTGCGGCCTCCTGGCCGGGCGGGCGTTCCGGAACTGGCGGTACCTCCTCAACCTCCTTCGCCTCCACCGCTTCACCGGTGGGATCAGGATTGGTACTTTCGGGGGCAGCCTCCGGTTGCTCCTTTGCCTTGGGCAGCAGAAGTTTTGGTAACTCCAGACGTAGGGGATCATCGAAGGGGGAGAACACCGCGTCCCACAGCCGCCGCTGCTCCAGGGTACGCCGGCGTCTCTCGATCTCTTCAAATCCAGGTTGTGGCGAAATCATCTTTCTTAGTCGTGCATTTTCCTCTTTAACTTCCAGCAATGCTTGCTGCAGGTGCAGGACCACGGATGACTCCGGTGCTGGTGGCAGCTTGGCTGGGGCATGGGGCCTGCCTTCCTCCGCTTCCCTGCTCGGCTGCACACGTCCTGCTTCCATGATGTTCCAGAAGATTCTTTCATCTTCCTCCAGAGACATCCGGTCTCTTCCGTGGAGGCGGGGTTTGCGTCTCCTCCTCCTCGCAGGGAAGGTGAAGAGGAGGCGGACCTCCTTTGCTGTAGGGCAGGATCGCATGTTGTAATAGCACTTTGAGAGGGCAGGCATTTTCTTCGCGCCACAGGGGGGTAGACGCCCACGAAGGTACGCCCACCTTCTTCTCCAGCGCCTGAGGGCGCGAATATGGCGACAAAGATGGCGATTTTTGGCGCCAAAAGTGCAAACAGTCCTTTTTCACAAAAACAATTCCATAGGCACACAGGGCTCGCAATTTTGCGAGTTTCGCATCCTGTTCGTGACGCCAAATATGTCTCGACCCGCCACCACAATTGTGGATTACCAGGGCAATGGGGTACTCAGAGCCGAGCCCATGGAAGTCTATGGGGATTGTCACAGGTAGCGGTGGCTCGGTCTGTGGCCCTGGCGGTCTGGCGTATGTTGGGGGAATATTTACAGGGGATAGATTTATATACAGTTCGTGACGCCACCTGTAGTCTTCTGGTAATTTGTACCAGCGCTGCTGTAGATCTCTGAGGGGATGGTGAGGCAGCTAGATGTCAGGTCCCCTACAGGTGGGACTGGTCCCTCAAAGTCTATGAAGTTAGTGAAGTCGGGTGCAGATAAATAACACAGTCTCACACGGTCAGCGTCTTTCCATACCTTTACTTGTAAGATGTTCAGGCAGGTCCCAGGGAGGCTGATCCAAGGAGAATGTATTTCGAGATAGCAGCTGGACAAGTTAGGGGCCTCCTTTACTTTCAACACGATGAGTACAACCAGCCTGAAGCGTAGTTCCCTCTATAACTCCAGCTATTCCATAGCTGTACTGCCCAGTCAGTTTTGTGGTAGGAGCCTTCCTGTGAGAGAGCTGAATTCCTATCTTGTCCTGCAGAGACTCAAGGTCCTCACTCCCCCTGACCCAGTTACGTACTGACTATTTGGGGCTGTTTGCCGCGACCTAAGGTCCGGTAAATCTCTGGTTTTCTTACCACTATGCTTGAAGCTAATAGTGATCCTTCGGTCCCCAGTGACCGGTTACAATGTGCAGGACTTCTTCAATCCAAAAGCACTTTTCAAATAATCTTTCCACTGTGCCTTTCGCCTTGTCCTCGCTGGTAGCATAAACACTCACACTTGCAAAAAGTCATATAATCACTTCCTTCTTCTCTTCCTTTAGAGTTAGTTCCAGACTCTCAGTTATCCACTAGGCAGGAGCACGTCTCTGAACCTTTCACTGTCCTTTAGACAGGAGACTGAAGTATATCTGCACTAAGCTCTTCTTTCTTTATCAGTGTCTTCAAGTGAGGTACAGCTCTGACCAGGCTGAGGTGATCTATATCTCGCCCTTACTGGCCTCCACTTGCTGAACTGCTGGTAGAACCAGGCTGGACTGCTTCCTCCCTCCAAGTCCCAGCTAGACTCCACACGTCTGCTCTGTCCGAAGACAGGAAACTGACTACTCTAATCACTCAACAAATCTACACTGACCACTCCCTCACAAGTGACTACACTACCCTAAGGGTGTGTCTAGTGTATGTTGAGTGAATGGGTACTGAGCATTAAACTGCCATCTCTCCACACATTCTCCAGGGTACTGCGTGTGCCTAACACCAGGGCTACACATATACACAACAGGACACAGGAATAATGCAATAGGTAAGACAAGTTACGTGAAGCAGAACTGTCATTATGGCAGAGGGATGAACATAAATATTGGAACAGTTCATAGATAAGGAGTGAAAGTTTTATTACCCTCTGATTGGAGTCTGCTAAATCAGTGGAGAAGAACATAATGGTTGGAAGAAAAGAAGGAACAAGGCGAAGAGGAAGACCAGCAACCTGATGGCTTGATACTATCAAAATAATGGTAGAGAAGACCCTGGTGGATTTATCTAGGCTGCACAAGATCGATCTTCCTACAGATCATTCGTCCAGAGGGTAATAAAACTTTCACTCCTTATCTATGAACTGTTCCAATATTTATGTTCATCCCTCTGCCATAATGACAGTTCTGCTTCACGTCACTTGTCTTATCTATTGCATTATTCCTGTGTCCTGGTGTGTATAAATATGTGTGTCATGGTATAGGAAATGGTTAATGTCCTGTCCACTCAGGGTTAACTTTGCTGGCCTCCCTTTGGATCTGGGAGGGTATTTATACCCAGTCCAGAGGGAGATTCTCTGTCAGCTATACTTTCGTTGTGACTGTGTATTTGACTCCCCTGGTTTGCGTGTATACTGCTCTGCTTGTTTGACTCCTGTGTATGACCCGGTCTGTTTGCTCACTCTGCTCTCTGTCTCACGTTTTGCTTATATTGTCTTCTCCGGTTCTGACCTCCTGGCTTGGCTATCGATACTGTGTTACCGTTTTGTCCCTATTGTACTGTCTATTGCCCGCTCTGGTTTACTGATCTATTGCTATGTCCTGACTATCCGTTCTGTCTAACCCTTTGGTACTGTCGTGCTTTCTTGTGCTCTGATCTCGGCCTGTCCTGGTTTTCGTCTCTGTCTTTGCCCCTTGGTAACTTTATCTCGTTGTTACCCTGCTAGGAGTTTTCCTGCAGTTCCTAGATCTCTGGAGCTTAGGCCACGCCCCCAGCAGTCATGTGCTGCAGGTCCTGTTAGTCTGCAGTACACACCATTCATTACTGCTGCCTCTGAGAGAAGTGTGGCCAGCTCCGCCCCTTAAAAAATTGTTTAGGGTTTTTAAGGAGGGATGCAAGTTGTTCTTTGAATTGCGTCCCCGGACCTCTGGAAATGAAAGGCAGAGGGTGGGGATCGTAATGTCCTTATTAAGGGGGGCTCCGCAAGCATGGGCTTTCTCTCTCTCTTCCTCTGTTCCTGAACGTATGTCTGTAAACCTGTTCTTTGAGGCTCTGGGGCACATTTATGACGAGCCTGATAGAGTGCGTCTGGCTGAGGATATGGTGATGAGTGTGACATAGGGGAGGAACTCTGCTGAATGGTTCTGCTCAGAGTTCAGACGTTGGACCGCGGAAGTATCCTGGAATGATGTCGCCCTGAGGGGGTTGTTCCGCAGGGGCCTATCTGACCGTCTGCAGGACGCTCTGGCATTACATCCTCCTCCCGATACTCTGGAGGACGCCATGATGCAGGCGGTCCGTATGGACCGGAGACTCCGTGCTAGGGGAATGATGCAACAAGAGACTCCCTTGTACTCCAAATTGTGTTACACCGCACCCGCATCTGAGCCTATGGAGATGGAGGCTGTCTCAGGAAAGGAACGAGAGAGAAGACACCGTAAAGACAACCGTCTATGCTTTTACTGTGGAGCCTCTGGACATTGGAAAAGGGACTGTCCTTCCTGCCCTTCTTCTGTGAAATCATCAGGAAAACTACTGAGTCTGGGCAACAATCGTGGAGGTTGCCCAGACTCCCAGGTACATTTTTTTTCGCTTGCTAAAATGGTGCTCCAGGTTGAATTGGAACTTGTTGGCGGTTCTGTTATGACCACCGCCTTTGTTGACTGTGGTTCCTCCATTAATCTGATTGATGCCCAATTTGTGACTCTTAATAAGATAGGGACAGTCAGGTTGAAAGATCCTGTTAAAATTGTGGCTGTGGATTCATCCCCTCTTGCCCGGGATGGAATTTGTTTTATGTCTGAAGTTTTTTCTATGAAAGTGGGTTCCACTCACGTGGAAAAATTAAGTTGCTTTATTCTGAATAATCTGCCTGCAGGACTGGTATTGGGGATGCCCTGGCTGCAACGCCACAATCCTCTCATTGATTGGGCAAAAGGGGAGATCACCCGATGGGGATGTAATAATAATGGTCTTTGTTGTAACTCCGTTTCTCTTGTCAAACCGATAAAATCTGTATCTGTGTCGTCTGTCAGTCTGGAGGGTATTCCGGAGTACCTGAAAGACTTTGAAGACGTATTTTCTGAAAGTGAGGCTGAGGCGCTCCCACCACATAGACCCTATGATTGCGCCATTGATTTGTTACCTGGAGCCAAATTACCCAAGGCTCGTTTGTTTAATTTGTCCGGGCCTGAGCGCCAAGCCATGAAAGAGTATATCAAAGAAAGCCTTCGCAAAGGGCATATTCGGCCCTCGGTGTCACCCGTGGCAGCGGGGTTTTTCTTTGTAAAGAAAAAAGATGGTGGGTTGCGACCGTGTCTCGACTTTCGGGAACTGAAAAAATTACCGTTAAGAACACGTACCCTCTCCCGTTGATTCCCGATCTATGCAATCAACTCACGGGGGCCAAATGGTTTTCTAAGCTCGATCTACGAGGAGCTTATAACCTTATAAGGATCCGGGAGGGGGACGAATGGAAAACAGCATTCCTGACAACTGAGGGGCTATTTGAAAACCTGGTTATGCCCTTCGGTCTCACTAATGCCCCTGCTGTTTTTCAGAACTTCATCAATGTTGTTTTTTTCTGATTTAATTGGACGTTATGTAGTCATTTACCTGGATGACATTCTGATATACTCAGAAGACAGTCAGTCACACTTGCATCATTTACGTGCGGTTCTTTTGAGACTCCGGGAGAACCATTTGTATGCTAAGCTGGAGAAGTGTTTATTTTTTATGCAAGAACTGTCTTTTCTGGGTGTAATTGTATCCGGGGAGGGATTCCGCATGGATCCAGGGAAGGTTCAGGCCATTACAGATTGGGTGCAGCCTCATGATCTGAAGGGGTTGCAACGATTTTTGGGCTTCGCTAACTATTATAGGAAGTTCATTAACCCCTTCACCCCCAAGGGTGGTTTGCACGTTAATGACCGGGACAATTTTTACAATTCTGACCACTGTCTCTTTATGAGGTTATAACTCTGGAACGCTTCAACGGATCTTCGCGATTCTGAGATTGTTTTCTCGTGACATGTTGTACTTCACATTAGAAGTAAAATTTCTTCGATATAACTTGCGTTTATTTTTGAAAAAAACGCAAATATGGCGAAAATTTTTAAAATTTTGCAATTTTCAAACTTTGAATTTTTATTCCCTTAAAACAGAGAAATATGTCACATAAAATAGTTAAGAAATAACATTTCCCACATGTCTACTTTACATCAGCACAATTTTGGAACCAAAATTTTTTTTTGTTAGGAAGTTATAAGGGTTAAAAGTTGACCAGCGATTTCTCATTTTTACAACAAAATTTACAAAACCATTTTTTTTAGGGACCACCTCTCATTTGAAGTCACTTTGAGGGGTCTATATGGCAGAAAATACCCAAAAGTGACACCCCTAAAAACTGCACCCCTCAAGGTACTCAAAGCCACATTCAAGAAGATTATTAACCCTTCAGGTGCTTCACAGGAACTAAAGCAACGTGGAAGGAAAAAATGAATATTTAACTTTTTAGCCACAAAAATGATCTTTTACAAACTTTTTTTTTATTTTCACAAGGGTAAAAGGAGAAAATGGACAGATAAGGTTGTTATGCAATTTCTCCTGAGTACGCCAATACCCAATATGTGGGGGAAAACCACTGTTTGGGCACACGGCAGAGCTCGTAAGGGAAGGAGCGCCGTTTGACTTTTTCAAACTAAAATTGGCTGGAATTGAGATTGGACGCCATGTCGTGTTTGGAGAGCCCCTGATGCGCCTAAACAGTGGAAACCCCCACAAGTGACACCATTTTGGAAACTAGACCCCCTAAGGTACTTATCTAGATCTGTTGTGAGCACTTTGAACTCCCAAGTGTTTCACAAAAGCTTATAATGCCTGGGTGTGAAAAAAAAAAAAAAACAATTTTCCACAAAAATGATTTTTTAGTCCCAAATTTTTGAATTTTCCCAAGGAAATTGGACCCCAAAAGTTGTTGTCCAATTTGTCCTGAGTACGCTGATACCCCATATGTGGGGGGGGGGGAACTGTTTGGGTGCACGACAGGGCTTGGAAAGGAAGTAGTAACGTTTTGGAATGCAGACGTTGATGGGGGTCATGTTCCGTTTGCAGTGCCCCAGATGAGCCTAAACAGTGGAAACCCCCCACAAGTGACCCCATTTTGGAAACTATACCCCCTAAGGAACTTATCTAGATCTTTGGTGAGCACTTTGAACCCCC
This sequence comes from Oophaga sylvatica, assembly GCA_033576555.1. Lineage (NCBI taxonomy): Eukaryota > Metazoa > Chordata > Amphibia > Anura > Dendrobatidae > Oophaga > Oophaga sylvatica. The sequence continues at coordinate 85,450,796 of JARQOD010000009.1, forward strand.
AAGTGCTTCACACAAGTTTATAATGCCCGGGCATGAAAATAAAAAATCCTATTTTTTTCCCACAAAAATTATCTTTTAGTCACTAATTTTTTATTTTCTCAAGGGTAACAGGAGAAATTGGACCACATAAGTTGTTGTCCAATTTGTCCTGAGTACGCTGATACCCCATATGTGGGTGGGAACCACTATTTGGGCGCACGGCAGAGCTCGGAATGGAAGGAGCACCATTTGACTTTTTCCAACCAAAATTGGCTGGAATTGAGATTGGATGCCATGTTGCATTTGGAGAGCCCCTGATGTGCCTAAACAGTGGAAACCCCCCACAAATGACCCCATTTTGGAAACTAGACCCCCTAAGGAACTTTTCTAGATCTTTGGTGAGCAATTTGAACCCCCAAGTGCTTCACACAAGTTTATAACGTAGAGCCGTAAAATTTAAAAATCATATTTTTTCCACAAAAATGATCTTTTCACCCCAATTTTTATTTTTCCAAGGGTAACAAGACTCCAAAAGTTATTGTGCAATTTGTCCTGAGTGCGCTGATACCCCATATGTGGGGGTAAACCACTGTTTGGGTGCATGGCAGAGTTTGGAAGGGAAGGAGCGCCGTCTGACTTTTTCAACGCAGAATTGGCTGGACGCCATGTCGTGTTTGGAGAGCTCCTGATCTGCCTAAACAGTGGAAACCCCCATAAATGACGCCATTTTGGAAACTAGACCCCTCAAGGAACTTATCTAGATGTGTGGTGAGAACTTTTAACCCCCAGGTGTTTCACTAAAGTTTATAACGTACAGCCGTAAAATAAAAAATCTTTTTTTTTTTTACAAAAATGATTTTTTCGTCCCCAATATTTTATTTTCCCAAGGGTAGCAGAAGAAATAGGACAAATTGCACAATAACTCTTGGGGTCCAGAGTACGCTGATACCCCATATGTGGGGATAAACTACTGTTTGGACGCATGGCAGAGCTGAGAAGTGAAGGAGCACCGTTTGACTTTTTCAACGCAGAATTGGCTGGAATTGAGATCAGACGCCATGTCACATTTGGAGAGCCCCTGATGTGCCTAAACAGCTGAAACCCCCCAATTCTAACTCCAACCCTAACCCCAACACACCCATAACCCTAGTCCCAACCCTAACCACAAACCTAACCCTAACACACCCCTAATCCCAACCCTAACCCTAATCCTAACTTTAGCGCCAACCCTAACCCTAACTTTAGCCGCAACCCTAACCCTAACCCTAATGGGAAAATGGAAATAAATACTTTTTTTTAATTTTATTATTTTTCCTTACTAAGGGGGTGATAAAGGGGGGTTTGATTTACTATTTATAGCGGGTTTTTATGATTGGCAGCTGTCACGCTAAAAGACGCTTTTTATTGCAAAATAGTTTTTGCATCATCACATTTTGAGAGCTATAATTTTTGCATATTTTGGCCCACAGAGTCATGTGAGGTCTTATTTTTTGCGGGACGAGTTGACGTTTTTATTGGTACCATTTTTGAGCACGTGACGTTTTTTGATCGCTTTTTATTTCGATTTTTGGGAGGTTAGAATGAACAAAAATCAGCAATTCATGAATTTCTTTTGGGGGAGGCGTTTATACCGTTCCGCGTGTGGTAAAATTGATAAAGCAGTTTTATTCTTCGGGTCAGTACGATTATGGCGATACCTCATTTATATCATTTTTTCATGTTTTGGCGCTTTTATAGAATAAAAACAATTTTATATAAAAAATAATTATTTTTGCATCGCTTTATTCTGCGAGCTATAACTTTTTTATTTTTTCGCTGATGATGCTTTATGATGGCTCGTTTTTTGCGGGACAAGATGACGTTTTCAGCGGTACCATGTTTTTTTATATCGGTCTTTTTGATCGCGTGTTATTCCACTTTTTGTTCGGCGGTATGATGATAAAGCATTGATTTTTTGTCTTTTTTTTTTTTTTTTTTAAGGGGTTCACTAAAGGGGTTAACTAGTGGGACAATTTTATAGGGGGGGTCGTTACGGACGCGGCGATACCAAATATGTGTACTTTTATTGTTTTGTTTTTTTTATTTACAGGAAGAAGTGAATTTATTGGGGAATATTTTTTTTTTTTTTTATTTATTTTGGATTTTTTTTTTACACATGTTTATTTTTACTTTTTTTAACTTTTTTACTTTGTCCCAGGGTGGGACATCACAGTATTTTATCAGATCGCTGGTGTGACAGTGTGCACAGCACTCTGTCACACCAGCAATCGCACAGGCATAGATGCAGGCTTCTCAGTGCCTGCTCTCGGCAGGCACTGAGGTAGCCACCTCCCTCCAGGACCCCGGCGCCATCTTGGATCCGGGTCCTGTGAGGGAGGAAGCCCTCAGAACAGCGCGATCACATCGCGCTGCTCTGAGGGTCTCAGGGGGGCGCGCAGGGAGCCCCCACCCTGCGCGATCCTCCCCTGTGCCCCCAGTACACCGCGATCATGTTTGATCGCGGTGTGCAAGGGGTCAATGTGCCGGGAGCGGTCCGTGACCGCTCCTGACACACAGTCATGGGTGTCAGCTGTGATAATCAGCTGACACCCGGCGGCGATTAGCTGCGCTCCCCTCAGGAGCGCAGCTGATCGCCTATGACGTACTATCCCGTCCCCGGTCATACGGGCCCAGGTACCATGGACGGGATAGTACGTCCGATGGCAGTAAGGGGTTAAAGGGTTTTCACAGGTAGTGAAACCTTTGACGGACCTCACTCTTAAGGGGGCAGAGGTAAAAAATTGGTCCGTGGCCGCAAAAAATTCCTTCCTTACATTGAAGAAATGCTTTACTTCAGCCCCTGTGTTGGTACAACCCGATTCATCAAGACCTTTTATCGTGGAGGTCGACGCTTCAGAAGTGGGGGTGGGGGCAGTGTTGTCCCAGGGCCCCTCTACCCTCACTAATCTTAAACCCTGTGCCTTTTTCTTAAAAAGTTCTCTTCGGCAGAGAGAAACAATGATGTCGGCAACAGGGAATTGTTAGCGGTCAAACTGGCCTTTGAAGAATGGAGGCATTTTTTGGAGGGGGCCGTTCATCCCATTACGGTCATCACTGATCATAAGAACCTGGCCTATATTGAGTCTGCTAAGAGATTGACCCCCAGACAGGCTCGGTGGGCACTTTTTTTTTCTCGCTTTCATTTTACCATCACATTCCGACCAGGGTCTAAAAATGTAAAGGCAGATGCCTTATCCCGAAGTTTTGATTCTGTGTCCCCTCCAGAACCTCCTTCCTCCATTCTTCAACCGGGAGTGGTTGTAGCCGAAGTCTCCTCTGAGGTACAGAGAGAGATTCTAGAAGCACAAGCACAAGCTCCCAGGAATAAACCCCCAGGTAAATTGTTCGTACCCGAACAGCTCCGTCTCACACTCCTGCTAGAATTTCATGATTCTGTGTTAAGTGCACACCCTGGTATTGCAGCTACCCGGGGGGCAGTGGCTAGAGGTTTTTGGTGGCCCTCTATGGGTACTGATATAAAAAATTTTGTTAATACTTGTGGGGTGTGTGCTCGCTCTAAAAGCTCTCCGGTCCGGCCGGCCGGGGAATTGGTGCCTTTGCCAATTCCGGATAAACCATGGACACACCTGTCCATGGACTTTATCACTAATCTTCCCTCATCCAAGGGCAATTCAGTGGTTTGGGTAGTGGTTGATAGATTTTCTAAGCAAGCCCACTTTGTGCCGTTACCCGCGTTGCCGTCTGCTGAAACCTTGGCCCGCTTGTTTATACAGCACATAGTTCGGTTGCATGGAGTGCCTGTGAATGTGGTGTCGGACAGGGGTGTGCAGTTTGTGGCCAGGTTTTGGAGAGCGTTCTGTAAGAAGTTGGGGGTGACATTATCATTCTCCTCTGCCTATCACCCGGAATCCAACGGACAGACTGAACGCACCAATCAGTTGTTGGAGCAGATTCTGAGATGCCTGGTCTCCTCCAGACAGGAAGATTGGTGTGAGGTTTTACCCATGGCAGAATTTGCGTTCAACTGTCGTATCAATCAGTCTACCGGAAAGTCTCCTTTTCAGGTCAATTATGGGTTTGTTCCGCAGTTTGGGGAATTTTCCCGTATGGATTCTGGTTGTCCTGGTGCCGAGGGGATGGTTCAACAGTTAAAAAACCTTTGGAGGGAGGTGCAGGGGAACATCTCCAAAGCCCAGAAGAAGTACAAACATTTTGCGGACAGGAGGAGGGGGTTGGGTCCTGCGTTGACAGTGGGGGAAAAGGTCTGGTTGTCCACCCGTAATATCAAACTTAAGATACCCTCTATGAAGCTAGGCCCCAAATTTATTGGCCCATACAAGATTATAGAGGTGATCAATCCAGTGGCGTACAGGCTTCAGTTGCCCACCTCCTTCAAAATATCTAACGTCTTCCACAGGTCCCAATTAAAACCTGTGGGGATGGTTAGAGAAGATCCCTCATCCGTGGTTCCACCAGTATTGGTAGAGGGTCAACTGGAGTACGAGGTAGGGCGCATCATTGATTCATGGTGGGTGCGCCGGAGACTTCAGTACCTTATTCATTGGAAGGGATACTCCATTGAAGATCGGTCATGGGTTCCGGCCAGTTCGGTACATGCCGATCGACTGGTACAGGCTTTTCATGCCAGATATCCTGAGAGACCTGGGGGTCCAGTGGCCCGCCGTTAAGGGGGGGGTACTGTCATGGTATAGGAAATGGTTAATGTCCTGTCTAGTGTTGAGCGATACGATACCGCAAGTATCGGGTATCGGCCGATATTAGCTGTATCGGCCTTTCGATACTTAGTTCCGATATTTTCGTCTTATAGGATACCGGAATCGGGATTGTCACTGTCACTGTCAGTGTCCGTCGGTCAGGTCTGTCAGGAGTCAGCGGCACTTACCTGGCAGAAGATCTCCGGCGGTCATGGGCTGGACTGCTTCATGGCCGCCATCATCTTTCCCCGGCGGTCACATGCAGTTTCTCACGATAACTGCAGTGACTGCTGGGTAATCCCGGCCGTAAAGCAGTCAGTCCGATGACGTCACCGCCGGGGAAGCAGGTAATCAGCTGTGCTGCGCCGGGATGACAGGCTCTGCCTGTCATTGCGATGTAGCAGAGCTGGATCGTCGTGGGACTGTCGTTACTATGGACTGCGTCGGACAGGTGGTATACTGTTGGTTTGTTTTTTTTCTTTTTTTTACAGGAGATCGATGGCGTCGCAGGAATGAGTGTATAATAAAATTAATGAAAACTGTGTTGTCTCTTTTATTTCATTAAAATACTTTTTTCTTGCTTTGTCTTTTTTTTATACATTTAATAACTTTGGGATTAATAATGGATCGGTGTCTTATTGACGCCTCTCCATTATTAACCGGGCTTATTGTCACCGTGCAATCAACGGTGACATTAACCCCTTATTATCCCACTTGCCACCGCTACAGGGCAGTGGGAAGAGCCGGGTAAAGTGCCACAATTGGCACATCTTTTGATGCGCCAAATGTGGGGCTGCTGTAGCCTGGTATTATCAGGCTGTTGAGGGCCAAAATCCATGGGCCTTGACAGTCTTTTAATACCAGGTCGCAGCAGTCTGCATTTTACTTGGCTGGTTAACAAAAATAGGGGGACCCCTACGCCGTTTTTTTTTTCGAGGGGATCCCCTATTTTTTGTTAACCAGCCAAGCTAAGCAGACTGCTGTGGCCTGGTATTATCAGGCTTGCAAGGTCCATGGATATTGGATCCTTACCAGCCTGAAAAACCAGGCCTCAGCGGTCTGCTTCATCTGGCTGGTTAACAAAAATAGGGGGGACCCCACGCCAATTTTTTTCGAGGGGATCCCCTATTTTTGTTAATCAGCCAAGATATGCAGACTGCTGTGGCCTGGTATTATCAGGCTGGCAAGCAGGGTCGGACTGAGCCACCGGGACACCGGAGAAACCTCCGGTGGGCCCCAGCTCCTGCGTGGTGGGCCCTGATTTGAAAGGATAGGTCGCGGGGCAGAGGGGGCGGTGGCCCCGGGCCCCGCGCTCTGAGGGGGCCCACCCGGAGCTACGCCGATACAGTTACATTCTGCGGCAGAGCAGGGAGAATCGATCTTCCTGCTCTGCCGCCCAGAAGCTATGGGGCCTGAACAGGCGTTGGGGGGGCCCGGTGCCAGCAGTGGGCCCCCCAACCGTCATCGGAGGGTCAGCTGTATCGGCATGGGTACGGTTGGGGCGAGGATATGGGTGTGATTAGCTGTGAAATGGGTGTGGTCGGGGCGTGGCTTAAAATTTGCAGCGGCGTGCTATGCGCGCCGCAGCCTTTAACCCTCTTTCCTGTCTTCAAAATTTGGGAGGTATGCTGTATGACCTCCCTACAACTTCTGGGCATGCTCCTGATGAGCGCGACGGATGGTCTCCTGAGGGATCTCCTCCCACACCTGGACTAAAGCATCCACCAACTCCTGGACAGTCTGTGGTGCAACGTGGCATGGCCTAAAATTTGCTGCAGCAGGCACAGCGTGCCACAGCCTTTGTCCCTCTTTCCCTTCTTCAAAGGTTGGGAAGTATGATGGTGGGCCCCAAGAATATATTTTCTCGGTGGGCCCAAGGTACTCCAGTCCGACGCTGCTGGCAAGGTCCATGTATGTTGGCTCCTTAACAGCCTTAAATACCATGCCTCAGCAGCAGGGGCGTACATAGAAATCATGGGGCCCCATAGCAAAAGTCTGAATGGGCCCCCCCCCAAAAAAAAAAAACCCAGAGCCATTGTAAATGTAAAGTGCCAGCACAGTGAGGGGACACATTAAACAAAAAAATGTATTATGCCCCCATAGATTGTGCCCCCATAGATGCTCCATAGTATAGGCCCTTATGCTGCCGCAGCTGCTGCAACCAAAAAAAAAAAAAAGACATACTCACCTTTCGTCGCTGGGGGCCAGGTGCCGGTGTCCTGAGCAGGGGGTGACACCAGGTGCCGATGTCACCGCTCGCTCAGGGCCCCGGCACCTGAGATATTTACCTGTCCTCTCTCCACTGCTGAGTGCTGCTGTCTTCGGGGTCCTCCAGCAGTGAATGATGAGGCAGAGGGCGCGGCGCGCACTAACGACGTCATCGCGCCCTCTGACCTGACATTGCAGCAAGGGGACGCGAGCAACGGTGGAACGGGACAGGTAAATATCCCTTATACTCACCCTTCTGCCGGCGCGGTCTGTGCAGCCCCTGCTCTTCTCCCACGGTCTCCGTCGCCAGTGTTCAGCGGTCACGCGGGACAGCTCATTAAAGTCATGAATATGTGCGTATTCATGACTGTAATGAGCGGTACCACCTGACCGCTGAACACAGGCGTCGGAGACTGTGGGAGAAGAGCAGGGGCTGCAGAGACCGCACCAGGAGGGGTGAGTATATAGAAGAGCTGCGCTCCCCCTCCCCCGCCGACCCCCTGGTAGTACTGTGTCAGCACAGCTACCCGACCGTCGAGGGCCCCCTCACCTGTCCGGGCCCCATAGCAGCTGCTTGGTCTGCTTCATTCACGGTACGCCACTGCTCAGCAGTCTGCTTCATCAGGCTGGTTAACAAAAATAGGGGGGACCCGACGCCATTTTTTATTCGAAGGGAACCCCTATTTTTGTTAATCAGTTCCCTCTGACGTCACTGATTGTGTCCCTGGCTGACCTGAAGTGAAAGTGGAAAGCAATCAATTAAGCTTTCCACTTCCTCTCCTGTCAGCCAGGAGAGGAACTCATTCATTTGGGGGTTTACTGTGAGGCTGCAGCATTAGCTGCGGTCCCTGCAGTAAACATTAACCCTTTCTGAAGGATTACACCGTGGGACCTGACTGTGCATGGGATAGGTAAGAATAATTTTGCTTTTTTATTTTATTTTTATTACAGGAAATGGTTTTTGCAGTAAAATAAAAGATGGTCAAAAACATGTGTCTTTATTTCATTAAAATGATTTTTAATTAAAGTGTGTGTGTTTTATTTTTATTTCATGCAATAGGATTAATAATTGATAGTTGTCTAATTGACAGCTCTCAATTATTAACCTGGCTTAAGGTCACCTTTCAATTGCAATGTGGCTTTAACCCCATATTAACCCATTCGCCACTGCTACAGGGCAATGGGAATAGACGGGCAAAGTGCCAGAAAGGGCGAATCTAATTATAGATTTGTCTTTTCTGGGGTGTCTGGGGGCAGATGTTAGTAGCCAGGGGGGGCCAAAAATAATGGTCCCTCTCTAGGCTATTATTATCTGCCCCATTCGCTGGCTTTGTCTGTCTGGTTGCGAAAATAGGGCGGGAGCCCACGCATTTTTTTTAAACAATTTTACACCTCATATATATATATATATATATATATATATATATATATATATAACATGTCATTGAATTTGTGACACATATATATATATTTATAGTTCATACACTTCTACATAGTATAATAGCCGCTAATTCAATTGATGGCTTTTGTGAAAATGCAGAACCCGACATGAAATGACACTTGGTGTACATAGGGTTAACCATGTCTTTTCATGTCCTTTGCTATCTGATTTGCACAAACAATTACATCAGTCTATGTGTGCAAAATTTCACACCTGTAGGGGTTAAATAAAGGTGTAAATTCGTAGCAAAAAAGTCCGTTTTTTTTTACAACGAATTTACACCTTTAATTAACCCCTACAGGTGTGAAATTTTGCACACATAGACTGATGTAATTGTTTGTGCAAATCAGATAGCAAACGACATGAAAAGACATGGTTAACCCTATGTACACCAAGTGTCATTTCATGTCGGGTGCTTCTGTCTTTTCACAGAAGCCGGCTTTACCCGGCAATTGAATCAGAGGATATTTTACTATGTAGAAGTGTATAAACTATACATATATGTATATATATATGTCACAATGACATGTATATATATATATATATATATATGTATTCTATGTGTGTATATTTAGTGTTTACAAGGAAATAAAGTTTTTTTTTAGTTGCGATATTTTGTTCCCATAGACTTACATGGGACTTCCGGTATCGGAATCGGATATCGCCGATATTTAGTGATATCGGCGATACCATTCCGATCCGATATTTTTAGATATCGAGCAGTATCGCTCAACACTAGTCCTGTCCACTCAGGGTTAACTTTTGCTGGCCTCCCTTTGGATCTGGGAGGGTATTTATACCCAGTCCAGAGGGAGATTCTCTGTCAGCTATACTTTCGTTGTGACTGTGTATTTGACCCCCTGGTTTGCGTGTATACTGCTCTGCTTGTTTGACTCCTGTGTATGACCCGGTCTGTTTGCTCACTCTGCTCTCTGTCTCACGTTTTGCTTATATTGTCTTCTTCGGTTCTGACCTCCTGGCTTGGCTATCGATACTCTGTTACCGTTTTGTCCCTATTGTACTGTCTATTGCCCGCTCTGGTTTACTGATCTATTGCTACGTCCTGACTATCCGTTCTGTCTAACCCTTTGGTACTGTCGTGCTTTCTTGTGCTCTGATCTCGGCCTGTCCTAGTTTTCGTCTCTGTCTTTGCCCCTTGGTAACTTTATCTCGTCGTTACCCTGCTAGGAGTTTTCCTGCAGTTGCTAGATCTCTGGAGCTTAGGCCACGCCCCCAGCAGTCATGTGCTGCAGGTCCTGTTAGTCTGCAGTACACACCATTCATTACTGCTGCCTCTGAGAGAAGTGTGGCCAGCTCCGCCCCTTGGCTGTCACATGCTGCGGAAGGTCCTGTTACACAGAAACACACGTCTTCTCTGCTGCGGCTCTGCTTACAGGTATCTGGGGGCACAGTTGGTTTACTTAGGACACGTGCACTGGCTCAGTGAGCATGTGCAGTGCGGTGTCCTTGACAATGTGATTCTTCAGATTTTGTATTAGTCTTCGCCTGATGAAGAGACCTGAGTAGTCTCGAAAGCTTGCAATTTGTTACCATCTTTTCAGTTAGCCATTAAAAGGTATCAACCACTGAGGACTCTCAAGTCTAAATATTTTTCTATCTACTGGCTAACACGGTACGAAGATACACATCTTTCCTATATCAGGATGATAATATAGTAAGACAATACATGAACAATGATGGGTGATAATGTGGTACGACAATGTATGGGTTATATTGGGTGAAATTTGGTTGGGGCTATTTATGGGTTGTAAAGGACTTCAACCTGCTCATATTGATGATCACTCAAGATGCTGTGACGACTTTGGAAGTCAGTAGGAGAATAGCTATGTGCAAATCAGTAATTAAGACACTGGACGAGGTCTTCAAATCAAGGAACATTTCACTGGCAATGAAATCACGGCTCATACATAGTTTGGTCTTTTCTCCGGTAACATATGGACGTGAAACCTGGACGATAAAGAAATAAGATAATAGAAGCATCTACGCCTTCGAAATGTGCTGGAGAAGGATGATATCAATACCATGGATGGTAAGAAGAACAAACAGATCAATTTTGGGACAAATCAGGTCAGACATGTCACTCGAAACAAGGATCACTAAGCTACGACTTGCCTACTGTTGACACATCAGAAGACATACGAAGAGAGCAGTCAGTGGAGAAGAACATAATGGTTGGAAGAAAAGAAGGAACAAGGCGAAGACGAAGACCAGCAACCTGATGGCTTGATACTATCAAGATAATGGTGGAGAAGACCCTGGTGGATTTATCTAGGCTGCACAAGATCGATCTTCCTACAGATCATTCGTCCATGAAGTCGCCGTGGCTCAAGGTCAAGCCAAAGGCTGCTAAATAAGTAAAATATATGGGTAATATTGGATGATAAAAATCCAAGACAATGCTTTAGTGGTAAAAGTGTAAAACAGTGTATGGGCAATAATGGGTGATCATGGAGTAAGGCAATGTTTGGGTAATATTAGGTGATAATGGGGTAAGAAAATGCTTGGATAATAATGGGTGATACTAGCATAAGAATTTGCATGGGTAATAGTGGGTGAGGTAAGACAATGTACGGGTAATATTGGATAATATTGGGGTAAGACAATGTATGGGTAATAATGAGTTATAATGGAGTAAGACAATGGGTCAAATTGGGTAAAAATGGGGCAAGAAATGCCTGGGTAGCACAGAGTGCTATAAGAGTAACTCACAAGATTCCCAAGAAACAATTTCACCCCAACCTGTGCAGATTTGAAGATTTGGATGGAGCGAGGGCACAGAAGATTTTCAAGTATTCTGGACGTTCGTTGCACGTTGACCAAGTATTATTCTCCTTGGAAAAGTCTGCATCCTGCTTCACTGTGAGATTATTGCTTTTTCACTTGCAGCTTATTGTGTTTAATTGTAAAGTGTTGTGGAATATCTTGGTGCTTTATAAAGTAAAATTATCCATCTTTATTATTATTGGGTAAATATTTTGAAATTGAAAATTCTAACAGAAAAATAAACAAAGAAAATAAAAGAAACAATCTGCAGAAGTATCCTGATAGTGAATAAGAATAAAGAAGAATTCTTTTTGCAGGTGTTCATAATTATAAATCCGACCTACAACCAAGCTCTGGACTTACTCTGTACTACTGGATGCCAGATTAGAGGACTTTTCTTGTTGTTACAAGTAGTAAATAGAACAGAACTACAGGGAAAGGAGGAAACACAACACTGCCAAACATCTTCCAGCGTGTGAAGCTTGCTCTTTGGAGTAGGAGTAGAAACTTTGCACTAAGTGATCGATCCCTATCGCTTTCCGACATACCGCCTTCAGATCCGGTATCTCAGCTGTAAACATGGCTCCGTCTCCTCGCTATGTTTATCTGTATCCCGCCTGGTACTCTTGTCTCTGAAGCTGAATTCCGCGCTCGTGTTGCACATTTCGGGCAGCACTTTTGGGGCTTTCCTATTAGACTTTGATAAACATTTTCCCAGTGTGCAGAGCCGCGCAGTGGATGAGTGCTGTGCTCCGACAGACCGGACAAATGCATGTGCACTTTGCAACGTACAGTAAATCTTAATATCTTTACATGCTTAATGTTTGCTTGATAAAAAGCCCCGAGCGAGAAGTATGTGGCAGTCAAAGGTTAAATTCTTTTAAAGACTATCCCATTTCCACCACCCCCCCTTGCACACAATGCAGACACCTCCCCTTCATGTAATGCAGAAGGTGCTGTAGACAGTGAACACAAACCCCTGATGACAGCACTTGGGTATGAATCCTCCTTCTCTGTGTTTGCTGTTTTTGACCCTCTTTTGCCGCTTTGTCTGGGTTGGGTGCAGGGGACTGCTGGGGCGGAGGACTCCAGGTGGAGCGGTGTCATTCTTGCATTTGGTGCAGGTGTAGGCAGCTGTGACAATGTATTCCAGGATTGGTTACTCCGATACTATTGAATGAGTGCGGAGTCATGATATTCGGACGTGTTAAGGGGGCAGAAGCTTGGGTTAGGGGGGCTCGTTCTTGAGAAGTATGGTTGCTAGGAATGTCAATGTCACTGTATGTCAGAGGTGGAGATCCGCAGACAGCAAAGATGTCCTCCATGCAATCACACCAGGGTTTTGGAATCATATAGGAGCGCTCGGCTGTAACATTTGAGGACATGTCATCTAGAGGCATGAAGGGTTGTCTGCTAGTGTCAGGAATGGGAATGAAGCGACGTAAGAAGTAAGTGCAGAAGAGCAATATGGAAATATTCCAGGATTACCTGCTGCTATAGGTGAAGATATAGACCTAAGCCTTTATTGTAGGGCTGATAAGAGCGGAGTAATGGAGGGGGCGATGAGATGGGAGCATCAATGGGGAATTCTGTAATGTCACTGAGCAATGTGGATTTATATGCTGAGCAGATGCTGGAAAAGGAGTGAGCAGAGACATGTGGCAGGAAGTTGTATCAATGCTACACACCATGTTTGGATGCCTTTATTCACACTTGTATTAGCTGTTTAACATCATGTTTCTAACATCCATTAATAAAGTATCGGTAAGGATATGTGATATATGAGTAACCTGACGCTCAAAAATTCCAGAAGCGTATTTTATTGTGCATACATTATTAGTCATACAGACACTTTATTTCTGACGTTTCGGCCGGAGTGGCCTTTATCAAAGAAAATTATCTGTATGGCTTCCAATATGCAGGGAAGAGCTGTGAGTATAAAGATAGACACGGGGACTTGCCGTGTAAGGATATGTGCACACGTCAAGTGTTTGCTGCAGAAATTTCTGCATCTCTGGGCAGGAAAAACGCTGCGTCAAATAGGCGTTTTTTTGCCTTTTTTTTTTTTTTTAGATGCGTTTTTGTTGCAGTTTTTTCCCATTAACTGGTATGGGTGAAATCTACAGATTTATAACTGCAAATCTCAAATAAGCAACGTGTGCATGAAACTCCAGGATTCTCATTCATTTTTTTCTGGCGTTAGGAAATCCTTGAGGTTTTGTGCCAAATCTGCGCAGAAAAATATAACGCGACAAAGCTGCAACTTGTGCACAGGCCCAATAATCTATCCTTAAAACAGGTACTGATAAATAGGATAATGCAAGGGGGGGAAATATCGGTTCATGAGCTCGTTCACACGATCGTATTTTCGGACACTTCTCGGAACAATGTTATTCATCGAGACAAGTGCAAATAAGCGATGTTTTTTTTTTTCACTGATCGAATCTGCGTGTGTAAAAAAAATAAAAAATTGCAGCCTGGACGGGCATCTTCCATTAATTGGGCGAGAATCACACATTCAACTCTAGGAAACCACATGGGACTGATTTTTACGGATACATTGCACTTCTGTAACATAGGAAACTGTAAATGGTTCATAGTCACCGATGTACAAAAACAGATTTGACACTGATGACCAGTGAGAAAAAAAATCGTCCCACTTTTCTGGATGAAATTCTGCAAGCTTATATCGTAGCATTCTGTTACTATTATTAATGGAGATTATCCAAACTGATCATTTCAATACATGAAATGTCAGAACGTCGAATCTAATTCATGCAATAAAGGTAAATATATTGATTAAATTAAGTAAAAGAAAAATGAGAGAAAATAAGAGAAAAATAATTAGAGAAAAAAAATGCGTCCAAATGTTCAGAAGCTGCATGAATTCCGACACTGATTATAGCTAGATCATTTAATATCTGGCAGTCAGGGGAATATCTCTCATTTTTGCTGTTACATAAACTTATTGGTATGATGATATCGTAGCATGGGGGACAATCTGTACCTATATTGTAGTGTGACACTTGTAATGAGGACATGTGAATCCATTTGATCGATATTAGATTCATTTTGTCATTTCTGCGGCTTCCTTTTTGTATCTCTAGGCCTAATTTGGTTATATATTCTTATGGGAACCTGAATTTTATAATGACCTCTGGCAGAAAATGCTGCGCCGGTTTATTAATAACTGAGTGACACAGACGGAGATGGACACAGTCTATGTGGGAATAGATTTACAGAGATATATTACTGCCCCCTACTGGCTGAATTATGCATAGATCTATATATAAAAAAATATTTAGACTTGAGAGTCCTCAGTGGTTGATACCTTTTAATGGCTAACTGAAAAGATGGTAACAAATTGCAAGCTTTCGAGACTACGCAGGTCTCTTCATCAGGCAAAGACTAAAACAAAAACTGAAGAATCACATATTTATACACAAGAGGACACAGGAATAATGCAATAGGTAAGACATGTGACGTGAAGCAGAACTGTCATTATGGCAGAGGGATGAACATAAATATTGGAACAGTTCATAGATAAGGAGTGAGAGTTTTATTGCCCTCTGATCGGGGGTCTGGTATTGTGTTTTGATGCCCCCAGGTCAGAGAAGCAGATTCCTTAATTGATGTACACAGACATGAATCCATGTGACACTTTCATTCGACCTGGGGGCATCAAAACACAATACCAGACCCCAATCAGAGGGCAATAAAACTCACACTCCTTATCTATGAACTGTTCCAATATTTATGTTCATCCCTCTGCCATAATGACAGTTCTGCTTCACGTCACTTGTCTTACCTATTGCATTATTCCTGTGTCCTCTTGTGTATAAATATGTGATTCTTCAGTTTTTGTTTTAGTCTTTGCCTGATGAAGAGACCTGAGTAGTCTCGAAAACTTGCAATTTGTTACCATCTTTTCAGTTCGCCATTAAAAGGTATCAACCACTGAGGACTCTCAAGTCTAAATATTTTTCTATCTACTGACTAACACGGTACGAAGATATACATCTTTCCTAGATCTATATATAACATTTACCAGCATGCCTAGCTTTCACTCTTGTCACTCTTGTGGGTTTTCTTTTTCATTAATAATCTCATGCCATGTTTGGTTTCCAAGTAGCTAAACAGAGCAATGATGTAAAGTCACAGCCTAAGAATTTATTACTACTAAGAAAATATTGCAAATGGTTAAGACAGGGCAAACCCAAGGCAGGATTCAGAATAAAATTCTTTCTTTAAAGGGAATCTGTCAGCAAGTTTTTGCTATGTAATCTGACAGCAGCATAATCTAGGGGCAGAGACCCTGATTCCAGTGATGTATCACTTAGTTTTTCTGGGTTGCATCAGTTGGGATAAAAATCACAGTTTATTGTTATGCAGATCTAGCAGAGCTCAGAATGTTGAGCTCTGTATAACCCGGCCACACCAGTGATTGGCTGATTTCTGTGTACACTGTATAATGACAGAAAGATGCTAATCAGTGCTGGTGGCCTGGTTGGACTAGAAGGCACGAGACTAGTTGTCCTGTAGTGATAATATCCTGCTGATAAAACATTGATTGTATTGAAATGGCAAAACACAAGCCTAGTAAGTGACACATTGCTGGAATCTGGGTCACTGCCCCTTCATGCAACATTTAAACTGTTTAAGCCTTTTTCAATATAAAGTGGCTGTGTATGTAGTCGCCTGACAGCTCTTTGTAGGGCTTCCACGGACAGGATTTGCACTGGCTACTCTGTCTGTCTATCAGATCCCATGGGTGCCCTGGCCTCCACCCTTTAATCGTGGCACAGGGAAGTTTACTTACACAGGTTTCATAAGATGAGTAGTTGCTGGACAATGCAGCAGGCTGGCAGAAACGGTCAGAACTAGGAAGGCAGAAACGGTCAGAACCGGGAAGGCAGAAACGGACATGAACCAGAGAGGCAGAAATGGTCAGAACCAGGAAGGCAGAAACGGTCAGAACCAGAGAGGCAGAAACGATTAGAAACAGGAAGGCAGAAACGGTCAGAACCGGGAAGGCAGAAATGGTCAGAACCAGGAAGGCAGAAACAGTCAGAACCAGGAAGGCAGAAACGGACATGAACCAGAGAGGCAGAAATGGTCAGAACCAGGAAGGCAGAAACGGTCAGAACCAGAGAGGCAGAAACGGTCAGAAACAGGAAGGCAGAAACAGTCAGAACCAGGAAGGCAGAAACGGACATGAACCAGAGAGGCAGAAATGGTCAGAACCAGGAAGGCAGAAACGGTCAGAACCAGAGAGGCAGAAACGGTTAGAAACAGGAAGGCAGAAACGGTCAGAACCAGAAAGGCAGAAATGGTCAGAACCAGAAAGGCAGAAATGGTCATGAACCAGAGAGGCAGAAATGGTCAGAACCAGGAAGGCAGAAACGGTCAGAACTAGAAAGGCAGAAACGGTTAGAAACAAGAAGGCAGAAATGGTCAGAACCAGGAAGGCAGAAACTGTCAGAACCAGAAATGGTCAGAACCAGGAAGGCAGAAAAGAACCAAAATCATAAAGGCA
Organism: Oophaga sylvatica; assembly: GCA_033576555.1. NCBI lineage: Eukaryota > Metazoa > Chordata > Amphibia > Anura > Dendrobatidae > Oophaga > Oophaga sylvatica. Next base: position 85,467,459 of record JARQOD010000009.1, read on the forward strand.
GAAGAATTAGTCACGAAAAATGTTGAGAACAGAATGGGGATTACAGAGGTTAAACAGTGTGGCAAAAAATATGAACCAAATCTAGATTATAAAAAAAAAACTGCTAAACTATGCCTAATAACTGCCAGCAGGACGTTGGAAATTTAGTAGGATGTGGTGCTGTCCAATTGGCCAAAGCAGGGAGCTGATTACTCCAGCTGGGCAGCAGATACCATACTGCCAGATTGGATTGCACTACAAGTCTCAGCCTCCCTAGTCTCAGTGGTTCGACAGAGCCTGCGTCACTCAGAGCTTTGGTCCCGATTTCTTCACCATCAGCCACCAGCAGAAAGAATATGGTGGTGCCTGGTGACCCAAGCAGACATCACAGGAGCAGGTCGTCCAGGGGAGGTGACAATAAAGCATTGAAAAAACTTATATAGCTGAAACCTTGTATTGGTGAAAAAGAAGGATTTTATTTTGAATGTTGCAATGCAATTGTGTAAAAAATGTTTATCTTTATCAAATGAAACCTACAAAATTAGGCCTCTCTGGGAATATACTGTATGCAAAATTAAGCGTAAGTTCAAATATGCAAGGTTTGATGAAAATGTTGTAGGTACTTCAATGGAGTTTGCTGAAATCCACTTACATGTTGCAATGTACGGAACCGATTTTCGGTTGAAAAAAATTATGCTCTGAATTGAGCTTCATGTAATATTTTGCAAATATTTTCTAAACCAGCCTGGGACCCACATCTATCTGAAGAATGGGGCTTGGGCATGCGCTGTTAGAATTCGAGAGGTGGTGCTCTCCATTCATTTCCTTGGGAAAACTCAAAATAGTCGAGTGATCTTCAAGACACATCCAGTCTGGTCAACCTCCGCAGCAGACTGACTTAGATTAACTCCTAGCCTGTTTATATGCAGAGCTAGCCAGGTGATCTAATCAGCACCTGTAGCGCTAGGAATTAACCCTAGCACCTGGCTTAGCTACAATGGGTTCTACTTTATTGAAATGTGCTCTTATATTACTATCATTATTATTATTTTTGCGCTTTGTTTCCTCCTTTTCTTCCACGATTACTGTGATACTAAATTTGCATTTTTTTATTTAAGTGGTGAAAAAAAAATTCTGTAATTTGTAAAAAGAAATGATAATATTGGTTTCTGTGGTCATTTTACAATACTTTTAGAGTTTTTATTTTGCCGGCTATGGAGCTGTGTGAAGGCCTGCTGTGTTTTGTGGGGTAAGCTGTTTTTATTGATACCATGTTGGGTTAGATACTATGTTTCGATCTCTTGTTGTATTTTTGTAGGGAAACACGGTGCTCGAAAAAAACACAATTCTTGGGCTTCAAATTTTATTCTCGTTGACGTGTTTATTGATCGGGTTAATTCTAATGAGAGAAAAGGAGTGAGATTAGAATCTTTATATTCTTCTTTTTTAAAAAAATATTTTTTTCTCTTTTATGGGGCCTTGAACCTGAGATCATACAATCATATATGCTTTATTTATTCAGTACATAGTGAGAAATACCAAGATGGCAATACCTGTGTACTACAGAAGGCACCCAGATGCCATAGTAAGTAACCCATGGGTTCCCCACAGCGCAACAGCAGGGAGCTGATGAAAGCCCAATCACAGTATGACTTCTGTGTGGACTCATTAATTAAAGATTTGACTCTCTAAATATATAAGCGCCAATAATGGGTGCTCTATACTCATTGCAATTCCTCTGTATGAGCATCTTATAGAAGTTCACAAGGAATACGACCACTCCTCATGTATCCGCGCTTTGTGTGGCCTCAACCACTCAGGACTCTCAAGGGTAAAGAAGCAGCAGATGAAAGTTCTGAAGGAAATCTTAAGGACACTTGATGAAAAGACTGATGTGGATAAAACATGAATTGAGCTGTCTGCACACCTCCGTCAATGGCAGAATGAATATCTAGGAGGCATCTACCAACCTGGTGCCGACAGCTATTCGGTGTGAGAAACTCTACAGGTTGACAGCTCTGATCAGATGCTGGAGAGAGGCCCAGAGAAAGAAGAAGTGGAAACAGCCTGAAGTGGAAATATGATAAGGAAGGCAGATAAATAAGAATTCAAAGAGGTGGAAAATTTTATCACAGTTTAACAGTGTAGAACCCTGAGCTTCTATGTATTAAAGATGAAAACAGTGTTGATGATTTACCGGAGCAACAACATAAATATAAAATATATAACATAAATATTAAATAAATAACATAAATATAAAATATATAACATAAATATTAAATATTTTACCATTTAAAGAAAAATAATAACTTGGTAGTTTATCGCTCCCAGACATTTATCTTAAGGCTACATGGAAACTTTGTCGTCACGCAGTTGAAGTTCACTCGGTGCCGCAGCCACATTTGGTGTTAAAGAAGTGATTGGAGTCACATTGCGACACGCACACCACAGCAGCCAGCAAAAAATTAGGATTTTTTGCAGCTTGATTGTCCCGGACGTGTAGGTTTTGCAATGCAACTTCATTCACTTCTATAGTGCCGCAAAGTAGAAGTGGCACTGATCGAACTTTGGTAATGCGTCACTTGTCGTGCCCAAAGTCACGGTGTAGCCTTAGCCTAAGAAAGAGAGAAACCCATTCCATAAAGCATACGAACACCGCAAACCCCTACTAGATTAATTATATCCTAGGGCTGATGACAGTCTCGGTTTGGTTTGACTCTAACACTACATCTTCCAAAATGTTTGACAAGCTGGACCATTTGAGGGAATGACTTCCAAAGAACTTACCGTAGATATTTGATTTTGGACCCCAAATTTTCTCAGCTGAAAATGCACAAACTTGTTGCAGGAGTTTGAGCCAGATGAACCGGATTTCTCTCTTCCTAGAACTCTGTGCAGTATAAAATGATTAGGGGTGTGTTCCAGTATTGTGTAGGGGCGCTGCACCTCTCTGATGGTTATTACCTTGTGGTGAAGGATCCTCAGAGATTGCATAAGTGTATTGCACTAAATTAATGAGTATTATGCAAGAAGGAGGAGACCTCTGCCCCGATTCTGTTCTCCTGGATGATACTGCCCAGGAGCCATTCAGGATTGTGTTTCATGCCAAACCTTTCCTTCATATTCTTAAGTGACATTTGGGAAACTTACCACATTCAAAAGATGCCATTTACACTTGTCGCCTGTGGATATTTCTGAATGATATATGCATTAGAAGCTAAACATCACCCAGAAAACGTGGAAGTTGATTATTCTTCTTAACTCACCGGCAAGTTTTACAACATAAAAGTTCTAATTAATTCTATATCTTGATGTTTATGGTTGCTGTGTTGCTTTCCAATCCAAGCAGTTGGCGAGAATAAATGGCACAGCTCCGTCAACTGTTTACAGCTGCTGCTGAGTACAGCGGCAGATCAGGTCTTATGCTTCTCAATAAGAGTTGATCTGCAATCTCCAGCAGCGGCGTTGAGCCATTCTATACAACTTAAGGCTGATGCCGGAGCAGAGTACGGCTGATCGGACCCACACAAATCTGATATTGATGAAAGATCAACATGGAAGGTAGAAGAAAGGGAGCTGGAAGCCAACGTGGTCTTCAGGGCAGTACTGGTGGGACTGCAGTAAGGGGCATGGAAAAAAATTTAATGAAAGGGGCCGAGCTGGAAGATTAAGACTGGACCTTAGCAGTTTGCTAGTTCCTCAGTAAGTGGGTAGGGTTTTGGTGTGTAATGCGCCTGCAGAATCAGAAATGAAGATCTATGCAGTTGAGTATTGCAACGTGATTTAGTGCAGTGTATGCACCTAACATGTGAGCGGCGTGTGCCGCATGTATCTGATGTGTAAACAGCGTGGCACTGATTTGGGTAAAACTTCTTGAAACGGCTTCAAAAATTTTGCGCATCTCAAAATCAAATGTGCCAAAATGTTATGATTTTGCCTTTGCCACTTTACGACAATCTCGTCCAGCTCCACCAAACTGAGCAGAGCTAAAACGGGACATGGCAAAACCTGTCCAAAAACAATTAATCATAATTTACACCAAAAAAGGCATAACTTACACTAAAAATGTATGCCAGCCCTGACTGGAGTAACATTTCTGGTAGAGGAGCACATCTCTTAATGAATTTGGAGCATCTTACTCCAGCACAGGTGCAGAACCACAGTCTAATAAATCGGGGGCGTGTGTGCACTGTATGCATCTAGTGCATGTGCTGCGTGCGTCTAATATGTAAATACTTTGAAATATTAACTCCAGTTAATATTTCCAGTCTTCTGTGCTCTGTAATATATCTTCAGTGCTTATTTAGGCTGCACACTCCAGCTGGCACGACCACTGGACTCAGGTCACGAGACCCTGATGGCATCATTACAGGTCCTTCTACACTTCTGTTGTGCTGCCTGCTTATGATTTGTCTGCGTCACACAGGAGGAAGAAGTACACACCCACATTCAAAACCATCTAATAGCACCCACTTGGATTTAACTAATGTTAACTTAGTAAGTGCCATTGATTTCTATTATCTTTGAGGGGCCTAATTAGAAAAAAAAGCCACTTTGTATTCCGCTCTGTAGCCATTATTACATGGTGTGTCCAGTTCAACATGGAGAATTTGGGGAAAGGGCTGGTGTGTTAAAATCACTAGTAGATCTAAGTTACTAACTAGTATAGATGAGCAAACCTGACCTTAAAAGTTTGGGGTTCTTTCCGAACTATTAATGTCTCCGGAGCTAAACACCGAACATGAACTTCTCCCGGAAGTCCGATGCAACGTTTGATGTTCCGAGGGGAGGAGAAAGAGAGAATTTTTTTCTAGATCCAAAGTTTGGGTTTCCATTCTTTTCAACGGGGTTCAGGTTCTGGTTAAAGTTTGAGTCCTGAACTTTAGACTAAAATTCGGGAAGGGTACCAGAACCCGAACTTTCTCGGGTCCACTCATCCCTACTGACTAGGACAATTTGATTTATAATGCAATTGTTGCATTGTTGCTTGTATTTTGTTTTCTAGATACTTAAGCACCTGTACATCCACCAAAGCTGGAGACAGAATTTTTTTTCCAGGTGTATATTTATGATTTTCACAAATATCTAATGTCTTAAAAATCATCAGGAAGGTTGGATTTAAACTCATCCAATTCTTTGTTTGCCTGATAAAAGTGGTGCCAGAGACACCTTGCAGCCAAGTGTAAATTTAGAGTCACTTTTGTCAAAGGTTGCTATTAGGAAATACGGTAGATTATGGAGGGAAGGTCAGAATATTAATTCGCTATTAACCTCTTTCACCTGAAGGACTAAAACAGAGTAGAATACACATTGCATCCAGGACACATAGACATTCTAACATGAATTATGATTAGGATGTCAAAGTGCAAGAAACTACAGCAAAACTAAATAAATGAGCCGGAGTATCGGCACATAAGTTGGTAAAATGGGGCTGATAAGTCTGAATCCCTTTTTTTCAGGGCTTCAGACGGAAACCCCAATGGAACCACTGATGTGTGGCAAGAACGTAATGTGAACCCGGCCCCAGGTTCCCTGCGCAGGTCCATTTAAAAGAATAGGTATACACAGGCACACTGGCTATTATTGGATCAGAGTGCTGTCTGTTGAGCACATTGGCAGCACAATGACCAAAATATGGCTGTCTGTACAAGTCCTAGTACTCATGTTAGGAATAAAGGCTGTTCAGTTATTAAAATAGAGAAATCACTTGCTGATATACACCTTCTTTTCTTTTTTTGGCACCATCTTTCATGTCTCTGAAGAATAAAGAAAGAAGGTCTTCATACGTATGTGCATGCTGTGTAGCTATTTTGCCCAAACACAATTACAGCAGACTTTCATTCTTTAGTTTACCCTGGAGGCTGAATTCTGAGAACTGTAAAACAAGGTTTCGATTACATTCTATTAGTTCATAACTCAGATACTTTAATAATATAATATTTATAATTCCACTTGTTCTGAGTAATTGCTTTGAATTTGTTGTTTCTTCCTCTTGTATAAACAAAAGAGTTTCCCTAGAATCCAGGAGACGTAAGTGCAACAATGTCCATTATCGCTGCACTATGGACATGTGACCAAAATGTAGCAACAATGGTCATTGTTACATTTACGTCTTCTGGATTTTAGGGAAACTCATTTGTTTATACTGCCTCCAGAGTAGAGATTACGGCAACCTTCATTACATTATATATTATATATATGTATATATATATATATATACCGTAGTTTTTTTACTTGCAGACAATAAATTGGATTAAAAAAAAAATTGGTTTTATGTCGTCACCTTCTTAACTTGTTTCTTTTGATCAACCTGCGTGAGGGCTTGTTTTTTTTTTCCGCGCCGGACTGTAGTGTTCATTGGTACCTTTTTAGGGTAAATACAATGTTTTGATCACTTTTTATTGCACTTTGGAGGTGTAGCGACTGAAAAGCAGTAAATAATTTTACATTTGATGGCTGGTACTATTACTGGCTTGAATATAGTGAAAATACTTAATTGTGGATGGTGGAAAGTGGGTGATTTAATTAAATTTTTCTTTCGGTTTGCTTTTTTTAAACTTTTTTTACATTTTATTTTTTAGTAACGATTGCTGTTGTTTAGAGGCTGGTCCTGGCAAATACGTAATGGAGCGGGAAGAGGTTAAAGGGAAACTAACAGCTCCCTAACCTGCTACCGTGTGTGTGCAGAATTGCAACCGTCCCTGCATTTCTAACATGTTAAACGTCGGCTCTTTGCAAATGTTGCGCATTCGAGCAATTTTCTTCCTCCCTGAGAATGTGTAATGAAGTCGGGTGTAAGTTGCCAGCTTCATCGGAGCACTGTCCATACACGGGAGGGAAGCGGTGACATGGATTTTGGCCAGCCGAGAGATTAGCAAAAATCCGGTAGTGACGTCGCTCTTGCAAATCATGTCTCTCACGCCCACAGGGGAGGGCTTACATGATTAAAGGGAGGATTAGTCTAAGGGAATGTTAGAATAAAGGGAAAGGTTGCTATACATAAATGGAAAAGGTTTACGGGATCTCGGAAGCTGTCAGATTCCTTTTAAAGAGAGATCACAATTTCTCAACTACAGCTCCACTTAACCACTTAAAATGGGAACTCGGGATCCGAATTGTTGTACCAGTTGGGAGCCCAGCAGTGGGACACACAGCGATCAGACGCTTATTACTTATTCACAGGATACGTTGCGTGATGATTTATTTAATCACTCTGCAATTGAAAAAAACATTAAAGGAAACACTTTCCCTACGCGTTTCAGGCCCATACAGGTCCCTTAATTATTATCACTATGGGCCTGAAACGCAAGTGTTTCTTTTAATTTTGGAGGGAATTTTAGAGTGATTAAATAAATGTTATTTTAACTTTTTCATTTGCGGATACTCTACCTTACTTGATTTCTTGGGTACTGGCCCTCACCCTTGTCTGTGCACCGCACCCAACAAGCTATCATTTTTACCTTAAAGTGGTGAGCTGATGAGCTTTTTATTTTTACATTATTATGAGATAAACCCATAATGGCCACATTGAATGAAACTAGCAATTTACATAAAGAAGGACGTTGGAACAAATGTATTTAAAGTTGCATAACTTTCAATAAACTTGGCGTATTTTCACCTAACAGTTGGGAAGTTAAATCAGACCAGGGCTGTTTCACATTGTAGCAACTCTGAGTGTATGTCGAGTTTCACTCCCTTGTTTGTGCGACTGTCAAAGAACAATTTTTAAATTAAAATTGTTTCAATAAGTTTTTCTTAGAATCTGGAACCATAACTCATTTGTGGAGCGACATAGGACTGTAAGACCGCAATCAATGTATGACTTCTCTGCTCAGAAAGAAATCAACACTGAGAGTTAAAAAGAAAAAACTATTTTGGTTCTACAAGAAAATAACGCAGTTGGGACTGTACTGTAGACTTGTGTCTACTTGTTTAGAATTTTCAGCAATGAAGAAAAAACGATCAAAAAAATCCCAAATACAAAATAAATAAAATCTAAAAAACTTTATTGAAAAATTCACAAGGTACAACGGAGCGAAGCAGGAAAAGACTCCATGCCAATCAACACAGTGGGAACAAAGAGGACACACAAAGGGTGAGGATAATAATACTCATAAATACATCTTAATCCAAAATAATCTGCGTGTGCAGAAAGAATGCATATAATGGCAAAATGGAGTCTTTTCCTGCTTCGCTCCGTTGTACCTTGTGAATTTTTCAATAAAGTTGTTTATATTTTATTTATTTTGTATTTGGGATTTTTTTGATCGTTTTTTTCTTCATTGCTGTATATTTATGTTGCGATTGTCCCTATATTTTGGTCCTATCTAACATGCCTACTAAAATCATTGGTGTATGACGCTGAATTATATTGCCAGGCATGTTTTCTTTGAAGTGTGTTTATTGTTTTGAATTTTGCAGCTTGATTTGCATTGAGTGTCACATACGAGTAATATTATAAAGAAGCATAAAACTAGGAAACTGCAATTCTAATGAGATCAATACTTTCCTGTTTGCAGACAGGCCCGAGCTGTTCATGGGAAGAGGATCCCAGTCTGTGACAACCCCGCCCTGGAGCTGTAAGGTGAGTGCAAGTTGTTCTGTCGGTGAGAACAAAGAAGGTTCAGTTACATAATTATTGGGGCTAAATAAAAATAACTATATATATTCATTACATAGATAGATAGATAGATATATAATAGATATATAACAGATAGATCTATAGATAGATAGATGATAGATAGATTAGAGATAGATAGATAACAGATATATCGATAGATAGATGATAGATAGAGATATAGCTATAGAAAGATAGATAATAGATAGATCTATAGATATATAGATAGATAAATAAATAATAGATGGATAATAGATAGATGATAGATAGATAGATAGATAGATGATAGATAATAGATAGATAAATAGATAGATAGAAAGATAGATAGATGTAGGAAGGTGTCAGCTGTACAACACAGCTGGCACCAGATGAGTATGTTGCAGCCTCAGCTCTTGAGCCTGCGCCATAACCTCACACAGATATTTTATCTGTTGAGGAAAGAGTTAACAAAAAATGTAACAACCACAATGAAAAACAAACAACTCAAAACACAATAAAGAAACCAAGAAAATGGAAACATTTTTAATATATTGTCCATCTGTATTTTCATAAATGAGACCTAAACCGAATGATTTACAGACTTGTTCAATAGTTCATGTAGAATATATGGAAATGAGAAACAAAGACTTTGACTCTATAAAGCGCTTAAAAATGTAGCACTGGAAAAAGGAAAGCTTAGGGAACACTTCCTTTCTGGAATATGACCCCTCATTACTTCCGGTCTTTTTCTTCGCCAGGTAACACTCTGGAGTCTTGCAGTATCACTGCTGCTTCTGTCAGCGATGATAACCACCGGCTCTGCAACTCCAGTTATGGAGGGGAAGTCCAATACAGAAAAGGAGTCTGACAGTTTTGGAACAGTTGACCCCAAGAGCGTGGACTTTTTAGTTGAGGAGAACGTAGAACAAACCATAAAATCACCAGGAAGTCCGGTGTTTGGTGAGTGGAGACATTTGATGTTCTATATATACTGTATACTTTGTGTGTAAAGAATTGTGCAAATAAGATATTGAGAACTGCGATAAAGTGCCTTGAAAAAATAGTCATACGCCGTGAACTTTTCCACATTTTTTCCTGTTCCACCTGTGGACTTTAATGTATTTTATTGGGATTTTATGTAATATACCAACACAAAGTAACAAGTATTTGTGAAGTATAATGGAAGTGATACAAGGTTTTTCTCTATATTTTAAAAATATACATTTGAAAATTGTGAGGTGCATTTGGATTCTTCCGTCCTAAGTCAATACTTTGTAGGACCACCTTTCGCTGCAATTATTTCTGCAAGTCTTTTGGGGTCTCTCTCTACCAGATTTGCACATATTGTATTTTGCCCCATTCTTCTTTGCAAACTTACTTTCACTCAGTGAGATTGGATGGAGGCGTCTGTGAACAGCAATTTTCAAGTCTTGCCACTGATTCTCAATAGGATTTGACTGGGCCATTCACACATGAATATGCTCTGATCTCAACCCTCCATTGTAGCTCTGACAGTATGATTACGGTCCTTGTCCTGCTGGAAGGTGAACCTACACCCCAGGCTCAAGTCTATTTCAGTCTCTAACATGTTTTCCTCCAGGATTGCCTTGAATTTAGCTCCATCCATCTCCCCATCACCTCTGACCAGTTTCCCTGTTCCCTCTGCAGGAAAGCATCTCCACATCATGATGCTTGCCACCAGCATCTTTGACGCTAGGGATGATGTTTTCAGGGTGATGTGCAGTGTTAGTTTTCACCACACATAGCAATTTGCAATTATCTGAAAAGTTCTACTTTGATTACATCTGACCTGAGCACCTTCTCCCACATGCTAGCTGTGCTACCTACATGGGTTTTTGCATGCTGCAAATGGGACTTCTTATGGCTTGTTTTAAAAAAATGGCTTTCTTTTTGCCCCTCTTCTAAAGATTTGTGGAATATATGACTCATGGTTATCCTGTGGACAGATTCTTCCACCTGAGCTGTGGATCTCTGCACCTCCTCCAGAGTGACCATTGGCCTCTTGTTTTCTTCTCTAATTAGTGTTCTCCTTGCTTGGGCTGTCAGTTTAGGTGGACGGCCATGTCTTTGTAGGTGTACAGTTGTGCCTTGGATGATGGATTGAGCAGTGCTCCATGAGATCTTCAGAGCTTGGGCTATTTTCACTCCTCTCCACAACTTTATCCCTGACCTGTCTGGTGTGTTCCTTGGTTTTCATGATGATGTTTGACCCCTAGTGTTCTCAGACCTCTGAGGCCTTCACAGAACAGCTGTATTTATACTTTGAAGAAATTAAACACAGGTGGACTCAATTTACTAATTATGTGACTTCTGTAGTCAATTAGTAACTCACACTTTTATATTAGGGTACAAGACTACAGAATGCATGTCACAAATACATGTCACAATTTTCAGATTTCCATTTTTTAAATAATTAGAAAACCACGTATCATTGCATTTACACTTCACAAACACTTGCTACTTTGTGTTGGTATATCACATAAAATCCCAATAAAATACAGTTAAGTGTGTGGGTGTAACGCGAAAAAGTACTTTTTCAAGGCACTGTATGTGTTACGGGGGGAAGATGCAATAGACCTCACAGCCATTGCCGAGCAGTGGATGCAGAATAGGGAAGGACTGTGTACAACTGGCAAGTTCAGTATCAAATTCAGAAGGATTGGGACTAGTGATGAGTGAACATGTTCAGATAAGGTGTTATCTGAGCATGCTCGGATGCTTCCGCATGCTCGAAAAATATGTTTGAGTTCCCGCAGCTGTTCAACAGCCACAACACATGCAGGGATTATCTTTTTGTTAGGCAATCCTTGCATGTATTTGGGCTGTCGAACAGCCACGGAAACTCGAACATATTATTTGAGCATGCCGAAGACACTTGGTTAGCACCTGAGCATGCTCAGATAACACCTTATCCCAGGACATTCGCCCATCACTAATTGAGACTAGAATTGATCAGTTTATTCAGAAGTTTGTCTTTGAGAATTGTTGTAGGAAACTTATGACACTAACATGTGACTCTTATGTTGCAGAAAACATAACCTTAACGAGCCAAAGTGATGACGAACTACCGGATAACGTCCTATTTCGTGCTGAACGCTCTCCTACAGGCAAAAAGAAGAACAAGAAGGCTGGAAAAGGTGAAAATGGTAATAAGAATGGAGACTGCAGCAGACACAGTATACAGGTGACGGTGCGGGACCTCGGGCTAGGATATGACTCTGACGAATTGATTACATTTTTTTACTGCATGGGGTCCTGCCAAAAATCTAATAATTACGACCTCACACTGACTACCCTGCTGAAGAGCAAGCGCATCACCCACAGCTCACACAAGCGGGTCAGTAACCAGCCATGCTGCAGACCGGGCGCTTATCAACCCGCGTCCTTCCTGGATATCAACAATGATTGGCAGGTGGTAGAAAACTTGTCAGCGGCTAATTGCACCTGTGGAAGCTGATGTTATCTGCAAGACGAACGCGCGGCGGAAATAATGCACGGCTCCTGGTAACAGACCGAGAAGAATAAAGGCAGAAGAGGTCGAGAAGTTGGAAGTGAGGAGCCACCGTGGTACAAGGCATGTAACACAATGTGGTCCTATAAGTTTCACCTCTGTTGTCCAAAATCTACAGACTTGGTTAATAACCGGCTCCGGCTTTGACGTCATTGGGTTTTTGCTATGAAAACATCTCACGGAGGTGGAAGATTTCTTTGTGGTTTTTACCGCTACTGAAAATAATGGAACTTCAGCACAAACCTATCAGAACGCAGGGTGACGTCTAGAAGTGACTCATGGAGGTACATAACGTAAGAGACCAAGGAAGCCCCGGCAAGTCCTCCAAGTAACCCTCACCGATGGTCAACCAACCATATTATATATGTAGACACTAATGTATAAAACTGTCACATGGCTGCTTGAAATAATGGGCACAACATTTGCAAACTGGACTTTGTAAAAGCTACAGATAATTGGGAGACGAGTAAGAAAAGACGTAAGTTCATAAAACCTCATCTGTGGTAGACCGCGGCATACCAGCTCTGTACACGGTTTATACCAGTTGTGTTTTATCGCAGAGAGGATACAAGAACATCACATGAGAGGCACTTTTACTATTCACACGCAACATTTTTGCAGTATTTTTTTCTGCAGCAAAAATTTGCTTTCCAGGCAGTAAAAACGCTGCGTTCTAAACTCCCGTTTCCGCACGCTTTTGCAGTGTTTTTGCAACTTTTTATTTTGCAGCATGCTTTGTCTACAGTACATGTCTAGTCAATTTACATTTATGACCCAAAAATGTTTCAAAAGCAAAATTGCATTTTTTGCAGTGTTTTTTCACTTTTTTTCATTGTCATCAATGGGTGAAAAAAATTCAGCAAAAATGGTGAAAGCATTGAAACGCTGCAGATTTAAAAAAACGCATCTGTTCTCAAAATCAGTCATGAAAAATAAAACCTAAGATTTCAGAAGATTCATTGCTTTTTCTGGTATTGAAAAAAAACAGCTTTTAACTTGCATAAAACACAGCAAAAAATACTGCAAAAACGCTGCATGTGAACATAGATTAGGGTTTGGGTAGGTGCACAGTTTCTATACATCTGAGAAAAATGGTCCGATTATTCTGATCAGAGTGTGATAACCGTGGCATCACTTTTTCTCAGAGGTGGAGAGGGAAAAATGTTTCTCCACCTTCTCTATTCTATCAATACACTTACAATCGAACTGCACTCAGATGTTGTAAGAGTGCGGTCCGGTGTTTTTTACGGATCCATAGACTTGCGTTACTGATTTTGATCCAACACTTGGATCAAAATTGGACATGTCTTAGTTTTTTTTCACTTGGTCCAAGGAAAAAAAAAGTCGGACATGTGCACAGCCCCATAGAATATCACGGGTACGAGTGCTATCCATGAAATCCACATATAGAAGATTATTATAAAAATAAAGCCCTTTCAGATATCATTTTATCTGTATTGGATTCTGAATTTTTAATTAGGGCTCATTATCAGAGGAGACAAAATATCTTTATCTTCCACCAGTCTCAATCTGCAGAATTAATATCAACTCATACAGATTTGGCAGGATAATCGATCGGCACTAAGTTTATTTCTCTGTGATACTTTATTGTGCAGAGCTTTATCAAATGTAACATACGAGTGATACAAAAACGTTTTATAGATTAGCAAAATGTGAAAAAGCGGAATCCTATGAAAAATAGTTAAAAAGAAACAGGAAGCAAGACATGAGTTTAGTGACCTCTCATCGGTATAAGCTACGTCACATACAATATACCGTAAATCGGAAGTCGATGTTCTTCATTTTCCACTAACACTGATCAGGATCTCTGACCTCTAAGAAATTAGCAAAACCAAAGATTAAATCCGAGCTGCTTCTTCTGATGTCTCCTGCTACAAAGTGACAGAAGGATTCACAGGAGGCTTCCGCAACAAAAGAGCTTTAGGGTTTCGTGAATGCGAAAAATTATTTTGATGCTTTCCAATGGATTGGAAACATTCTGTAAATTATAAATGTTGTTATCGATAATGGAGCAAGAAAAAAAAAAAACAACCTCAGCCACATATTGCACATTGCATTCCTTTCTCACACCCATCCCTACTTTCTATAGTCAATATATTATTAAATGCTAAAAGAAGGACTCAAAACTGTTACAGCACGGGTTAGGGTTTAATTACTGCGCCCAATAAAATTCAGTGTGATGTAGCCATCGTGGCGTGTAAAAACATAACTGGTGTCATTTGTATCACACCCTTATATAAGGTAAAATCAAGTATTAGGTTATCAAACTAAAGGTCAAAGTGATTGACACCATCAAAAGCCCCAAACTACTCACTAATCTCATCATTTCACAATACAGTCGTAGGCTCATGTTCACACCACCGTGTTAAGATCTATTCTCAGGAGATCTATGTTCCTCCCATAGATCTTAACAGCTCATTTACATACAAGTTTGCTGAAACGAGCTATTATATTGTACAATTTGCAATTGTTTTTCATTTTTTATAATAGGGCTCGCTCACACAAGCGTATATATGTGTCGAGTGCTATACGATGTTTTATCGGATAGCACTCGGTCCAATGGGGCAGTGAAAAAAAAAAATCGCAGCAGCGAGTGGCTCCGCAAATCGGATCCTGCGCAGCCATACAAGTCTATTGGTTTGTGTGAAACATCGAACTGCATTCAGATATCATCCAAGTGCAGTCCGATGTACACACATAGAAACAATAGAGAAGATGGAGAAATTAAATTTCTCCGTCTTCTCCACACCTGGGAGACGATCCTTTCACCTGAGCGAATCGGATCGGAGTAAACAGACACTCGGATCAAACTCTAATCAGAGTCATTACCATAATCGAGCCGATTCTATCGCACAAAAGAATTATCGCTCATATGACCCCTGTCCTTAAAGACAAGAACATGGATTTTCTTCCTCGTTTTTTTTTTGCTTTTTATTCTCATACTTTAAAAGCAAAAAAATAAATAAATAATAAAACAAGAATAGTATTACAGCTGTGAGCAAAGAACAAAAACATGACAAAGTAGCAATAGCTGCAATTCATACAGCACCGTTGTATCAGTCTATGTTGTACACTGTTTACATAAGGTAACTTTTCTATGTTGGAGAGGTGATGTTCTATGTACTATAACGGAGGCTTTTACGGGACGAACTAAGTCCTAGTATAAGGAAAAGCAACCTGCAAGGGAAGTGTAGAAATCTATGGGCCCTTTTTGTACATCTATATACCGTAACTGATTTCATACAGACATTGTTTCATATGAAAACTTTTTGGATGTTTTGAGAAAAAAAACAAAACTTTTTTTTTCTGCCATGTTCCTTCACAAGCTGTGTTGCAGGTATCACACATGCAGCACACCAGTTACACGTGGCCGTGTATGTCATAAATTATAGACTCGGGCAATTTCCTATTGAGAACGGCATCTACCATACAACGTCCATATTAGGGGCCGTAGGAAGACAATGTCCTTATGGGGCAACCCCTTTAATGATGTATATAATTTATTAAAAGCAGACTAGCTGAATTCTTCTGAGCTCTATGTAGAAACAGAAGTCTCTTTTCCCTGCATGAGTCATCATCAAAACTACAATTTTTCATCACTGCAAAGCCCTTGGCAGGGGGGGATGAGTGGAGCACCTTGGTCAGAAGTTAAAAAGGGGGGTTAAACTGGGTTGCCAGGGACTTTGCAATGATATAGAATTGTAGTTCTAATGATGACTCTTACAGGGAAAAGAGGTTTCTGTATAGAAGGATTCAGCTAGTCAGTTTTTAATCCCGTAATGTCATAGGCCTAATAGAAAAGAGAAGAATTAAATGGATAAGAGGATAAAAACTTTGATGGGAGGAGTGCTTTTTAATAAGATATTCAGGGAAATCTACAGAATGCTTTCTTTAAATTTTATTTTGAGTTAATCTTGCGTATCATTCACAACGCCATTATATTGTTCTACACCTCATCGGTCACTACTTGTAAAGTACACTGAACACGACCGCGTTGACTCTCCGTTTCTTTGTCCTTTCAAGACATCAGCATCTATTTATTGCCTCTAACTTATTTATTTATTTGTCGTGTTTTTATTTTTTTTGTATGATACATTTTCCTTTCAAGAATTTATTTATTAACATATCTCTTAACCGTGTTTATATTTTGTATACTATTCATATTTAAAGTCTATTTTTGACAATTATGTCAGGCGGCATTAACCCTGTATGTGTTACAATGGGTCAAACATTCATTGATGGTTCTTGTTCTATGCGTTGGGGGGAGGGTGGGGGACAAAATAAACCACTAAACCATTACAGAGCAATAAATTGATAACATTTAACATGTCCCTGCGGTCTATTGAAATCAAAATACTGTCAGACATTTTGTACTGTTTTATAGTAATATTAACCTATTTACTGTTTTTATTGCAATAAAAAAAAATCTATTTTTGTATAGATGCCTGTTTACTATAGAAATAAAGTTAATACTTATTTGTTGCATTCTGCGCAAGTGTACAGTTTTAAAAAATGGTATTTAATGCATATGCCCCTACTTATACATTGGATTGACAGATGTGACAGAGTGAGGGTACGGACGTAAATGTATGGGATTGAAACACAAAGAAAAATATAGTCTGACCACAACTTATTTTTTTTTTCCTGACTGTTTTGTCAGAGAGCTGCTTTTTTGCAAAATGCATTGTCGCCTTTTTTAACATTTTTTTCAGTGTTTTTCACCCATTGGTGCAAAAAAAACACTGCAAAAACTCTGAAAAAATGCAGGTATCAGATTTTACTGCGTTTTTGGTGCCCAAACCTGATGAAGTAGAATCAGATAATTTTTTTTTTATCCACTAAAGTTTATCAGCATGCACAAGAGACAAATGTACCCTGGCAAAAAATGCAGCAATAAAAACGCAGCAAAACCTGCTTTTGGTAAGCAGCTTAAACGCAGTTTAAATTTTGTTTCAAAAAAACGCAGCAAAAACTCAACACGTGAACATAAACTTACACTAGAGAATTAATTTTGTTTTTTTTCTTTGCTTTACACCAATGCACATTAAGTTCAAGTGCAACTGTACTATATTTTCGGCTACAGTTTTCTGAAATCGAAGTAAAAATCACAGCAAAAAGAAAACTGCACGTCACATTTTTCAAATTTATATTTTTTAAATATTTAGAAAACCATGTATCACTTCCTTTACACTTTACAAATATTTGCTACTTTGTGTTGCTATAGCAAATAAAATCCCAATTAACAATAAAATACATTTAAGTTTGTGGGTGTAATGTGAAAAAAATGTGGAAAAGTTCACGGCAATGGAAGCGCTCCTGCTGGGCTTGCATATATATAGACAAGGATGAAACGAAGACTCTAGCCATACTCAATTGATACTCCACTGCTTTTTATTTAAACAGCATAAAACTCAGGTATTAAAGCAAAAATCGATGTGTTTCGGACAAGGCACTGTCCTGAGTCCTTATGTATGCCATGATTACAGACAGCACCTAGTCCAAAACGCGTTTAAAGACATCCAGACATGTACCTGAAATTTAAGCTGTTTAACCTAACTGTACGTCATACGTTGGGTCCCTGACCGCACCTTTCCCCGGCAGTTGATGACTGAATTATTCAGCCATCATCTGGTTCTCTGCCAGTGGCTGTTAACCTGTTAGAAAAGCCCAAAAAAATTGCGGACAGACAAACTTTATTTACAATCACATTAAACGATCATAATAAATCATTAAGATTAAGTGATACATGTATACAGACCATAAATCCGATACAGGGGAAAAAATGGTCCTATTTTAACGGACTGTCCGGGAATTTACGAAGAGAGGGATCACTGGGGAAGGACATCATGGTCGGAAGAATAGAAGGAACAAGGCGAAGAGGAAGACCAGCAACCCAATGGCTTTATACTATACTATCAAAATAACGGTGGTGAAGACCCTAGGCTTTCTCAAGATCGATCTTCCTACAGATCATTCATCCATCAAGTCGTCATGGCTCGAGATGAAGCCGGGGGCCATTAAATAAATAAATAGAGAATTTCTGGACAGTTGGTGACCCTGCTCAGGATATCAACTGATCACAGTAGAACTGATAATAATAAGAGTTTTCCAAAGTGGGGGCCAGTAAATGCATCATTTTTCCTAAAGAGTGAATTATGACATTATCACAAACCATAAATGGTGGCCCCCAAACCCAAAACTGCACAAAGCACTCAGGGTTGTATAAGGATATTCATCTCCAAGAGTTAAAAGGGAGAAACAAATATTTTCTGCCTTCCAATTTATACAGTCTGTGCCTTTAGTGAGAATGAATCACATATTACAAAACAGATCATGGAAACATGTATGTACCCGATATATGATGATAATAATAACCATCTTTATTTTTATATAGCGCTAACATATTCCGCAGCGCTTTACAGTTTGCACACATTATCATCGTTGTCCCCGATGGGGCTCACAGTCTAGATTCCCTATCAGTATGTCTTTGGAGTGTGGGAGGAAACCGGAGAACCCAGAGGAAACACAAAAACACGGGGAGAACATACAAACTCCTTGCAGATGTTGTCTTGGTGGGATTTGAACCCAGGACCCCAGCGCTGAGTCTCACTTCATAACGCTGCTTTCAACAAGGGCTCAGGCAGACGAGCCTATAAATCGGACGTGGGAGATCTGTTTTTTTTTTCATTGGACCGCACACTGACCCATGTTATTCAGTAGAGCTGCTCGGATGAACGATGTTCTTTTAGGTCCATGAGGAAAAAAAAAGCATTATGCGCTACTTTAGGCTATGGTCACACTATCAGTATGTAGTCGGTATTTTACATCAGTATTTGTAAGCCAAAATCAGGAGTGGAACAATCAGAAGAAAAGTATAATTAAACACGTCACCGCTTCTGTATTTATC